>JAZGUH010000127.1:0-600000 GCA_037893225.1 Hippasteria phrygiana
TAATTGGGGAATCCCTCTCAGGGTACCAGTTACTGATGAATGCACATTTCTGGAATTAGAACAGCTAATAATGTCACATTTAATATTAGCCAATCAGAAGAGGATTTTTGCAAGCATGACAACGAACATGTGACCAATGCGATCAATCACGTCCGTTCTAATGTGCTTGCTCTTCTAATCTAATGCCAGTTAAAGCTGATGCAGTTCCCATGATGCTTTGAGAATGTCGAAAAGGTTTATTTTCTTACGCGCTTTACGGCAGTTGCTATGCGAATGAACGCGGTTTTGCATGTTTACTGTGCGTCGCGGTGATCGCCATCGTTATTTTTGCGTTGCGTTTTGTCGTCCTCATCGCCGCTTTACCCCAAAATTTTCCTCAAAAACTAAAACCCTGCCCTTTATCTACGGCATTACCTGTAATGTTTGTAATGTCGCTAACTAGTTTGGCAATTCCAATAACCTAAAAGTGGATTTTTGTTCCCTTATAGGGAACAGGGCCCTACACTACACAATCGCCGTCAACACCTCATCAACATCTCCAAACACATTCTAAATTAACAAAAGAGGCGATTGTGTAGTGTAGGGTCCTGTAGTGTTACCTATATAGGGAACAAACTATTTAGCGACATTACAAACCAACAGGTAATACCGTTGATAAAGGGCAGGGTTTTAGATTTTGAGGGAAATTTTGGGGTAAAGCGGGGATGAAGACGACAAAACGCAACTCGAAAATAAAAGATGGCGATCACCGCGACGCACAGTAAACACGCAAAACTGCGTTGATTTACATGGCAACTGCCGTAAAGCGCGTAAGAAAATTGCATTTTCTACCGCAATAAACTGTTCAAATTACAAAAAAAGATGTCAAAAGAATTAAGAGAAGTCTGCTTTAGCCTTTAGGTTAAAAAAGTAATTTTGGAATGAGAAAAAATACCCCCGACTCTATTTTGATCAAAACTACAGAGGGCCCTACACTACCCAATCGCCACAAAAGAGGCATAGAAATGTAATGCATAGGCCAAATTAGAATTTTGGTCGGTTAAAACTAAAAGTCACATTACATTTATGAAAATTGAATTTTTTTTTTCACGCTAAAAATGATCTCTAAGCAGCACGGCCTTTGGCCGCCATCTTGCATTTCCACACACTGCCCGCCGAGTGGGGCACGGCTGTTGATTTTGGAGCTGCAGGGAAAGGTCCGTTTTCTTGAAGAAAGAAATCGTATTTTCAGACGTTTAACCTCCCATTTTTAAGCCCAAATCTCGTGTTGACCCATACTTTATGGTTTTGTACCGCATTTGTCAGTTAAGAATGTGTTTTGGAGGTGTTGACGGTGTGTTAACTCTGTTTTGCATGTTGACGTGATTAGTATGACCGAAGTAAAGTATATACAGAGTATGTTGTCGTACAGATAATAAGGTTGCACACCACCATTAAATCAACTTCCATAGACCCCAATGATAAATATGCCAACTTCCAAAATTCTGGAAAAATACTTAGGACATCAAATTGCAGTTTCCGTTCAATTTTCTGAAGATTAACTAATGCCCAATTTCCATCCAAAGAAGTAAAAGTAGTCCTGTAGCCCATCAACAGCTTGAAAGATTATGCCTTTGCTCCATTGCAAAATACAGCACTTTTATATGGGTTTCACACTACTCTGAACTTACCCGGGTAATTTATTACCCGGGTAGTTGTCATTACCCGGGTAGAAACTAACCAGGAGAATCGGTTTCACACTGCAAAATTAACCCTGCAATTCTGCTTAACCGCTTCAGCGCGCGCGCACCCGGGTAACTTGTAGCCGCATTCACACTATGCGAATGGTAACCCGGAGAATGTGCATTGCTTGACCTCTGCCCTAGCCATTGTTTCGTCGGCGTGAAAGAGCGAAGAGCGCGCGGCACGAGAGCATGCAATGCAAATTGAAAAAAATCAGATCAGCATTGGTACATGTAGCGTGTACGCGTCATCCTTTACACATGAAAACAAGTCGTTTAGACAGTCCTGTTTTGTCCGCAGGCGCCGCATTATCATACCAGCGCGGTACGCAATAATATGCCCGCCTTTCGTGAAGTTCCGACATGTCTTCTTTCCTTCATGGTCAGTAATTGGACGGTCGACGCACACGCTTCTTGGGGCCAAGGTTGCACGAACGTTCCCACATGTTATTACACCGCTCGCTACCCCTCGAAAGTGCGGTGTATTAAGTATTATAATACGCGGCGGTGCAGTCGGACTAATGCCGACCAATTACCGACTTGATTTCAAGTCTAGTCATCCTTTAACTGTGCGGTCTAGACTGGTGCCTTGCATTAAGTGTATGTAAAATGTACTTATTAAGACGAGGCATCATCCACGGAAGACTGGTGCCTTTCATTAAGTATACGTAAAAATAAACTTATTAAGGCGAAGTACCAGCCACGGCAGCCGTACTAATAAATTATGTCACCTTCGCAAAGCTGGCCGATAAAACACGACGAAGCGCACCCAACCACCTACCCGGGTAGAAGAAAACCCGGCGAGCATTCACACTACTGATGGTAGACCCGGAAAATCGTCTCAAGGTCGTCGTTAACCCCGAGATTGGTGGGTTAACCCACCTCGCGAGCAGGGTTAGAAATTACCCGGGTAAGTGGGGTTTTGGGGCAGTTAACCCGGAGAATTTCTAACCCGGAGAACGCTCCACATTACCCGGGTAATTGCCGGGTTAAATCTTTCGTTAACCCGGCAATTACCCGGGTAAGAGCATAGTGTGAAACGGGCTTTAGTTTTAGGGCCCAGTTTTCATCTGAATTCCACAGTGATACAAGCTGGCAGTCTTGTCCTGTGCACGGCTTCTCGCCTTCTGTTTTACAAACCCTCAAGTTCATTGCCCACAAAATGCTCTAACAGCAGATAATTTAAGGGCTTGAAAATCGTGATTTGGCCAGCGTAGGCATTTATTTTGGCCGATTTACTAGCTTTCACCCGTAAAAAGTCTATAGCTGTAAATACTTTCACAATTAGACTATAGATCATCTGTACTAACAAGTAACATGTACATAGTTTATTGGACTGAAATGATTATGCAGGCCTCAAATTTAATGGCGGCCACGACGGCCAGTGCCGTCGATGCCCTTAAGTTTGCCGTGGTGCCCTTCACAAAATCGCACTCTTCACGGCCTGTCTTGCCGTGCCCTTTTCCCAACTGGCTGTTGTAGTGCCCTCGTTGCCGGCCCACGCGTACCCAACCTGTGCTGTGCCGATGGGCCGGGCCGGCCGTAGTTGGTGCATGACAGAGCGGCAACGATGCACACGGGCAGTACCGGTACCGTGGTGTACTACATGTATATGTATGTGCGGCTGCCGCAGCATGCATACAACACGAAGCTTGACATAGACTGGTTTCGATCCCTCCATCAGCATTTTAATTCCGAATGCAGGGGGCAGAAGCCAGATTTAATATAGAGCATGTACACGTACGGTACGGCCAAGTTCAATCAGCGACTATTTGCCAACCACTGGTCGATTGTGCCTGGTACCCAGGTTATATTTTGTGCATAGGTTACCAGACAAAACGACCAAGTTGGTTGTCAAGTTCGCTCGTGCTTTCATCATGAAGTTGTGTACGTGCGGCGCATGGCATCATTCATTGTATGACCGATGTACATGTATTGTGTGTTGTTTATAATAACCTGAACTATCAAGTTTGTAAAAATGCCACGAAAAGATTGATTAAAGCGACAAACATTCATGTAAATGTACATGTATCTGTGGAGTTTTACAGAGCTTGTAGAGTTTTACAGGGCTTTACAGAATATTTCTAATAGGAGTATTTTATGACTGGCCTCCGTGCCCTTTAAAAAAAATGCCATTGGCCTTGGTGCCCTGCCAAATTTTTCATTATCGAAGGCAAAATTGCCGTGCCCTAGAAAATCTTAAATTTGAGGCCTGATTATGTAATGTATGACATCAAACTTCCGCAACAGTGTTTTAGTCAGTAAGTTAGACCCTTTATTGCCTTTTTAAATATTTGGAGAAAAATGTTTACTTTAACCCTAACCCTCCAGGGTATTTTGGCTAGAAACCCTGCCAGATGCATCAGATTGCATACTTTGTCACATTGACTTGTGTGCAGAGTCCAGCAAAGTGGAGCTGTCAGCACAGATGCACTGTGCTGCGTCTGGCAGGGGCAGGGTTAGGGTTATGGTAGTGTACATGATTGAATTACTGAATTTTTACGAAATACCTTACTAGAGTGTAGGTTAACCCTAACCCTGCCAGTCTCAATTATCCTGTGAAATGATGGCACCAGGTGTGCTGTCGTTGTCAAGAAAAGTGGAAATTTACATGTATATTGTTTTCCAACGATTTCCTGCTGGAAATTGTTGGAAAACTGCCCTGTAGCCTTTAGTCAAGGCGCACGTGGCTACCCCGACGAGCGTCACGCGTCCAGGTACATGTAGCTACGCGCGCCTTGACTAAAGGCTATCTTCCACCCGACGGTTGAAAACGAGTGCTGTTTTCTTCGTTTTTTCGCCATCCAACTATGCTAAACTTAAAATACTAACCCTCAAATCCGCCCATTTTTGAAAATTGCAACAATGACCAATCATGTACACTACATTTAACCCTCCCTCTCAAGGTGCCAATATGGAGCCAACTACCCTACCTATAATAACCATCCATTTGTGTTCAATAATGTATAAACACTTGGCACAACCTTAAATTTTGAGACTTTAGTCCGAAAAATAGGGGAAGAAAGGGGAAGACAGCTTGTGTTTTCTGTGTTAAATGTAGATGTTCTTGTCACATTTCATGGTCACCCAAAGTGGCACATAACTGTACATACGTGTACATGTTGATTTCTACCTCATTTTTTTTGCAGATTTGGTTGACATAAATCTTATGTTTGGTTGTCTAATGCCGAATCCACTAATTCTTAAACCTCGGACTCTGCAAACTAATTCCCCAAACCCAAACCTCTGACTTTCCTTTTTTGTTTCCTCTGTGCAAATTTCCCATGTAATCTGGACTTCCACCCATTTTTCTACCAGCAGTTTTAAAGTTTTCTGTCCAGGTGATCCATGAAAGTATTGTACATGATCCATGATGATCAGAGGCCAAATGATAGGTCTTGCTTCCTGGGGCCAATTTCACAAAGCTGTTAAGCACAAAAATTTGCTTAGCATGCAAATGCTTCCTTGATAAAAACTGGATTACCAACCAGATTTAAATGTGTGGAATATTTCTTTTGACTGGCATTCAGCTGTTGCTTGCTTAGCATGAAAATTACATGGGCTTTTGGCTGGTAACCTGTAGCAAGCAAGTAACCTAAGCAAGACATTTTCATGCTAAGCAAATTTTTGTGCTTAACAGCTTTATGAAATTGGGCCCTGATCTGACCTACTGCATTGGTTGTTAGACAAATAGAATGTACTGTCTCGTCCACCATGGTACAGTACATGTACATGCACAGTAATCAAAGTATTTCTCTTCCCAGCTCAGTATGCAATTTTGTAGCATTTTGAGACATTTGTAGAAAGTGCTATGCAAGCACCACGTTTGTTATTTCACCAGGTACATGTACATGTACATGTAGGTCTGCAGGAAAATCCTCACAACCCCTTGGGGTTTTCTCGAGACACCCTGCTGAATCCACCATAATTAAACAACAGCAAACTGCGAAGTCTGTTGAATGATTCAACAGACTTCAGGAAAAATTGAATCAAACGAAATCCAACAGCCATAGCAAAATATATGGTCTTTTATTCACCACTCGGATTAATTAAGTAATATTAAACTGGCCATTATTGTATTTTTAAAGATACATACTTGTTATACATTGTGTACACCATCATCTGCATATTATGGTAGTCTGCTGAGACGCTGAATAAATGATGAAGTGAAGTGTAGTATGTATGCAGACATAATGCAGTACTCAACCAGAGTTGCCAGATTGTTTTTTGCCAATAGGGCCATTGCATTTCTGTGATCAAAAATAAAAAATGGGTGATGTCTTTTCTTTGCTTGAATTTACTGATATGAACCAGTCGACCAACTGGAATGGTAACTAAATTTAATTAAGCAACACTCAAGTATGTTGCTGCAGTGAGGGCATGTGTTGGCGAAACTAACAAGTGGTAATATCAGATTCATTTGTTTACAAACAAAATCAATTTTCAAATATTTTCCTGCAAGTAAATAGTAACAGATTAATTGCAGGGATTAACTTCACGTTGACAAGTCATTTTGCAATGTTAGTTTTAGTTTTAATTAATCCACGTGGTTGCAGAAGTTATACAAATGAACAGATGTTAATTTGGCTTCAGTTTAACATAACTCAACATCTGTACATTCAGCCTTCAGAAGAGGAGTTTGCTCGCAAAATCATAAACTTGAATGTATGACTGTTACATTGTAAACGTCAATCAACAGGTTTCCTTCCGAGTGGAATGAAGATTTCAGGCATCTGGCCATTTTGAAAGCAAGAATGAGTAAATTGCAATTTGTTCCCGGAAATATTCTGTGCATGGAGTATAAAAACTAATATTACTCTTCATTGGTATTGACAGGAGGTATCTGTTCCAACCACTGTGCAAAAAACAGAGAAAGAAAAAAGAAATCCATCCTGCAAGTGAATGTCGGACGACACATGATAATCAGGATTTGCTTGTATTCCTTCCTTCGCTTGGGTGTTCACCAGCATCCTGTGGAATATCTGGAACCAGAAAAAAAACAACCCAAGCAGCAGCAGCAGTGGGTCAATAGCAGCTGACCCCATGACCCTCATTTCCTCGGTTGCACTTCCATTGTGTAGAGGTGGGGCAGCAAATTCTAAACCCTAAGGTTTTTTGTGTGAATCATGTACTTGGGCTGCAATTACAGCTCCCCCATACAACCCTGTTCGAGTGTGTTGGCACACAGCCGCTCCGGTCCTACATGTATAGTGTGCCGCTTTTATACTCGCTGCCCTAAATTCCACACTACCCTACAGGAATCATTTGAACAGGCACCGCTTTGCACCAGACCGGTTTTATTTCTCCCCTTTCCTCGTTCTCTCCTCCCCCCCCCTCCACAAATACCTAAAGCTGGACTTTACACCCAGCAGTGAAGTTCCTGACATATTTGCAGATCTAGATAACTTGCAAGATTTAACGCGCCGACACAAACACACAATGAACCGGACTGGCTGTCGCACTTTTCTTTTACACCCCTCGTGCGAAGTTAAATTTGCTCGGGAAAATTTTGGCCGGATTCACGGGCCGTATTATGTACATGTATGTGAAACAAATTGGGTCAAATCCGTGGCTGACTCAACTTGAGAATTATTTTGGATGATAACAAGAATTTGAAAAACATCACAAAAATGAATAAGCGCATTTTGTACAAGTACTGTTTTTGTATGCTTTACACCTTACTTTGTTCTTTCCTTTTGAAAACATTACCAGCATGTACTTAGTATTGTAATAAGTTTTTATTAAATGCTACAGCTACAAGTACATTATAAAAAGTGGTGCAGAAGTTCTGACATTTGTAGGGCCAAATTGAACAATTTTAACCCTAATAACCCCTAGGCATTTTTACTACATGTAGGACGTTTCCTCAACCTGTCAAAATCCAACAAGACCTATGGCAGATTCTTTGCACTTGGACAGATTGCGGCATAAAGTCTCGTGAGTCCGGATGACTAGAGCACACCGGTCGAAACATTGAGAAGACCTCTGGTTTCTAGAGGGAACCGCTGTATCTCCTTGGAGATTACATTGTATTCCATGATATAACCGCATACTGATACTCTTGCAAGTTTATAATGAAATATTCAGTATGTTTTTTGGGTTGAAGAAATTGTGAAATTAAATAGGAAGCTCAAACACAATACATTGAGGACATCCAGTACATCAACCCATGGAGGAAGGAATGATCAACCGCACACAACCCACATTCCACTGGCATACAAATTACTGCTAATTTAATGTCTTGTCCCAGTCAACAGTAAAAAATCTGCAATTTCTCAGTTTGTATGCTAACTTGTACCAATGCTCCACGTATCAAATGTGATTGGGGTTGCAAATGTATATAATCCCCCCCCCCCTTCCTAAGGGTGCCAGCTATTGCGTGCATCATCCAATCTGGATTTCTACTTTGTTTCTCCCGCTCGAAAACCACTAATTGAAACTAGCATCTTGACACAGACAAACAATTATCAGCGATGTGATAGCAACTGCTGCATTTGGATTTTTTTGTCTCGTCATATTGCATCGATCAAACAGAAGTACATGTAGAACCAAATAATATTGTGTATTTCAGTCAGGCTCAATTTCATGGACTGCTTAGTACAACAAAAAATTTGCTTAGCACAAAATAGTGGTAAGCTGAGTAAAAGCAGAATACCAGCCAAAAATCTGCATGATTTTCATGCTAAGTAAACAGCAGCAGAATACCAGTCACAAATAATATCACATGAAATTTAGGTTGGCAATCCTGTTTTTACCAAGGAAGACTTTTCCCGCTAAGCATATTTTTGTACTGAGCAGCTCCGTGAAATTGGGCCCCAGGTTTACAAGTGTTGACTGGTGCTAAGCGTCACATCTCTGAAGTTCACCGAGTTTTCATTCTACATTGTTGTATTTAGTAGATGCGCATAAACATGAGCCATTAAATCATGTTGGGTCTCCCCCCCCCCCCCCCCCCCCAACCTCACCTGAATAAACCATCAGCCAATGCTTAATGGTGCCATAATTCATCCGGCCTGTATACATTTTGTCAGATTCATACTATGCACACCTTGCTTTTATTGCTGTAGTGCATGCACTTCTCTCCGGTTTGTCTCTTTCGTTTTTTTGTTGGTTTTTTTCGCTTTTACTGCAACAGCATTCGGTGCCGAGTTTCAAGTGCGCCTCGAATCACACTAGCAATGACAAACCGTATTGATTTATATTGGGAATCTACATCTTGATCAGACATTCTGGCTGCATTTTTTTTTTTTTTTTAGCATGCTTTCGGTTCGAGCGAATTGTAACTTGCCAGGAAAAAGGAATGCTTATGATATACATATTTACTGAATTTTTGTAGAAAGAATTAAAGCATGTACCCACATTATGTTTCATTCTACATTTACTTTGCAATTGCAACAGGCAATGAAATCACCCACACAAGTATTTTAGTGTACTCGGATCTTTGTCATGAGTTGATGGATTTTGTCGTCATTGATATCGTCATTTCCAATCGCACAGCCTTCGCATGCATATTGGGGGGCCCTGCATTTTTTAATGTACAGGTATTTTGGCCTTTTCACACCTTGCACCTGAATGAGTGCAGTTCACATGTAGCCATGTGGCCAAACATAAAAATCCGCTGAAGGACTTTGTTTCACTCCCGGTGTCAGCCGGAGTAGCTCACTTTGCTCTTTGGCACATGGCATTGATGTGTGGTATACATGTGCATTATTGCGCAAAAATCATTAAAAATTAAATGGGGCTGACTTGGGGTGGTACAGTGTACGTTGCGTAAAAATTATAAATATGTATCGGTAGTTGTTCATGTATCTCAGTCCATGTTAGAGCATTTGCAGGTTTAGTATTGTAGTGCACATATACATTGTACAGTTCATGTACATACATGTATGGTTAATTTGACCCTTCCTCCATAATTGGCCTATTTTTGTATTCATGACTTCACCTCAAGCTACATGTACATGTACATGTAGAGAAACAAAATGTGGAAAGAATTCAGGTGCACGTAGCCATAAAGAGAAGGTGCACAATTTGGTTTAATGTTTGCAGTAAGATTGCAACCAGCATTCAGTAAATTACATGTAGTAAAAAAAATGACAAGCCAGTCAATTGCATCAATAATAGACTGACTGCACCTTTTTAACCCCTTGAGCACGGTATTTTACGGGAGACGTCGGGGTGTCGCGGCGGTTCTGGCAGCCAAGCGAACCGTTACAATGTATTTGTGCAGTCAAGCGTATCATAAACAATAATCCAACAATGGATTGAAACTGCGCAAATGGCATCAAATGGCGTCATCCGTACGCAAGTGGTTAAGATGCCTGTTCAGTATCTTTGGGATTTAAAGTCCACTTTTGTGTAATTTGTTATGTGATGGATGCTTGGCAGTGTTGAAATGATAAAACACTGGTAGAATTGTTTTTTTAACTTATGGCCTGTTCTGCTGTTTTTTGTTAAAAATTATTTTGAAGATGTACAAAATGTACATGCACATGTACATACAGATCTGCAAATATGTTTTTAATAACTTTTACCCAAAGGGGTGTCTGTGTCCTGCCCTGGTCGCATTTTTGGAACGTTTTGGGCACCTTATGTTTTTTTTTTTGTGTGTCATTTTTTAATTTACAGGGAAATTCTGATGCCCTCTTTCCAAGTTCTGGCTAGTTCTGGGAAGTAAAAGTACTATTACACTCTAGCCATTTGGCATCACACATACTCAATTTACACATTGTTCTCCCACCATTTGGTATTGGGATTAAGTGACACAAGTCACCAGAAGGGAAGTGTCATTGAATGGGATAGCGCCATCATTCTCTCAAACTCAAAATGTTTCGCCGTAATCAAGCCATAATTTGCCCACTTCTGGTCTTGTACGATTTACAATGTACGGAACAAACTCATGAGTAGCCAGCATAGGCCCAGTACCATCATGTTTGTTAGGAATGCACATTCTCCGGGTTACAATTCGCATAGTGTGAACGCGGCTACAAGTTACCCGGGTGCGTGCTAAAGTGGGTAAGCAGAATTTCTGGGTTAATTTCGTAGTGTGAAACAGATTCTCCGGGTTAGTTTCTACCCGGGTAATAAATTACCCGGATAAGTTCAGAGTAGTGTGAAACCCATACATGTTGTCATACTACACAACAAGCTGTTATTACATGTTGACCTTGACTGTAGCCCAACCCCCCCTGCCATCTTCACCCAGTGGGACTGCTCCAATGTGGGAGATGCAATGGCCTTTTTACAGTCTCCCGCCAGTTGCAGGATTGTGGAACCTGTCAGTGGGCCTCACAGATTTGTGTTGGCTTTAAATAATTAGGTAGACAGAATTTGATATTTTGGGGGAGTTTTAATAGTGTAACATCTTTGCCTCCTCCACAATTCCTCTCATATTTATCATGTTAGTTAATTAGAATTGGTATACCTACATTGTATTTTTATACGTATAGGTCTCAGGTTTTTAGCAAGGAATTCGAAACTGGCTGCCAAAGTTTGCCGTATAAAGTTAAAGATAGTCGTCAAATGAATCATGACAGACTAAGTAATATAATTAATGTGAGTAAAGATAGTTGACTAGACCTGACTTTGTACCTGGGAGTTCAGAAGTGCTCAAATGCGTAATTTACCCGTCCGTGTTCATTTTTCTCGTAGACAAAAAGTTAACAAAACATTCTAGTAGTCTAAATTCAAAGCAGGGTTTTACATGCATAATAATGGCACTCACTCTAATACATGTAGGTTGACCTGTATGTACACATACTGTACAGAGCATTAAAACGACACTGACACATTTAAGACTTAAGTATTAAGATGGATCGTTAAATGGACAGGAAGGCATGTAAAAATAAGCCAGCCAATTTCAAGGTCAATTTTATATACTGTATACATTTAGTAGTGTATGCAGGTTTAGTATACACCTGGCATAAATCTTGCATAGGCACTACATGTACCAGCTACATGTAGCACGGCTTGTTATCAGCCCTGCGTTTCAGTTGTTGGCGGCCGGTGTGCAGTGTGTGCTGGAGCAGCCTTAAGCGCCTAGCGGCTCTTCCTCAGTACCTTACCTTGGCTCACATCGTCGCTGTTGTCGTCAGTGGAACTGTGAACTCATGCGAAGTATTATGATGTGCTGGACGGGCAGTGTTATAGAAGTTCATAATGTTGGCGCTGGCAGCGCAAGCAAGCGTGAGGGTTTGTGAAGCATTGGGAATACATTTAGATGTAGATCGGGGAGGATTGGCCCAGTATTGCAGGCATGTATGCTTAGGGCTCAAAATTTGCACTGGACTCGTGGACCGAGTCCAGTAATTTAGGGAATGGTCCAGCAGACTCCCACGACCAAAGTAGACCAGTTGGCTGGTGATTTTTCTTTCATATCTTACATAATTTTTAAAAACAAATCTGAGATGTCACTTTGGATGAATGAAGTCTGCCTTGTTTATTTTCATGCAGCTGGTAATTTTTTACTTATAAACAAACAAGACTTCACTTGCATTTAACAGTAAATACAGTTAACATCACCTGCACATACATGTACATGTAATGTCCTTGGTGAATTTTGATAGACATTGGTAAGACAAAACTTACTCTGGTGTATTGGATTACTTGTACAATGTAGCTGGATGGTTTAGTGATAATAGAGAGATTTTGTTAGTGCATGGTTAGAGAGACGACTACGTTTAGTTCCCGTAAACTCATAAGTTTTTGCGCTTGTTTGACGTTTTCCTCACTCATCCTAAACGTAATCATCTTAGCGGTTGCATTGCATGTAAGAAACGGATAAAATCATGGAATGTTTTTTTACCAATTTTCGCCACATACCGTTTACAGCTAATCGTCGGCGTACGCACTAACCATGCGCTCACGAAACCTCTCTAATAATTCAAGCCTATTACATGTAGTTTTTCAGTAAGAATTTGATGTTGGACAGATGCTGTGTCTGTACTTTTTGGGGCGTGACACCCCAAAAATAGATTTTCAAATTTGATTGCTAATTCGTTAGCCCTAACCCCCACAAGGTATTCGCTGAGCACCCTGCAAAATGCAACAGAATGCAACACAGCTGAAATAAGAACCCTGCCAAATGCAATGTTGCACTGTGCAGTGAACTCATCTGTACTAGCCTTGTTGCTGGAGGTTATAATACTAAATACAAAAGAATGCATCAGACCAGAAGACATGCCTTGACTGCTGAATGCAACAACTTTTTACCATTGCATTTAGCAGAGTTAGGGTTAGGATCAGATACATGTACAATGTACATGTAGGTTGTACATTTGTAAGTTATGAGCTTTCCAATGAGACTTTCCACCCAAAAATTGGCTCCTGAAAGTAACAGATGTTGAAGTTTCAAATGTTGAAGTGGGATGCTCCCTATTCTAACAATGTTAATGTATGGGACAATCTTCGCGTAAAATGCAAGACCAAATAGAGAACAGTGTAGTACAGTGTGAGTCACTTTCGTTCAAAAACACTTAATTCTTCCATAATGTAAAAAGAAATTTGTCCAACACTGATGCCGTGGATGTGCAGAACCAATTAGCAGGGGTGTGATTTGTCAGGATTTTTTTGTCGGATTTCAGAATTTTTTAAGAATCTCTTTTGCAATCTGGAATTCCTGAGGTGTTGTCCTAAAGGTGTTTTTACCTGTAAAAGTGGATATAGACTAATAAAAACAGATGTTATAATAAGAAAATGCCTTTAGGCAAATACAAACTATATGTTGATCTGGGGTCATCATGGATTTTTCGTGGATTTTGTGAAATTTTCATGAACGCACGTTGGTTCAAAAAGGTCAACGGTAAAACATTCCAGGTAACTGATTGGACATTCGTAAATGAATAATTCAGATTTAGCTGCGCAAACCAAGAAGCTATTTGCCATTGGGAAACATACGTTATTCATGCTGGATAATTTACATATCCACTCAACCACCCCCCCCCCCCCCCATTCGCTCCGGAATACCAACGCAAAATAAAGAAAAACTAAAACCCGGAAGTTACAGAATCATCAAGGCTGTGCTTCCGACAGAAGACTCATGTGTGTGGGCACCGAGTGGTGCGTGTGCAGCGTATGTACATTCCGTGCAGATCGTGCATGTAATAGATCGGCGTTCGCCATGCGGGCCGGGTGACCGCAGGCTGCTTAGGCAACACGCACAGCCTTAACTCAAGGCTAGGGAGATGGGGGTTAGTTGGAACACTGGGTAAGTTGAAACATTGATAATTTTTGTCCATACATTTTTTGTACATGTAGCTATTGTAGCTGTAATGTAATGTAATGTAATTTTGCCTAATGAAGTTGTTTTTGCTCCTTTAATCTCAATGGGAATATATGGGATCTCATTTTTTTTAAACAAAAGCCGATTAACTGGTATTGGTGAGGGGAAAGGCCGGGCTCGTCAACCGTACAGTGTATCAAAGCCAGATTAAACCCTTTGTCTATACAGTGGCAAAAATGTCAAGGCTATTTCAATTCATCCAAAATTTCTGGTTTTGACCCACATCAAAACCTTTGGATATGCTGACTGTTTTGAGTCGCACTGTCAGCATTTTCTGCCCAGCATCAAAACCCGATTTGGCACTTGTACCCGAATTAAAAGCTTTAAAACCAGCCCTGGTTGGGTCACCTCGATGGGTGAAGCCGACTTAACCAGCCTCTAAAACTTGAGATTATTATACAGTACATGTACATGACCCATGACCAAAAAAACCCAGCTAATATGCCATCCTTTCAAATCCAACAAGGGAATGCCTCGAGAGGACACGCTTTTGAATCATCATAGGCTGAAGGAGAAGTGTTAGTTTTAAAAAGGCAGTTGACTCCTTTGGTTTCGCGCTGAATACCTGCATACGTTTCACATTCTCTCATATCCTGGGTCTCTCCCCCCCCCCTCCCCCCTCCCCCCTTCCCTCCCTTGACAAGGCAATAGCAGCTGTGAAAATACTGCATAACTCGTCACCTTTCTGCTGTTCCCTCAGAGCAGGAATCTGGATTCCCTCGTCATCGGGATCACATTTCATTTTTACTTGTCTCTCTTTCTAGTTTTCCCCGGCATCTCGTCAGCTCGGTTCTCTCCCTTCACCAACTCCCTTCAGCTTTGGTCTGTAATGCCAACTCCCAAATAATGCCAAAAATCTGGGACACATGGTCCACACATTGCATGGTGTGGGGATTCTGCAACAGAAAAACCGCTGGCAAACAAGTACATGTGTGATGGGCATACCTTTACCGGCCTGGTTCTTGTCTGTCTTGAAGTGGAGCGTGCACTGTGCATTTACGAAATCTACTTTGTCAATCAGCAGTCAAATACCATTCTGTTTATTGAATAAAGAATTTAGTTTTTGAGGAATTTACATGCCTACATGTACATGAATAAGAATTGCTCGTTGGTAAAAAACAAACAGCATTTGCAACATGAAAAAGATGTCCACCGATACATGTTTGACAATAGTTCTGTGCTACATTACATTATACATGTACTTGACACATTCAAACATTTTCAACAAAGACCAGACATTCAAAGGGCATCCTCTACATGTAGACTGGTTCCCAGTCCCAACAGCATTCTTCCGAAGGAGTGACCAGTGTTGACCTATTTCTGGCAGGCAGCCTTCTGCCCTACGTTACAAGTATAAAGCAAACTACATTGTAGGCTTTACAAATTGATGCACTTGTAATGTTTTGCGATGTTCTCGCTCTTTGCTAAAACGTAACCCCAACCCCCAAGAGGTATTCTTTGAGCACCCTGCCAAATGCAACAGAATGCAACACAGCTGAAATAAGAACCCTGCCAAATGCAACGTTGCACTGTGCAGTGAACTCATCTGTACCAGCCTTGTTACTGGAGGCTAAATACATGTATAATACTAAATACAACAGAATGCATCAGACCAGGAGACATGCCTTGACTGCTAAATGCAACAACTTTTTACCATCGTTGCATTCTGTTGCATTCTGTTGCATTTTTATTTTTTATGTTTTTAATTTTTAAAAATATTTTGTTTATGATACCTGTAAGTGGCGGGTCTCCGCTGTTGGATATCGAAATAAATAAAAAATAAAAAAATAAATATTGAACATTGATGAAAGTACCAACTTTTTTATGAAATAAAGAACTGTTACAGTGCCATTTAGGCAAGCGAGTTCTAATCAAAAGTGCTGTTTCTTCATAGACTGTAAATCGGACGCACCTCAAATAAAAAATAAATGCCAGGGCACGCGCATAATGCATCCACATCAAGGACCAATCAAATGCGCCATATGCAAACTAGCTTAATGGTCCCCACATGTTTTTGTGCATGGGAGCCAGTCTACTTGTACACTCTACATCCTTTGAAACACAAAAATCGATGAAGCGTGATACCATTTTGTGCAGCGTAATAATTATTTCGTCAGCACCTCAAGCAGCCATGCGTTGCAATTTTTTTTTATATGCTTAGCCATTCATGTGACTAGTACTGTATATCTTGATGGATAGGAACAATTAGGGCCCATATATCATCCACCTCAGCTGCAACTGAAGAATTTTATTCATGTTCTTCTCTTCCCTACCCCAAACACTTGGCAAATTTATGAAAACAATTGCCGAAGACCGATGATGGATTTGTAGTTAATTGTGCACCTTCAGGTTGAAGAGATCTTTGCAGGATTTTTCGTTTTAAGAGAGTCGGGGAAAAATTTGTGCAGGTGTGATCTCGGATGATTCACAGCTCGTAGGCACATTAGTGGAGTGAACATACACATTCTTCCAAATTTATGAACTACTAACATCTGTATCTTTTCGCGCTTGACTCTTGGAGAAACGACATGTCTGAGAATTAGAAAAAAAGAAAAAAAAACTGTTTTGTAACTGGCCCTTTGAGAATGATGTTGCAATGCTACATGTACATGTACGGTCACGAAAATGTGTATGCTGTGTGTTTAACCATGGAGGAATGGTTTAACTGAATAGAGCAGTCTAGTGTTTTATTTTCTTGCAGGCTAGGTAGGACCCTAGCGCTTCACATTGCAGACAAACTCCCTAATTTGTCATGGGTCTCGGGTGATGGCTCTAAAAACATTGACAAACTGATGGGGGTGGGGGGGGGGGGATCCGTCGGACTTTACTACATGCTTCTGTCAGGCATGCAAATTTTCCTCGGATCAGCTGATTTCCTCGTTTTTCACTTCATACATGTACCTACATTTTTTGTGTACATGTATGCCATTGAAAATTGAAAAACCACTACAAAGTCTTGTAAAGATTGGAATTTCCTCGTTTTTTGGTTAATTCCAAGTTACATGCCTGTTCTGTGTGTCTCCTGACCTACATTTGTACAAGCACAAACGCTACCCATCCCATTTATTTTTGTATCGCAATTTGTGATAGTGAATGGGATCATAGATGTGTTCTCTCTACTACATGTATATTGTGCAGGATGTGCTTCGTGACTCTGCACAAAATGTTTCTGATGAAGCGTCTCCACCGGCCTACTTCCTAATTGAAGGAAGCATTGACCAGATATTCGGAATTGAGCCCCAATGTGGCATCTGTCGTCAGTGATTTTTCTTTGTGAAGAAAATGTCCATATTTTGTTGATCACGGTACTCCAGAGTTCTGTTTCAACAGTTAATATAGTGTTGATTCAGGTTACATGTAGGAAAATGATGTAGGGAGTTAGGGTTAACACTAAGAATTAGGAGTGTCCCGCTCCAATTGAAAAATTTAAACTAACTAACTCTGTTACATGTACATATTTGTAAATTGACTTTTCTTGTCTAACATCTCATTGGAAAGCTCATAACTTATCTAATGGTAACAAATTACAATACATACATATAAATATATACACAATAATGTATACATGTACATAAATATAAATACTATACTCTTCATGTAGCTAATAGATGTATTGTTTGAACTGTAGGGAAGAGGCTACAGGCATGGGCCCATGCATGTGCATTTCAAGCCAAACATACTTGCCAAATATCCACCAAGAAATGCCCCCCCCCCCCCACACACAACCAAGTGTGTAAACGGGTGCAATCGGGGACCTCCTATTGTCCCTCTTTTGTTTGTACTTTTAACTTTTTTGGAAGGCCTCCCATATGTTTTGTACACGATTTTCATTTGTGGACCTTGACTCAATCGTGGACCCCATTGTCCTCTTTGTTAAAGGTCCACGGTTTGAATAGCTATACAAACTCCTCCACACACACCCCTCCTGACTCATTAGCTATTCATTGTGCTTGCATAAATCCTTGTTTACCAGTTCCCACCATTACAATGTACATGTACATGTACAGTCGACTCCCGTTATAACGAGGTCCGGCGGACTTTCACAATTCTGTCGTTGTAGCCGGAACCTCGCTACAACCGGAGCGCAGTTTTTCCCATTCGTTGTGCACAAGTTACGTGCTACAATGTACATGTACATGTACATGTACATGTACATGTACATGTATTTGTACATGTGCGCTCGTGTTGTAATCGTGTAATGCACGTCCGAACTCATGAAAAGATGAACGTATGTTGGTATGTACATGTACATGTACGTCTGTTATTATAATATTTAACTGATGGTGATGAATAAAATGAAATAAATAAAATACCTTTAAGAGTACATTGTGTAATATTTGACGACCTGAATCCGGAGGAGAAGTCATCATCGCTGAGAAGAATCGGGCAAGTAGGTTACTCACACAAATCGTGCCGAGTGACATTTTGCTTTCGTTTTGCATTTGCTGGAATCGGGCAAGAGAGGGCGCCAATATTACTTCCGGGTTTTAGTGTCTGATTGGATGTGAAATTTTAATTTTTGTGGAGTAATTGGGGATTATTGTTTCTGGAGGGATTCTTTTAAGTTTTTATAATTTCGGATTAACCTATGTTTTTTGGGTGGGGCATTTAAAGTTTCTAGGGACACCTGTTTTCAGTGGGATTTTCAGTGGGGGGGGAGGGGGTTTGTTGAGGGTATTTTTTAAATTTCAGTTTTTCGAACTTATTCTTCGGAATAACCTTTGTGTTTGGTTTTTGGTGGGGGACCTGTTGTCAGTGGGATTTGTTTTTATTATTGTTGGGGGTGGGGGGGGGGGAGACAGTCGTTATTTTTTTTACTTTTAAACTTTATTCTTCGGAATAACCTTTGTTTTATTTTCAACAGACAGACTGAACTTATCTCTTTTTGGAAATTGTGGTGGCTCTGAAAAGAGCCGTTTGGTTTATGATGCTGCCGCCGTGTTGTTTTTACTTGTGGGAAAAATCGGTTTTTCCTCTGGATGCTCGTCCCATGCTGCTCCTCTGATAGGTAGTTCATGATGCCAGCTGCTTATATTCCTAGTTTGCCCAGATTGACACGCAATAACAAAAGACTTGGTGCATTTTTTCTAATGCATTTTTTAATAGCCACAAGCCAACAAAAGGGAGCAATTATGCACCCAATGTTCGGGCGGCAGCACTAAAGGCTATTCCTTACAATGATAACACTTATCTCCTGAGCGCCCCTATTGTCCGTTTATAATAATAAAAAAAAACATTTGGCGGCGTGGTGCCGCAGTCATGCTAAGGGAAACCGCAGCGGGGGGATTAGTGACTAGACCCACTTGCGCTGATTATCACCGTCCCATTGAATTTATTTAAGATCGGCGAGATGAAATAACGTTGGGTTTGAAGTCCTTACAAAGGTACATTGATGGGTGAAGCTTAGGTGCGTTGCCTGAATTAGAAGACGGGAGCATGATGCCCGTATCGGGACAAAAGGTTTGTCGTTGACAAGCTGCAGTGTCCGTAGTTTTGAAAAGATGTCGTTGTAAATGGGTTGAGAACAATGGTTTTGCTCGCCTGGGGTCGGCCAAAATCGTCGTTTTAGCCAGAGTCTCGTAATGTCCGTGCCCGTAATAACCAAATATTTCTCCATAGTAATGTACACGAATTGATCGGGACCGGGAGAATGTGCTCGTTACATCCGGGATATCGTTATGACCGAGCTCGTTATAACGGGAGTCGACTGTACATGTACATGTATGTATTTTCCTGTTGACTGTGCACTGGTACCCAGTGTTCACTCACACTGCACATCGCACATGTAGCCTCACAAGTTTCGTAAGCCCCCGACTTCTTTTTTGGGCGATACCAAGCGCAGGTAAAAAAAAAAGAAAAAAAGAAAAAAGATGAACCATTGCCTTGTTTGGGAACAAACAACGTGAGGTTTACATGGAGCTGGAGCTTTCGGACAAATCCAAAGTGGCACACATGCGCATATACATACGTGCACATGTACATAAATCATTTATTAGAGGTGGTCAAAGTATGGCAGGAGGCCGTGGAATGGCATGCATAATGCAGGGGTATTTGCCACAGAATATATTTCGGTTTTGCCATGAGAGCTGCAGTTTATTGCATATTTACTGTACAATGTATGTGCATGCACCAGTTACCGGTACATGTAAAATGTACAGGAGCCATGAATGGAATTGGTCATTATACTATAATTTATAGAGTACTGCATGTATGTACATGTACAGTATACATACATGTACATGTGTCATTCTACATGTATGTTCAACATAATCTAATTTTGATTATGGAGTATGTGAATCCCACTTTTCCCCAAGCACATTTGAATTTTTTTTTTACACATCCTTAATACTCAAAAATTGCCTGAACTTGTTTTCGGGTTACAAAACAACAGAGAATTGCTCCAAGACTTACTGAACAGAATACAACCACATCTGAATTGTGCAATGTACATGTATAATATATGTATACATTGTTGCAATGTTGACATTTTGAGAAAAAGATAATTATATACATTGTATTTCAGTGCATGGACTACTGGAATTGTTACTGTATGTACTGAAAATTATATTTATATTATATTTCTGATAATATTGAAAGGGCCCACGCTGACCCAGAATCAATTTGTACATTTCCTGATGAAAACATAAAAAATGTGAGAGCAGTCGTCAGAGTGGACCGTGTTCATGCGGTCGCGTATATTGCTTGTAGGAATGCCGGCATTTGATGAAACGTAAACAGAACCCAATCCGAGAGAAGAATAAATTTGGTTTCCATTGCCGGGAACATAACGGTTCTCAGATACGCTGGTGGTGTTATGAAAGAAAACATGCCGGCTCTTCTTGTCGTGTTATCGTGAGAACGCTTCTCATCCCCGAGATTAAAAGAAAATAACAGAATTGCGGTTGTGATATGCCGTGTGAAAGAACTGACAATTGAGGTGTCCTGTAACACACGGACATTAATCAGCAATTGTCATTTATATGATGGAGCATTTGAAAAGGGGGTTAATAACAGAAAGGAGTCATGGTTAGTATGCTTTACAATGTCATTATCCTCATAGGATTTGTACAGTGATATAACATTCCCAAAACACTTTTGCTCAAGCTGACTTGATGGTTCAACAGATAGATGGTTAGTTTTACAATCTCAAGGTTGTGGGTTCGAATCCATGCATATTGTGTTTTGTTTTTAAATATATTTTTCATATTTTCTTTTTGTTGGCAATTTTTTTCCCTTTTAAAAGGATTTATGGTAGATTTTAAACATTGTTCTTTGTTCTCTTTATGGTTTTGGAGGACTTAAAAAAAAAATCATAAAATCCAAGAACTAGTCTTTTGCTAAGACACTGGTGCTAACGAGCAGTATTTGGACCACTGCGTCATTTTTGTGAAGTGTGAACCAATTTGTTATTGGAGGACTATACAAGTGATCCGTTTCGCTTAAAAATCTGTGACATGCACAGTTGTTTTTGCACCAAGATACTTACCGTATATAATTTAATGCTTTTCACCCTTGGCAAATGCTCTGGCATGCGTGCCTGAAACCGTAAAAAAGAATTGAAGATGATTTCAGGAATACAGTACATGTACATGTACATAGTTTGATCTTTGACTATCAAGAATCATATTTTTCATTGCTCTTCCTGCTTTGCTTGCAACACGGACGCTGGCTTGCAACCAATCCTACATTTATATCATGAGAGTGTATGTGCCATGTGCACCTGGGCCAACTCAACTACCGATTTCCCCTTGGAATTGGGAGCAATTGTCGTGTCTATTCAGCCGACCAGCCACTACAGTATGTGCAACACAATCAAACCAACAGATTAATTGTGGAACCTGTGGGGAGGGCCATTGTGTGGCTTGATCGCTTTTCGCGCCCACAGCAATTCCCCTCCTTTTGTTCCCGCCTGGCCCCCAAGTAACTGGAGGGTGTATTTTGTGCAGCCTCTATGGGGGCTGACTCAAGCGGTCTTTTGTTGGGCCCCCTTCAACAGCTCACCTCTCCTTTTATTTTTCTCAGCAAGCGAACTGCTGGATTGAATGGACCCTCTGGAGTGTTGAATTGGCCCCTGAATCAGTCCAGTGGTTCTCAATGCGATGCTCAGGAATGCATTGGCTCCTTTTTTGTGGTGTTGCTTAAACAACGTTCGAGCAAGTCGGGGAAAATGTGAAACATGTGATGCGTTTTCCTCGTACAGTAACAGGGTTGTCGTTTTGTTCTTCAAATTTTCCAGAAATGGGGGAATAAAAGATTGCCTGCGCACAGGTTCAATTTGATTGGTATGAGTTCATGTTGTGCGTGGACGTGTACTCGGGAAACACGGCTGTCGGGGAGTTCTAGGCCCTACTGCAAACACCGTCTGTTGTTGAGGAAAGTTCATTTGACCCTAGTGATGTAGTATCTGGTATCTCACAAATGCCAGGACCGCTTTAGTATTGCCGTGGGCTTCGGACCGAAACTCGGTCAATCCGCCAGGGAAAAAAAGAAAAGAAAATAGAGAGGAAACTTGTTCTCTTACATGTAGATCACAGTACAATGGACGGGGCCTTAAGGAAGAAAGAAAACATTGAAACCAGCAAGCTGAATAGCTAAGTGCTTACGCATGCATACGTGTGCAATTTCCGAGTTGACCAGCACTTTTCCCTCCGCCACCCCCCCCTTCTCTTAATGTCAAACAAAAATAATGAAATTCAATTTCACAGGAATACAAATCAAATTAGACAACATGAAAATGCAGTGATATACCTGCCAGTATCAATCATGGGGCCCTCATCAGGGGGTCCCCAGAACTATTCACAGGTGTCGTTATTGACAGTTATGGGCCAGGCCCCTTGCTGCATCTTATCGTAAATCCGACTTGTATTTTTGTTCCCTCCCTCTCATTGTGGGGGTAACCTATTGGCAGGATGGCAGGTGTGAAAAATCTCGGCAGGAACAAAAACAACAGAGGGGCCGCCTCCAGAGTGGCGGTCTCTCTTTCCCTTGCCATCGGATTGAAGAAAAAAATGCTGTCCACGACTCTAAATCGGATTATGCATGTTTCTGGGTCGAGCGTTATGCGTTGGCATTTTATTTATTTATTTTTTGCTTTTCTTTTTTGGTGATGTTGCAAATAGTTTCAGCCGCATGCTCTGCTGGTGTTCGGAGAGTGTCGTGGCATTTTTATTTAATAAAATATTAATGTTACCCCTCGGAGGGTGACACACAACTGTGACACTGGATACGCCTGTGGTTTTTATTTGGAAACTTGCAATAATAATAGGGATTTTGTACAAGTACAGCTGTGTATGTAGAACTGACGGTTGATAATTGTAAAACCTTCACAATTCAAATTTTTTCTTGGGCAGGTCCAACAATTATATTAAAGGATACAGTAGTTCTCTTTAAGTTATTTTTAATTTCAAATTCTTGGTTGGTATATTTTTGTCTTTTTTGATATACATACATGTACATGTACATGTACATCTAGATTTAATGTGCAAGCAAGTGAGACATTTCCGAAAGAATGTTTTTTTTTTTACCCGAGTATTCTTTTACAAATCATCAGGGTTTTTTATGTAGGAATAGGTACATATTAGAAATGGCTAAACGTAGAAATGGTAATACCTTTTCATTGTGACAATTAACATGCCCGTCCATTCATAAAAAATGTTTTCTGTTCTTTGATATTAACGTGATTTGTAAATATATATGAAAATGTGTAAATGAATGAGTCTTCTTGCTTGAAAACAGCAGTTTTACCGTAACAACCCTTTTGGTGACAATTCTTACCCTGTCCAGCACCTGGGGATCAGACCTTGAATTTTTGTTTATTTGGTCAGTGTCCAATAGTCTGGAGAGTGTATAGGGTATAGGGACAAAAAGGGGGCGGGGGGGGTGGGGGGGTACCCCTCTTCCCAATATCGTGCTGGGTATAGCAGGATATGGGGCAAAGGGGTACCCCCCTTTTGTCCCAATACCCCCCCCCCCCCCCCTTTTGTCCCAATACCCCCCCCCCCCTTTTGTCCCAATACCCTATACACTCTCCAGACTATTGTTACCTAACACATCCCCCCCTAGACCTCTGAAAAGAATTCCTGAGATTCTGGGAACACAATAACCAACACAAAAGGGGGGGGGGGGTTTCCCTCTGCCCCATATCTGCATCATATGTACAAGTGCCCAATTGCTTAAAATCCTTCACGTGCATCCAGCATGCAAGCAATTCAGGACCCCAATCAGAATGCAGATAAAGAATCAATGAATTCTATACACTGCTTGGTGTGAAACATCCCATGTGGTTTTGAATAGGATTAGCCCTAATGCCTTTTTGCCTGGTCATGGGCAATCAAAGTCGTGGTTAGAAAAATCCTGGGCCAATAATGTGGTGGGAGGCATTGATAATTAAGTGGTGGCTATTGTCAGTTTTATTGGGCTGTTTTATTGGGCTGTTGGAAGGACCCACTATAAACTGGTGTTTATGACCGCGTTCCCACTTGAATTGGGAAAGGTGGATCAAGATCCGGCATTTTGGTGTGATCGTTGTCTAACCGCAACGAAACCGCAAGTCGCGTTCCCACTTATGCTTGATCCACCTTTTCGAATGGAAGTGTCGAGTCCGAAAGGTCACTGAGTTCAGTATTAAGCATGCGCTTGCTTGCTGAGCGCGCGCTCTGTGGCAGCGTTGCATGCTGGGACGGGTCAAATTGCATACGTACGTATACATGTGTGTACATGTGCGATGTTTTGATGTTCGAAGTTTCAACATGGAGGAAGAAGTGTACTCTATGACAAGAATATCAACAAAAATATTTCTCTGAGGCGTATCAGCTGCCAAATACCAATCTCCCTACAGACTCAAGCGAATCGTACATGGCGCACATGCGACATGCATATCACTCCCCTATAAGTAATCATAGTTTTCGCGTAAAAACCCATCTTTTTACACAGATGTACAATGTAACTTCTGCAAAGATGATGTCCGTTAGTTTTTACAAGATATTTATTGTGTCAAGATTATTTGGAGTATTACTGCCTAGTAAAACTTTGCTACGGTTGTTGTTCTATGACACGCTGCGGGCTATACACTAACACGGAATTATTAATATGGATGCAAAAAAAGTTAAATTACACGAATGAAAAAGGTTTAGCAACGGAAATTGTAAAAGGCCTATAGGACGTACATGTGCGCTGAATGCATGCATGCACGCATGCATCGCGCACCCGTGGTGACACATTTTGTATACAGCCCGTAGTTCAGTAGTTGTTTATTGTGCATGTTGTGCACGTGGGGAATTGTCACATGAGCTACACACCTAAACGTATTTTCTTTGTTTATCAGACCGCAAAATTTTCGCGCCACTCGTGCACCAGCCGGATATTGACAGGTCAAATTGCCGGATCAGATCCACCTTTTGCGTTCCCACTTAATCGTGATCCACCAATTGCAGGATCTGATCCACCAATTGGGGGATCTGTATCCTGGTCTAAAGGTGGATCAAGAAAGGTGGATCAGATCCTGATCCACCTTATAACGGTTAGCGTTCCCACTACACACAATTGCAGGATCTGATCCACCAATTGGGGGATCTGATCCGGCAATTTGGCAAAAGGTGGATCAGATCCCCCAATTGGTGGATCTAGTGGGAACGGGGCCTATGTATGATAGCCTGATCCCCACAATAGAAGCACTATCTGAATCTCTTTGCCAGTGAAGTGTTTACACCTGTTGGCTGTGATCCAGGCTCTAGTTTGATTAAATATTCACACTTTGGGTTTTGGTGTGATACCTTTGGATTATGTGGTGTTTTAGATAAGTCCTGATTAGGTTTCCCCCAATCCTTTTAAAACCACTTGCGTACAGATGACTCCATATGGCGTCAACCAGAAATAGTGCCACCAGGCTGGATGACGCCAATGGCCGCCGTTTGTGCAGTTTCAATCTATTGTTGGATTATTGTTTATGATATGCTTGACTGCACAAACACATTGTAGCGGTTCGATTTGGCTGCCAGAACCGCTGCAACACCCCGACGTCTCCCGTAAAATACCGTGCCCAAGGGGTTACAAATGAAAACGTTTGATTTATTTGAACATCTAAAGAATCTCATTTTGGATTTTCATATGGAGGAACTACAAATCGTCTACTCAGAACACATCCTTCTCTGCAACTCAGTTTATTATTATTATATTATTATTCATATTCAAAGAAACTTCGCAGCCGGTGGCTGAACTGCATTTCTTTTTACAGTACATGTACATCATTAAAAATAATCTACTGGTTGTTTAAAATTGAGGTTAAAAACGGGGCGGTACTACATTTATACCGGCTACGGTACATGTACATTGTAGCTCTCGAATCCTATTAAAAATTAGGAGAGATTTTTACCATTTCTGATGTAGTGTGTTAATCACTGTAGTGCTTTCCGAGTGCTTTTGGGGGAAAAAATCACAGGTTTACTCCTGTGGGACTCGAACCCACGACCTCCTTGTTACAGGTACCTGTACATGTAGTTGCCGGTACTATACTTACTTAAATGACATTCTCAAATTTTTAAAATTCTGGCTACATGTATGTACATACATGTACACATACATACGTACATAATTATGCAAATTGCAGCCACTACATGAACATGTACAATGTATTTCATCGGGTTCATCAGTGCTTAAAATTCATTATTTTAACCAGTTTCAATATGTTGGTACCAACTTTGAGTCACAAATATACTGATATTCTGCAGTTTCTGATAGCAGTATGTATGTACAATGGCCTACATTTGTACCTGTGTACATGCTGTTTGCACATATGTACAAATGTACATTGTACATGACCATAACACAGTTACATGCACAGATACATGTACATTAACATGTTCATATACGCATAAAACACATGTTCCTACAAGCGGAAGGAAGGGTGGTGCTTGAGGGCGGACAGTCATATCAAGTCTAGGGAATTGTATGCAGTCACTTGAAAAGAAAAAAAATCATCTCGCAGACAACCTGAAGAGTGTTGTGCATATACCATGGGGTGTTGTACATGTACAATGTACATGACTAATTACATGTACAAAATATTTCCTGACGACCCAACGTCAAAAGCAATTCACCATCAAATACATTCCCAGGCTTTTTTAAGAAAGCGTGACATCAAAAGGGTTCTGTATCTGAACAGCACATGTGATCAATCTTGGCCTACCTTATGCAGATATTTTTTTTTTTTTTTCAATGGGCCGATTTTGTAGAGAATAGTTGCTGCAGTGGTGCAAAATCTGGCAAGGATCTGGTCACCAAGGTTACCGGTGTCATGTGATGCGGCGTGAACTACATGTAATCCTCCATTTGAATATTATTGGAAACAGATGTCAGATTGTGGTTGGGTTCTGTGTACATGTACATGTACATCCCCAGGAAAATGTTTGTGTGAGTATGTAAGTGCCGGCAATCCTGGACTAGGGACAAAAGGGTTAGGGCATAGACAAAGGGTCCACGATTGACCGAATGTCCACGATTGAAAATTGTGTACAAAACATATGGGAGGCCTTCCGAAAAAGTACAAACAAAAGAGGGACAATAGGAGGTCCGCGATTGCCGGTATTTACACACTTGGGGACGTTGGGGTATTCAAACCGTGGACGAAAAATGTTGGAGAACAAAAGAGAACAATATCGTCCGCGATTCCCAGCATACGTCCGTGATTGGGAGTGTGTACAAAACACATGGAGGTCTTCCGAAAAAGTTGAAGTACAAACAAAAGAGGAACAATAAGACGTCCACGTTTGGAGGTCGATACACGACTGTGTGAACACATGTTCATCCCGAGGACGTGGAACAAAAGAATGATGTAAGAGGACAATGGGGTGTTCGAATCGAGGACCGTCCTCGATACGTAGGCGTGTACAAAACCAATGGGAGCTGTCGCAAAAAAGTTAGAGTATAAACAAAAGAGGAACAATGGGAAGTCCTCGATTTAAACCATACACACACATGATTGTGTGTTTGTGTGATATTTGAACAGAAGAAAAGGATTTTTAATTCTATGTACAATGTAGATTGAATGTAATGTAATTAGCCTTTTAGAGGTATGGCGGACACAATAGGAGGGCACTATTTGATTTGGGTATACCTTTTGTATGTAGACAAATTAGTTGTTTTTACACTTTTTTCCATTATCTTGTTCTTAACCCCTTGAATACAGTTATTATAGTGAGGCGCCAGGGTGCCATGTCGGCTTTGCAGCCAAGCGAAACGGACACAAGAGGCTTGGATTGAAAATACAGAAAATTGCGGCTACAGCCGTCATCCGGCCTGGTGTAAATTTATTTTGGCGGCATTTGGCGTCATCTGTACGCAAGGGGTTAAATGTGCAGAATACAACTCTGCTTTGATTTGTTCTTTCAATTTCTTCATTTCTCCCCTTCATCTTATGACTGCAGGGATGTCAGCAAGAACCGAATCCGGACTCTGCCCGATCACTGGCCCAGCGTTCGCAACCTGACCAGGCTACTCTTGTAAGTACACACCCCCTATCCAACTCGGACACTTTAAAAAGAATATATTAATGTATCCGATTTACCTACTGTACTTGAATCAAATCTACATCCAGCCCAGTCCTGGTGGTAAAATGCTATTTATTTGCCTTCTTGCATATCCCATATTTATTGTTTACAGTTTGACACCTTTTTGTTAACCATTGGTCTGTTATCACCACATGTTGTTTATTTGTCTGGAAACAGACTCCCCTGGCTTGATGACAGTGGTGTTGCCAGACATTGCATTGGATGTGACTGGAAGTACATTGTACATACATTGTAATTGACACCTTATTGAATCTGTACTTTCCGAATGTTTGGCAGTTGATGTGCTATGGAATTCCATTTCTTTGTTTTGTTTGGATTTAAGTCAAAATCACTAAAAATAATTCTGAAGGTACATGTACGGGTAGTTTTAAGAGAACAATTGTAGCACTTGTATCTGTGCAATAAAAATTGATGTAATGACTTCCTGTTCATGTATTCCTGAAAAAATTCCAGATTTGACTTAATGTGGATCTATTGAGGTACATGTAGGGCTCAAATTCACACTGGACTGGTTGACCGAGTCCATTAATTTAGACCAATCAAGACCAGTGGACTGGAAAACAAAAATTCTCCAAATAATCCAACGTCTTTTACAAATTTATCTAAGATTTCACACTTTCATGATTTCACACTCAAGTGTCCCTTCCCAGTGTGTATTAATTTTACAGGTTAACAATGCCGAAATGGATTCCCTCCCGTATAATGGAAACCTTCTTGCTAACAAACGATGAACCCATGCGCATAAACATTTTTTTTTTTTAAGTAAATGATACTCTCACTGGATTTGGAACAGCTGAACTTGTTTCACAATTGAATGTTTTAATCTACACACAGCAAGCCATGTTCATCCTGTATGTGTAACCTCATGCAGTACTTCTACATGTGAAACTACATGTTTTGACTACATTTAACAAACCAAGAAGCATTTTCCCAATTAAAATATATACACCATTTAATCACCCTGCAAAGATACACGTAGCCTACATGTACGTACATTTCTCCCTCCTAAGCTACAATGTACATTGTAAATGTGCAAATGAACCACTGAAAGCAAAAACTTTGAAAACAAAAATTATATTTTGCAAACAAAATTCATTTGATCTCATCAAACCACACGGGGACAAATTTGTCCGAGTTAAAACGACTTTAAAATGCCTTGAAACGGAAAATATCCCCTTTCCTCAGCAAAATCCTTCAATTTTGTGTGGCCTAAGAATTCAATCACGGTCATCCTGGGGGACAAGCGGAGCGACCAAGCTCCTTCAATCTGCAATAATTGCCTGAAGTGACTCCAGAGTTCGGGCCTGCACTCCCCCCCATTCCCCCACCCCAACCTTCTATTAAACAATTCTGTTTATTGAAGCGGTCCGACCTCTTTTAGCATGCAAGAGCTGCTGCGTTCGTGCCCAAGGGGCATCATGTGGGACTAAGGATGAGCCATTTTTTAATCATAGTCAGAGATTATCATAATGTCACGCTTCGGGCCTTCGGTGGTGTGTGCTCTGTCTTTCCATCACCCCTCGTCTCCTTTGAGCCATGGCTTTGCCCCCTTGGCATCCCAAGTTTTAAGGGACGGCACCATCAATTTTAAATTGTTTTTTTTTTTTTTCATCATTTGCCTTGCTTAATGTATGTAATGTTCAACTTCAAATCTGCTCTTCTGAAAGGATTGGCGCAATCGTCCTGTTATTGAAAGAAACACATAGTTTTTGGTCAGTGATGCTAAAGGAGTGGGTGTGACAACCTGCTGTTTTGAGAAAGATTCTGATACGAATGAAATGTCAGGCCCTCCTTAATTTGATCAAACATATAATTCAGGTCATTCCAGGTAGCAAGCAGTTTGAAACTGTATTATTTCATTTCCTTAACCCTTACATGTACCCCAAGCCTTACAAACTCCAACAGCAGGTTGTGTTGAATTTTGATGGGTTTAGAACTGTAGAGCCATGTCACCATTATGTACTTTACATGGAGCTATGATACCCCAACTTGTCCAAGTCCAAAGAATGTGCCTGCCGTACACCTGTACACTGCACAGTGTTGGAGTTTGGCAGGTTGATGATACTTCCTAGTAAAAATGCCTAGGGGGTTAGGGTTAAAATGGTTTTATGGTGATAGTGAATGATAACGAGCATGCTTTCCTAGGGTTGTAGCCTACATGTACTTAACACATAAATCTAGCCATAGATGCTGGCAAAGAATACATGTACAGTTGTACATGTATCCCCAATTAAAAAACAAAAAATGGGAAAACTACATGTACATTGTACATGTACATGTAACAACTCGCCAAGCTGTCCAAAATCTCAAATCAAAGCTTGATTCACCATCTCACAATGTGTTACTTTATGAGGGGTATTCAAATTACCTTTTAAAAGTCTCCATTCTGAAAAATTCAACCTCCACTCCATTGCAAAATAGAGCATCTTTTGGGTCCAGTTTCATCTATATTGCTCAAAAATAGAAACTTACAGCCCTGTTTGGGCCGGGACCCTTTATTTTGTACAAACACTACTGCTTGGCTATAGATCTAAACTGACTTAAAATGTCCACACATCTTGGAAAATGCACCCACCTTTTTTTTGGCTCAGAAATGTCTATACAAATTGATGCTAAATGCCGGCTTTTCTTCCAAAGTACCAGGCAGACTGTTTGAGCGGGAAAGTGCTTAGCTGGAGTTGCTAGGTTTCATGCACAATCCTTCAGGTTTCACCATTTGCTGCTGTACAGTGATTACGACTAGCTACTGGAGTGATTCTGTCATCACTGATTTATACTACGGATGATACTTCTTTATGGTTGCCCTATCCTGTCATAACTTGTAAGACAACTCCCCGGACTCCTGGAGTATTGCTGTAACTCCAATGAAGTGTCTCTGAGCAAATTCCCGATGTTATTTGTGGCTCCAACTTGTATCATCCATGCTTGGGACATTTTGTTTTTTGTTTTTTGTGCGAGGCGAGTGGTGACAAGTCTTTGAACTGCCTTTTGAGGATGCCTTGGTTCTTAAACTGAACGTTTTGGGGAGGTGAAACTGTTCTCTAAAAATATATTTAGAGGGAAAGGAGGAGCTATTTGAATTTTTTTTAATATGTCTATTATCTTTGTTCGGGTGGGCGCAAGTCAGAAGTCATAAACCCAGAATGCCGTATAGCCGAGGATCACACCCAATTTTACGATACAACCTGGGAAGCGACATTGTGCGGATCACTCAATGAGGATACGACTTTTTTACTTCCAATTCGTCAAACAATCCACAAGGGAAACTGACCAGGTAAATTTGAATACATTTTCAAAGTGAACAAAGAAACTGGCAGGAGCGGGATTTGAACCTGCGACCTCCGGGTTACCGTACCGGCGCTCTACCAACTAACAATTTGGGAGACCGCCAACATAGGGCAGGATAGCTCAGTTGGTAGAGCGCTGGTACGGTAACCCGGAGGTCGCAGGTTCAAATCCCGCTCCTGCCAGTTTCTTTGTTCACTTTGAAAATGTATTCAAATTTACCTGGTCAGTTTCCCTTGTGGATTGTTTGACGAATGTCTATTATTTGTTAGTTTTAAAATGTTTATATTTATTGGTTTTTTAAATATTTTTTTTTATGTATTTGATTTTTATTTACTTCTTTATTGATTTTGTTTTTATTTTTTTATTAATTTTGTTTATTAATTTTTAAATTTTTTTTATTTTTTTTATTGAAAACAAATTTTTTTTTTTTGGGGGGGGGCATGTGTCTTGTTGACTGTTGTCTCTCAGTCTTCTTTTTTGGAAGTTTTATACCTTTTTGCCAGGCATGTACACTTGCATTATGGATCCACTGTTTTCAGATCCTTGCCAAACCAGTTGCATTAAACTTTGGTTACTGTTCCCACACACTCTAATCATAATGCCATCAGAGTGTCAACAGAAATGGTGGCAACAAACAAGAGTTGATGGCTATCTCTCTGCCACACATAGCCCTGCACAGAGTGTGTACCACTACATTACATCCAGGCCTTACATTGTAAGATACATCAGCCAGCAATTTGATAAGCCCATTCACAGTATGAATGATTAATCTCTGTATGGGTGCTAAAACACAGTGATTACAGGGGATGGGGGTCAACACAGCACAAGAGGAATGGGGCTACTGGGTACAGTTAACCCCTTGACCCCGGATTCCATATTGGGGGCGCTGGGGCACCATGTGGGCTTGTGCAGCCAAGCGAAACGGAAACAAGAGGCTTGCACAGCCAAGCCTAACGTACACAATACCCCAATAATGGATTGAAAATGCAGAAATTGGCATGTACATGTATAGACGTCAACCAGCCAGGTGGCAATTTTCAATCCGCACATATTTGTGTCAACCGTACGCAAGGGGTTAAAGGGGCACTCGGTTTTCAAGATGTGTGTCAATGAAGCAGCAGAAGAGGCATGAGGCTACTGGGCACAGTTAAAGGGGCACTCGGTTTTTAAAGTCTGCATCAATGCTAAATCCAGTAGCAGAGTTGATTAGGTTGAAACAGCAATATTGGATTTTTGTGTAAAGTTAAAGGGACACTTAGTATCAAAGCTTGCATCGATAAGCCAGTTCGGTATCTCAAAGGTCAAAGGTCATTCGGGATAAAATTGCTGGCGTCATGTTACGCGAACGCCCATTCTGATTGAATTTAATACTTGCGCGTTGTGCGACCACCTTTTGCGTTCACACACGCGCACTAGGCCATGCGGGTCATTCGGGATAAAAGGTCATTGTGCGCATGCGCAGTTGAAATACCGAACTGGCTTATTGAAGGTACATGTAGCTCCCAGAGGCATTGGGCTAATATACATGTACGGTTAAAGGGGCATGTAATTTGCTTTAGAGGGGATTTCACAGCAAAAGAAGAGACATACAGTGTGCACAGTTAAAGGAACACTCAATTACAGAATCGGTTGATTCTAAATCTCCAGTAGGAGTCTTCAACTTCCACAGACCCGCAATCCTCCAAATTCCTCTATTTGGCAAAGAGGATTTTGGAGGATTTTGGGAAGGTTTAGTGCTAAATATGTACATGTAACTTAAAGCCCTTGAACCCAACAAGTGCAATGCTCCCAATGCTTTTGTCTGCAATTTAAACAGTTAAAAGGCGTCCCTCGTAAAATCCTCCCGGATAGATTAGGACTGTCGATGGGAGACAATTCCTGCTCGATAAAGTACCAGTTTTGTCATATGTGGGCATGACATTGCATTTGCCCGACAATACTGTTGAAACGATAGTGCAGTTGCATCATTATCTGTGTGTAAATGAACTTGAATGAGGGCTTAACGAGTGTAAGAGTGCTTCAGAGTACAAGCCATGTATAGCAAGGGAGATTTACTTTTACTTGATGCATATTTGTACAGTTGTCATGGTAACGCATTACACGTGAGGACAGAAAAGAGGGTATAACAAAGGGAACAATACTGTCCTCATGTTTTTTTTCTTTGTTCGGGAAAATGTGAGGACAGGCAAACTAGTGCTTAGTCTATGGGGATGGGTTAAATATCAAAGGGAAACAAAGGAATGTCCTCGCGTGTATAGCGATACAAAAATGCATATGTACTGGAGATGAAGACATACATGTATGCAGTATTTAGTGGTAGGTATGGAACAGATTTTTTTTGGGAGGGGACAAACTTTCCATGAGCTTTATGTTGCATTAAAAGTTATTACCTTACTACAATTGTGATTTATTTATGTGTATGTCTGAAAATCCAACAAGTTAGTTTTTTAAATATGAACATTTCATCTCGGTAGTTGCTCACGCTTCAGAGGAAAAAACCCCTGATAAACTAAAAAAAAATAAAGTGTACATGTACATGTACTATGTACAGAATGTACATGGATTGACGTGTACCATGCTAAACCTAAAAGGTTCTGTCGGTCTGAAATCAGGAAATTACTAATGTTGGCCTGGAGCACTAACGTCAAACTATTTCATTTATTTGGCCTTTTGCGGTAGAATCGCGTGAACACGGCTAGTTTCCAAATGACATGTGTATTGTACATGTACATCAGTCGTAATTCTACACTGAGTGCACAAAATTGGAGACAAACAAAAATTACTGCACAAAATTCCATAAGGTTGCCTGAGCAAAGCATGATGGATCAGTTGCAACAGAAGGCTGTAAATTCTTCTCCCTCGCTGTCCTGTTTCTCCCTCTTTCTTTCTTTTCTTTTTAACTTGGGAAACTTTTGGAATGACTGTTTCTACACGTACATGTACATGTATGCCTGCAGGCGATTGAAATTATTCAGTAACCTACACTACATGTACACTCAATTCCTCTCCCATTACCCGGAGCTTTTTATACATGACTCATAATCCAAAGGGACAGAAATAGGACACAGGTAGAAAAGTCTAAAGTTAAAAAAGAAATCATCCCATCTCCCATAGGAATCAAGCCATGTACTCCCTGTGTGGTGATCTATTGCGCAAAGTCCATTTCCAAATTATTAAAATAAAATCACCCTTCTCCCCTCCCCCCCCCCCACAAGAAAAATAGAAGGCAATACAAAGATCAAGATTTTGCGAAGAGCACAAGGGCCAAGTCAACAACCCCAGCATTTGGTAAGGAAGGGAAGGCTAATTATAAACACGTATAGTGTCTGTCCTGATAAGACATGGTCAGCGACAAGGAGACGGGACCCCTAAGCCTTTCAACGCTCCCTGTCTCTTTCCTGTGACTCGTTCAGCTCGACGCGGCATTGAGGATAAAAACCAGCAAAGTTTGGAACATTTGTTGCGCTTAATTTCTAAAAATATTTCTTATGTTTATGGTTTGACCTTCCCTCCCTGGCTTTTCTGCTATAAACCCTCTTGCAAATCAGTCTTGGAGACTGCCTGACTGTTTCTTGAGTTTTCAAATTAAGCCAGGCTGTCACTTCCATGAAAGTGGTTATGGGAGATTGTGTGCACTCTCCTGCATTTCTTTTTGGGGTTAAGATGGGCCTGTTAAATTGATTAGGGAGAACAAGCTTGAAAATTTGAGAACTTCCAGTCTGAACTCTCATGTGTCACTTTGCATGGTACTTGTACTTTCTCCGAAATAGCAAGAACTTAGAGGAAGAAACACATTATTGTGTGTTGACAGATCTATAGGCTGTGATATTGTTTTCTTACAGCTCCTAATTTTATTACAGAGGCTCTGATAGGAGCTTTCAATCCACCATGCTTCTTGTGTCTGACATTCAACCCATTTTATACTTGTAGTTGAAGCAGGACCAGAAGTGCATTGCTTGTACATGTACACTGTGACGGACCCTTTGCATGGACTGCAAGCCTGCCACAACCAAAGCCCCACAGCATTTGTACCAAGAATGACGCACACTCAAGTTTATGGGTTTGGCTTTCTTGTTGTAGGGCGTCATACATGTACATGTAGGTTGTGATAGTCCCAGAGCAAGGCGCAAATTGCATCCAACTGATAAAAAAAACTTGATTTGTATTACCTTAAAGCACTGTGAATCTTACTTCTGTAGAAATCTCTCAGAACAAAATATGAGTACAGTAATGACATACATGTACCATGTTGATTTGTATGCACAGTTGCAACACTACAATCAACATTTTAATGTGATTTTTATAACCAGGACCGAATTATTTTCCACTCAATTGACAGCAGTGGTTAAGGTAAGGAAAATGTGTTTAAAATGCTAATTTCGGAACATTTAAAATCAATTGCTATAGCCAGTTAGTCGCGTTTCCTTGGGCCTGATTTCCACAAATCTAGGCCTACTTTTTTACGCATGCATGGGTGTTCTTTGAACTGAAAGAACCTGGTGATGACAGGGTTTGAAGACTGCGTCTTTGAAAAACAACCTAGCCTTGACCTACATGTAATGTCTTCAGCAACAGTGGCAGCAGGACCCGGAATAGTGGTAGATGAGATGCCCTTTCTACTACAAGTGTACTCTGTCACAGTATACATACATGTAGTCCATGGCCTACAGCAGCAGCAGCAGCAGCAGCAGCAGCAGCAGTACCAGCAAGAATATTAATTTAATTAAAAGCACAAAAAGGTTAGCAGAAGGCCAGGGCCCAATTTCATAGGGTTGCTACAATGTAAGCACATGATTTTCTGTTTATGGAACCTGCGTCCATTTCATAGAGCACGTAAGCTTTAACCCCTTGAGTACGGTATTTTACGGGAGACAACGGGGTGCCGCAGCGGCTCTGGCAGCCAAGCGAAACGGCCACAATATGTTTGTGCAGTCAAGCGTAACATATACACAATAATCCAACAATGGATTGAAACTGCACAAACAGCGGCCAATGGCGTCATCCGGCCTGGTGGCACTGTCTTTTTTTGCGCCATATGGCGTTATCCGTATGGAAGGGGTTAAGCACAGGGAAGAGCTTGCTAACTTCAAAGGCACAATTTGCTGAAACTATTGACCCAACAATTGAAATCTCCATGCACGGTAGGCATTAGCACGACTTGGCTGTGAAATAGCACTTAAACCAGCAATATTTTTTCCGGCCGTACTTAGCATGACTTTTATGCTTAAAGGTAGTATACAACATTTGCTTTTGCCTGTAATTTTCAGAAATATATTAGTGTAAAAAATACTTTCTCTTTTTCCAGAGCTCTTTTTCTGACTGGTCAAAAATTTAGCAGAGCTACATTTTCAATTTCCAGAGCTCTTTTCCTGGTTTCCAGAGCCCCATAAAAAATGGTTCATTTTATCAGTTATGTAACACTTTGCATGTTTTTCCGTGTACGCAACATAAAATGGATACCAAGTAAAATACCTACAAATCATTTACTCTTCCAGTTATATAAAAAACTGCCTTCCTAGTTCCTATTCTTTCTCTCTAATCCATCTTTTCTTGCTTTTATCATTTTCTGCTTATCTTTAATTTTTACAAGCACACTGCCTCATTTCTCAGTATTCTTGCTTTCTCAGTCGGACAGTGACTGAACTCACTCAGTCTGAGTCAGTCACTATCATTTTCTCTCCCATTTCAACTAAGGGCCCTGGGAAATTTCTGACATGTCTGAAGGCTTAAACTTAAAAAAAAAAATTATGAGAATTCTTACCTTTTTTCTGCATTTCTTTGAAAATTTGGTAATCCTTATCTTTAGGACCCCTGTTCCATATAAGAGAACGAAGGAGACGGTTTATGTTTCGGAAATTTATGATACAGGCAGGAAAAGTCACTCTGTGTGCTTGTTAAAGATATCATGTTGAATATGAGCAAGCTTAATTTGTGGAAAGAGGGCAGGGTTTTTATTTATGAGGGAAATTATGGGGTAAAACGGCAACAAAGACGACCCACAAAAAAAGGTAGGTAAGTCACATTTTCTTTGAAAGTGCGTTTCAAAATTACAACAAACACGGGTAATCTGAAGAAAAAAAATAGCCTGCTTTAGCCTGCAAAAGTCACTTTGGTTCTGTAAAGTCATTTCCATAGTCAGCTTTGAACGGAACTCGTAAACAAATTAGAGGTGTCCTTAATAAAAGGATTACCGAAAATTCAATCAAAATGACTAATCCATTGGCAATACTGAACAACACACTTTCTCAGATTTTTTCTTATTTGTATATAAAGGGGCACCAACAAGGCCACCTCAAAATGCACAACAGACTGGCCTACCAATGTTATCATTTTATTGGTGGAGGTACACTTGTAAAGCCAACACTCATGTGTGGTGAATAATCAACCATTTTATTCAGAACAAAAAAATTATTCCATGATTGATAGCCTATTAATCAGCAAAAGCAATAAACCAACCCCCCCCCCCCCCAAAAAAAAAAAATGATACTGACGTTTTTGCAATCACCGTCAAACTGCACGCACAGTCACTGTGCCGCGGTACTCCATGCCGTACAACGCGCCGGAATGCCTGCCGACTAGCCTAGTATGCATGGTGCATCATGGAGGATTTACCGTAACACAGTGGCCACATTAGTGGAATTATCCACACCTTCATTTATCACACACCCAACCGCTGGTCTTGTCGAAAGTTTTGATTGAAATAAATGACTATCCTTGTTGATTAATGGACAAATATCTGGAGAAAAAACTGTTTATATCGACGGGATTTGGCCGATTTTGTTTATCTTGTCATGTTCCTTCCTCCATGATCTTGTCGAGTACGGTTCCAAAAATCATTTTGCTGCATGTAAGCATACGTGTCTAGCTACTAGGCTTGCCGCATGGACAATACACATAAAACGAAGGTGGGACCTGACTATAAATGTCGGTGTTGCATGATATAAAGTCCCCCAAACAACGGACTCAAACTGCACATGCAATATGCACGCTCAGGAGGGTTTTTCCCACGAGTCCATATTTGCCGTATGTGCATGTACTCCCGACTGGACATTGGCACGACATGCACGATTCATGCCGCACTAAGCTTGCGCATAATTATCGCATGTATTGCGTAGATAGATCTGCAGACGACCATGCCGTGTATACCGCGCGCTGTCCGTTCAAGACTTCTTAAGATTAAAATGGGGGAGATTGATGATTTATTCATTGTCATGATTGTATTGTTGAAAGGACGTACTCAGTCTAGTAGATAGTTTAAATTTTCTACCCAAAATCACGGGAGCTGCACGCGAGCGATTTTTTTTTAAATGTTGAAAAATTATCGCTCTCGTAATTTTGTTTTCGGGAGCCATTTTGCAGGTTTTGGGAGCGGAATCGCTCTCCGCTCCTGTGTATTTTTTTCGCTGGTTGGATTTTGGGGGTTAGTATTTTATAGCATGCTAGCAAATACTGTAACACCGGCCTGTTAAAAGTTTTGTGTGCACAGATGCTGGGAAAACAGAAGAAAACAAATTCTGTTCTACATGTAGTAGTCTGGTTCCCTGACCCTATTTTAGACAAAACGGAGCAATTTATAGTCGGGGGAATTATCAGGTCGTGGAACTAGACTATTTCCAACGATTGTCGGCTTAAAATTGTTTGAAAACGATATAAATTTCCACTTTACTTGAAAATGACAGCACACCAGGTGACATGATTTCACAGGATGCTTGAGACTGCTACATTGTACATGTATTTACTTAGTCTAGTATGGTATTTCGTAATAATTCAGTAATTGTTTTTTTTTATTTTTGCAAATGTTGCATACTACATTGTACCTTTAACGTTAAGCAACCCTAAATTGGGCCCAGAATACAATGCGTCTCCACAGTCCCAAATAATACACTACATGTCCAGTTTTGAACATGACAGTAATTTGTACATGTACATGTGTACATTGTACTATGACTGACAGGTGTCCTTCCCCAAAATGTCAAGCCATACCTTGCGATGACTGGATCGTTAAAGATACTCGTGACAGAAGTATACTTGCTTTGACAACTCATGATGAATCTGTTTACAGCATCTAATTTATGTTCCCATGGAGATGACGATTACTTGCCCGCAATCTGGGGTTCGCATGAGTATGCCCAATTTGTGGAATGCGATTAGTCTCTGGTTGAGCAAAGGTTGCCTGGAACGTACATGTAGATATTGCCCTGATTCAAAATTTTGTATTTTATTTCCGTTTTCCAAAATGTAGAACTCATTTCAAACATTTTGTTTGGCCCCTAAAAATGTTCTATATGAGAAATCTTTTAAAGGTCAAATGAAGCATTTGTAGTTATCTAGAATCAAATTGGCTGAATTATTCAAAAGCTTCCTCCGTTTATTGATAGTTGAACTTGAAAGTACAGGGGGGGGGGGGGGGGGGGGGGGCGATACTTGGCTCATTGAATGCTGTAGCGTTGTTCAATATTATCCTGGATTTTTTCTCATAAAAGTAAAATACGCTTCTAGGAATCAAATATTCATTTCAATATACAGTCTGGAAAAGTAAACATGAGTGGCTGGCCGGTGCACCAATCGGGACCCAAGAATTGAAGCCCATGCGTGATTGGTTCATGAAGACATACAATGTACATACATGTACGCATTGTACACATGTGGGCGGATGTACATGTACATGTACATGCACCCCATGCATGAACAGCTTACAATGTATGCTATATGTACATGTACTGCTTGATCAGCAGCAAACTACATGTACGTTGGAGTTATTTATCTTCTACAGTTCCCATACACCTTTCCCCATACACCTTTTCCCCATACACGTTCATTGCAGACCTGTGGTAGATGGTGTACTCTTCTAATCTTTTAAGTACAGACTATGGTTGGCATGGAAACAGAGAATTAGACAGAAGATAACCAAGTCTCACCCTGACTAATGCCAAACAGATTGGAAAAAAAATCTACGTCTTGAAAGAAACAACCGGCCATCGCAATATGTCAGTCACTGGCACCAGAAAAAAAAGGGGGAAAAATCGCCCATTCTGAGCCTTGTTTCAGTCTGATAACAACCCACCTTGGCACTTATTCGGCTTTAGATATCCCGACGTATTCTTATAACAGGAAAGCTCTGCAAGAACTTGGCACCTTCGACATTTTGAAAGGGTGACGATCCCCCTTCTTCCCTTGAAGGCTGGAGGGGTGCAAAGGATTAACCCCTCAGTCACACCTGAGAAGTTTGCATCCTCTGTCAGGGGAAGGGGGGCAACAGACACAGGGGTGCGATTTGTCATCACCGTACCCCCGGCTCGCGGCTTGCTCTCGCGATTCAGCATGTTGGCATTGGAATACCTGATTTGGGAGACTGAGAGGGGTTGGCGTTGGCATTGGCAAAGTTGGTAATCTCTAATATCCGGTTGCCAGTCAATTTCATTGGCGGTAGGATCTATTTATACTGACGATTTAAAAAAAAAAAAATTTCTTTTGAACCCAAAGTCATCTGTAAAGTTGAAAATATGATTTTAAATTGATGAGTGGACACCTGCTGTATTGGTGGTTGTCGGTGGGAAAAAATTTATACACACCCTGTGAGGCCTGTTAAAACTACTGTACACTCGGCAGAAATGGTTGAAGTTGCTCATTATTTTTGTCTATTCCTGACTTGTTTATTCCATGTATAAAGTCCGAACATATTAAGGCAGTGGGTTTCCAATTCACTAAATGGCCATTAACATAAAAAAGGATGGTAAAAAAAAAAAATAAGGGTAAGGCCAAGTAAAAGTCTCCTTTTTAGTGTTTCTTATTCGTGTTTCTTTTTAGTGTTTCTTATTCGTAAGTTTGTGTTACCGTGTCGAGTAGTTAGATGCTTAATTACGTAGGTAGGGTTAGAGGCGTCTGTCTCCGGGAAAGGTCGAGACATCACCGATGTCAGCAGGGTTAGGCTTAAGTAATATATTCTCCCTGTTGGCGGGACAGACGTATCCCCATACTGCGGTTTGGGCACTGGTGCGGTGACATAATTTTATATATATATCCCTCTGTCTCTTTGTTTTATTTTAAAGTAGTATCTTTTTACATTCGTGGTGTTTGACTTTAGAAAAAAAGGTGTATTTTGCATATGTATGGGTCAACAAACTTTGTACGAGGTTTGCATACATGTATATATATTTATGCAAATTTCTCCAAGAATTGTTTTAAGAGGGTTGGTGAATGTCTCATACATGTACTTAACACTTACATGTGCGAATTCTCGGACTTGCCCTTAATCTTAAATGTTATCACCCAGAAACATCTGTTTAAAATTTTAGGGAAATCTTATTGGGCGTGCAAAAGTAATATATAATGCCAAAAAACAACGCCCAAAAATAGTGCACTTGCCAAAAATTGAACCCGCTAAAGTCGGGCGTTAGTCTACATGTACCTAACCGCAGGTAATTTGTCATACACGCGATTTCTTGTCGGTTTCCGCCTCGCACGCTTTATCTGCCAGCTCTACATCGGTGGGTTTTATTTTTATATTTGGGCCCCACTGAAATCTGATGTACGTTGTCAATATCTCCAGTAAGTCAGGAGTTACGCCTATCAGTGTCCAGCAGGCCCTGTTTTTTCTTTTTTTTTTGGTACGGAGTCGAAATATGATGGTGTTAGGGTGGGGTGGAATGGATGCTTGTGGAAAACCATAGTGAATTGAGAATTTTTGTTTGCCAGTTGGGCTAACAAGAAAGCTGTCGTGTTAACCCTAACCTTTCCAAATCCTCCAAAATCCTCTTTGCCAAATGGAGGAATTTGTAGGATTGAGGGTCTTTGGAAGTTGAAGCAGAGGATTTTGCAGGATTGAGGGTATCAGAGGATTTTTGCCTCTGGAAGGAAAATGGAGGATCCAGGTCATCAGGCCCAATCTGATATTGGATGATTTTGGAGGATTGAGGTTACTGCGGTGTTTATCCAAAACCCACTGGAGGATTTTGCAGGATTTAGGCAGTGTAGGAAAAATGATGGAGGGAGTTAGGGTTAATACACGGATTTGAAGGCGAAGCAAATTTGTCTTGGTAATGGCGAGTGTTTGTCGACATTATAAAATTGGAGGATTTTTGTAAAAATCCCAATGCATTTTAGAGGTACATGTATGGGCCTCCAAAAAAGCAACAAACATAATCCTCGACATTATAAAATTTGCATTGCTTTCGCATTCACATAAGGTATGAACCAGGCTTGAGGATGAAAACTTGGGCATCTTGAAGTGCTACTTGCAAGACTTGATGCAGTTTTACTCTGTCCAGGTAAAATGACATTGATTGATCTGCACAATACACAGGGAATACACGTACACATGTAAACCAGAATATCTGGCATTTAGTGGCAAGGATTATAACAGGTGCATGGGTGTGATTTAACTGCTCCCTGGTGTGCCCGCAGTGTCATTTTAGTAGGGATTGAACATGAATAAATTGCCCATTGTCACAATATTTGGCAAAAATTCAGAGATTCAGGCTAGTACATGTATAGGCCCCTGTACTTTGAATTTTTTTTTACTTTTGTTGTAACCCATAGGTTCAGAGCCAATGATTTTGCATTTTGCAAAATACTTGCAAGAGTATGGCATTGATTTTTCAGTTTTTATGTATAGTTGGGAATTCAAATTCCAAGATCTCTAATGGGCCTGACAGACATTTTGTTATTGCGAACATCAACGATAACAGCCGAATGTTACCGAAAACAAGTTCAGAAAACTGAATTCCTGCTGTTTTCGTCACGTGACATTTGCAGCTACCAGACCCTAATATTCATCAGAAATAGTCAGAATATTTTGGTCTGAGAAGGTACCAGACTACATTATGCCGACTTAGTTTATAAAGCCTGAATCCTAAGGCAAAAAAAAAGTTGTGTTGCCCTCCGCGACCGACCCTAAAAGTCACAAAAGTCGGGTCGTGCTTTTTTTTCTTTTCTTTTCTTTTTAAAGGAATTTTCAAAATCTCACCTTTTTCCCGCACAAAATGAACAAGTTCTATAAAAATCATTGTCTTTAAATACAGCTACTCTGGTACAATCGTGCATTTCGCCATCTCACTTTTAAGTAAGCTTACTTTTTGCCTCCCGATGTCCGAGTTACAACCGACCCTCCCTCCCGATTTTTCCCATTTAAGGGCAACACAAGTTATATTTTTTTGGCATAAGAACGGATTACACTCCTCATTCAGTCATTGAATTTCATTTCAGTTATGTGATCTGATCAGTATGCAGCAAATTCTTTTTTACCCATTCATAAAAAAAAAAAAATTTAAAAGAAGAGGGACCTGCATTATCGTAGAAAGAAGGTCCTCCAGAAAATACTTGAGCTTGATGTGCATGTTGCCCGTCAGGGATTCCCGAAGCATGTCACTATCCATGTCTGTCCTCGTCACCGGCCGTGACAAGCGGGTCGTTGATCAAGTGCCCGGGCCGTGCTCGCAATGATGCTGAGGAAGTGGAGGTAGATCGCTGATGGGGACATGAGGAGGGAGATGGACCTCAAACCCTCTAGGGGGTGAGGGGGAGGGGTCTCCCGAGTTAACCATCCTGACCCAGATACATATTAATGAGCGTCAGATCACTGATGGACTGACATTATCAATTCATACCCGAAGAGTGAGGAGTCTCCGCGAACTACACAAGATACTCAACACTCGGGTGGATCATGGTCAAATATTGAAACAATGCCATATTTTCCGATTGCATTTACACCCGTACGTTGGCAAAAAGCCCCCGGTGACTGATATCACTTGAAATTGTACTAATCGACATTATCGACCTAAATACATATCAATGTGCTGTGCTCAGTGAAAAATCTTCCATATTGATTTATGAATCGATAAATGTCCATTTTTTGGTGATGGTGGCTCTTCAGTGCTGTGTGATTGACATGATTGATGGCATTGTTTTTTTAGTTGACGCATGGTATTGTTGTCATTTTAAGTTTCTTAGTATAATTCTGGATTGTTTGCTTGTCGTAATTCATTTGTTTGGCAGACGGTTGAAATTCTTTCGTGTACCCTGCTGTCATTGTCTACCAGTAATTAACCTCATGAAATAACTAAGTTTTAATCCGAGGTGCTACCTGAATTTTTAATCAACTGAATAAAAGTGGAAAGAAGTGGTCATCATTTCTTGGAATCTGCCTTACGGGTAAGCACAATTTATTATTTCTTTTCAATTTTCATCATTACGGGCGAGCGACTTTAATTGTGCGGTTCAGGTAATACGAAAAATGGAAATAGAGCAATTTTATTCCGAGATATCTTAAGTCCTTGAAAAGTGCATGTAGCCGCATATGTACATGTACCGGTACATCGTTTTTTTTTTTTTCATTGCGCTTTCATGCCTCAAGTTATTCATCATATACAGTGTATGATGCGCGCACACATACATGTACCTGGGTGACTCACCCATTGACACTGCAGAAAGCTAACCTGCCAGTAAAACAGAATTCAGCGGGTCGATACAGCGTTACTTTGCAGCAGATAAAGTTACACCGTGCGACGTGGTGGTTTTTTTAGAACAGAATTTACAGTTTGGAAAAGGGGGGAAAAAAGTTTGCCTGATTTTGGTTGAATTCTGGATTTTTTTTTTTTTTTAACCCTTGGGTGGAAGATTGCGAAGGAAGACTGTGTTACAAGGAGAGCAGGTATTACCAGACAAGACGGGTCAGGTTTCGGGTTTTAGCTGAAACCCGATTTGGAATTTGGAGGGGATAAGCGGACAAATGTGGAACAGGGCAGGCAGGCCGGCCAATGGGCTTAAGGCACACATGGGGAGGAGGGGTTTTCATTGGTTGATTGGGGCGGGGGAGTGGCTAAACATGTATCTGGGTCAGCTTAAGAATTTATTGCTTTTTATTCTTGAACGTGTCAAGTAGAATTTGTAGGTGTTTTGTTGCTGGTAGGTCTGTCCATTAGAATTTATGACACAAAAGAGGACCGGCTTTTGCACTACTTGTGGTGGAAGTAAATTGCAGATTTTTGCCATCCATATTTAAATGTTTTGAGTGATAATAAATGCTACAACCCATCTACATTAGAACCAGTGTTTGCTGGTTTTTATTTTTTAATACAGTGGAACTCCGCTATAATAACTCCGAACACAGACAAATCTTGGAGTAGACGCCAGGTTGAATACAAGAAATGATTCACACTTTTCAACTCCGCACCCAACCTCGCACCAACCCCGAGATTGGTTTCACCCCAGTTTGAACTCTACCCTGCTCCAGACCGGGGTTGAGATTCTCGCCCAGGGTTGAAACACTCGCCGCGGTTGAAAAAGGTAGTGTGAAATGAGCAGGGTTGAGTTTGCCCGGGTTGAACTCGAAACAAGTGTGAAACAACGCAGGGTTGAACGTGGGGTTGAAAAATCAAGACAAGGAGCTGCAGCGTCCAGGGTTCCTCAGGGTTAACTGGCTGTCGTGTGAAAAAGCCTTAGATGGTTCTTGATCTTGGAAAGTCTGCAAAGTTCATTGTACAGTACTGCATGACATGCATCAACAGTCAGGTCGTCAGAGCCAAGCTCTGAAGGTCAGATTTAGCTTCCTGTCCCCAAAGGGTGTCCCTCCCTTCCGCTGGAGTAATCACGACACCACCTTTTGTAAGTCAAGGTGACCTTTTGGCAAAAAGAAAAAAAAAGTCGCAGCGTCGCCACACCGATCTTTCAATACGCATGGACTCGGTCATCTTAGACCAATATTTCATCACCAAATTAGCCCTGCATTTCCGCAGTGGTCAGTCGCAGCTTTGCGGAGGTGCGAATGTTCGGTTTAGCACGGCTTAGTTCTCCCAGGACACAATTAGGGACATGTAAACTGGCTTAATCCAGTGCAGCCTGAGAGTGGACAAATTTTCTGATGCCCCTACGCCACGCACAGTCCAGTGACTCACCCATCTTGACCCCCCCCCCCCCCCCCCCCCCCCCTCCAATCCTTCCCCACGATTACCTGCCCCTACCTGGTACTGACTAAAGGAGTAAAGTGTAGTCACCTTCCAAGCATGCAGCTGGAAAGCACAAAACTTTGAACAATTTGGGGGGGGGGGCGGGGCTGGCTGCGTGAAACACATTACAAACATTTTGCCGTATGCATTGTACCACTGCTGCTACATGTAATTGCATTCACTAGAGAATGCATTTGACCTAAAAAAAAAAAAAAGGGGGGGAAAAAATATGTGTACACTCGCACCTTGTCATTGTCTATTTCCAGTCCTGCAAACCTTTGATATCTCGGCTCTTGGCATAATTTGATGAGGGGGTATCGAGGAGAACCTCTGCAGGGACTCCACTGACCCACTTACATGCCAACACGTACATGAATATCATGAGGCCCCCGCCCCCTTCCCCTCCAAGCTAATAATGGTAATCCCCTTAACAAGCCGGGCCATCCGGAGATGAAGCAGCGAGTTATGATTTCCCTGTGGTCAGGTATTGTGGTGTGTGTTTGTGTGGTGTACTGCTGTTTCTGTATGAGAATAATGCAACAATATATTGCACATGTATGCATGTTACATTCATGCTTTCAGTGAATTCAGTCATGTTCATTTTCCTCGGACAAATTGTAAGGAAGCAAGGCATTGGGGTATTTTTGGCTTTGTACATGCATACGTGTATGTTTTGATGTGTCATATTACTGGGATCTTCAACTTGACAAACTAATCGAGTACCAGTGTTGTAACCAAGTCATTTTTTCTCAAGTCAAGTCAAGTCCCGAGTCAATTTTGTTCAAGTCAAGTACCAAGTCTCAAGTCAATTGTTGCACATAGTAAATTCAAATTCCAATGACAAATTACTTTTGGCTGGCACGTACATGTACATGTACATGTATGCACTGTACAAAATCAACCATGCATGCCCAGTCTTGACGATTCTCCATGCAGTCGTCCAGTGTTGCAGCGCCGCGTACGTCCTGGACACCCAGCTCGCTATGCACTGTAGGCTTGGCATTTTTCTTCAACTGGTATGTGCATAGGCCCAAAAGTTGTTTGTTTTAACAAAAGTGTTGATGTCAGCAAGTCAAATTTATTCAAGTCAAGTCAAGTCTCAAGTCAAAAAAATTGCGACTCGAGTCCGAGTCAGCAAGTCAAGTCAAGTCAACCAGACTGTCGAGTACTCATTACTGAAAGAGCCTTGGAAAAGTCAATTTCAGGAAACACTCTTGTCTACATTTAAGGCCAGATTTTGAGCTGGAGAAAATAGTTCAGGTGTAGATAAGATAGGCTTTGTGATACAATCCATCAAAATAAGTTGGATGCCGTCAGAGCTACTTTTAAGTTACAAATCCTTAACCCTAATCCCCTTCAGTGTATTTCATAAATCCAACAATTTCCAACAAAACTGAAATGAGAAGCCTGCTAAATTCTGCAGTGTACCACCTACACACCAGCCTTGGCATTCTGCAACTACCCAGCTGAATCCAACAAAATATAACAGGCATTTGTTTGTATGAGCCCTGCCAAATCCAACTGAAATGTTACTAGAAGCCTGCTCCCACTCTCCTAAAACAGGTCAACAACTGTTTATGTAGAAATTGTTAATTACTGTTTTCTCTGTGTCATTGTTTATTCGTGTCCATTGTAACCTCCCTCCCTACACTTAATTCAGTAATCGCAAATCATTCCTGATATTTCCTGAACAGTAGTCCATCTTTCCTCCTTACCCGCCCTAAATGGCATCATTTGAATTCGTGACTGCATATTACTCACCGGGCGATCTTGTCAAGTACCCTTCCCAACCCCACTACACATTACGCCTATTTTTGTTTTCACTAAAGTTCCTGTTAGCAAAACTTTCATCCCCCCTCTCCACGTGGTTGTGTATACTTTGTGCAGGGCCAGCCCGGGCGGCTCGCTCAAGTATTTTTCCTTGTCATCGCTCTGCGTAAATGGACCGGGGAGTTTGCCTTTTAGCTGAAGAGTGCTCTATTGATCCTGGGGACAATTACGGGTCATAAATGTGCCATCGTTTCTGCCGGGCCAGGGAAATTTCAGTTCCTAGGGTTTCCGAGCCAAGATGGCACGAGAAAGAGAGAGTGACGTGATTTGATAACTGATGACGGAAACGTCATAATACCATGACCCAATGTCAGAGTGCTTATTGAGATTTTGTCTGTGATTAAACTGACGAAAATTGTTGATTGCTTCAGCAGTGAGGTTGGTTACGTACATTGTAGATACTTCGTACATTGTACGTACATTCCTTGTGCTACAACTTGCCGGGTATCAATGCGCATTATACCTCAATATCTAGGCCACAGCTAAATATGCATGCATTCACGTACCAGCACTTGTGTTGAATAGAGCTGCCAACTAGTCATAATTGTGATTTATTGACGATCCAGATGTGTATAAAAATCAGTTTTTATGTTACACTTTGAAAAAAAGACAGGTTTCAACCTGTTATAGAATTTGACATACACGTACTTGGTTCAAAGAGTCCAATAAATCAGCATGGAAATATGTAAGGGCTTGGACGGGGCATTACGACAAAAGAGAACGATCCAACCTACGTTTTGAAAAATCAAAATTGCACCTTTTGTTTACAATCAGTGCTTGGTACATGTAACGTAACCCTCCCTCTTTAGCATCATGCACAGGTGAATGAACCTCTTGACAGAATTTGACAGTCGAAATATACAATGTAGTGAAAGGAATAACTATAATGGCTTTCTGTTAGAAGTGGTACATTTATGATTCATGAAGAGATTCGGGATTGATTGCGGCACAAAATGTCAGTCTTGCTTCAACCAATTATTATGTTTATGTTTTCCAGTTCGCACACATGTGCGCATATACATTGTAGTTTTGTACACACTGCTCCTTGCAATTTGCCATCTTTCAGCTTATGAATGGAAAGCATCGCAAAGGGAAGACAAAAATCCCAAGTGATTGACATGATAATACCATAGACTGGCCGGGTTAGTGGCCTGTGATAGAATAGATGAACGGCCGCTGCCCCCCCCCCCCCCCCCCCTTCACCACTCTTAAAATGGGTGGGTTGGTTCAAGCCTCCAAGCCAGCCTCCTAACGTTTCAATGAATGGACACGACCTCTGGACCCGAGTGGGACAGTTGACACCGCGGAGTGTAGTGCGGGCGATGCCACTGCAGGTTTTTCCTTTCTCTCGGCCAGTGACTTCATTGGTTTTCGGGATGTCGCCACACTTCCTCTGCAGCGGTACTCATGTCAGTATTGCCTGTGTGAAGTTGCCTGTCCATTTTAGCCGGTGTTCTGTCGTTCAGCAGATCATGGCTAGCCTAGAATTTCTGCATTTTATATCGTGGTCGAGTAAAGCTCACTCACGTAGAGCTGTTAAATTTCTAGTGCTATCTCACCATGTCATGCTGGGCGCATCCATGGTTGTGCACAAACCATTGAAAAGCTCAAAATTAGTATGTCATGGCCATTTGAAAAATATACATTGTACACGTGCATGCAGTGCATTAAAACCCTAACACTGCTGAATCTATCAATATCAATACGAATTTCCACACACCCTAGGGGGTTAGGATTAAAGAACACAACATTGTTAACATCAGTGGTCAAGGCAGAGCAGGTTAAAAATCACGAACTTAAATGTGGTTAAATTGTAACCTTACATGTACATGTACATGTACATTTGTAGTAGTAGACATGAATGTTTGAGGGAATGAGGAGTTACAGCTAACAATTTGAATTCGCTCATTTCACTTACTGGTATCGGATGAACATATTTAATCCTTCATGCTACGTTTTTAACCAGGCAGATTGTACAATGTACATGTAACTAACATTATACAAGTGTTTCCCTCTAATTCCACACCCGTTCCGAAAAGAAAGAAAGAGATGATCAGTTTTCTGTTTACTGATCTGCAAACACACCCCAACTTCGACCTGCCCTTGAGTTTTGATTAAGAGACATTACAAATTCATCACTTGCATCATAGCAGTGACACCATTGACCCATTTTCCTAAACTCTTGCAGCTCGAACAAAATTGACGGTTTCCTTCCATGGAATTAAATTACGAGATAACACAAATCGTTAATTAGGAGACGAGAGCCCACGGGAAACAATTAGACCAGAAAAAATGGTGGTCATTCCTTAGCCTAAGATCCAGTGCATGGAAACTGTATTTTAAGCAAATGTTTGGAGAAGTAATTGACGGTTTTCCCTTTTATTTGAGGAAGCTTGAGGGGGCTCATTTGGTCCTTTGGCAAAACACAGCAATAACTGCTCCTCTTGCCCTGCACCTCTTAAGGAGTTAATGAATGCCATGAAGGGTGATGAACAAGCATCTTGTTTTGAGTCCTACAAACAAGTTTCAGCTACAGGTGTAAACAGAGGCAAAGTTCTTATTTACATGTATTTGGAAATTAAATATTTCAAAAGTCTAGCAATATTTTGAAAAAAATACAGAGTTGTATACAAAAAGCTGTGAATGTCAACTACATGTACATTGTACCCTCGCCGTCAAACTGGGTGTGTTTTTTATTTTATTTTCACTTTGTCCCTAGTTTCGCATATTTGATACGAAAAATCTGCAGTCTTAGGCCAAGTTTAATATTTCAGCAAAAGGCATCCATGGGTGATGCATCTTCTCAACTACAGGCAAAACTTAGAAAATGGCCTGTCCACTCCTGGCTATACTTTTTGCTCTTTGCTTGAGTTTGAGCCTACATGTACAAATGTATGTACAGTAATTAGATGGTAATCCACATTGCCCACTACTGCGTGGATAGCATGTCCGTGTACATGTACATGTAGTAGGCTTTGGGGACTCCAACATTTTTAGAATGAACTCCGACTCAAAGCTGGAATTGTGATTCCATTTGAAATGGACTCCATAATGTTCGTGTATGAAATGCATCATCTAAGTAGTACAGTTACGGCTCCCCATCTCTACGGTTGGCTCGCACAGGTGAGGCAGCCAGATTCTTTTGATTGTGGTTTAGATTCACTGACGAAAAAGCTGGTCTGCAAAGTGTTGGATGTGGCATTTTTGAAGAATCTACAATCTTAGTGGAGTCGGCAAATTTCAGAATCATTGGCTGTAGCCTGAAATTGTCTGCAAGGAAGCAGGATTACGCTACTTTCCGGAGCCAACTCCTAAACAAAAAAAAAAAAAATGTTGGAGTTGATTAGAGTTGACTCTTGCATGGAGTTGCCCAAGCCTAATGTTCAGATGTACATGTTTCCTCCTAAAGTGCACTAAAGTTTTACAGGCATTTTATTGTCACATCACAGTATTTTATTAAACTCTCCAAAGTACAATCTGTAGGGCAATTGATGATAATTAAGTTCATTACCAATCCCAGGCATGTGCATGTGTATGTATATATATATATACATGTACATGTACATTTTTACCGGAAGTGTCTGTCAACCTGTACAAAATGTAACAGTCTCTTGTAGGTGTGAAAAGGCTGCCTTTGATCCGATGGTACATGCACCAGCCCAGCCCAAATGATTCATGACATGTATTCCCCTGATTTACCCAACTCATTAGCAATTGGTACCCCAAAAGATGATGCACAGTGCGTGTTAATACTGCCCTCTTGTGACCCTGGGTAACGGTGAGTCTCTTGTGGCATAGCTTTATACATGCATGCCCTTGCACAAGAAGTATTTCGCAGCTTATTGTATAGAGGACGGTGCATGAATGCAGATTATTTATTGTTGCCTCACTTTCTTCAAGAAATTCTTGCTGATAAGCCTCATGTTCTTGTTTGTACAAGTTTACGGCCCATTGTCTCTCTGTGTAATGAGCATTGGTTTTGTCAGACAAAAAAACTCTGCTTAACAGAACCGTGAATTTGGGCCCGATGAAATACTAAAAGGCCCATACCCAAAATGTTTCAATTTGGCCCCGAAAATTTTGGATACACACACGGACACACCCTACAAAGATATACTAAGCACTACAAACTGGTTGTTAACTGGACTGACACCTGATGTTTCAAACGTACAAGGGCAATCTTTCTCAAAGGCTAAATGGCACAAAAAGCAGAAACTGACAAGTCTGGAAACACATTGGCACATGGGACATGTACGGACTGGGGGACCTGTTCAACAGAATGCTTTAAAAAAATAATCTATTTGATTTAACCTTTAAAAGTGGGTCCAGTGACACACGCAGGTTTGACTGAGACAAACTGTACACAAGTACATGTAAAATGGAATTGAATGATAAGCATACGGCATAGTTACATGTACATAAGGCACTTTTTACATAAAAATAGAATAAATTGATTGCAGATGTGCAATGCATTTTGAAAGCAGCGCATTTATACCAACAAGCCTACATTTTTTAGTACGGAGTTCAACATTTTTCCAGGTGAGTTTATTGTATTCATTGTGTGGACCTGCAAACAAAAGATGTCCGCACAGGGCAGGATCTTGAGACGTGTACATTTGCAAGTCTACTATAACACTTTTTGAAAAGATGTCCAACATTAGAGGCATTTTGGGGTAAGGGTTGAGAAGAAGAGTAGAAATGAGTAGAATAGTCAAGGACATCACTGTCGAAATTTCATACATGTCCAAAACGTGCTTACAGTGTACGTGTACTGTATTATATTTGAGGACAAGAGGAGAAAGAAAATACAAAAGGAATCTTTCTTGTCCTCGGGAGTCGGTCTTTTGTTAAAATCGGTCCTCGGACGTAAAAATACGTACTCAGTCTATGGGAGTTTCTTTTTTAAAGAAAAGGAATAGGAAACACAAAGCATTGTCCTCAATCGTATAGGAAAACATGACTGTGTGTGCTTGTATGTGGTGGTTTTAAAATGTTTTGTACACTGGAACAAAGGCAAGGTATGCAACAACTTCAGTGAGGATAAAAGTGCAAATGCTGTACAGCTAAAGAAACAAATAATTTGGCGGCCTGTTAAACACATGTGCATTACCCTTGGCAATTGACGTTTTTCCCTACACAATTGCAGGCAGTATGCTAGTTTTCATTAAAATTCATGAGCCGCGCCCCACAAAAAGTAGCGGATTCCTTTGAAACATTCTGTTGAATATCGCCGCCGGCTTGTACTTGTACACATGTCTTTAACCCGGCAATGTTTCTGTCATCGACTTAAAGAACTTGCCCCACTTCTCCTCATCAAACAGGGATGATAAGATTTTACCTTTGCTGGCAGCAGCAGGCCTCATGCATTCTTCATTGAAATTCCTCAGCAGGTTTTTTTTCTTTTTTGAGAGAGAGATATAGAAAGAGGCTATTTTTTTGAAATTCAGCACAAGGGTGCATCAGCCGCACGGCATACCTGGAGGGGCTCCGTCAAGTGCACGGGTAGTGTCAGTTCGCTGTTAGTGCGCCGTCCGAAAGGTTTTTGTTTAAAACATTTCTGAAGTGCCTGTGCATATTTGCCAGCATGTCCATACCTCACTATGGTGACTCATCCGTACACCTGTAAAGAGCACTTTGCATTTTTCCCCTTTGTTTTTAAATGAAACCCAGCAATTTTTTTTTATTTTTTTTTTTCTTTTGCTCTCCCGCGGCCTTGTCTTGTTCTCCCAGAGTGCTTGAGAAATTGTAACGTGGGCTACTCAGAAGGACCTTCATTGTTGACTTGACATTTTCTGGGGATGCCAATGTGCTCTCTGGAAAATGAATGAAATGCCATCCGAATGTGCCGCTCTGGTCCATCAAGTCAAGTGGTTTTCGGTTTAGCGGGGACAGATTGGAGAGGCACCGTGCTTTAGTGAAAAGCTGGAGGGAATTTTGACAAATTTGTGGTTGCGGTGAGAGTAGTACAAAATGTATAAATGGTTTGCCACACTTCTGTACAGTGGGCCAGTATTAAACTTGGACAGTGTTTTAATCACAAGTTTGCATTGTGGCTGATAAAATTCGGAGTCTATCGTGTATATTCCTATTCCGCCACCCTCTACCTACTCCCAACTCAACCCCCCATCCCCTCAAAAAAGTCAGTCCGTCAATCAGTCAGTCTGTCAATCGATTGATTGATTGATTGATTGATCAAGGATCATTCAGTCATTCAGTTATTCAGTCAGTCACTTAGCCAATCAATCAATTTGCCAATCAGTTGGTCAATCAACCAATCAGTCAAACAATTAGCCAGCCAATCATACGATCAATCAATTGATCCATCAATCAATCAGTTCTAGGAACGTCTCATATTTTCTCCATATCTACATGGACTTTTGTATGGATCTAAAATTTGTTTAATAAATAAAAAATCCAACACTTGCAGTTGTTATAAATAGTGATTAGTGGCATTCTTGGTGTGAATTTTAATATCAAGAGTACATGTACTCTTCATCTATAAATCAATAGTGAAATTATATGAACAACTAAATGAATGAAATTCAAATTCATGATAATTCCAGAGTTCCGCATCAAGAATCATGTTCAGTATTCTTGCTACATAAGAGGTTGAATTTGTTCATTAGTGCCCAAAAAACTGCAAGCATAAATTTTCTGTCATTCAAGGTTGACATGTCTCTTCTTTTATGACGATGCATGCATTTCAGGCAGTTATTATAAAGAAATATTAATGTCTTTTTTTTAATATCCTCTTGTTTTGTATCAAGCATATGAGGTTTATAAATTAAGTTATGAGCAAACTGTTGAGATCCAAGGACAAGTCTCTCCCCTTGAAAAGAGCACGATACGGCTTCCAAATTGGAATTGCATTGGGCCCTCCACGCACCGCATGAGCTTGACAATTAATCTCGCTTAATGCATGCAGAGGGGTGTTTAATTTAACACGCCATTACAGCCGCCCATGTTGATAGTGCACTCTCACACCACGAGGCCTTCTGTCCCGGGGAACATTAGTCAAACGCTCTCGTTGTTGTAGACGTGGGCTCCCCATTAAGTATTGATTGGCCGCGGTAATTTCTTTCCCATTTTGCCCCCCATATTTGGATTGCAGTATTTCATCCAATTGTTTTTTGGCTGTTTCGGAAGTTTTCCGAAACAGCCTTTGTTTTCGTTAAGATTTTTTTTTTTGGCTGTTTCGGAAGTTTTCCGAAACAGCCTTTGTTTTCGTTAAGATTTTTTTTTTTTTCTTTTTTTTTTCTTTTTCTCTTTCAGACTATTGCCCATAGCATTTGTACACGTTTTCCTTTTTACCGGCACTTTGGCTACTTTTATGCAGCCGATTGTCTTTAAACTTAGCAAACACTTAAAGCAACTGCTCAGAATGTGTGCCGAACTTTTACGTCATGATGACGTCATCACGTGATTTTGTATGAATTTTTGAATTTTGAAAATCGTAACATTTGTTTCAATATATCTAGCGAACAAAACAAGATATTTTCAAAATTCTTTTTGTGATAGCTTTGGTATGTCTCAAAGATATGCCCTAAAAGGCGAAAATTGTGTGACGTCATGATGACGTCATCAAAAATGTTTTTTTTTTTAACGCATGTAAGGGTCAATCCGATTACAAAAATGTATATATTGAATTTTCCTCTCCCTAATTCCAAAATGTCATGATCGTGGCTCACTCAAGTAAGAAATAACAGCCATTTCAAAATTTAGACCAAATTCAATATAACACAAAGGAATTCTGGGAAGGGCAGATAACCATGGCTCAAATGTGCATGCTGTTTATAAAAAGGGTTGATTTGTAGTCTTTTTTCAAGTCGCTAGACTATTGCCCATAGCATTTGTAAACGTTTTCTTTCTTACCGGCCACTTTGGCTACTTTTAAACTTGACAGACACTTACCCCAACTGCTCACAATGTGTGCCGAATTTTACGTCATGATGACGTCATCTTAAAGGGGCATTTTTCGAAGCCATATATCTACAAAAGTACAAGTCCGATTAAGTTGGAACGTGATATCTAGGTATGCCACCGGGTGTTATAGATGAAAATTGACATGACGTTATGATTATAAGTCAGAACATGTCACGTGACGTCATCTTAAAGGGGCAGTTTTTGAAGGTCCATATCTACAGAAGTACAAGTCCAATTAAGTTATAAAGTAATATCTAGGTAGCCCAATAGGTCTATAGATGAAAATTGACTTGACATTATGATGACGTCATCACATGTCACGTGACGTCATCTTAAAGGGGCAGTTTTTAAAGCTATATATAAACAAAAGTACAAGTCCGATTAAGTTGAAAAGTAATATCTAGGTAGCCCAGTAGGTTTATAGTTGAAAATTGACATGACATTATCATGTTGTCATCACATGTTACATGACGTCATCTTAAAGGGGCAGTTTTTGAAGCCACATATAAACAAAAGTACAAGTTCGATTAAGTTGAAATGTAATATCCAGGCAGGTCTGCAGGTTCATAGATGAAAATTGACATGACATTATGACTTCATCACATGTCACGTGACGTCATCTTAAAGAGCCAGTTTTTGAAGCCATATATATACAAAAGTACAAGTCCGATTAAGTTGAAAAGTTATATCTAGGTAGGTCAGCAAGTTTATAGATGAAAATTTATGTGACGTTATGATGACGTCATCACATGACACTATTACAAACAACTTTAATAAATTTCAAAATTAACAAAGAAAAGTGGCAGTAGTGTGATTGTTTGACAAACTTTAATTGTTGTATTCACATTTCACATCCAAACTAAAAAACAAAAACGAAACAGCCCTGTGTTTGTCCACAAACACCAACCTCATGCCTCTAGTTTTCTTTTTTTTTTCTTTTTCTCTTTCAGACTATTGCCCATAGCATTTGTACACGTTTTCCTTTTTACCGGCACTTTGGCTACTTTTATGCAGCCGATTGTCTTTAAACTTAGCAAACACTTAAAGCAACTGCTCAGAATGTGTGCCGAACTTTTACGTCATGATGACGTCATCACGTGATTTTGTATGAATTTTTGAATTTTGAAAATCGTAACATTTGTTTCAATATATCTAGCGAACAAAACAAGATATTTTCAAAATTCTTTTTGTGATAGCTTTGGTATGTCTCAAAGATATGCCCTAAAAGGCGAAAATTGTGTGACGTCATGATGACGTCATCAAAAATGTTTTTTTTTTTAACGCATGTAAGGGTCAATCCGATTACAAAAATGTATATATTGAATTTTCCTCTCCCTAATTCCAAAATGTCATGATCGTGGCTCACTCAAGTAAGAAATAACAGCCATTTCAAAATTTAGACCAAATTCAATATAACACAAAGGAATTCTGGGAAGGGCAGATAACCATGGCTCAAATGTGCATGCTGTTTATAAAAAGGGTTGATTTGTAGTCTTTTTTCAAGTCGCTAGACTATTGCCCATAGCATTTGTAAACGTTTTCTTTCTTACCGGCCACTTTGGCTACTTTTAAACTTGACAGACACTTACCCCAACTGCTCACAATGTGTGCCGAATTTTACGTCATGATGACGTCATCTTAAAGGGGCATTTTTCGAAGCCATATATCTACAAAAGTACAAGTCCGATTAAGTTGGAACGTGATATCTAGGTATGCCACCGGGTGTTATAGATGAAAATTGACATGACGTTATGATTATAAGTCAGAACATGTCACGTGACGTCATCTTAAAGGGGCAGTTTTTGAAGGTCCATATCTACAGAAGTACAAGTCCAATTAAGTTATAAAGTAATATCTAGGTAGCCCAATAGGTCTATAGATGAAAATTGACTTGACATTATGATGACGTCATCACATGTCACGTGACGTCATCTTAAAGGGGCAGTTTTTAAAGCTATATATAAACAAAAGTACAAGTCCGATTAAGTTGAAAAGTAATATCTAGGTAGCCCAGTAGGTTTATAGTTGAAAATTGACATGACATTATCATGTTGTCATCACATGTTACATGACGTCATCTTAAAGGGGCAGTTTTTGAAGCCACATATAAACAAAAGTACAAGTTCGATTAAGTTGAAATGTAATATCCAGGCAGGTCTGCAGGTTCATAGATGAAAATTGACATGACATTATGACTTCATCACATGTCACGTGACGTCATCTTAAAGAGCCAGTTTTTGAAGCCATATATATACAAAAGTACAAGTCCGATTAAGTTGAAAAGTTATATCTAGGTAGGTCAGCAAGTTTATAGATGAAAATTTATGTGACGTTATGATGACGTCATCACATGACACTATTACAAACAACTTTAATAAATTTTTGGAGATGGAACCAAATTCTACATGGTACCTCCATTAAACTCATCAATGTCCTCTCTCAACAGTGTCAAACTACACTTCAGAACCTCCATCAGAATATTGCCCACCTCGACTCGGAACTTAGATCCAGTTGTTCTGACACCAGATACAGTAAATTCCATGATGAGATTGATAAGAGCGTATCTAACCTTGACTCTGTTCTGCTTAACAGGAGAAACAAGAAGATTGGTGGCTTGCTTACCAAGCAACATCAACGCAGACAGAGACGCTTTAGACGCCCCAGGCCCCAGTCTACACCACCACCCCCTTCCAATACTGTAGTTAACCTTTCTTCATCATCCATATCTGACGCTGAACATAAACTTCTCTCAAAGGGTCTTAATTTTTGTCCTACTCCCCACACTGTGAACCAGGTAGAGCTCAGCCAAGATCTCACGGAATACTACCGTAGGATCCGTCTCCGAGAGTTTTTCCTTGATTCTGACCGATGTGACCCAGAACCGTTCCGTGTCAAAAGTACCTGGGTACCCCCCAAGAATCGTGTACCAGCCCTCGAGACTTATGTTCAAGTTGTCAGTTCTCAAGTCACTAACCCTGATAACTTTGTCCACAGAACTCATGACAATCTCCGCAGAGAGGAGCGCTTGGCGTTGAATGCCTTGCGCTCCCGTACTGATATCATCATCAAGCCGGCCGACAAAGGTTCAGCTGTGGTCATCATGGATCGTCATCAGTACATTGACGAGGCCCACCGCCAGTTGAACAATCATACTAACTACATCTGCCTTGACTCTGACCCCACAGGTACATTCTCTCAAGAGATACAACAGGTGCTGGACGATATGCGATCACGTGACCAGCTGTCTAAGAAAGCTCATAAATTTCTCTCTCCCTCTGACTGTAGGACTGCCAGATTTTATCTCCTTCCAAAGATTCACAAGGCTGGCAACCCCGGTAGGCCCATTGTCTCTGGTAATGGTTCACCTACGGAACGTATCTCCCTGTTTATTGACAGTTTTCTCAAACCCCTCGTTCCACAGATGCCATCATACATCCATGACACCCCAGACTTTCTGCGCAAGCTGGATGGAATCAAGAACAAGATTCCCAGCACAGCCATCATTGGGACTTTTGACGTTTCATCCCTGTACACCAACATCCCCCACGAGGAGGGTATTCGTGCTTGTTCCTCGTCCCTGGCCAAGGCAGGACACACAACCCCACCCATCAGTGATATTGGCACCCTCATGAGACTTGTACTAACCAAGAACAATTTTTCCTTCCTAGGCAAACACTATCTACAGGTACACGGTACAGCCATGGGCACTCGCATGGCCCCCTCCTTTGCATGCCTCTTCATGGGCGACCTCGAAGAGCGCATGCTTGCCTCAGCACCATGTCGCCCCTGGGTATGGTGGAGATATATTGACGATGTATTTTTCATCTGGACCAGTGATCAGGACAGTCTGGAGACTTTCATTAATCACATTAATTCCTTCCACAGGACCATCAAGTTTACATCAGAGTATTCAGTGCATCAGACCAACTTCCTGGATGTCACCATCCGCAAGGAAGACAACTCGGTAACCACTGATCTGTATTCTAAACCCACAGACACCCACCAGTACCTCCACTCCTCCAGCTGTCACCCCAGGCATTGCAAGACAGGCATAGCATTCAGCCAGGCACTTAGACTCAGAAGGATTTGTTCTAATAATTCTGACTTTTCCCATCATGTACAGGTACTGAAGAGTAACTTGGTTGCCAGGGGCCACAGCTCCCGCCAAGTTCAACGTGCTATCGCCAGAGCCAAATCTATCACCAGAGATTTTGCGCTCAAGAAAAAGACACCTAGCACTAATGCCGACCCCAAGATTCCCTTGGTCACCACCTTTCATCCTAGTCTCCCTCCCCTTCGTAAAATAACTAATGACAACCATCATATCCTTCATACTTCAGATCGCCTTGCCCGTGCCGCCCCTGACAACCCAATATTGGCTTATAGGCGCCCCCGCAATCTACGAGACCTGATTGTTCGAGCCGAGGTCCCCACCTTGGCTGCATCCCCTCCCATACAGCATGGTACTTTTAAGTGCGATTCCAGGTGTGTTGTTTGCCAGACTCACATGCAGGAGTCTGACTCCTTTTCTGGCCATTCATCTGGAACTACTCACAGAACCAATGGCAACATTACTTGCAACACCTCTAATGTCGTATATCTCATTTCTTGCAGGGTTTGTGGTATCCAGTATGTCGGGGAGACCAAGAACACGCTCAAGAAGCGTTTCTATGGCCATCGATCGACTGTAAACACCAAGAAAATTGACACCCCTGTTGGTCATCACTTCAACTTGCCTAACCATTCCATTTCTGATATGATTCTACAGGGCATAGAATCACTTTTCCACCGCAAGGACTCAGTTCGCCTCAGCCGAGAGAAAGTTTGGATGAAACGTCTTCGGACTATTCAACCACATGGTCTAAACATCCAGGAAGGGAATGATTAACTTTTAATTTTTCCCCCATTGTCATTTGTTTACAGATTATCCTCCTGGCAAACCCTCTTGGGGTCTCTTGGCCAAATGGGGTTGTCTTACCATTTCCTGTTTATCTTTGCCACTAACCACATTCCTTTGTCCAATTCCCCAGCTTCAACCTTCATCCTAATCCCTCCCCTCATTCATCCTTACCCAAACCTCTCTCTTTGATGTTTACCCACTGCCATGCTCCCTTGCATCCCTCTTTTGTGTTTCTCCACCCACCCCCTCATGCATGTGTGTTCCCTACATGTTTGTTTCTTGTACTCTGTCATTTGCCTTTGAGAAAGAACTTGCTTAAGTTCGAAACGTCAGGCCAGCTAATTTTTTGATTTTTAAATTTCAAAATTAACAAAGAAAAGTGGCAGTAGTGTGATTGTTTGACAAACTTTAATTGTTGTATTCACATTTCACATCCAAACTAAAAAACAAAAACGAAACAGCCCTGTGTTTGTCCACAAACACCAACCTCATGCCTCTAGTTTTCTTGTTTTTTTAAATATTTTTTTTTGCTGTCTTCGCTTTGTCTAATGCGTTAAGTCATCCGGGGAATTGTCAGGGCGATGGGGGAAAGATCAAAGCACTTTTACCTATGGAGCCGGTTCTCTGTGCCATATGGGGGCGGAGGCCAATCAGCCGTGGGGGGTGCGCTTCTTTGTGTGTGTGTTCATTGAGCGCATTGGGGTATTCATTGAGCGCATTCGACACACAAGCCTGTTATTCCGTATCATAGTCATGCACAAAGAATGTTTGGATTTTGGAGATTTAATCTCTGAATCTAACCTGATACTTGACTATTTGGCCTAGGTAGCTCAGTTGGTAGAGTACTGGAACTGTAGTCCAGAGGTTGCAGGTTCATCTCCCCAGGTTTGAAGTAATCTTTTCATATCCAAATTTGGCACAGAAAATTAAGAATCTTGGTCAATGTATGTTTTACACACTTCTGCAGTCTCAACTCCCCCGCCAAACTTTTTTTAAAAATAGTTTCTATTTTACAATTGGTTTGCTCCTGTTTTTTTTTCTGAACTCAACAATATTAAAACCCTAACCATTCTAAATCCAATAATATCCAACAGTGGATACTATCTGTTGGATTCTGTTGGTGTGGGCTGTGAACAAAAGATCTTTGGTTATAGCTGTCAGATTCTGTTGGATTCAGCAGAGTACTCTTACCCAGGTAAATGCCGGGTTAACAAAAAATTAACCCGGAGATTACCCGGGTAATGTGGAGCGTTCTCCGGGTTATAAATTCTCCGGGTTAACTGCCTTAAAACCCCACTTCTAACCCTGCTCGCGAGGTGGGTTAACCCACCAATCTCGGGGTTAACGACAACCTTGAGACGATTCTCAGGGTTACTAACAATAGTGTGAATGCTCGCCGGGTTTTCTTCTACCCGGGTCGGTGGGTGCGCTTCGTCGTGTTTTATCGGCCAGCTTATGGCTCCATTTCCAAATTCATGTCACGTTACAGTTGATTGAGAAACACCAATCAAAAACCCTGCGAGTTGGCACCGATATATTTTTTGAATCACCCATACGCAACTGATGAGTGCCACACGCCAAGGCACGAAAGCATGCTCTTGCTCGTAAGAAGATCTGAGAACTACGATCCTCTACTCGCACCTCCAACCACCCATACCTGGTCACAGCTCCCTTACATGTATGTCCGCCCATCTCCACCATGCTATACGGACATAAGCAAAAACTCATACTTAAGATCGACTCCACACGAGTTCGGGATTAAGTGACACAAGTCACCAGAAGGGAAGTGTCACTGAATGTGATAGCGCCATCATTCTCTCAAACTGTTTCGCTGTAATCAAGCCATGATTGGCCCACTTCTGGTCTTGTACCGTTTACAATGTAGGGTACTGCCAGAACGAACCCATAAGTAGCCAGCATCGGCCCAGTACCGTCATGTTTGTTGGGAATGCACATTCTCCGGGTTACATTCGCATTGTGTGAACGCGGCTACAAGTTACCCGGGTGCGTGCTTAATCAGATAAGCAGAATTGCGGGGTTAATTTGGTAGTGTGAAACCGATTCTCCTGGTTAGTTTCTACCCGGGTAATAGATTACCCGGGTAAGTTCAGAGTACAGTGAAACCCATATAAGGGGGTTATCTTCCCAGTATCTGTCCTCTATTCAATCATGTTACTATGGAGTTTTCAACTTGTTCTCTTTGAAAAACTATCCCAGCTTCCATTCCTGGTTAATGTTTAAACTCTTCGTTCTGCACCAGTGGTTCCCAAATCTCCGGTTGATGGCAGCACTTGACAGTAACATGGAAATAAATGAGACCCGAGCAGATGTCACCCCCTCATGTTCACAGTCAGTAGTCTTAATTAGTTTCTGATCATTTTCTGGAGAGTTATCCGTTTTCCCTCTTCAGTGACACACCTGTTGAAAACAAATGAATGTGATCACCCATGTCCTTGCTTCAAAGAGCAGCACCTGGAACTACACAGTACATTCAAAGACTTTGTTTTGTCATGTCTTTAGTTATTTAACTTGAATTCATCAGGAAATGGTATTTTTTTTTCTAAGCCATTTGTTTTGTTTGGCAAGTCTAACTGCACCGCCCCTTTCCTTCAAGAAATCAATATCGCCCGCAGGCTGTAATGCCTGAAATAATTTATACATTTTTATTTTTTCCCAATGAGGAGTCATTGCATTATTTGTCTGTAAATGCCAGGGTCAAATATATTGGTAAATGTCTGTGTGTAGAAATGAGACTCTACTAATCAGCAAATTTGTCAATTTGGACTGTGTGTGTGGAGGTTGTCCGTGATACAGTAGCTGATTTTAGACACCGAGGAAATTTGCGACCTTGAAATGTTAAATTTATGAGGATTGTTGGGATGTTTCCTAACACCTGGTGATACAGTTTAACATTGGATACAGGACAAAGCAAATGCCGGTTGTATTTTGTTGTATTCAGCAGGGTAGATGCAAAATGCCAAGGCTGGTGTGTACATGTAGGTGGTGTACTGCAGAATCCAACAAAATTTGTTGTATTTAGCAGGCCTCTCATTTCAGTTTTGTTGGAAATTGTTGGATTTAATATGGCCGTATGAAAAACATTGAGGTTAGGGCTAGAGTTTGTCAATTTGCACTGCACATCACGGGTAAAATCGTCAGTAAATGATACTTTTCAAAGTGAGCAAAGAAAACTGGCAGGAGCGGGATTCGAACCTGCGACCTCCGGAGGCTGTAATGCCTGAAATAATATATATTCTTTTTTCCCCAATGAGGAGTCGTTGCATTATGTGTCTGTAAATTTCAGGTTCAAATATATTGGTAAATGTCTGTGTAGAAATGACTCTACTAATCAGCAAATTTGTCAATTTGGACTGTGTGTGGAGGTTGCAGGTTCGAATTCCACTCCTGCCAGTTTTCTTTGTTCACTTTGAAAATGTAATTCAAATTTACCTACATGTAGTCAGTTTCCCTTGTGGATTGTTTGACGAAGTAAATGATACCGACGATTCTACCCATGATGTGCTTTCTGAAGATGCATTGTCCCCATCTGAAACTGCGAATGAAAATAAATAAGGAAAGAAACACCACGTGCACAGAGATGCGGTGTTGAGACCGGAGGCATTGGGGGTGCGTGCAGAAGGCATTATCTGGGAGGGCTGGAGGGGGAGCCACTTTCTCAGACCGAAGCTTCATCAATCATTACTGCACAGATGGCATCCCGCTTGCGCTGTCCCCCCCCTATCACTCCCAGAGCTCTAATCCCAGCATTAGGGGTGTAGCAATTACTGCATGAGACTAGACTGCTGAGGTCTTTGTGTGCTGAGAAAAAATAAATAGCGTATTTGGACTCCGGGCTAACCGAGCCGAATGCAAAAATGTTGTTGAACTTGGCTGAAAAGTGCGGAAGCATGACTTGGAGTTTGGAGATGCACATAAGCTCCTTGTATTTGTTTGTCGGTTGAAGTTGCTGCAGAGATTTTACGAGTTTGGTTGTCAGATGAAGGATGTTGGAGTACTGTAATCAGCAGAACCTGCCTGATACTCGTCTGCGAAGACCATTTGACATTCTGCTTTAACCTTTGGTTTTCCCATCTCAGCTGGCAGTGCATGATCCAAGTAATCCACTGTTCCGACTTTTTTATCTTTTTTTAAAGATTTTAATTATCGTGGCCCATTTTAGTGGGAGTTCATTTGTAGCGCAGACGGGCGTAAATAGAAATGTAACCTGTTGGCCATCATGGCACACATTTGTATGATTCGTGTACGTTTAATACAACTTGATAATATTAACAAACACCACAATACCAACATTTTGGCTATGATGTACAATGTACATTATGTACATCTTCTCTGGCTCCAAAATGGTTTAATAACCTCAACACTGATCTTTTTGAGTGGGTTGCATGTTGTTAATGTAGTTATAGTGAAATTCTAATGCAAAATATATCCATGTATTATTTATTTTATTTTCACATGTATAGGACTTGCCACCTTTTTTGCCACCCTGTACATAGTTTCCAAGTAAGGCAGAACAACCCCCAGGCGAAGTGTAAGAATAGAACCCAGAGGTCAAGCTTGCACACAGCAGGGTACTGGCTCAACACCAGTGACCCTCCATTAAAAAGCCAGGCCAGAGGGTGAACAACGGCTCCCCTTTCCTCTTTTTTGTACCTTGCCTCCCCCCTCAAAACATTTCATACTTATACTGTGGACCAACCATTCTATTTGGCCCCTCCAGAGTAGAACTGGATTTGTTGACAGGGAGATTTTCAGAACTCTCTATATTACACTAGTTTGGCTTTGGCCTGAGATCTTTTTTGTTGATCTTAAAGGGGGGAGGGGATGTGTGGTGCTGGTCAGTGAGTCAGCTGGGGACAGTCAGGGCGCATACTGTGAGTGACAAGGCCATGGCCCTGGCTCAGGACACTGACTTCCTATGCAAACACTAAGACCGAAAAAAAATATTTGTTGCCCTCCGCGACCGACCCTTTAAGTACAAAAAAGTCGGGTCGCATTTGTTTTGGTTTTTTTGTTGTTTTTTTTTTCCAATAAATTTTCAAAATCTCACCTTTTCCCGCACAAAATGAACAAGTTTCATTAAAATAATTGTCTTTAAATACAGCCACGATGGGACAATCTCACATCTCACTCCATTCTGTTTAACATACATGTAATGTTTAATCCCGGTCCCATTTATTTCTTTGAAAAGTGGGAAATACCGTTTGAACACCCAACATCCAGTAGCTTCCAAGGTAATTTTGGAGCAGTGTGTGTTTGGTTTTGGGGACTCGTACCTCGCAGGCATTTGGTGCTCTTTTCACCTCTCTCTCACACAAAGGAATTTGTGTGTAATTTCCCTGAAATGAAAGTGCCCAAAATGGAACAGGGAGGTGGTGTTACCCCAGCAGCTTCTGAAGACGCGCCGCCACCTTTCCCCAACGGTACAAGATTTTTGCTCTCCTGCAATCTTCCCGGCTTTCACTGACCTGGTCGTCAAGGGCAATTGGCCCACGATGAGGCCCTCCGTGCCTGCTACCCTCTGGAACCAATGTCGAGTGCAGTGGAATGTTGCCTAGGCCAATATGATAGACAGGTGTCAAGTATTTAACTCTGTAATTAGAACATCGTCACTTCGGCCCAGATTTTTTTTTTTTTTTTTTTGTGGCTCATTTTAGCATACCAACTTGAATCAGAATTTCTGGAAAATCACCGCAAATCAGGTGCAGACCTGTCACTTATTTCTCTGGTCCACCTGTCTGTAAAGTGATGCCTGGGTTTATTTTCATTTCTTAAGGGATTCAGTTTACACGTTTGAGACTTTCTGGCTGAAATTCCACAAATTGTGCTTGAAGGCTTTTCGAGACTGACATGCAAATTAGTTTGTCCCAGAAATATTTGGGATCTGGGGAAGTGTACTTGACTGATGGAAATTCTCGTATCAGTTTCTTGTTTTTGTTTTTTTATTTTTTCCTGTGGATTTTGTTCTATTTTTGGAGGGGAAAATAGGAAATATTTTAATCCTCGAAATGGCTGGTTATCCACAAACTTGCACTGCTGCCAGATAAGGGTAATTTGTGTCTGTCGGTTGTAGATTGAAATGTGTCTGGGCTGTCATTGCCAATTCCTGTCTGGAGATTGCTGTTTGAGATACATACATGTACATGTACATACATGTATACATCAAGAATAGGATTATCCCCTGTCCATGATTGTGCAGAATTTGTGACTGATCAAATAAAAATTCAGTACCCAGTGGGCCAGGAGAACGAGTTCCGATGTATTGCAGTGAATGCTAAGCAGATTTTGTGCTTAACAGCTCCATGAAATTGGCCCCTGGACTTGTGAATGAATAACATTTAGAGAACGAGGATTTCACACAAAACAATTATATTTTTAAAGTTGCTATCCCTGTGCTTTGGGGTCTATCAACCTGAAAAATAACTTGAAAAATAAATTGAATTGCTAACTTGTAAGCATTAGATACAATGTAAGTTATGAACTTTCAAATGAGGCATTCTACAAAGAATTCAACAAACGATAAGTAACACTAACAGATTTAATCAGTATAAATTTTAAATTAGGAGTGGAACACTGCAACTGTACATACTAACACTATGAAGTGCTTTTTAGTTGGAGATTCTTATGGACAATTCAGTGTGTTAAATATAGTCACAAGAAAGTAATGACCAACATATTTGATTAAAATGAGTTTGTTGGCAAACATTTGTGCCTGAAACCAGTTCATAAAATTTCATTATTTTCTGCATAAAAGCAATTGACATTTCAAACTTGTATCTAATTTCTTATTTTTTGAGGCATGAAAAGTGTAACGCTGGCAGACAGTATCTAGTTTCAATAGACAAGTGATTAATTTTGGGGGGGAAATGGAATCAGCAGAGCGTGCGTGCATGATCATGTGAACTAAGATGGGGAAGTGACACCGCTGTGAAGGCTCAGTGGTACTTAAGTATGCGACTATCGTTGCTCGTGATGGATAGGTACACACAGTCCCTATTGTGCCGACCATCACAAAGAGTAGGGAAGAAAACAAATACATGTTCAACATCCACTCGGAGGTGAATGTAAGCCGAGTTTTGATTAATGCGCCAGCGCGACCGCGTTTTTTTTTTTTTTTACCGGCATCGTGTCGGCACGACAAGGGAAGCCGTAGAAGAATGAAATTAGGTCAATGCGGTATGTCTGCGCCGGTGCGTGCAAGATTCCACATCCCCCAAGGAATGCTGTGTGCCCAGACCCAACATGCATTAATTGATGCGGTCGGCTCTGCAATTGTTGTGCTGCGGCGGTGCAGACCGGGCCTCGCTGCAGCGAACTGCAGCTAGCACCCTCTTTGCTTACCGCCACTGCTTCGTGTATTCCAGCTCGGTCCCCCCCCCCCCCCCTCTTTATTTCCAGTGCTAAGCGGATCAATGGGAGGGATTGAGTTACAGGGTTTGAGGCCCTGTTTACTCCATATATTGGATGAGTTTTCTCAGGGTAGAGTACATACATGTAGTCTTGCATACTGGATTGTGCCTTGGATTTGGAACGAGGTAATTGACGACTGGTACTTAAATGCAGAAGGTGGACGTGCACTCTGAACTGTACTTTGTGACGGTCGATTGTATTTGCAATGCAACATTTGGGATCAATCTTGATGAGCACGAATAGACCTGATGACCTACTGGTTCAGAAATGACCATTTCTCCGTTTGTGGTAACACTGAATACTGTTTTCTATATCAACAGTTTACAAAAATTCATGTCGCTTTCATACCAGTGAAAATGGCTGACTTGAATTTACCCAAACAAATTATCGAAAGTTGCAAATTACATACTTGTACATGTATGTCTGGATTTATTTCATAACTACATTGTACATGTAAGTAAATTTCTTAAGCTACATGTACATGTACATGTACTTGTATGTATTTGGTTTGACTCCAAAGTTAGTCAATTTCCAAAGGACAGTGTAATTTCCAATGTAGTTAATTCTACACTTTCCCATTCTAGCAGAAAATCAGTATCTGTACATGAACACCCAGTAGACTTGCATTTTTTATGTAGAGCAATCGCTGCATGCCTAGTGTTTTACAATTTATCCATTTATCCATCAAATTATCCACCAAATATTGCTAAGGCCAACAAAAAAAATAGTTCTGCTTCCGGTTACCCTACCTACCCTATTTTAACGGCCCCGACCCTAATTTTTTCGGGAAAAAAGTAAAAAAAACAACCATAAATGCTGTAAATACTACCTTTAAACTTTGATACACCTGCATATGATCAGCACAAAAAAAGTGCAAACAAAATCCCTACACCTACCCTATTTTCAAATGCCATGTAATCGGAAGCAAAACTATTTTTTTGGCCTAAGTATAGCACATGTCATTAACTTGGGAGGATAAAAACGTACAAGGTGTCGTACTTCCCCAATACGTCCGAGGACAATGCTTTGTGTTTCCTATTGTTCCTTTAATATAACCAACCCCCATAGACTAAGCACGTATCCTTACGTTCGAGGACCGATTTCAACAAAAGACTCTACGTTCGAGGACTGAAAGGTTTCTTTGTGTTTCCTTTCTTCTCTCGGAGATATATACAGTGCACGTACATGTATACATTGTAAGTTATATTGCCATAAAATTGTTCAAACAAACATTTTAGATGTGCATGTGTACATCATACATACATACATGTACATAAAATACTACAGGTACATTCATGTACAGAACATACTTGTCCCATCTACATCAATTTTTTCTGAAAAGATGTACACTTTACATATTAAATTAATGACTCGCATAATTTGTATATTTATCATGACTTCACCCAATCTAGGCATTAACCCACATTGCATTCATTTCAATCTTCCCTTCGAGCGTCGAGTATTAAGCACCGCTCCACCCAGCCCCCCACACACTGCCCTTCTCCACTCCAGTAATCTGAAGTTCTTTAACGAACATTGATTGATACTCTCTGCTGCTCCATAACCTGGAGGAATGCACAGGGGGCAGGAACGAATTTAAGTCCTGGACAACAAATGTATGGAAACCTGGTCCAGCCCCCAACAGACTTTGAGAAAGAAAAAAAAATCTAGCACCGATTTTCTTTATACCTTGAAATTATGCTGTGATGTTGAAGCCCTGGCGCACTGTGCCTTAGCGAGGGGGATCGATTTAGGTCAGATTTCGGTGCTAGTTTTCAAATTAACCCAGAGTGCCTCGGGGAAGCTCATATACCAAGGCGGGCTGTATTGGGAACAATGTGCGGGGACCCAGTTGCTTGCAAAGAGTGCAGGTGTTGATGGGGGGCTGATAATGCTGCCACAGTTTTATTTTATTCACAGGAAATTAGCAATGAAAAAGCAGTATTTGTATTTGCACGTACATTGTACCACAAGATTTCTTTTTTTATATGGAGTTGGAGTTTTTTGGGGGAATGAGAACATTTTTAGATCAATGGAACTGCCACGTCCCACTCTATTGATAAAAACATGGTTCTTGTTTGAAATTCCAAATAGCTTTTGTCACACTGGTTTTTTAATATTTTTTTTTATTTTTCTGACCCTGTGTTTTCAAGCCTGCCTTTGTGTGGTGTAAGTATTGGTGATGTGGTTCTCAGCACGCTCTGTCCACAACTGAAACTTAAGATGCCCATTTAGGTGGTTTTTTTTTTTTTCTTTTTTTTTCTTTTTTTAAGTTTTGAGGTTAAAGGTTTTTCTCAAACAAGATTATTTAGAGGGCGTGGAAGATTGTTTGCTTGAAATGCCAAAGTCTTCATTTTCAATGGGCACTCAAAATCTGCACTTTACGTACATGTAGGTGGTGCGAGTTTCCATAGTTAGTGAAATTTGCTGGCATCCTGACATTACCACTTACCACCAGTCCCTTGCACACTGCGATTACTACTCGTTACTTCTTGTTGCTAATTTTTTTTGGGGGGGGGATAGGGGGGTGTAATTACCCACTAAAACACAAAGGAAAAAATAAAAATCAGTTGAAATCAGTTGAATTGTCTTGTATTTTTGTTTCAAATCTGGTTTTTGTGATATTATTTTTACACCACATTACCAGTTCCCCCTTGCTCCTTCATTTCTGCCGTAGTATGGTGTGCAAAAATGCTGAACATAAAATCTGTTTTTATGCAGATAATTTCTTTCCATGTAATAAATCTCTAACCCCCTTCGGGTTTTCTCTCTAGGCATCCTGCTGTATCCCACAGAACCCAACAGCTTGCACAACAGGGGCCAATTTCATAGAGCTGCTTAAACACACAATTTGCTTTTAAAGCACAAAAAAAAACCTGCTTAGTAAAATATGGTTTCCAGCAAAAACTCTGTGTGATTGTTATGCTAAGTAAACAACAGCTAAATACCAGTAACAAGCAACATACATCACATGGAGTTTTGGCCGGTAACCTGATTTTATTGAGCAAAGTTTTTTTGCGCTTAAGCAAATTTTGTGCTTAAGCAGCTCTATGAAATTGGCCCCAGATTTGTGTTCACTGCACAGTTTAACAAAATCCAACAGAAATTACCCACTGGTGGATATTGTTAGATTAAACATGGTTAGGGTTAAAGAAAAAGTGAAAATACAAGTACATGTATAATATTCTTGTACATACTGCTATGGATATGCTCAATGTATCCACATATAACTTGGCTATGAAATAGATGTACCACATTTCAACAGCTTCAAATTCTGTTGTTTTTTCATAACCCATTCTTAAATAACCTCCATTGCATGCATTGAGTGGTTACTGATTCAGGTGACAGGTGATTTGGCCAGTAACCTACCAAACCACTTGGCTAACAACACTGGGTCAACACTGACCAAGGTTACATTGTTTTCTGATGAGTCCTGGTGACCATTGGTGACCATTGGTGACCAGCCAGGAGACCATCAGTGACCAGCCAGGAGACCATGAGCCAAGTGTTGTTCTTGGCCCTCTCTCTTTCTTCCTGTAGTGTTTTTACTGGGAAACTTGTTCTCGCTGTTCCCTTGGTCCTTCAAGGTTCCACGGAGGTCAATGGATTCTGTTGCAGATTTGGAATGACTTGGAGGAAAAAATGCTATGTTTGTCCTACAATTTGACAAAATGCTACATGTATGATTAGTTTTTCAAAGTTAACCCCAACCTTCCCAAATCCTCCAAAATTATCTTTGCCAAATGGAGGAATTTGGAAGATTAAGGGTCTTTGGAAGTTGAATCATGGGAGGATTTTGCAGAAGTGAGGGCATACACATGTAAGAGGATTTTGCCTGTGGAGGAAAATGAAGGATTCGGGTCATTAGGCCCAATCTGGTGCTGGATGATTTCGGAGGATTGAGGTTACTGGGGTGTGTTCATTCAAAACCCACTGGAGGATTTTGCAGGATTCAGGCAGTGGTCCCCAGTAACAAACATTGGAGGATTTTGGAATCGGCGGATATTAGAGGATTGAGGTTACATGTACAACATGTAGGAAAAATAATGTAGAGAGTTATGTAGGGTCAATGAAACGTTGTCAGTCTGCAAACTGCTCACTAGTGTTTATACTATTAGCCAAGAGGACATGCACGTGCAGTATGAATTTAAGTTTTGCACGCATGTATCTGTGTTCCGACCTCTTGCAGAATCTTAATGACAAATGTTAACCAGGTTTCATTGTGGAAATTTCAAAATGACGCCCCGTGCTAAAACCAGGCAGAAATCAAAACCAGTCCTATTTTGAAACTACATCGGTGGATATTAATGATTGTGAATTCTTTTTCCTCCATTTGTACAGGGACCACAACGAGATCGAGTACATACCACCGGGTTCCATGGAGGGGTTTGTCAGCTTACGTAAGCTGGACCTCGGTTACAACAACATAGCCAACATCAGTGCTAATACGTTTCCCTCACAGAGTAATCTCCATCACATGTAAGTGGTCTTTAGGTCTTGTGAAGTTTCTGTGGGGGGGGAGGGGAACCGTTTCATAGAATGAAGACTTCTTGTAGTTATTTGTGTGGATCTCATTTTTCTGTTTTTTAACCCCTTTGGCACGGTATTTTACGAGACGTCGGGGTGTTGCAGCGGTTCTGGCAGCCAAATCGAACCGTTACAATGTGTTTGTGCAGTCAAGCATGACATAAACAATAATCCAACAATGGATTGAAACTGCACAAACGGCGGCCAATGGCGTCATCCGGCCTGGTGGCACTTTTTTTTTTTATGCCATGTGGCACCATCCGTATGTAAGAGGTTAATGGGTATCGCCCATCACAAGGCCAAAAGGCCACTCAAGGTATGGGCTACAAAAGACAAGAAAAGACGGAAATCAATTCGTTTGAATTGTGAAAGATTATAGGTGGAAGGGGTAAGTAGGTAAGGAGTTCCAAATAGAGACAGTATGAGGGAAAAAATTGAAAAGTATCTCACAGTACTACATTTTGTAGCCTTAGGAACCACAGTGAAAGGATGTGATGAGACAGCCAGGTGAGTAGAGTGCCTGAAAGTTTGGATGGGGGAACTAATGATGAAAGGCCACTGGAACACCTTCCATGATAGTATCGATAAAAGAGGCTGAATGAACAGCATCGGGCATGAAGGGGTTCCAGGTCCTGACCAACTCAGTTGGTGTGATTCAGGTGATTCACAATGCACTTAGGTGTTCTGTCATCTCAAACCCAGTTCTTTGTCTATCAGGTACATATGTTCCAGTACATCTACCGACAGTATTTAAATGCCAAGAAAAAAATTACTAGTGAAACAAGCTAGTATTTCTTTTATAAGTCCATTTCTTGACAGTTACATTGTACATGTACATGCGCAGTTTTGAAAAGTCTCGTACATGTAAGTCTCAAGCTAAGCCAGCATTTCCCAGACTTAAACCAATTGCAAGAATCAACTGGATGTAAAATTAGTTTCTATTTTTTTCTTTGCTGTTACGCCGAGCGGGGAACAGCCGAGCAGACTTTACAGGTGCATCAATAACTAAAGCTAACACGAAGAGCCAAAACTGAAAGGAACAAATTCACACAGGCATTTAAAGGAATTCTGTGAGAAAGCATTTTACAATTACATGCTTGAGTTGTCATCCAGTGCCAAGGTCTTTTGTGGATGCAAAATCGGTCTCTCTTTGTCCCAGCAAATTTTGTTTATTACAACTGTACCTTTGTTCAACCAAAAATAAAATGCCCTTGGATTTGGATTAACCCACAGATGATGACAATTGTGCAATGAATGCGGTAATATTTTCAATTTTAGTTTTGGTATGGCATTTTGGCCAGTGGGGGAAATATCCTACTTTGCCATTATTTGTGAGGGGATTGATTGATGGTTGAGGTAGTATGCTTTGACAGTCATGAGGAGAATGCCCTGAAGCCTGGTAAAGGGGAAACTGAAAATGAGGCAACTACAGGTATATTTCCGAGTTATTTACCTCATGGTGTCACTGCAAACTCTTCTCAATCATACTCTCTTACAATTTCACCTTTGTTAGAGCTCTGTAAAACTGCTCGGTTAACATTTTGTTATAAACAAGGAACCGAGTTCTTTTCATTAACCCTAACTACCCCAAGCCTTACAAATTCCAACAGCAGGTTTTGTCAAATTTTAATGGGTTCAGGACTGTAGGGCCTTGGCACGATAGCTATGATGCCCCAATTTGTCTATAAAGTCCAAAGAATGTGCCATAGGTATACTGCTGTGTTGGATTTAGACAGGTTGAGGACACTTCCTAGTAAAAATGCCTAGGGGGTTAGGGTTAACCCCTTGCGTACGGATGGCGCAAAAAAACAAACAGTGGCACCAGGACGGATGACGCCCTTTTCCGCTATTTGTGCAGTTTCAATCCATTGTTGGATTATTGAGTATGTTACGCTTGACCGAAGGCTGCACAGGCCGGCCCGGCGCCTCACTACGATAACTGTACTCAAGGGGCTAAGCAACAACATAACTACAAATGTAGATTCTAATTTGGAGGTGGGGGGGGGGATTTTTTTTTAGGGGGCACATTAGGGAAAAAGGCTAACTTTTTTGTGCATAACTGCAGTCTCTTGGGGGAGGGGAATGCCTCAGTTGTAGGCTTAGGCGATTCAGTCGACTCTACTCGTCTCAAACATTAGAATCCATTTTTTTTATTAGTCGACTCCTTGAATTTCTGCTTCTTTGGAGAAGATTCCAGGCACCACTGAACGTTTCTGAAACTCATCGACTCAAAAATATAAAGTCCTTCACAGAGCATGCTGTTTCATCCATGAAATCAATCACAACATTGCGCGGATTCAAATGATGTGCCATTGGTGCCCGCTTTGTGCGTAATATTTGGAGTCGATTCTGAAAGGAATCACAATTCCTGCTTGAAGTCGGAGTCAACTCAAAAATGTTGGGAGTGCCCAAGCGTACTCAGCTGAGGGGCAGGAGACAAACCCTCCCCCCCCTTCCCCCCGCCCCCCAGTAGTTACACCACTGGTGTTAACATGTTGTATTCAACCCACAAAATGACAACGCAATAGCCTATTTAAACACATGACATTGGCAGTAGGGGATGGAGTCATCATGAATACATTTTTTGAGAAAAACATTGATTGTCAAAGGTGTGGGGGTTTGGGTGGTTAATTGTAATTTTGTACTCTCGTAATCTTCAGATTCCTGAACAACAATCAGCTGAACCTGTTGGCACCTGGCTGCTTGGATAACCTGACCTCCTTACAGACCCTCACCTTGGAGAAGAATCGCATCGACACCCTCCCAAGCAATCTCTTCCTGAGAATGGAGAAGTTGGATACATTGTAAGTATTGGTATAGGGTGGTAAGAAAAAAGGAAAAAACTGACTGAAATAATTATCTTGGTCAGTTTCACCCATTCTGAAGCAGGTCTTGTTTAGTACGGATGTGATCAGGGGTGGAAAAATGACACTGGTATCGCATGGATGAACATGAAGACACACTGTTACAGTACTTAATTATAAACCCCCATACAGGGCCTGTTTGTTACACACGAATCCGGATCGCGATCAGTGATCCAGCCACTGGTTCGCTCCATCCATTAGGCGGAATCAGGTGTGTGAACCAATGCACGGATCACCGATCGCGATCCGGATTCGTGTGAAACAAACAGACCCACAGTGTACTGGTACTTGATTATTTTTACCCATGATCAGCTTGCCAGTAATATTTCCATAAACATCAGCTCACTGAGCGGACACTATTTTACAGGCAGTAGTGTATTTCAAAGTGCACTTTGTATTGTACCTTATTGACTGACAAAACAGTTAACTGTACCTTCTCATGCACCCATGTCCTCTCGGGGAGGGAAGCAATTGTGGCAAAGTGTCTTGCCTAAGGACATAAATACAGGTACATGTACATGTATCATCATCCTCTGGCCACTATACTCCATGGGTACTTATTGAACATGAATGTGGTACATTTGTGTAGTGTACTGCTGTTCAAAAGTACAGAAAAGCCCATGCATACTAACACACATACATGTACATTTATGTTAGAGAAGGAGAAGCTGAACATGTGGAATAACATGTGCAGTAGCATGCGACACCAGGGGCCAATTTCATAGAGCTGCTAAGCAGAAAAAATGTGCTTAGCATGAAAAATCTTTCCTGCTAAAAACACTATTACCGACTACATTTTCATGTGATATATATTTCTTGTGACTGGTATTCAGCTGTTTTACTTGGAATGGAAATCACATGGTAATTTGGCCAGTAAGCTGCTGTTACATGTATCAAGCAAGATTTTTTTCCTGCTAAGCAAATTTTTGTGCTTAGCACCTCCATGAAATTGGTCCCAGAAGCCACAAGTTAATATAGAGAAAGTCTGGTTCCTTGGATATTTTTGACCCAGGAATTCGAAAATTTGACCCAGGGGTGTGACTTTACCTTCAATTTTATAAACATTTAAACAGAACTTTTACAAATGCTTCTCTAGTAATTGAGTATTCCTTAACTGCTATGCTGAGGCCCTGTTAGAACCGTGTTGCCATTTTGAAACTTTAGACAAGTTACTTTTTCTGGTTTACACGGGGTCCCATTGAGTCTCCTAAAACTCTCCTTACGCGTACATGTACATGTACATGTTTCAACTTATAAATACTGACAGTTTGTAAAAATTCCTATTCTTTTAGATTTCTCATTTCTTTCATCGTTGGTATATAACAAAAAAAGACAATACAAAGGCCATGACTCTCTCAAAATGCTTTGGGCTCATGTTTCATTGTCATGGCAACAAGACCCTTGGTCTTTTTTGTGTGCGGGTTCCCAAGCTAATGACAACCAGACCCAAACCTGGTAAATGGGAAAGTGTGAAGATACGACCCAAGAGGTTTTTATGGCAGAATGGCCAGGAAGGTGTGTCCCAGTAGTGTAGGGGCCTGTGACCTCCTCCGAGTTTCCTACATACATTGTACCTCCATGCATACATGTAAACTTGTTCATTTTCTGTATCTGCAAAATAATGTCATGGAAATTGAGTCAAATGTTGAAAAGCTGATATTATTTATTTGGGTTTTTAGTGTTGATAATGTACATGTACGTATGTGGGTCAGTCTATAAATGTGGGGACCAAAAGTGTGACATTTTTGGTGCACCTGTTACACCTGACCTGTGTGATTTTTACTAGTAATTTCCCATCAAGTATCATTAAATTTGACTTCACATTATTTTTTTATTTTTTTGCCAAGTACTTTGCTTTACATGTAATCACTCTTGGAGATAGAAGGCATTAAAGAATGTGTTCTGAATTGCAAAATCTTGTACATGTCAGATAACATGTAACATAGACACTAAAATTGGATCCCAAATTTATGGAATGATGCATGTCTTGTATTATGAGGCTGCGATTTCATATATCCATTGGATTACAACTAAAGACTATTTATAATACACGAAGCTTCCCCCAGACCAAGGAAATTTGACATAATCAGTGTCAATCAGAATGTAACAAGACATTTTACACAGATAGAAAGTGTTCAACTAGAGACCCAGCTATAATTATTTTGACCCAGTTAAACAAGCCAGGCTTCAACAAAGTTTGAAATTTCAGATGGAGTCCACTGGTCTGATGTCTAAATTGCTGGACTCGGTCCAGAGGCTTGGTAGAGTTTTCCAGAACTGGCTCTGTGGGGTTTTTTGTTTCTAGAAATATCGGTATACATTTTTTGGTTTTCTTTAAATGATTTTTCTAAAAGATTTTTAAATACATGTATTGTTGCAAAATAAAGTTTTATTAATTTTAAACAGCAATACTGATACACAAGTACACCTAAACTGAACCGAAAATTTCACTTTACTCAGTTTTTTTCGGAAAAGTCCATTATCATATACTGTAATGCATCATATGAAAATATGGAAATGTTCAATATTTTATTTACAACGTGTAGGTCCCATGGTGTTTGAGTGATCGTGGAGTCTGAACCGTGAAGAAAACTGTCCATGGCCTGTAGAATCTGGAAATCTTTAAAAACACGCATTCTCAAGACGGTTATCATTTGGATGTGAAAAATGTATCGGAGAACCAGCCCCCAAGATTCTTCTGGCACAATGTAACCATTAACGATTCATCTTGTTCCAGATTCTTACCACGCTGCCTGGCAAACAGGCGTAGAATGTATTAGCCTCAGTGCTAAATTCTACTGTGTGAACATGTGTAGGGGCGGGCCCAGGGCCTGTACTCTTTCAACAAAGCAATGTCCGTGTACAAATAGGAGCCCGCGATCTTTGATCTCCCATCCCAGAGCTGGGTTGGCTAGATTGAAAAGCCAGATGCAGGGGGGGGGGGGGGGGAGGGGGGGGGGAGGGGGGAGCTGGCTTTGGCATACAGCCATTGGCAACAAAAAGAGGCTTGGATCTTAGATCAAGAATGTATGCGGTCCTTTCTTTCTTGGTCAGTTTTTTGGTCCCCAAATGTGGGAGTGTGGATTCATGCTTGTAGTTATTGTACTGTGTACTTGATATTTTTTTAGTAACTCGGGAAATTTAGAAACTAATCAAACTTTTGAAATTTGAAAAACCATTAAAACTATTAAAACTTTTATTTTCTTAGATGACCCCATTAAAGGTACATGTATGATACATGTATGACAGATACATATTTTTTAAAACACATAACACAACTAATCAATAATGAAAATTCAAAATATATATAGGTAACAAATTATGTAAAATTAAGTCAAATTGAAATATATATTTAAACCACAGAATACATGTTAAAATAAATAACCACATTATACATGTATACAACCACATGTACATGTATTGATAAGAGTTAGGACACAATTTGTGAATTAACCCAGTGTTTTTTACCTTTAACCCCTTGATCCCGGTTGTTTATAATGAAACAAGTGAAACGGACACGAGGCTTGTGCAGCCAAGCGTAACATACACAATAATCCATCAATGGATTGAAAATGCAGAGAATGCATATAGCCGTCATCCGGCCAGGTGTTTTTTTTTATGTCTTCAAAGGGTTGATAGTGAAATACAGGGTTGTTCATGTAACCAGGGTCCAACTTGCATGCGGACACACATGGATGCACCAGTTTCTTTTTATGGGCACTTCTTTGAGGAAATACAATAGGCTTAACTTTTTGTACATTACTGCAATTTCCAGAGGGGTGGAGCAGGAGTAAATGGGTACCCAGCAAGGGAATTAATGTGTACTTGAGCAAGACACTATTCTCGCCAATTTCTTCTCTCAACCCAAGAAAAATGGGTACCCAGCCTGCAGTCAAATTTTTCGCATTGGTAAAATAGCTGATAGAGAACTTTCTTAACTCCGAATGAATTCCCTCCCCCTTTTCTCTACCCAGAAACCTGAGTCGAAACAAACTGACCAGCATCCGCAGCCTGACCTTCAAAGGCCTGTCCAATCTGGCCGTGCTGAACCTCCGCCGCAACCGGGTCTCGGCCCTGTCGGACGGCGCCTTCTACGGCCTGACCAGGCTGCGGGAGCTGCAGCTGGACAGCAACCGCATCGGCAGTGTCAGCAAAGGGTGGCTGTACGGCCTGGAGGACATGCGCCAGCTTCTGCTCAGTCGCAACCTGATCAACGCCACTGACCCCGGCGGCTGGGAGTTTTGCCAGGCGCTGGAGGCGCTGGACCTGAGCTTCAACCGGATCCAGGTGCTGGAGCAGAGTGGATTCCAGGGTTTGCCTGAGCTGATGGACCTGTCCATCCAGCAGAATGCCGTGTCCACGGTGGCCGACGGGGCCTTCGTGGGCCTGCACTCCCTACAAGTGCTGTAAGTATTGGTGTGTCACATTTGTGGCCAAGCTCTGCAAAACATAGTCTTGCATTGCAGAAATTGAGGTTTGGAGGTGACCGTGTGACTGGAAAGAGCAAGGAGGAAGCTGTTATGTAGTACATTTGCATCATGAACTTCAGTAGGGGTATTCGGATATAAAAATACAAATTTTTGAAACTATTCACATTTGAAAAGTCATACTTTTTCTCAAAGGTACATGTATTTTTATTTCCTGTGCATGATATCTGAGACTACAGATTTCAAACAGTCAAGGAAACACAAAACTAAGAAATCACAATTTTCAAAGTGAACAAAAAAACTGGCAGCAGTGGGATTTGAACCTGCAACCTCTGGAATACCATACCAGTGCTCTACCAACTGATCTACGGTGTGTATCTTGCCCTGTGTTGGCAGTCCCCCAAATTGTCAGTGTCTTTGTTGGGGGGTGCTTGTCAGAGGTCATAACCCATAATGCCCTGTAGCTTGTGATCACGCCCAACTTTGATACAACCTGGGAAGCGACATTGGGGGATCACTCAATGGGGATACGACTTCCTAAGTTTGATAAATATTACCACCCTTCTCTACAAGGCCAGTAAACAGGACAGCTAAAAAAGATGTACACGTACATGTTATTTAGCCCTCTCATTGTTATACTAAATTAACCACAAGATCGTACAACATGTACCTCTGTGACAAGTGTACGTAAGGCAAAACAAAATGGGGAAAATGGGAAAAATCAGGAGGGAGGGTCGGTCGGTTGATTAAACAAATTGTGATTTTTTGTTACCATCCATGAGTCGGGAGGAAAAAAGTAAGCTTATTTAAAAGTGAGATGCCGAAATGCACGATTGTGCTGTCGGAGCTGTATTTAAAGACAATGATTTTAATCAAACTTGTTCATTTTGTGCGGGAAAATGTGAGATTTGTTTAATTCCTTTAAAAAAAAAAAAATGGGAAAAAAGAAAGAAAAAAATGCGACCCGACTTTTGTGACTTTTAGGATCGGTCGCAAAGGGCAACACAACAATTTTCCTTGATAGATTCTAAAACTGAAACACTCACTTGTGACATAGCAGAGACATGGTTCCAATTTCATGGGGCTGCTTAAAAGTTAGCAGGAAAATTGTCCAAACTACATGTAGCAGGACAATTTTGCTAAAGCATTTGGTTGAGCACTATTTCACAGCCATGTCACGCTAAGGCCCGCATGTACATGGAGATTTCTGTTGTTGCATCACTATTGTGAGCAAATTCTGCCTCTGAAGTTAGCGAGCTCCAAAACTGAGTTTTTAGTGACTATGTGCTTAGTGACTCTATGAAATTGGGTCGTGTTGTGTGCAACTTCAAGAGTGACGTTGTGTGATTTAACATTTGTTGGCTGTAACCTTGCAAATGCCACATCCTTGGAGTGCCTGGTTTAGATGAGTAAACCCCCAAAATGAATGAGGGAACATACACGTTGAGGTTGTCTTGGGATTGAACTGGTCCAAATATCCCATTCTCTTTCCCCCGGCCTCATCCCCAGTGAACTGAGCAACAACCGCATCTCGTGGAACCTGGAGGACATGCCGGGAGCTTTTGAGGGGCTGGACTCGCTGAGACACCTCAACCTGGCCAACAACAAGATCCGGTCCATCGCCAGGCGAGCCTTCGACGGGATCGAGGACATCAGGGAACTGTAAGTGGTAAAGCGAGTTATCTCTCCCCCTCTCTCTAGTGCCTGTCAGTCTGTCAGTGTTTCATGATCCTCACACTCAAAATCTTTCATTTTCTTGTTGCCATGGAAAGCATGAACGTATGCTTGAATGTCCGTCCGGTGATTTGGAAGCCAGAAACCCCTTGGCACCCCTCTTTCCTGCCATGCTTTCCGGGGAATCGGGCTTTGTGGATTCGCCAGTAATTCTTAGGTTGACTGTTCGAAAGTCAACATTGATTAACATTAATGAAACTCATTTTAGGTTAAGTAAAAGTAAAAAAAAAAGATTGAAATAGAAAAGAACATGTTAACATCCCACCTGCTTCCTTTATACTGGCCACATGCTATGAATTATTATTATTTTTTTTCCTTTTTTTTTTTTTATCCATGAAAAATGGAAAGGGATTTCAGAAAATGTCTCCCAGTCCATCTGTTGCTTGTTTTTAATCAATTTGGGGAATCAACTGTCAGCAAAAGCAATCTTAGAAACAAAAATGGGGGGCAGCCATCTTGGAAAATCTTGCCTCGTACAATTTTAAAAATGAATGTTAAAAAGACCTCCTTTTTTTTCTTTTTTTTTTCAGCATGACACTAAACATGTTTTTTTTTTGGGGGCGGGTGTTTTTGTCATATTTGATAGGACTAAGGTTGCAAAGAGTCACAAACTTCCTGGAAATTTTTGAAATTGTCCATGCAAAGTTTGGGAATTTTCAAGGGGTCAGGAATTTGGGGAAATCAATAAAAGTGCATTTTCCTTTCTTCTTAAGCAATCATTAGCTGCTAATCCTGGACCCAGCCATCTTTTTAACATCAAAATTGCCAACATTTCCACAAAGTTCAAAGTTGGAAATTTGCCTCATTCCAAATTCCTGGGAATTTTGCAACCCTAGTTTTACAATTTTCCCCGTTTCATTCTTTTATCATTATAGTTATGGCATTGGAATAATTGATTTTTTGATTGCTTGTGCAGTAAATTGATTTTATGATTGATTGATTGATTGATTGATGATTGGTTGACTCACACAGGGACTTGAGAGATAATAACATCACGTCCATCCAAGTCAATGCCTTCAACAACATGGAGCAGCTCAACCAGCTGTAAGTTCTCACGTCCGCATTCCGCTGGCACTTGATCCCGTCCAAATCACAGTCTTTAAAAGAGTTTTCTGTTGGGGGGACTGTTATTGGTTAAGACACGAAGCAGTCAAATGTCGCCATAAATTTGTCGCAAACCCGACTTCAAGTTCAAGGTTAGAAAATGAGAAATTCCAGAATGGTGAATGATGTGACTGTGGACGAACCCCGGATGGATGTTTTAATCCCTCGCAATCGATGTCACTTGCCGTTATTGTGATGTGTACCACCTTGTTCATGAAAAAGTGTTTTGGTTGAACGATAGTTTTATCACAATTGACAGGGCTTGCAGTTCACACTGGACTGATTGACAGAGTTTAGGAATTTAGGCATTGGTACTAGCAGACTGCAAGCACAAACTTCACTATTGGGCTGGTGATTTTTCTGTCACATAATGTTAATTTTTCTTTTTTTCAAAATCTCGCATTTCGCATTTGAATCAAGGAGGTCTGCCATGTTTGTTATCATTCACGAGAACAAATTTCAATTGGCAATCAAAAAGAAAGACCGTTCATATCCCGTAACCTCCATTTATAGACAACTCACAAAGGTCCGTCATTCAAAATGGAATCTGGCCTCTGCTGACCCATTTTGTTGGATTTACTCCCATGATGAAATCCACTTCCCAAGTAGATGCGTAATATGTGTGTGCGCATTTGTGTTACGTGCATTCATTTCGTAACATCCGGTTCCAAGGGAGGATTGGTGTACTGTGTTCAAGCATATGTGCAGGGATATGATACACGACACATTTTTGTTACAAAACAGACCAAAAATGAACAACAGATGTTACCATCATTTACCCTGTAAAGATATTTAATATAGTCCATAGAAACATAAAAATGAACTGGTGGAGCAAGACAACTAAAAACAAGAGATACACCAGCCCTTAAAGTGAGCCAAGGGAGATATCTTCTGTACATAACTTGGTGTCCTTTAGGAGCACATTTCTCATACTGGGCAGAGAATTTCCCAGGACATTGAAGTTGTTCTTTAAAGTATGTCTAATACTATGCAACATGACATACACAAAACACTGAAAATACATTTTCCCAAAAAAAAATGAGTTGTGTTTAGGTGGACACCGTTATGTACAGAAGATGTGGTATTAATCTTTATGAAATAACTATTGAGATTTGAGTGGACAACTAAATAGTGTGTCTTAAAATTTTGCACTGACCCATAACCATAGAAAGACATGATAGAAAAGTACTGGAATCCAAAGTTAACCATGACAAATAATTGTACATAACATCAAAACATGGACACCAAATTGTTAATATATGAAGATTTGTCATTGCTCTTCACCAGTTCATGGCACCATGCTTTGAAAAAAGTTGTATAGTTGAATGTTTGTTTTAATAGTAATTGTATGCATGTACAATTTAACTAATTTATGAGCTTTAATTTGATTTTCATGTTGCATTATGTACATTTTGCATGACCTCCAGATCTCGGTGTCCGAATTATGTACGCCAGAAATCAAGGCTAAACCCCGTAAAAACATTTTTTTCCTTCCAAAATGTCTTGTTTCTAATTGAGTTAAGTTAGATGATTACCATTACGAAAACTGAAAAAGAAAAAATTATCCTCAAGAAACAAAAAAACTAGTAAAATCGGCATTCGAACATAACGCGGATGAAAAATTCATGCTGCCATGTTTACAAAAATCAGCGGAAAATTGGCTGGACTTCCCCAAAACCGAAACACTTTAGCCTCTCATTGTTGTTTTGAAGCACTACATGTAAATTTTCCCATCGTAGTAAGAAAAATTACATTTACCATTTTGTGGCATAACGTTTGAACATTCTGGCAACCCGGAATTTCAAGAAATGTGGGCACTGATGACACGAAAAACTCACCCATGCCTGTCCCAATTCTGTACATAACTTGTGTCCAGATACCGGACATGAAGACACAACGCACCACTTCAGAAAACCCAACCAACCACGGCCAACCTTGGTCAGGCCACATGACAGTACAACTCCCTAGCTTGCTAGAAATTTGCAACATTGGGTGTTCTGACTTCGGCAAGCCCGCATTGCATGACAGATTGCGTACATAACACATGGACACGAAAAATCAAAGTGATAGGAAACCAGTCATTAAAGCTCGCCACTGATTCGATGCCCTCTATGACGTTGATATTTTGTAAAGTGATCGCATGTGCATAGTTTAGATGTGCAGGCGAGATAAAGATGTTTGCATGCGATATTAGGTGAGAGCGAGACTACATTACAACGAGGCGGACACCAAGAGTTATGTACAGAATCGATAAGTTTAATTTCGTCAGAAAAATAAGCAATATAATGTTTACAGTTTTTGTTGCTATAAATACCTTTAATTGAGTAGTTTAAACAGTTTGAGGCTGAATTATTTTTTTTAAATCCTTACTGTCTGTGGTTGAACACCATTTTTATAGACAGCAGTGCAGCATGTAACACTGACATTCTCATTCAGGGGGCAATTTTTTATCTGCTAAATTCAGAAGAAAAAAAATGCTCAGGAAAATGCTTCAACATGAGGTATGTCTAGGTTCCTTAGGCTGTAAGCTTTAACTGTAAGCCATTTTCAGTGAAATTGTACCCCCAGGAATTGATATATAATGTATCAATTCAGAGCCCCTTTTCCAATACTGAAATGTGTCGTGTATCATATCTCTGCACATATACTTTTGTCCTTCAGTTCTATTTCCCCCTTATCAACAGTTTTTCTCTTGCAGAAATGGACGTTATTAAATACATGTAGCATTTGCAATGCATAGTAATCTAAACAAGTCTTGTGCTTTCCAATTTCGTGCATAAATCCTAAAGGAGAATATTAGGAAATGCGTTTCCGTATGACTGCCGATCATGCCTGGATCCATTCTGTGGGCGTGGTTCAATCACATTTACGGAGGGGGGACCATAGAATACATACACTGTAAATCTGTTCATTCACTAGTTCTGTTTGATGGATTCCCAACAGGTTGATTAACTCCAGCACTCTCTTCTGCGACTGCCAGCTTTCCTGGTTCCCCGGCTGGGTGGATGCGGCCGGTTACCGCAGCACGATCGACGGGACGTGTTCCCACCCTGCACCCCTCCGGGGTAAAAACGTCTTCAATGTAGCGCCCACGTCATTCACCTGCGGTAAGTGTTCTCCCAAAGCACCGAAACCTTCTCAACGTCCTCAGTGTCATACCCAGCCTACTGGAAATTATTCCAAAACTTGTAATCCATCTCACTCAATAAACTAGCTCACAGGTACACCCATTTACCCCTAGGTGAAGAGAAGTAATTGTTGCAAAGTGTCTTCCTCAAGGGCATAAGCCAACAGTGTTGGAGGTCTCGAGGCCGATTTTCATGGCCTCGGCCTTGGAGTGCAAGGCCAATCTCACCCCTGATGCCACTGAATTGACCCATTACCCATAGCAACACCCCTCGGACAATCATGTGGAAAATTTGTTCAGTAATTTTTGTTTGCATGCTCCACGTCTAATAACTATTGTGATTAAACAAAAATTCAATATTGCGATATTTTTTGTAAATAAAATCTCCCAATACAAGGCCTAGGTAAAAGGCTATGATCAGGGGTGATAGGGTTGGCAACAGTTTGAATTGCCAACCCTACCACCCTTATGGTTTTCCAGAGCCTGGATCTAAATAGGGGATAATTCTTCTATAGATTCCTGAGAAATCATCCCAATTTTCTGACCTGTAGACCCAGGCGGGGTAACTTCCACCATCAGCGAGACCAACTCACCTCTCCCCCTTGAAATTGGGGATATAGACTTCTCTGTCAATAGACTTTTATCCAAGACACAAAAAGAGGCACTGTAAACTTGATTGATTTCTTCTACCTCACCCCAGACGATAACTCCAAGCCGGTGATTGTGCGCAACCCCCAGACCACCGAGGCGCTACGTGGGGACAACGTGTCCTTAGTCTGTATGGCCACTAGCAGCAGTGAGTCCATGATGCGCTTTACCTGGAAGAAAGATGATGAGGTAGGGTACTAGACCTTATTCACATATTACTCTTCTAAAATGTGGACCCAAAGCACACAACTTAAAAGTAAAACTTTTTTTTCTTAAAAAGTGGAAAAGTACTTTTTAGGGTGAGGGAACTGATATACTTCTTAGTCACTGTCTCATAGGTATGTTGCAGATTATTTAAATGAAACATTCATACTTTTTTAGAGTCAGATTATGTTAAAACTGTTATATTGGTGAATACATTTTATTTTTTTTAGTTGAAAGGCTCAATTGCAGCCAGTTTTTCTTTTTATGCTAATTTTCATATACACATACTAAAATTGCATTGTATTGTCAACGAGCCTTGCGTGAATGTTGAAATCGTTTACCACACCAGCGTTCTACCAACTGAGCTGTGTTGTGCCTTATGTTGGCAGTCTCCCAATCTTGTAAATATTTGTCAAATTTTCTGTTTGTTCAGCAATGGTAAATGCATTTCTTGTTAAATTTGTCTGCCCCGATTTGTGGCCAGGTTTTACACAACCCAAACACCCAGCTGTATGAAAGCCAGGGTGAGGGGAACCTGCGACAGTACAGGAGCGTGCTGAGCCTGCCCGACATCCAAGACGTGGACCAGGGAAAGTTCCAGTGCGTCATCGATAACGAGCTGGGCTCCACCATGTCCAAGACGGCTCGGGTCACCGTGCACGGTCAGTCCACAAACAGTGCCCGAGTATTTTATAACCTCTTGAATACAGATGACTGCCATAGCCGCGGTTTGCGAAAAGACCACCTGTCCGGTTGATGTCTATAGGTGCATTCCTGCGCGTACTCAATCCATTCATGTTTCAGCTATATTCTTGAATGGGAGTGTAATGAATAGATGGAGCTTTTCAAATATAGCACTCATTTACACGAAAGAGAGGAGGGGGGGGGGGGGCTTCAAGTGTGATGAATAGGAACACTCTATTCAGTATGGTGCCTAGTGTTTGCGTTTACGCTTGGCTGCACAGCCCATTCTTGGTATACCAGCACCTATCAATAACAGCTGGAGACGAGGGATTAAGGATGGGTTTTTTGGGAGATTGTTACCATCTTTCCTACATCTAGCAACATAAAATAACGGAACAATCCTGCCCTGTTAGCCTGAGTAGTCTCAAGGGTTGTATCTTGTGAGTCGGTGCTATAACGAATGCCACTATACTGGACATTAATCTACAATAAACATCATCTTTGACTTGAAAATTATTTCCTTCAGTGTATACCATTAACGACACAAAAAATCTACTGTATCTGACATTTTTTTTGGGGGGGGGGGGATCTCGTGGTGTTTGTTAAAGTGGCACTTCCCTGTACCTCGGCTCGCTTCAGCCAGACGTTAATAGTTAACTTCACTTAGCACCAATATGCAGGTTTCTGTCCTGGAAATTTCCCACGTGATTTGTATTCATATAGACTTTAGATTCACCTGAATATAGTTCTTCATCGAAGCTTCGTCGTCACTTTCTGACATTAATTTCGACGAAACTTGCACAATGATTTTTCAGAAACGCAGTGCTACTTGTACTGTACATTGTACACGTATTATGTACACACACGCGGTGTTGTGTGTCACGTTGATGCTCTCCACGGTAATACGTCACAGAAATGAATAATCATTAGATGTAAATGAGCTTTGACGTCACACTCCTTTTCACGAAACTGAGGTTGACTACCGGAAAGAAAGGCTACAAAAAATGTTGTTTTTTTTTACATAAAAACTGGCGTCAAAGATAGGGATATTGACAAGTATCTGTTTTATAAGACGTAGTTCTTCTCAATAATATTAAAATGTAAGAAAACTTAGAAATCGCTGGAGTTGGTCTTTAATAATCTGCGGGATGTTGACTGAAGTTCCACTTGTCTTTAATTTCCAGTGTTCCCATCCTTCACGCTGACACCGAAGGAGAGCGAAGTCAGGGTGGGCGGTACGGCCCGGCTGGAGTGTTCGGCCACCGGCGACCCCAACCCAGTCATTGCCTGGAAGAAAGACGGAGGGGATGACTTCCCTGCTGCAAGGGAACGTCGCTTTCAGGTCATAGACGAGGAATCGGAGACCTTCTACATCTCCAACGTCAAGGTGTGTTCATTTTGTAGATTTGTGTTCAATTTTCTGATCAAAATCTTGCTGGATGCAGTGAAGCCCGATGAGTGCATGCATGCTAATTGACAAACCTGTATGTAGACAGTTTTTTAAAAAGTTCACTAATATAAATGATGATCTGTGCTTAAATTACATACAAATATCCACTAGACCATTAAGAAAACAAGGCAGATATACTTTTTGATTTGATTTATTCAGGTTTCAACCGACTCATTAACAATACAGATAAAAATATGCACAATAAACAAAAGACAGTTGATTTAACCTGGGATAACCCAAAAAAGCCAATTTTACAGGCTTATTTCCATTGGGAATTCCAATTCCAAGTGTGAAATCTGAGTTTTTTGTTTAAAATATGATTATTTGAAGAAAAATCACCATCCTTCTGGTCTGGTTTGGTTTTGGAGTCTGATTTACACTATTTACCGGAGTCGGTCAACCGATCCAGTGGAATTTTGAGCCCAGGAAATGAAATCTGAGTAACTATTCGGAGGCCTGTGTTTCTTGATGACAAAATGTCAATTTTGGTTGGAGCGTCTCCAAAATCCTAGAACCTGCCTGGTTTAAACGTCATACCTAGTTTTGAAATACTAGACTTTTAACTCTAACTTTTTAGGGTGCATGCAAAATCATATTAAAATTGATGGATTTGGCAGGGTTAGGGTTAATGTATGTTATGACTTGATTGACTGTTCAGGTGTCAGACATGGGCGTGTACAGCTGCACAGCCACCAACGCGGCAGGCGTGATCAGCGCCAACGCCACCCTGACCGTCCTGCAGGCACCCCGCTTCCTCAAGCGCATCGAGGACCTGGAGGTGCAGTCTGGCGAGGCGACCGTCCTTGAGTGCAAGGTGTCGGGCTCGCCCCGGCCACGCATCACCTGGCTGAAAGACGGCCAGGCATTCCAGAGAGACAGCGACCACATCCTGACTGACAGCGATGGCTTGTTGATCATCAAGAGCGTGCGAATGGAGGACGGCGGGATGTATACCTGTGAGGTGGTCAACAAGGTCGGCGTGGAGAAGGACTCGATGTCTCTCAGCGTCCTGCCAAGTGAGTAGCTATGAAGAAAATTTTCTGGGAAGCACAGCATTGGATTCCAACTTTTTATGGCAATGCAATTGACCTCGAATGAAGCTTGTGAAACATCAAATCAACTGTAGTTTAATGAGATAACCTTGTCCAAGTCAAATTTGTACACTTTTTTTAAGGGGCGCGGCCATGTACCAACAAAGATTAGTTCATAATGATAAAAACATTGTGAGCATAGATGTGGACCATCAGGAAGACTCTGGACCCAGGTGGGTGGCTTTAAAATTGTGGGTAAAAAATAGTTTGTAGGACACAATTTCAGAAATGTTCTGCAATTGTTCCATAATGTTTTGATTTTGTTTTGATTGGTCAAAAGCCTGTAAAAACACCAGTGAAATTTTGTTGACAAATAAAGGACAATATTTTAGGGTGCCAGATGAACCTCTTGGAGATTCTACGGCCCTGTTATCAAAGGTTTGAACAGACTCCTTGTCTTAAAAAAATTAGCTTGACCATGCAGAAAGAACACTTTCTGCAGCAATGTTTCCCCCAACTTTTGAAGTGAATTGTGAAATTTTTGAGTTCTGAGGTTGTCCTTGGAATAGGGCCGTGACGGGTACCCGGATACCCGTGACCCGACCGCTGATTACGGGTATCCGGTTCCATTTTATCGATTCTATTACCCGAAACTGTCTTTGTAAATTTTCGACACAACGTTCAGAAAGGCAAGCGCCCTTTTCTATTGATTACTTGCCGATAAATTGTTGGAAAAAATCTGAGTAAAACATCGTTTGAGTTCAAGCGTCAGGATTGCGGATGTTGGTGTTAACTTTGATGTCGGTGTTTGCCTTTTGAGTCCATGTATTTTTACCGACTTTTCCCGAAAGCTAACTTGCGGTTGCCATTGTATTAATTGTTTTGTTACAGTCGTCCTTTGAGTAAGGTTTCCGACAAGATAGAAGCTTTGATGGGAAGCTTGCGGTTTTGTCCCCGTTCAAGTTTTAATTCACTAGTTATCTTAGCTGTGTCTTATGAGGTACGAACATATGATAGGAGTGCTTTCGCCTTTTGTTATGATTGTATAATCCTCTATACATGTACATTGAAAGCGGGCAGTGTAATGTGCCGCTCCCGGCGGTGCAAACAAAGTGTGGTTATTAAGTGAAAACAAAACAATTTGCTCATAATTATTTTGCCGTGTCCGTGTGAGTATTTGGTGTCCCTGTCTCCCCGAGTATTTTTTACATAACCTCACTGAATGCTCATCACGATGCCACATAATTTCCCCTCCCAGTAGTATTACACTGCATTCTAAATAAATTGATTCAACTCGGGCGTGGATCCAGAGGGGGGCGGGGGGTTTTTGGTCGTTGATGAATAAATGGTTTTGTGACAACACCAATCAAATCAAAGCGAGTATCGTTTGTGATTTTGTTGAGCAGGGCACCTCAATCCTAATAGTTATCTATGTTAGAAGTTTACGGGGACTACAATAAAATATAATGTGGAGGGGAAAGTGGTAAATTAGACGGAAGTTGTAGTGGCAACATTCTAAAAGACAGCGTCATCTGAATCCTGCAAATATAATGTTTCTAATTCAATCACGCAGTGACAATCCAGTTGGCTGTAACAATGGACGAATCAACAAAAAGAACCAATCAAAACGCAAACTATTAAGTGCTATATCTTTCGCTCGTACCCCGCCCTACAAACAGGATGCCGGGCAGCTGATCCCAGCTGAGCTCTGATTTGATAAAATTTGCGTGAGCGTGACCTGGCTGTGATGTGACGCCGCGCGCGCGGATTGGGCGGGGTACGAGCGAAGTTCTACTCGGCAGACAAGTTGCGTGGAGCACGCATGCGCTGAATTACAAAGCACGTGCAACTTGCCGTGTAGGCTAGGCCGTGCCGCGGGCTGAGCTAGCGCTAGCGCTGGAGCAACCAGCCGCCTAATCTATATACCGTGTGCACCGTTGCTAAACATGTACATGTACATTGTACGTATGTGTGATGCGCACAGTGTGTAGGCTAGGCCGTTCGCTGACTGATGGCTGATCAATGAACTTGCAAAACATCGGTGAACATCGCTGACTACTTTGACACATGACTCAATCTCAGGTTTACTACATGTATATTTTATTTCACACTTACAAACTTACTATTTTATTCACTGAGTCTCTTAGGTAATAAATAAAGAATTGTTGCAAAGTAGTCCCGTGCAATTTTTACTTGCCAAGCGCAGGGGAAGTGTGAGTATGCCAAAGCAGCACTCGCGCAGTCGCGATAGCAGCTTGGCAGTAGAGTTGGCGGGGCACGATGGAAAATACTTTACTTCCGGGTTTTTGTGAGGATTCTAAAAATAATCACGGGTACCCGGGTATCCGCCCCTTAGGGAAATCGGGTACCCAGTTCCATTAATACCCGTAAACGCACACCCCTACCTTGGAACAGATGATAAACAGCCTCAAGCATTTTAAATCTCCGAACCTTGAAATGTTTGGTTTTCACCCAACAGAGACCAAGTATTACAGCACAACCACTGGTATTATCATCATCTTGGTCGTGTGCTGCGTGGTTGGTACATCACTAGTCTGGGTTCTGATTATCTACCACACACGGAAACAACGAAGACATTACAACACAACACATGCAGGTAGGATCTAAGTTACAGTACTAGTTTGTTTCTAATACCATTGTCCATTTTCCTTCTCTCATCTACCAAGTTTACCTTCCTTGATACTATCATGAGGTTGGCCAATCGTCGTTTGATAATTCATTTAAAGTTAACTTCAGAAACAAGCACCAGAGGCCGCATGATCTTAACTGCTCCTGTGGAGAGCTGTGGTCCAACAGAGTAGTGGGAAAGATGCAGTAACTCGAGGTTCCCTCCTTTCGAGGTTCCCTCCTTTCGAGGTTCCCTCCTTTCGAGGTTCCCTCCTTTCGAGGTTCCCTCCTTTCGAGGTTCCCTCCCTTCGAGGTTCCCTTCCTCGAGGTTCCCCCGAAGTTCCCTCCCTCGAGGTTCCCCCGAGGTTCCCCCGAGGTTCCCCCGAGGTTCCCCCGAGGTTCCCCCGAGGTTCCCCCGAGGTTCTACAGGGATGGAGTGCCATGCACCATGAGGAAGCCTTACAACCATGAGGTTGAACCTCGAGTTACCTCTTCTTTAATTCTGCATTGCCTCCTTATAGGGAGACTGAATTACATTGTCGGGTTAGGCTTTACAAATATGGGTTGATCACACTTCCCGTCAATTTTTGGTGTCAACTTTTCAGAATTAATTTGCAATTTTTAACCCCCTGGATCCGAAACCTGGATATGCCACTGATGGCAACATGTGAAGTACTTTGATCTTTTAATGTCTTGAATACGGACGACAGCCATAGCCGTGGTTTGAAAAAAAGACCACCTGGCTGGATGTCACGGTTGTCGTCTATACGCACATTATTGTGCATACTAAATCCATGGTTTGCCTATTGTTTGTGTTACACTTGGCTGCACAAGCCCATATTGGCATACCAGCACTCCATTAATAACAACCAATCAGAATGGGTTAATAAGTAAACAATGCATGAACAATGAACAACTCTTCTATCCACAGATGACCCCGCCCTGCCCCCTGAGATCCCCAGCTCCGCCTTCAATGGTTCCTCAGACGGCACCATCCACCAGGAGACCAGCAGTGGCATCTCCAGTGCAGCGACGGACAAGTTCCCTCCGGACAACCCCAGCGACTGCGACTCGCTGGACGGCGGCCTGATGATTCACCCTAGCCTGAAGTATGGCCACCGTCTGCAGGCGTCCATGTTTGCTGCTGAGTCTAGCGATCCTATGGACATCGCAGTAGCGGGAGGGGATGTGGAAGACGATAAAGGTAAAGAGATATGACTGGTTTCCATTTCGTCATTATCATTAGCAACAGTGTCTGCAAGGAGTCACTCATGGCAATGCGGATTATGGAAACGTTCTGTCGTGACTGACATGAACAGGAACGGCAAGAGTCAGCACGAAACTCAGCTTTGCCGACTATTATTTATTATTCGTTTATTATTCAAGTACACATGCTGGCATGCCATGAATTCAGTGATGTCCCTCACCAATTAAGTGCTGCAGATTTGACTCATTAAATCCTTTTGGCTAGGAATTAAGACCATACTTGTCAATAAAATAGCTTACCATCATTGAAATCTATGAGAATATAGCTTTCAGAAGCTACCAAAACATGCCATGTTACCGAGAACCTTTCACGATTTGAATGCTATTTTATTTTATTTTTTGAATGACGTCATGTTGATTTCTAACCCGTTTCTACCCTCTACCTTAAGGCGACAGCGTACTGGATACCCCACAGCACCTACACTATGATAGAGACCTGGACACTGACCCAGAGAGCTGCAGCGAGTGCCTGGCGGAGTGCCCCGGCCACGAGTCATCAGACAACGCCGTCACCAGACACCCCTACTCCCGGCAACCTCTGCCCTCAGCGGAGGAGCGGCAGGGCAGTGTGGATGGTATGACGCCAGAGGTCATCGATGGGACGTTACCACGGCTCTTCCACCCATCAGTGCCACCCGGGTGCCGCAAGGGGGAAGGGGAGGGGGTATGCAGAGGGGAGAGAGGTCCACAAAGCGCCTCCCTGGGGCGACATACACGGGGCTACACTCAGTGTCCCAAAGGTGAGGAATATGCCACTGCTTAGTTCTTTAGGCCCGATTTCATAGAGTTGCTTAACAGTTAGCAGAAAAGGTTTTTGCTAACTAGCAGCAGAATTTGCTGCTATAATTCAGATTTGTCCAAATGTTCCACTTGCAAGGAAGTGCGTTTCTTTAAACAAATGTGACCTAGCACCATGGAATAGGTGGAAAGTAACAGAAGTTGGAAATTAAGATCATGGTATATCTGGAGAAATACATGCAGTAAGCTTGAATTTGATGTATTGTGTGTTGCTGCAGCTTACTCCTACATGTAGGTCCTGCTGTTACCTTTGGAAATCGTCAGTGTCTTCACCCCTTGGGTTTGAGAAAATGAAGCTCAGAGTTCAAAAGAAATCACCCTCCAAAAACACTGTGAGATTGAATTCCGTTTTGAAGCTTTGGGGTATGAAAGAATAGGTCTTTCGAAATGTAAGAAATGTTTAAATCCCAAAATTGACCTTTCAGGAAAAATTGTTTCTGCTGTAACTCAGAAAAGCCATAATGCGACTTACCACTCGTGCTACCAGCTCATAAATGTAGTCAGCTGATATTGCAGACTGGTGTAACAGACATTTTCTCCATCTTTGCTCAGCTTTTTTTGTTGACATTCCCAATAATAATGCCTGGGAAGGTAGGGTTTAATGTTGAAATAACCTGATGTCATTCAACCTCCTGTTATTTTGTGTGTGTACATCTTCAGATCAACCTGAGTGTTGCAGGCATCTCCACCCGCACACGATACCGAGGAGTAATCGGATGGTCACTGGTACTCATCATCAGTCGGTGCCCGTCAACCTCTATGAGAACCCCAACACCACCACAGAGACTTCACAGGTGACCCCTACCCCCCACACCCACTGCCGCAGCAAGAACCCGGGCAAGAAGTCCCACTGCCGCGACAGGCCATCCGAACCCACCACCCACCTCTCCCCAACCCACAAAGCCAAGTCGCCCTCCTCGTCATCGTATCACAAAGCACCTTCACTAAAGGCGCGGCGGGCCCAAAGCAGGAAAGCGCCGCCAAGCAATGTGTAGATATTGTTATATTAATATTATTATTATTATTATTGCTATTCACAAGCTGTGTATTAGAAAATATGACAATTGTGGCAGAGATTTTATTTTGCATATATTTGGAGAGACTGTGGAATCGAGCATTGGTTTATCAGTTCCATGTTGCATCACGTTATTTAGGGAATACAAAGGTTCAGGATATGTCAACACCTTCAGATCACACACCGGGGGTATCCTGGGCTGTGTGAGAGCATACTCAAAAGTAGGTGGGATTTGACAGTCAGAGCTTTGTAATCAATTATTTGGATGGTCCAAGTTGTGTGATGTGTGCGAAAAGTTTAAAATATTTCTGTATTTATTTTCCATTCAGAAGTAAAAGCAATTTTGGAACTCAAGGGGTCAGTATCGTTATATCGTATTGTTTGGCAACTCGGAAAACAATTCTGTAGATTGGATGGCAATTGAAGGCAATGAGTTTGATAAATTGAAAGGTCTTGTTTGCACTGATGATAGGGCCAAAGGCTTCGGAATACCAGTTTTTGTTCACCATTACAAAGGGACAGGGTTTTTCAAGGGAGATTAATCTCAAATTCAGGGCCAACATTTGATTGATGAGTCACTCTGGAACATCCAAATGAAGAATGCAGAGGATATTTAAAGGTGCTGGCAGATCCAGCAAATGTGTTCCTGAAAGTTGGTTTTTGTAGCTTGAAACGAGACTGCTGATTGGGTGCTGTCAAAACGTGATGCATTGTGGGACTGGTCCTCAGACATTTTTGTCTTGGTCTTGGTCGAGGTGAGTTTATTTATTGACAGACGGAGGCGGCACAACAAAAGCTTAGAGGCTTTTGATGTGCTGTCACGTCATTTCCCGTCATCTCGCAATGTAGGTTCTTTTGCCAATTCTACGAGGTCAAATGCAAACGTTCCCTTGTGCTAAAATGTGGACAGTTTGTACAAAAAATTATGGAAATCTGACATAGTTGTAATGTCATCTACGAAACACAAACTGGAGCAAGTTTGCACAAGAACTGTGGTTTTTTATTTGTGGACCAACTTTACTCTACCTTTTTAGTCAACGGTTAGACAAGTCTAGTTGACTGTTTGGAGTCGGCCTAAATGGGCATTGTTACATCATTGGTTCCCCTGAACAGCATATCAAATTACAGCAGGGAGCCAGGAACATAGATGTTGTTCTGTTGACATGTTGAGCACAGTTTGACTCAAGTCTTTCGAGCTGAAGGTTTAACCACAGGGGCAAGGAAGAATAATGATCTTCAACCATGTTAAAGATATACTGTACGTGCCCTTTTGAGTTTCACTGCGAAAAATAATTTATTTTTTTTTTAAATTGCTAACAAAAGTTATTCAGTTTTTAATGAGACATCCAACGAAAAAAACCCACCCACATTTTAGTTGTTGAATAAATTGCATTACATATATTGAATTATTTCCGACCGGACAATAATTCGGGCGTATCTTTGTGTTGCATTAGATGCGCAAACGGAACCATGAATAAAAGCCTCTTTTGGAGGATTGTAGATGCCCAAAATAGCAAGGTTTTTTCATTAAACTAAAACATAAGAAGAAAGTACTTAAGAAGGAAAACAAATCATTTGTTGAAGAGCACGGAGAGTATAATCTTCAACTAGTGGTGGTTGTGCAGACTTGCTCCAGCATTGTAGAGTTCTGAAAAAAAAAAATGCCATCGCAAATTTGCTGCCTCACAAATTTGATGTGTAGCCTGCTGCCCAACGAAGTAAAAATATTGAATTTAATTTGTATGTACAGAAAGATTGTAAATAATATATGATTACTTTTAAAAGAAAAAGGCATGTTTTTTCATCCCACCCTTTACATGTTTATATATAAAAGAAAAGTTGATGTACTAAAGCATTTTTCTCGTGGTTTCTGTTCAAGTATGAAATTGACGTTTTTGATTTGAAACATATACGTAGATTTTTGAAGGATGAATATTTGCATACCAAGTGTCCTCAAAAATAAGGCCGCTGTTTTTTAGTTGGACTATTAATCAAAAACTGCAAGGTTACGAATAATTTTCCCCATAAATATTATTACAAATTAATTGTCTTGTTTCAGTGGAATTTGCTGTGGATTGAGTTCGCTGATTATGGCAGTAACAATGGTGCTTTCCTTGTGTCAATGTTTTATCGTCACCTCTTGGGCAGTTTAATGTAATTATAATTCCAAAGTCGTGAAAAATGGTCGGCTTTACAAAACCAGGAAAACAATTTCACTGAAAATTTCGCAGAACAAGACTGCTGGGGCTTCATGGAAACATAATTGTTGATAATGCTGCAGCTTTTGACGAGGTTTCATAAAAAAACACCTAGGGCCATATTTTCGGGGACATTCTGCATTATACCTCAAGTATGATTTGTTACTGTATTTATATTTAAGTTTTGGAACAGAAAGGTTGTGCCGTGGTACTTAGTGAAAACGCGATTTTTTGTTTCCCTTCAAAATAAGGATTTTGATTGTTTTACGGGAGAAGTCGGGGTGTTGCGGCGGCTCTGGCAGCCAAGCGAAACGGCCACAATTCGTTTGTGCAGTCAAGCACGACATACACAATAATCCAACAATGGATTGAAACTGCACAAACAGCGGCCAATGGCGTCATCCAGCCTGGTGGCACTGTTGTTTTTTTGCGCCATATGGCATCATCCGTACGCAAAGGGTTAAAGCTAAGACTAATCAGGCACAAATTGTTCCATTACTAGTAAATAAAAACTCAAATTTTTTTTCCTGTCATGCCCAATTGAAATGATTTCCCCCTTTTTTTCAGTAGAATTATTTTTAGCCCTGAAATGTTTCTCAAAGGAATCTTTACATGGCTTCATCCGTCACTGTTTATATGAATTCGTCAGAACTTTTTTAACGACTTCATTTCCTTCGCATTTCCCTTTTTTCCCTTGTAAAAAAGAAATGTTTTCTGGACTCTGTAAACATTTGTCTGAATGTGCATTTGTACCTGGCTAGCATGTGTGCCAAACAGTTTTTTGATACCAACGCCATAGTTCGAAATTTGAGAGAAAACAAAATTGATAGCCGTGTTTTCATATTGTATTGTCATCCATCCGTATGAAATGCGGATGAAATTTGCTGCTGTACATAATGCAGACATAATGTTAGTATTAAAACGTAACTGTACCACACCACAAAGAATTTCATCTGTCTACAACGTACATGTATCTTGTCCATCACTGTGTGTCCTGGTCCGTACTTCAGGTGCTAGTTTTTAGGGGTGAAACTTTGGCAGAGGGGGCAGGCATTAAAAAGGGGTTACAGATTAATACTTTAACAATCCACAAGAGAAACTGACGGGTAAATTGGAATACATTTTCAAAGTGAACAATGAAAACTGGCAGGAGGTAGCAGGTTCGAATCCCACTCCTGCCAGTTTTCCTTGTACACTTTGAATTATTATTATTTTTTTAATATTATTAATAGTTATTCAGGAATACATTGTCCCCTTAAGTCTTGGACCCCTTTTCCCTTGATGGATTTTCACTCCTTACTGCCAAGTTTAAAAAGTCAACTTGCAAAACTGTTTGGTGTGAAAGTACATGCTTGCATCTCCCAGCTTCGGGTGTGAGCACTCAAGTTCTTAGTTCTATAGTTGTGGGGACAGAACACCAGTCCTGTGATAAGGGTGGGAGATGTCCCCACAACTTGGTTCTGATTTTCCTAACAGTAAAAAACATCTCTGCAATACGGTCACTGCCTGGAAGAGTGGAAAAGATGTCTAGTTTGTTTTTTTGGAGGGGGGGGTTCGATTTTCACAAACCGAAATACAATGGCAGCATTTGCGAGCTTCAAATTTCATTTTTTTTTTTTACATCTGTGGTGCGTTTTGGCGGTCATAACCGAAAACTGGTCCTTGTTTAATCACTTTGGAGATTTGAGGATTTCAAATTCCCCAAAAACATTCACCGACAAGAAGCAACCAAACCAATTCTTGGTTTATGGCCGTTTGTGACCGCCAAAACGCACCCCAGATACCCATTAACATCAAAATGGAAGTATAATTGTGTATTTGTGTCAAGTTGTCTGGAACCAACGTGACCATGTGGATAAAACCTCCATGTGCTCTGAAATGTGTCAAACGTTTTTGATAAAGAAAAGTCTTTGTGGTTTGTCTCGTGTTGATGGATAAATTAAAACTAACCAGCCCGGGCCATTGTGACATTGGAAGTACAGGGTTTTTACAGTATGCCATGTGTATTCACGTATTGTAGCAATGTGAACATTTCAGTAACAAGGGAACAAGTTCTGTCAATCTTGAATGTGTACATTGGACACTTTTATTTGACCTTGTTCATATGTGTATTACAGTACGGTCAATACTTTCATTGTTGTAAACGTACCATGTTGTTGATTGTCAGATGCAGAAAATATATTTGAAATAGACGAATTTCACATAGGCCCCATCTGTGCACTTCCGGGTTGAAAGCGAGTCTCTCAGTGCTAAACAAACAGTGTTATTCAACAAATTCATGCAAAATGACAGCATGGTCAGCATGGCCAAACGGTACCGGTTCATCACAACAAAAATCGTCCAAAATGATTCTCGAACCTACCTGCATTAGATTGTTTTTGCACTTTAAATGTACCATGTAGAAATTGCACACAACATTGGTTGTCTACTTATTTAAAAACTGAACCTTGCTTTCCAACCTGGAAGTGCACGGATCGATGCTATTTTCGTCCATGTGAAATTAGTCCATTACTGAAACATCTTTTCAAATCCTCACACAAAGCTGCAAAATATGAATGTACTTTATCTCCATGGAGCACTTTTTACTCTTTGTGTTTCAATTTCAGAATGATGTGGCTTTCACCGATTTAAACAATCCACGATTTTTAATCCCTATTCTCTCCCTTTCAAATATATTTCAGGCATGACACAGATTTTTTACTGTTTAATGTAAACATTAAACAAAATAGACTGATCATTTAAAAACCATTTGTCAAGCCAAATATAACTGATGGTCATATTTTAGCTATAATCCATTTCGTAAAACCTTCAGGCCTTGGCAATTTTGAACATGATTATCTATATATATATATATTTATATGAAACAGATTTTGAGGCATTTCCGAATGGGTGGTGTTTTTTTGTTCCATACCATTGCTAAAAGTCATTCAGAAAAATATAACCAATTCAAGTAGGTATTACAAAAATATACATTTTTTACTTCCTGCCCACTATTGAATTTTAAAAACACAACTTTACACAGTAATGTTTACTCTTTTGGGGTATTCTTCGACCCAAATGCAGAAATACTAGTCCAAAGTAAATTATAAGTGAGCAAATCCCCTTCATACAAAATTCAACACTGACAATTTGTCGCCAGGTTTCGAATCAATAGGATTACTTGTCTCTCTCCCTTTTCTGTGACACTGGAACCACCCACGAAAATAACTAGAACCCAATTTCATGGAACTGCTTTACAGTGCAAAAATAGTGATCAGATTTTTCTGTTGAACAAAAATCTGCTTAGAAATCAAAAGCAGTTTTACATCACACTTTGTTGGGGCTGGTAACGTGCTTTCACTATAAAGCGAAACTTTTTTGAGCTGGGCAGCTTCATGAAAATGGCGACCCTGCTTAGGCTGTGCTACAGATTTGCAGGCCACTGATTGGTCCAAAAGTTCTACATCCCACACCCGATTGGCCCAATGTACCAGCAAACTTTTTGTTTTCACTGTGGCTTGCTTATGGATAGTCATCCAATCAGGCAGAAGAGAGATCACTGTCATGCTCTGATTGGGCAAAGTGCCCAAATCCATGTTAAGACTGATCCAATAAAATGACAAGGTTACTCGGCCTTGTTTTTCATTCATCATAAATTGGGTCGATCAGAGTTTTCCCCCCTATGATTATTTTAAAAACAAGTAACCCTTCGTATTTTTGGTGTCAAGCACATCTATCTACTGGGGCAAAAATTCTGTAAATTATTCTGAAGTCGTGCATGTGTGTCTACTCCTTGCATGCACCACTTTGAACATGTCTTAAAAAGGCCTCCTTTTTCTATTTGTAGTAAAGAGTGGAGTTTATTGGTTTTGTTTGAAACATTGTACAATAATGTAAGATATGAGACAAGAAGCTTAGTAAAATGCTGAAAAACCTATACGTTAATGCTTTGAGTGAGTTCTTTAGTTCACAAGAGTTGCTATAGACCTTTTTGCACACATGACCAGATAACGTGAAGACTGCCTTGGAGTAATCGTCATACATGTATCGTATGAAGCATGTTAAACCTCACACGGCACGCTTGACTGGTTTACATGATGTGGTCAATGACGACACGTGAGAAAGTCTATATACAAACACTGTCAATACAAATTCTGGTTATAACAAACAAAGCCTCGGTCCCAACTCTGCATTTATGTGTACAGTGAATGGGACCGGCACTCCTCTTAATACAAAAAAACTGATATAACAAACACTTTCGCTGAGTTTGTATTAACGAGAGTCGACTGTACAATACACTTTCCCTAAACACACAACCCCCCCCCCCCCCAATCTACCCATTGGTGTAATGGGGACCCAGGGGGGGGGTGTTAATTTTTTTTTTTTTTTAGGAGGGCACTTCAGGGAGAAAGTACAACAGGCTAGGCTTAGCTTTTTAGTGTACAATTGTGTTCTCAGCCCTGTTCTGGAAGTAGTGCATTTAAAAAAAAGAATCACATTCTGAGTAAATCCATTTTGAAAGTTGCACAACTTAAAAATCTTCCATTTTTGTGTCTTTAAAATACATCTAAAATAAATCACTGGTCTTTAAATTAAAACGCCTTCAGTTTGTGCTGAAATGATTTACCCAATGAAGTCCAAAATTAAACATGAAATCTTTTGTGAAAATGCCAATGTCCAGTGAGGGGCAGGGGTGCCCAAGCCTGTGCAGGTTAAGTACATGAAACCCTGTGCCCATGTTTCCATATAATTACATATGATGCACGATATGGGGCAAAGGGACCCCCCCCCCCCCCCCCTCTTTTGTGTTCCCGGAATCTGAGGAATTCTTTTTAGATGTCTAGGGGGGATGTGTTAGGTAACAATAGTCTGGATAGTGTATAGGGTATAGGGACAAAAGGGGGGGGGGGGGGGGGGGTACCCCTCTGCCCCATATCGTGCTGGGTATATATATAATTATGCTACTCCTTCCACTACCCACTACCAACATCGGCCACTGGAATGTTAGGGCACCAGACCTGGAGCCATGCATCATACTAATGACCATCTGTAGTCAGTCAGCCGTAATAGAAACGTGCTAGCGTATCCGGATGGACACCGATGTTGTAACCGATGACCATGAGATAGTTGATGAGTGCCGACTTGAGCACCGAGAAAGGGAAAAAAAAGGTATGTTTTAAAGGTAGTACACACCATTTGCCCAAGCACTAATTAGATAAGATTTGAAGGTTTGCATGGTTAAGGTAACAATATGGTAAGGGTTTGCGGTAACGCCATGTGAAATCATATCTCTTTTGTGAGTTTGTGTGGTTCTGAAAAGAACCGGGGAAACCCAACGTTTCAAACAGTATGCTCTGTCCGTCGAATGTCTCCTGACGACAGACGGAGCATACTGTTCGAAACGTTGAGTTTCCCCAGTTCTTTTCCAAACCAAACAATTTCACATGGTGCTGCCGTAAACCCTTACCATATTAGCACTAATTACATACCTTCAATACTCCTTTCTCTATCATACGGCGAGCTGATGCTATGACACACATATCTTGGATAACTCTCAAATGCCCAAGCTTCTGAAGCCGCATAGCCTGGGAAAATAGGAAAAATAGAGACACAAATTGTAGGAATTGTATCGCTTTTTACCTCATCAGTGGCCCAGGTTCAAATTCTTGGGGATTTTCAGTCCCTAACTGACTGCCTAGGATTTTCTCCAGAATGTTAGACTTCCATTTTCCCACCACCTCTAAAACGACATTTCTCATTCAGGTTCATCATATAAATGTTTCCATGTTGCACCTAAGGCTCAAGTTTGATTGCAACTGGACTTCAACTTTTCAAATGAGAACAATTTTACATGTTCAGCCCATTTTACAACTTGACCTCAGATGACCTTTGACCTCATTAACATATGCAGGTTCCCATGTTACATGTATAACCCACATTTAGTTCTAATCCAACTTTTCAAATGAGAGCAAAAACTTAACCTAAAACTTTAACATACGGGTCACACGGACAGAATCTATGACTGGTAAGTGCCCCCCAAAACATTCGTTCAGGCGACACAAAAATGATTCATTTCTAGGAGGAAATACATTTATTGCAGCTTTCAAGAATACTTGGTTTTTTTTAATCATTCTCAGATATAAATGCAAAAAAGCGTATTAAAATATAATTTGACATAACTAACCATTTCATAGTCTTCCATAAGCATGTGTGGCGGGAACTGACCAACTTTGTCAAATATTTTTCGTGACATAAACATCCCTTGGTCTCCATATGCAGTTTCTGTGAAAAACAAAAAAGAGGGAAAATATTATCTTTTTTCCTGTTTTTAACTGGACACGTCAAAGAAAACTTTAGGCTCCCGTGTAAAGCAAATGTATGGTTTGACTGAATGGGACGACCCTCTTTAAAGATGACACAAATTTATTTTGCAAATAAGAGACCCATCACGTCTAGTTTAGTCTTTACATCAATCCTTACCCGTAAACATATAGCTTGCCCAGTGTACCAGTTTCCCAAACTGCAGTTGTTTTTTAGTGAACCAGTTGCACGTATTTCTGTGTGGGAAAAAAAGAGAGAAAAAAGGTACCATCATTCAAAGGTCACTCTTCAATGCAAAATTCTCAGAAAAAAACTAAATGTACCACCAACTTGGATTTGGTGCTGAGGCATTTTTCCAAATGGGATAAAATAATTGACCAATCAAATAAGCAAATGGCTCATGAATATAGAAGGAGTGAATTGTTCTTTATAACTTAACCCTTTGAAGCCGGATGACGCCAAATGCCGCAAAAAAGATTTACAACAGGCCGGATGACGTCTACATATGCCATTTTCTGCATTTTCAATCTGTTGTTGGATTATTGTGTTACGCTTGGCTGCACAGGCTGCCCCGGCACCCCGGCGCCTCGCTATAAATAAGGGATTGTCATAAAGTTTTTTTGTTGTTTCATATTAATTGTCAGAGCTCGACAAATCCCGGGCCCGGACGCCCGGGACAACCACGCCAGGCCTCCGGGCAACCGAAGTTTCCCGTGCTAGAGCCCGCCGGATCGACCACCAACTGTATTGCACATGTTTTTCAGAGAATCAAACTCCATAATCATGGATTAGAACACAGTTACACAGATCAGCAGGTACAAGCAAAAATAACATTAAACCTTCACCCACAAATATAGTTTAATATCATCGCCATTCAGTGACTTCGTATTCAGAGAAAAATAAGTGAAATACTCGTTCGCACAGAGCTAGCTGCCATCTTTATGCCACGTACCACGCGCTAGTCCATGTACTGGCCGTGCAACAGTTAAACGGAACCAACCAGCAACCTCGACAGACAGATTGCGCGTGCATGATGTCAGTCACTTTTCATAGACTTGTTCCCAATCCTTCCAATTATCTTTTGGCTTCAAAAATAACGAAAAATCGGCACTAAATAATAACTATAGCAGAACATTTCGCGCTTACTATCAGGGATGTATTTCACTGGTTAGTAATTTATTTTGGCTTGAACAAACTACATGTACTCACGCTTACTTTGTGTAAGTTAGAAAATGATAGAGGGACCGGGAACTCGTCTATGATTGATCACGATGTGCTGAGTTTTGATATTTTTTTGGGCCGGGCACTGGATCGATTCGGATATTGTGTGGAACAAGCAAACGCTGTAATTTTGTAAAGTTAGTAAAAACGCTGTATTCTGCTTGGCTATGCCACAACAGAAGTGAAAATGAAACGTTTTCTGATTTCATCTAAATATGCTGGTGCTGGGTCTGACAAGAATCCAAAAAAGAACTTTAGTTCTATTTCCACAGTCCATAAATAATACAATTTTATAAAGTTTGTGTTTGTTATTTTCAGGTTTTGAGTTTGGCCACACAGGACTACCAATTTCAAACATTGGGCTACCATTTTTCTCAGTGTGGTAGTCCGGCGGACTACTAGTTGAAATAAAAATTTGTCGAGCTCTGATTGATGTTTTGTTATCATTGATTTTACATTGTACTGTCATCTCAATTCGGCATCTTTTTATCTTGAAATACCTTTGATCTCCTTGGAGGACATCCCAATCTAAAACAAAAGCCCCTGCAACATTCCCCGGTTCAGCCAGGGTTAGGAGGACGTGGCGGTCGAATGCATGTGGGAGTTGAGTATCAGCGTGAAGAAAGAGAAGATTGACACCAGTTGCCTCCTTGGCTCCAACATTCAACTGCCTGCCTCTCCCTAACACACAAATCAGCAAGTTCAAACAATTTCCAATTCCATAAAAACACTTTTAGCATGTTTATAAAAGTAACGGCTCAAAACTTCAGTGGTATCGTTAGTTATGATTGTTGAACTCTTCACTCTCCATAAATGCACACGTATACACAACACATGGTATCAATTCTTAAACAAAGTTCCTGATAATTCTACCCCCAGCCCAGCCCAGCCCAGCCCAGCCCAGCCCAGCCCAGCCCAGCCCAGCCCAGCCCAGCCCAGCCCAGCCCAGCCCAGCCCAGCCCAGCCCAGCCCAGCCCAGCCCAGCCCAGCCCAGCCCAGCCCAGCCCAGCCCAGCCCAGCCCAGCCCAGCCCAGCCCAGCCCAGCCCAGCCCAGCCCAGCCCAGCCCAGCCCAGCCCAGCCCAGCCCAGCCCAGCCCAGCCCAGCCCAGCCCAGCCCAGCCCAGCCCAGCCCAGCCCAGCCCAGCCCAGCCCAGCCCAGCCCAGCCCAGCCCAGCCCAGCCCAGCCCAGCCCAGCCCAGCCCAGCCCAGCCCAGCCCAGCCCAGCCCAGCCCAGCCCAGCCCAGCCCAGCCCAGCCCAGCCCAGCCCAGCCCAGCCTTTGCACCATGAATGCATGTGTGAAGTTGAGCAACCACAGGCTGTCTTACCCTCTCTCAAACTCTTTTTCAAAGTATTCAACGAAACCACTTTTTTTTACTGTTCATATTTTCAATGGATTGTATCATGACCAAAATGAGTCACTTTCTTTAATTTGCCTTTGAGAAAGAAGTTGCTTAAGTTTGAAATGTTAGGCAGCTGATTTTGTTGATTAAGAATATTTTTTTATCAAGAGTGGGAGATGGAAATTTTACATGCTTAACTTGCAAATGTCATTATCAGTATTGTCAATCTTATCATAATTTCTGTTTATTGGAATTTCTCATTTAATTGATCAATTGAAAATGACTTTATTATATTCATACAGTACCAATGTACATGGATAATGGCATAGCTTACCTCTACTTCCCTGTACTGTCTGAATACTCATCTCTGGATTTCTCTCAGCAAACTCGTTGACTTTATTTTGCGTGTCATCTGTACTTCCTCCGTCTGAGACAACAACTTCTAGGTATCTGACCCAGGAACTGTTCTACATAATGAATACATCATCAGGTTTAAGATTTAACTGTAATAAACACTGCAAAAAAAAATTTTTATGTAAGAAAACCTTTTTTTAAATATGGAACTTTTCCTTGGTTTCAAAAATTCACTAAAACAACTTGAAAAATTCTGACAATTTTGAATATCTAATTTACTTTTAGAAAGGATTTTTCCATGATAATTTTCCCAATACTAGAATATATTATTTTAGGAATGTTTTTCTTACATAAGAAATATATTTTTAGAATTGCAACAAAAAGAAAAATATTGAAAGTAAAAGAAAACCTTTCTCTACAAGCGATCAAGAACAGTTTTCTTCTTTTGAGAAAATACTTCTTCTTAAGAAATTATTTCTTAACCTAAGAAAACTGCAAATTTGTTTTCTTGAATGGGATCAAATTTGTTCTCGATTCCAGAAAAGTAAAGGGGTTTTCTTGTCATTCTTCCTCGAAAATTCAGTAAGAAAATATTTATAGCTTTTTAAAAAGATTTTTCTCGCAAAATAAGAAAAAGGAAATTCCCCTTTTTGTCTTAATTTAAGAACATTTAAGGAAAACAATTATTCTAAGTTTCTGCAATCAAGAAATTGAGAAAAAATAGATATTACATTTTCATGCTATACTCCCTAGAAAAAAAGCTTATTTTAATTTTTTTTTTCTCATAATAAGAAAACCATTTTGGGCAGTGTGGAAAACAATAAGATCACACCCCCCACAAAAAAATGGGATGGGGTGGCTGAGTACAACACGAACATTCACCAACCTCCTTGATAGATCGGAGTGTACCTTCTATGTTAGCCTCTTCGTTTAAGGTAGGTATGACAATTGACAGGACGGGGGCTTTTACATCAGCAACGCTCACTCCCACTGATCTCTCAAACTCCACTAGGTCATCTGGAGTATCCTGATTTGAGGAGAAAATCAAGAAAAGATTACCGGTGTAAAGCTATGGAGAGTTGAAATTCTGGTTATATGCATACAGCTGACACCTGAATATCATAAAGCTTATGTGCACAGCCACAATTATGGGTACACTTTTCATTGATTGATTATTGATTTGGTTTATTGTTATTTATATACAAATGTATATAATAGAAATTGCCTTGGTTCTTGTGCTCAAAAACACTAAAATACATTTATGTTAAAAGTGAAGAAATACACCAAGTTTATATTTTCAACTTTTTTCTTTTTTTTAACACTATTGCAAACAGCAAAACAATGTGGAATGATTTTCTTCAGATCTAGTATTTGACAATTAAACTTAAAACATTTTCATTCTTATTTGACAGCTGGATAATTGATTCACATAAAAATTTGAAAATAATTTTAGACAATTGTTTTTCAACAATGTTTAATTGTTGTTCACAAGGACACAAAAAAAATCTGTGGATTTGCACTTAATACACAATTGACTGATCACCTTTAATAAGCATTAGCCAATCATAGCGTTTGTTAAAAATCATGTGACATTTTAAATTTTGGACAAACTTCCAAACACATGCAAGTGCACGCAGTCGTGTTTTCCTATACTACTGAGGACAATGCTTTGTGTTTCCTATTGTTCCTTTACTTTAAAAAACTCACACAGACTAAGCACGTATTTTTACGTCTGAGGACCAATTTTAACAAAAAGACCGACTCCCGAGGACAAGAAAGATTCCTTTGTATTTTCTTTCTACTCTTGTCCTCGAATGTAATACAGTACATGTACATCTTGTTTCACTGAAATACAAGACGCGAATGCACACCAAACACAATGTGATTCAACTACAGCCATGGTGGGGGCCATGAATTCATGCACGTAAACACTATGAGAAAAGTTGTCTTAGACAAATCCATAAGAACTCCGGTCAGAAATACGTGCAGCAAATGCTTTACGAGGGCTTGTGTATGCATTGCACTATAGTGAACATGCTGCATGTGTGCAAAAGTTTTCAAGAACTCGCAAACGGCGATGAGCCAATTTAAGGTTCTAAAACCTGCCACCACATCAATAACCATATCAGAAATTGCAGTTAAGTGTCCTGCTCAAGGACATAAGTGGCATGATACTAAGAATTAGTACAAACCTGTATCCAGAATTACAAAAATGAGTCAGTAACCGCCAGTGTCCGGCTGTTCGAGGCTGGTATGCCAAGAACGGGCTGTGCAGCCAAATGTAAACGCAAACAAGAGGCACCACACTGAATAGAGTGGTCCTATTCATTAACCTTGGAGCCTCCCTTTCGTGCGAATGAAAGCTTTGTTTGAAAAAGCTCTATCTATTCAGTACACACCCATTCAAGAACAATAATGCTGAATCATTAATGAATTGATTACACACAGGAATGCGCATATAGAAGACAACCAGCCAGATGGCCTTCTTCAAACCGCGGCTGTGGCTGTCCTCCATATTCAAGTGGCTAAACACTGATTACTGGTTCACAATTTGCCCAAAACTAAGGAAGGTTTCCCACTTAAGGCATGCCATCAATTTTAAGATGTTGTAAATTCTACAATCCAGACTACAAAGATGATATATTCTTGATTTTTTAATAGCAATAAAATGAGCATTCACTACCCAGTGTCATAGTCGCAGAGTTGTAATCAAGTCAATCACAAGTCATCACAAGTCACTTCACAATTCTGGTCTCAAACCATGTAACAAGCTATTCAAACACACTATATAACAAAAGCATTCCTTTGTCATTGTTCATCCCATGTGGCTTGTGAGCTGACTTATAATTGACTTGTGATCTGCCTTGTGATTGACTTGATTACAACTCTGCATAGTCGAGTACTTTGTCATGAGTATTTTCACGTTGTGGTTTGGGACCATAATAACAATAATAACAACAATAATATGACTTTTCGTAAGATACAATGCGCGACTTCAGGACAACTCCAGAAGACCAAAAATTACAAAGTATGTAGTGAGTATAGATGAGTTTCAGTTTACCTCTAAAATTGTCAAGAGAACTAATATCACGAATGTTGTATTGAATTCTGAAAAAGTCCCCCGCCCTTTGATTGTGTGTGAAACTCTTGGTCCCCTTTTCAGCCCCCTCCCCCAATCCACCAGTGGTAGAGTGCACGTGAACCACTTTGCAGACTGCCTGATCATTAGCAACCAGACTTTATGCAGATCTGCTCACACCCGCTGACTTCCTGTACAGTCAATACTGAAGGCTGGGCTGAACTTGAGATCAAAATTGTTGTCTCAGCTTTCATCAGAACTCACCACGTCCTGTAGAATCTGAGGCAAGAGTTCCACCCTGACACCAAGCTGAGTAGCAACCTCTACCTGCCGCTGACATACAGAGGATGTACTCCACTCAATGCCTTCAAACAAGTCATCAAGAACCCCTAAAACATACACAAGTTATTTTGTGTAGATTAACCCTAACAGTCCCAGATCCTCCAGTTTAAAATTTGATTTCGCATGTAGCTTATAGGGTTAATTATAAGATAGTGTTGGAAGTTCTGAAACCGTTACAATCAAGACAACTTGTATACCACTGCTACACTTTGAAAAAATAAATCCAGTAATCTCAAGATCTGTTGTCGAGAGAAATAATTACTGTTTTAACCCCTTGTGTGTGGCTGTTATTGATGGGGGGCTGGTAGGCCAAAAACGGGCTGTGCAGCCAAGCGTAAATGCAAAGAATAGGCACCACACTAAATATAGTCCTATTCATTGCACTTGGAGCCCCCCTTTTTTGTGTGAATGAAAGCTTGAATAAGCTCCATCTATTCATCACACTCCCATTCAAGAAAAATATAGATGAAACCTGAATGGATCGAGTACTCGCAGAAATGGCTATAGAGTACTGAAGTGATGACGTCAATGCAATGTTTGGAACCAGAACACTTTTATTGTATGTCAATGTGTTTGCATGACTGGCTGTTAACAAAGGAACAGTCAAAATCTCCATTTGTTTGGAGCCAGTTGTCGGACCAACTGACGTCAGACTTCGGTACTCTATGGCAGTTGTCCGTATTCGAGAGGTTAATAGAGCCAGACCTAATCTCTGCTTGACTTCTCTCCTGAAGCCCACCAGGTAGTACCCTCCATCTTGGGCTGGTCCAAGAATCATCTCACATTCAGGGCTGGCTAGTCTCTCCAAGGCAGACTCCAGGATGCTAGCATCGATGCCTGGGGTGTCGCTGCCAATCTTGATAAAAAGACAGACAGGATTTGCTGAACTTGAAGTTAAAACTAGACCTGCTGGGCAGCAAACCCATAATTAATGCCTAACATGTAATTAACCCATTGAATACCAGGGGTGAGACTGGCCAAAAATGAAAAATCTACGAAATCCACAAAAAATCCATGAAAAATCCAAGAAGACCCCAGATCAACATATAGTTTGTATTTGCCTAAAGGCACCCCCTTAAAATATTCGTTTTTATTGGTCTATATCCACTTTTACAGGTAAAAACACCTTTAGGACAACACCTCAGGAATTCCAGATTGCAAAAGAGATTCTTTAAAAATTCTGAAATCTCGACAAAAATCCTCAAATCAGAAAAAAGCCTGACAAATCTCACTCTGGAATACAGATGACAGCCACAGCCATGGTTTTAAGAACCACCTGGCTGGTTGTCATCCATAGGCGCATTCTCTTACGTACTCAATCCATTGTTTGCGTATTGTTTGCATTACACTTGGCTGCACAAGCACGTATTGGCAGAACAACACTCCATTAATAACAGCCGGACAGAAAGGGTTAATTATTGCTTATTAGCACACAACCGCACCCCTTCGACAATTCCATGAAAATTTTTGCGGGATTTTTTGTTGTGTATTCCACATTAAATAACAGTTAATGTGGTTGGACACTACTTTTACAAGTTACGATTCATGACCTTATCTAAAATGTATTGGAGGACAATAATAAACCAGCTGTCTTCATCAGGGCATTTTCTTGGCACAATCAATACTAAATCTTTTCTTAAACAGTCCGATGTTCAGATTTGGAGCTTTAAACATATTTTCAGAATAACATTATTTTAAGAAGCATTTTTTTTATTATTTTTTTTACAGGTTGTGTAAGCAGTATCCATATACATTAATTCTGCTCACTTAGTTCTATTTGTATTTATTTTAAATAATTAAACAATATTGACCAAAATCTACCTAGAACATTCCAGTACCTGGTAAACAGTTTGAATACTTACAAGAACAGCAAATTTGTTTCCTTTTTCAAAGGCGCAATTAAGTGCGTCTGCCATCTTAATCCCCAAATGACCATCACACTGAGAGGACCAGCCAAACCGTTGCCTAGGAAATTGCTTCCTTCCCAGCCAGTACTCAATCTGCTTCTCTGTGCCTCCTGCTATCTTAACTTCACACGCTGCGTCAGTTCTGTGGTGGATGAACTCTGACAGGACATCGAGAATGTGATCGGTCTGTAAGGAAAGAAAAAAACATTTGCATGCATTTATGAGCAAGGATGAGCAAAATACACATTATTTCAACAAAAGCTGCAGGATTCCAAGAATGCACACAGATGTGAACAATAGAACAATATGCCCCAGAGCGAAGTCTTTAGAAATCTATCTTCCCCAGAGGGAAAACACTATGGAGTTTGAGATTTCAATAGGAACAAAGGAAAACAAAAGAAGGGGAACAAGGGTCTTCCACATAAGTATGTGTGTACAGGTTCTGTATATACCGGTACGTCCGAGGACAAGAAGAGAAAGGAAATACAAAGAAACCTTTTAGTCCTCACAAGTCAAGTCTTTTGCTAAAATCGGGAAATCGGTCCTCGCAAGTAGAAGTACGTGCTTAGTCTATGGGGTTGGGTTATATTAACCCTCCTATGCACCCAGCCAAAATCGACCCAGCTGCTGTACAGATCAAAACCTATCAAATGTCAGATTGAAACACACACAAACTGTGAGAGTTGGTGTTTAGAGTTTTTGATAGGCTGTGATAGTTATAAGTATCTGTGAGAGTTGGTGTTAACTGTGAGAGTTGGTGTTTAGAGTTTTTGATAGGCTGTGATAGTTATAAGTATAGGAGGGTTTAAGGAACAATAAGAAACATTTGGGATTTGGTATTGGGAAAGTACGACTAAATGTGTGTATATGTGTACATATATATATGTTCGAGGACAAGAGGAGAAAGAAAATACAAAAGAATCTTTCTTGTTCTCTTGAGTCGGTCTTATGGGAGTTTTTTTTAACCCTAACCTACCTGAATCCATCAAAATCCATACCCCTGTTTTTGAGGATTTCGGCAGATTCAGGATACCTCCATATTGAAAACTGGGGGATTTTGATGGATTGAGGATTATAAGCCTAGTGGTACTGCAGGATTTTGATGGATTCAGGATACCTCCATATTGAGCAGTCACCAAAACCAACTTTTTGTGCCTGACAAAATAGGTGGATTTTGGCGGATTCAGGATACTTTCTAATATACTGCTGCGACTGGTAACCCTACATATCTGCTCCATGAGTGTGACAGGATAACTTGAGACGGATAGGGCAGTTTGGTATTTCAACTGCGCATGTGCACAATGACATCGGTCACAGGTCATTTGGGATAACTAACGCACGCGTATGAACGCACACATTAAATTTAATTAGAATGGGCATTCGCGTAACATTGCTTGACATTATGTCAGCAATTTTATCCCGAATAACCTTTGACCTGGACTACTTCAGCGAGATATCAAACTGGCTTATTTTGAGGGCCTGTTTGTGTCATGCAGATCCGGATCTCGATCGGTGATCCAGTTGCTGATTCCCTCCATCCACCATGCGGGATCTGGTGTGTGAACCAATGCACAGATCACTGATCAAGATCCAGATCCGTGTGAAACAAACAGGCCCTAAGCTACACATTCAACCATGACTATAGAGCCTGTGCATGATCTGGGGACTCCCCTGGCAGTTGGCAGTGGTTGGTACACATAGTCACGTACACTTTCTCTTGTGTTGTGATGTTTATACTCTGTCTGTAGTCTCTAATTTGTTTGTAATTTTTGGAGATACCCTGGCGCACTTTATCTTATGAGCAATCCCACAAAATTTCTCACATTCTAACTTTAAAAAAGGGTTTTCATAGACATAATGTAAGGAGCGGGACATCCTGCTGCCATCACTCATCAGTAATGGGGGCCACAAACCATATACAACTGGGCGCGTGCAGCGCCTGCCTCTCCAAGCTCGCCGACAAGTCGAGTTTTTGTTTTGCCCGCCTCTGGAAATCGACTCAATAACATGATCCCTTCTTTAAACGACGTCCTGAACTGGTTCTTAATTATCCAAATCGACCACAACGTGGCCAAAAAAACGAGAATGTACACCAAAAATAACCACATTTTGAAACTTTGTAAACACACGGCCAGGAAACGACCTCAATACAAACTCTGAAATCCAGACTCTACATGAAATTTTATAATTTAACAGATCTGACAATAACATTGCACCAGACTACGCTGAAATCGGTATATAGTATGACGTGCAAGGTCTTACAAAAGTAAAGTACAGATATATTAAAATTATATCCATTAATTTTCAAACACTGACGAAAAAAAAAAGACAGACAAATTTAAGTCGTATTTCTCGTATACAATTTCAATACAATTAATTAAAAGTAATTCATTTATCGACTGATTTGGAACCATGTAGTAAAAATAAACTTTTAAATGATTTCTGCTTCATATGGCCCTCCATACAATTGATAGCTAGGCTACCCACGTGACCCAGCTCATTTTGTTGCACGTACTCGATCGTATCAGATATGTCGATCTGCGTCAAGCTAGCACCACATTCGGCACCACATTCAATCGTCAAGTGAGCCCGAAATTCAACACCGCATTCAGCGCCGCATTCGCTACTACGGTGCTCCGGAACGGACATCGGCATAAAATAAAAAATCAAAACCAGGAAATTGTTTGCTAAGATGCGGTTGTTAATTCTGTTTCCTATTGATATTATTAAGTAGGACCGACGACGATTGTCTGTATGATAATTAACTTTGTGGACGGATATTTAACTTGTGAAAACAATCAGCTTTGTTTTTCTGTAATAGTGTAAATCAAATGGTAGTGCATTAGCGATGCATACACGTGTACATTTCACGGCCAATACAAACTGGACGGGGTATATGTTGGAGTAAAGTGCCTCTCATTTTTAAACCGATTGTAATGCCACCCTGAACTTTAGATAAATCTGAGTAGAGAATCCACTTAAGATGATACGTTAATCTCATTCAGTTTCTATTTGTAGTTTTTCCACTAAAAGTCGGGGAACTCCAGCACCACATTCAAAATGTATATAGCGGTAAAAGCACACCCAAATAGCGTCTACGTGAAATTTAATGTGGGGGACCCACTTGCAAATTGACCTGTCATTTTCAAACCCATTTCGATGCCACCCTGACTCTTTGACATCCACTAGATGGGGAATATATTTGGATCTTTTTAAATATATTTTGAACTTTCTATGCATAGTTTTCCTATAATTTATCGTCAAATCACGGATCAAAATTAGGGCGGCGATACGATTACCGTATACAAACGCACACACCCCACACAGCCTTTTGTGTACAAGCCATCAATACAATGGTACATTACACTATAGCACGTAGCCTATGGTGGACGGGGTATGTTCTTGAAAGTGCCTCTCATTTTTAAACCGATTGTAATGCCACCCTGAACTTTGGAGAAATTGGAGGAGAGAATCCACTGAAGATGCTATGTTAATCTCATTCAGTTTCTATGTGTAGTTTTTCTACATGAACTACTCCAGCACCACATTCAAAATGTATACGTGGAGCGCTGAAAGTTACATGCATCAGCGCCAACGTATAATATGGGGGACCCCGCTTGCAAATTGACCTGTAATTTCCAAATCCATTGCGATGCCACCCTGGGACTTTCACAGGTACTAGACGAGGAATAGGTTATGACGATTTTAAATTTCTTATATACATAGTTTTGACACAGTTTATCGTCAAAATGTGGTATCAGTTTGGGACATTGATACGATGCCTGCATACAATATACACGTGTACATTACACCGGCCAACACGGCGAATAGATGAATCCCACAACGACGAGTTTAGCGCCGATCTGCGCACTTCCGCGTTTGAAAACGAGGATCTCAATGTCACAGTAAACAACTTCATGCTGATCGTGCGCCTGCGCTGCCTTATATGGCCTGATTAATTCATGCATGAATGAATGTGCTGAAAAGCGTTGTTTTGTTTTGTTTGCTACTGCCATTCTCGCTTTCAACCCGGAAGTGCGCCGAAGGCCTAGGGGGCTAATGTGAAATTCCTCTATACAAACTGGACGAGGTATATGTTCGAGTAAGTGCATCTCGTTGTTAAACTTATTGCGATGCCACCCTGATAACTTTGGATAAATTGGAGGAGATAATCCACTGAAGTTTCTATGTGTAGATTTTCCACCAAAAGTCGAGGAACTCCAGCACCACATTCAAAATGTATTCGTGGAGTGCTAAAGTCATCACATGCAATATCTTCAAGCAAACTTGAATCCTCGATCCGGATTGGTCGATCCATGGCAACTGGCATATTGCACGGCCAATATCACACTCCGTGTGTTGCGCTGTTCTAATTCCGCGTATTGCGCGATACGCAAAACGCAGTGCTGCACAATCCATTGGTAATTCAAAAGCTGCGCGTTTGCGTCCCATGTTGATCGTCACGTCTGTTTCGACGCAAACTTGTTACGTTTTCCGGAACGCACCAGCAACTTGTTTCGCACACAGCGCCGTGCGCGCGTGTTCCATCTTTACTGCGCGTGAATTTTGCTTGAAGACATATATATTATACAAATATTTACTGCTTCAAGTGGTGTAGTAAAACTAGCCTCCTCAGCTGAGGTGACCGATGGAGCATTCTAAATCAATAATTTTCTTGTAACACTTCTTTTGATTCCATTTCTTACATGGGAATACATTCCTCCGGAAATGTAATTGTCCAAAGTTAAAAAGGAACTAAAACGCCAATTTTTTGTTTGACTTTTTGGACTTTTCCGACAGTTTAAATACTCTTTTAACTGATGGAGATTAGTTTGCAGACGAGAGGAATTTTTTTATTTAAATAAAGGGTTGTTATTCTGAACCATTTATCCTGTTTCGCGAAAGCTCATTATGTATGTTAAATGTATGTACGTGACCCCGTGACGTACACGTGTAGAGTCGGTTGATGCTACAGCCAAACACTATGCATGTACGTACGTGGAGTTGATGCTGCTGAAGAGTTCTTGTCGACCTAACTCCTCCGTTTTCCCGTCTATTTTGTCTAATTTTGATATTATTTCAGTATGAGCATGGTTCTGAGATAATCATTATGCCTCGATCGTGTCCCAAATTGATACCACATTTTGACGATAAACTGTGTTAAAACTATGTATAGAAAGTGCAAGAAATTTAAAAATCGTAATAATCTATTCCTCGTCTAGTAGTTGGGAAAGTCCCAGGGTGGCATCGTAATGCATTTGGAAATTACAGGTCAATTTGCAAGCGGGGTCCCCCATATTATAAGTTGGCGCTGATGTATGTGACTTTTAGCGTTGCACGTATACATTTTGAATGTGGTGCTGGAGTTCAGGTGGAAAAACTACACATAGAAACTGAATGAGATTAACATAGCATCTTCAGTGGATTCTCTCCTCCAATTTCTCCAAAGTTCAGGGTGGCACCACAATCGGTTTAAAAATGAGAGGCACTTAATCGAACATACAGTTTGTATTGGGCGTGTTGGCCGGTGTATACACGTGTATATTGTATGCGGTCATCGTATCAATGTCCCAAATTGATACCACATTTTGACGATAAACTGTGTTAAAACTATGCATAGAAAATGCAAGAAATTTAAAAATCGTAATAATCTATTCCTCGTCTAGTAGTTGGGAAAGTCCCAGGGTGGCATCGTAATGCATTTGGAAATTACAGGTCAATTTGCAAGCGGGGTCCCCCATATTATACGTTGGCGCTGATGCATGTGACTTTCAGCGCTGCACGTAGGCCTATACATTTTGAATGTGGTGCTGGAGTTCAGGTGGAAAAACTACACATAGAAACTGAATGAGATTAACATAGCATCTTCAGTGGATTCTCTCCTCCAATTTCTCCAAAGTTCAGGGTGGCATTACAATCGGTTTAAAAATGAGAGGCACTTTCAAGAACATACCCCGTCCACCATAGGCTACGTGCTATAGTGTAATGTACCCGTGTATTGATGGCTGTGTGCGTTTGTATACGGTAATCGTATCGCCGCCCTAATTTTGATCCGTGATTTGACGATAACTTATAGGAAAACTATGCATAGAAAGTTCAAAATATATTTGAAAAGATCTAAATATATTCCCCATCTAGTGGATGTCAAAGAGTCAGGGTGGCATCGAAATGGGTTTGAAAATGACAGGTCAATTTGCAAGTGGGTCCCCCACATTAAATTTCACGTAGACGCTATTGGGTGTGCTTTTACCGCTATATATATTTTGAATGTGGTGCTGGAGTTCCCCGACTTTTAGTGGAAAAACTACAAATAGAAACTGAATGAGATTAACATAGCATCTTCAGTGGATTCTCTCCTCAGATTTATCCAAAGTTCAGGGTGGCATTACAATCGGTTTAAAAATGAGAGGCACTTTACTCCAACATATACCCCGTCCAGTTTGTATTGGCTGTTAAATGTACACGTGTATGCATCGCTAATGCACTACCATTTGATTTACACAAAAACAAAGCTCATTGTTTTCACAAGTTAAATATCCGTCTACAAAGTTAATTATTATACAGACAATCGTCGTCGGTCCTACTTAATAATATCAATAGGAAACAGAATTAACAACAGCATATTAGCAAACAATTTCCTGGTTTTGATTTTTTATTTTAAGCCGATGTCCGTTCCGGAGCACCGTAGTAGCGAATGCGGCGCTGAATGCGGTGTTGAATTTCGGGCTCACTTGACGATTGAATGTGGTGCCGAATGTGGTGCTAGCTTGACGCAGATAACATGTCGAGGGTCGTACAGTCTGCTGTTTTGACGTTGCACTTCATAATTCAATGCTTTCAGTCTGGAATTTTTGTCTGAAAAAATTGGTAAGACATATTTTGCATCATTTGCTGAGGTCCACGAGTTATTTAATGTTTAGTACTCATTAGAACTTTTACTGTCAATTTATTTCGAAGACCAACAAAAGGGAAGCAGAATTTACACGTTAGGTTGTGTGCAAAATTTATGGTGCATCCCAGTAGCCTAGCGCGGGTAGTCTTGGTTCAAGACGTCGTCGGTGTATATTTAAATTAGTCTGGTTCCCAGACCAAAATATTCTGACTATTTCGAGATATGCAGTCAGACCATTGATCTCCATTCAACCACGTTACCATGGGTACCATCTTGCTGTGCCATGTTTTTCCCACCATGCCTTGCGCGATCTTAACCCCTGGAATTGTGTAATTTACATCCCACTAGTCCGAGTAACTTGGACCCTTCATATCGCCTTTTTTAACATTTGGACATGATCTGGCGATAGTAGGGTCCAAGTCGATTGTGCGATAGAGAATGGCCAAACACAAAATCCCCCCAAAAAACATCAGAATTCAACCTTACAACGGCCACCAAAATACTAGATACGCCACCACCTGACCAAGTGGAGTTCCGTGATCAGATAAATGTACCAAGGTTTACTTAACATCCAAATAAAAAGTGAAATTTTACCGTTTATTTCCCAGAGACCCCCGCAGAACATGTCTTTTCGCCGTTTTGAAGTTCAAAAAGTGACTCCTCCAGCTTGCATGACGTACGTCACCCTGATGCGCAGCGCCCGCATGCACCGCCCGACAACCTGCCGGCGACTGCTTCGCGAGTGGTAAAACGGTCGCTGTACGTGTTCGTGTGTAGATCATAGAGTTATACATGTAGCATGTGTAGTATATTGATTCGAGGTTTCACGCGCGTCATGAGGTAGGAAATTCTTCACGAAACAGTCGCCGGCATAAACAGGTTGTCGCGCGGTGCATGCTAGTCTTGGTTCCAAGACGTCCTTAGCGCGGTGCGACGTACAGCGCGCACGGCATGGCAGCACCCTCTAGCTACACAAACACAAACACACGCCTTGGCGAGAGGGCGCTGTCGGCCGGCCGTGCGCGCTATACGTCGCACCGCTAAGAACGTCTTGGAACCTAGACTAGGTGCATGCGGGCGCTGCGCATCAGGGTGACGTACGTCATGCAAGATGGAGGAGTCACTTTTTGAACTTCAAAACGGCGAAAAGACATGTTCTGCGGGGGTCTCTGGGAAATAAACGGTAAAATTTCACTTTTTATTTGGATGTTAAGTAAACCTTGGTACATTTATCTGATCACGGAACTCCACTTGGTCAGGTGGTGGCGTATCTAGTATTTTGGTGGCCGTTGTAAGGTTGAATTCTGATGTTTTTTGGGGGGATTTTGTGTTTGGCCATTCTCTATCGCACAATCGACTTGGACCCTACTATCGCCAGATCATGTCCAAATGTTAAAAAAGGCGATATGAAGGGTCCAAGTTACTCGGACTAACATCCCACTATGTGGGATATGTTAATTAGGACTGCAGTCGATGTGTTTAACACGCGACGCAGTGCTTTTAGTAATAGTAGGAAGGTTTCATTTAAATAAATGCCCCCAATCAGAAGTTCTATTTTGAGATATGCAACCACCAGAATTGCGCATGTGCAGCGATACTCTATTGAAACGTGCATGGTTGTATACCAGAATTGAGCTTACGTCTGAATGGATATACAGCTCCTATTTCTGATGAATATTATGCGCCTATCATGATAATAATAATAATAATTAGTTCTTATAAAACGCTATTTCATGTAGATCACAGCGCAATGACAAGCATCAAACCTCATCAGATACAACATTCCAGAAAAATGCTGAACGAACGTAAATAAACAAGAATACTACGGAGTTGAAAAGAAGTGTTTCTTTAAAGGAACCATTTTTGATAGGCGCATTAGATCCGGTAGCCGCCAATGTCACAGTTTTCCGAACTTGTTTTTGGTAACATTCGGCTGTAACATCAATGTTCGCAATAACAAAATGTCTGTCAGGCTCGTTACAGATCCTGGAATTTGAATTCCCAATTATACATAAAAACTGAAAAATCAATGCCATACACTTGCAGTATTTTGCCGACCGGATTTTGAAAAAAAAATTAAATTTGAATGATGCCACTGACGTCACTCGGACTAATACTGCACGTCATGATCTATTTTATACCGTGGGTACTACCTGACACATGTAGACGTCGGGGAATCTTCAGGTCAGGGAACCAGACTTTAATTAAATGCGCGATCATTCATCGCAAGAGGGTGCCATCATCGACGAACGGATCACGCATGAATAGCTATGCAACATTGTAACAACAATGTGCAACAATGACGTCTTGAGCCAAGACTAAGATGTGGGCTGTGCTGTGCTTGCACCATGCACACTGTAGTATAGTACTACTGTCGCAAATACCACCTGGTTGAGAGTCACAATGGTCACAAGGGATTGTGGGAAGGAAACAGGAGCAATTTTTGTGCACGTTTCCTTCCCACAATCCCTTGTAACCATTGTGACATCTCAACCAGGCTGTATTTGCGATAAGGTCTATTGTATCCTAGTTTTGCCCTGATATGACAGTCAATGTCCATGCATAATACCAAAGATGCTTTGCTATCTGGCCCTGCATAATGTACATAATCATATTACAATGCAGTGTGAAATTTGTCAAATGAAAAGTAAATTAGGTATCTTTTCAGTTAGTACACAGGGTTCTCCCCAGGATTTTTCAAAACTGTGGGGGATTTATTTTGTGGTTGACTGACAATTTGCGAAGCCATGGCGTGGGGTTTGGGGCCCCCCTAAGGGCCCCGAAAAATGTTGGACTTTAGATGCTCTCTGGTGCATTTTAGAGCATTTCCTGGGCTTTTCAAGTACTTTTTCTCAGGAAAAAACATGAGAGATTTATTTTAGGATTTTTTTATTTAGGATATCAACATTTCATCAAATGACCACTTTTCCTTTCTGGACTAGTAATTCTAGTCACAAAATGAGCCATTCCAAGTTTCAGATATGCAACATAAGTCCCCTGCCTCATGTGGTGCTTTCGGCACAATGAGCACAGCATTCCTGAAACGTGAATGCAAGTCATTAAAAATAAAGTAGAAAAGAATTGCCAGAGCTTACCCTTTTGAAAATGCCATAAAGAAAATGTTTCATTTTCAAGCTACAATAAAAAAAATGTTTTGTAATAGGTGTACTGTTTTATGCATGCTATAGCTTAAAAACCCTGAAAATTACAAGAAAAGTACCCCAAAAATTGGCCAGGGGTTCCCCCATGGGCGGTTAGCCCGTTTTTTATGCCAAAATAATTGTTTTTAATTCATGAAAATGTGAAAAAGAAAATTGGCCAGGGGTTCCCCCATGGGCGGTTAGCCCGTTTTTTTTAGAATGCTGTAAATAAATCATTGTGTTGTTTTAAAAAATTCATGTGAAAAAAATTCAATTAAAATATTGAAACTAACGTTAATATTATTAATTTTACAAAATTAGGCCTTTCGTTAAAACATGGAGGAAGGAACCTTCCTCCATGGTTAAAATAGTTTCCATTAAAATCAGTTGCAAGTAATATGGGTTTCCATGCGCGGCGCGCACGGACCGCTGATGTTATGTATTGGTTTAAAAAAGACCCTAAAATTGCTTTTCCGCCACGCGCGAGACAAAAACGTGGTGACTTGGCAACGTCCAACAATCTCGTCCCCATCGTAAATGCCTTTAATACAACGAACTACGGCCATGAAAAAAAACCTGACGTGCGTGGGGTCGATCTTGTAAGCACTGCAAATGGTGTAGTGCAAAATTTTAACCCTCATAAAAGTTGCCCCTGCTTAGCGTATTGAGCACACGACCAGCACCAAGAGAACACACGCGCGCACGCGCACAGGAAGGTGCGTGCACGAAGAATTGTCCTACAACGGAGGTTCAGATTTGGGGCGACACCGACCACGAGGAACTCGTGTGTGGTGCCGATACATGTACTGTGTGGCCACGCGTTGTGCATGGCGGTGCGATGTGTACGTATCTGCACGGTGTACGTCGTGTACGACACGGAAAATGTAGAAAGATTTACTGCTTTTTCGTCTAGATTTCGGCGGACATGTAAAATTGCAAGCTAGGCCTTACGCCATGCAATGGACCTGCATCATGTAAGATAATACTGAGCCGTACTATTGTGCGTATCGGGGATGAAAAAATGGGTATCGGCGGTTTTTTTGCGTATCGGGCAGAAATAATTGCGTATCGGGCCGATACGCAAGTTTGTACGTGAGGAGAACCCTGGTACAGTCTACAGATGATCTACACTCAGCATGTTCAATATTTGTATACAGAGTATAGATGAAACATATCTTTCAATATCCCTAGAGGGACACCATGATATGGCATCCTAGCACACAGAACTGCACGGGAGACTGTTTTAGAATTTGAGGTTTAAAAATCAAAGTTTACCTGCATAAATATTTTTGGCACCGTCTCTAGTCTGCCAACAGTTTAATAGTCCATCTTCTAAGGCTGCAGTTTGCGGGAAACGTTTACACGGTTAACTGACCGTTTAAAGGTACATGTAATGTGCACGATTGTTAATCCTCCAATTTGTTTTTCTGAATTATTACGAAATACCTTACTAGACTGTATTAAAAGTTAAAAGTAGTCTCAATCATCCTGTGAAATGATGGCACCAGGTGTGCTGTCGTTGTCAAGAAAAGTGAAAATTTATATCATTTTCCAACGATTTCCAGCTGGAAATTGTTGGAAAACTGCCTTGTAGCCTTTAGTCCAGGCGTGCGTGGCTACCCGGACTTGTGGCGCGCCCTGGACATGCTGGCATTTGGGGCGTGTCACACATCCAGTTAGCCCCGCGCACCTTGACTAAAGGCTATCATCTGCCCGACTGTTGAAAACGAGCGCCGTTTTTCTCTCCTTTTTTTCGCCATCCAACAACGCAAAACTTTGAACAGGTCAGTGGAACGATATTTCCTATAAAATAGTAACCACCAAATCCGCCCATTTCTGAAAATTTACCAATCATGTACACTACCTTTAAACAGTTACACGGTTCCATTTTTCCGCTTCGGTTAACTGTAATCCAATTACGGAACAGGATTGAGCTCCGGTCCGCCAGGATATTGAGCTCGGATCCGCCCACCGGTAAGATCGGGGCAGGCAGGATCGGGGCCGGGTTTACAAGGCTTCACTCGTTGAGTAGTTGGAATACTACAAAATTTACCTTCTGTTAGTTTCTTTACGGCACTCCAGAAAGACGAGCGTTTGTTTCTATTTCGGCATTGTTGATTAGTAACAGCTGATAATTAGTAACAGCTGATAATTAATACCATAAACGATCACATGTGAGCTGTCAAAAAACTCCCCGGAGTCAGGTATGTGTGCATGTGCACACACTACGAACCCCTTAGATGCAATTTCTCTATTTAAATGAATAGAGATGTTACATAGTTAGATGTTATTTTGACAAAGAGCATCCAAAGTTAAACCCAATCTGTTTAAAATCAGATCTGAATTCTACCGACTATTATCCCATCTTGACAAAGAGTTCCGGGCTGAATACTTTAACCATATTATGATTCTGGGCTCTCAATGTGATTTTGGAACCACATTGTTAAAATCGCATTTGCCTTTTGATCTGCCTTTCTATACCATTCTTGAATGTTTTTTTTTTACAGGGGTGAATTCCTGATGCCCATCGTCATGGCTACGTACAGTCGTTATAGTGATAAACATGAAGCCTTCCTCTGTTGCAAGACGGGTGACTTGGTCCGGCTCCAGTATGTACATGTATATTACATCTGTAGATTATTTTTAGTGGGATGGAAAATGGGAATGACTACACAATGTTACAGTTAATATTGTAGAAGATGCCACTGGATTAAATCTAGTAAACATGGTAAAGAATGAGAAAGTCCAACATTTTGGCATTGCAAAACATGGCCTTCTACTTTTACAGAAATGTAAGATTTACAGCAACAATAATTTTTAGTATGTTTATTGATGTTTCTTTTTCTTGATTTTTCTATTTTGATTTTTCTATTTCTTGATTTTACCTTTCACATCTCTGGCAAAGAGATTTTTGATTGAAATTTATTTTGCCAACTGGCTCTTGGAATTTTTTTCAATTCAGTAGTTAGCAAATGCATACACTGCAGTGATTCACCATTCAGGTGACTTTCATTTACTTTTTGATATTAAATAATGTTTTTTAATGAAATCTTTTTTATTTTATTCTACTACTTTTTCAGGTATCTTGTGGAAACTAAGGAAGTTGAAGTTAACATAAGGGATAACTGGGACAGCACTCTATTGTGAGTTGTGACTGCATTCTTTGCAGCAACAAAATCTAGACTTGAAGATGAAGAATTGTTGTGTCTGAGGTATTTGTAAAATATTCTTTAATTCAAGACTGGAGTGAGGCACACTGATCAGACAATTCCCCAGTGTCTATAAATTACATCTAAAGTGGGGTCAGGAACCAGGCAAAAAGAACAGCATTTTTTATTGGTTTTTCCAGCACCTATGAACACAAAACGTTAAACGGGTCGGTGTGACAGTATTTGCTATAAAATAATATTACACACCTCTTGCTGGTTCTTTATCCTGGTTGGCTGAAACACGGTCATATGGGATTCACTAATATAGGCTAGTGCATGAAATTTGCATCAGCGTGAACTAAATGCGCATCAAGACATCGCACGCGCGTAATTTCTGGGTTTTAAAAACTGGTTACAGCGCCCTCAACTACAACTTTCATTGATGTGTGGTATTATTCATAATCACTATGATGTGAACAGTGAACAGCAACTCATACACTGAAACTAAAAGCATTCCTTTAACCCTAACCATCCCTAACCTGCCAAAATCAAACACCCCATTTGTGTTGAATTTTGTGTGATTGGGTACTGTAGAGCCTTGGCACCATCACTTTGCATGGGACTTGATGCCCTGATTTTGTCTAAGTACAAAGAATGTGCCATTGGTTTACTACACAGTGTTGGAGTTTGTGTGGTTAGGGAAGGATTCTAGTAAAAAGCCTTGGGCTGTTAGGGTTAATTGTTGAATTGCTTATTGTTGAATTGCTGATGAGTTAATTGTTGAATTGAAACAGTTCAATTATAAAACCCTGAAAAGTTTCTTTTCATATTTTATATTTTGGACAGAGTTGTGTTATAACACACATATAGACTGGTATATGGACTCAGGCCTGTGAGTGACCAGAAAAGGGTCCTATTTCCTTCAGCCTCTAAAAATAGGAGCCTCTTCTGGTCACTCAAAGTCCCTCGGGGTGCATAGACGTGCACTAGTGACCTCATTGGCAGTCCATATGTGTATACTAACCCCCAAAATCAATCCATTTTTGAAAATTACTTTAAAAGCAAATTACCTTTAACCATAACGTCACCGAATACTACAAAATACTACTTGAGTAAACTAGTATGCAGTACTATTACTGCACTGGCCTATGAGAATTGAGTAGTATTTTGTAGTACAGTGTACTTGTACCCCAAGTGAATGCCTAGGACGTTAGGGTTAAATTAAAATCACCCTTTTCTATGCCCAAAAAATTAGGAATTACCATTTTTAGAAATTTCTGAAAGTCACTCTCTCCCCTTTCCCGATCTACAGTTATGCCCTAAATTATTCATACCCATGCCAAATTCGGGGTATTGTGAATCATTCTATTTATTATTTCTACTTTGATGCTAATGATGTAAAACCAAAATATATGTAGATTTGTACATGCCAACTAAAACTTAAAGTCATTAAGTAAAGCCTAAGTTCTGCCAATCCAGCTTTTATGTATGAGAGAAAAGCAAACTACCAGATTTTTCATAGGGTATATGAATAATTTTGGGCATAACTGTATAACCTGAATGCCCCACTATTAAAAGCTAACCAATTATGGAATTTTTTTTCATTTTTTTTTTGACATGTGGGCACGTTTTTGATGGTCTTGACAAACTTTTGAGAAAGATTATTGCCATATTCATTTTCTAGTTTGTCTTTTCTATTTTTTTTCCCCACAAAGTTAAATTTTGTTGATATGTTTCCATGCTAGATACTATGCCTGTTTGTGTGGCCATAGAGAAGTAGTGAGGTATCTTCTGGATAATGGTAAGTATTTTCCATTTTCTCATGGGAACATGGTCTGTGTTTTGCATTCTGTTGAGGGACTTTAGCCGGTGACCTTGGTGGTCTTCGACAAATTTAGGGAGTTGAATTAAAAGAAATCTAATAGTTTAATGTTTATCATAAGCTAAGATTTTGAATGTTTTATCTCGGATTATGCTCCCACTTTGGGAGCACTTTGGTAAATTTAAATTTTGTCGTGCAAACTTTGGATAAAAGTGTGACTTTGTTTTATGTTCTATTGTGCCCATCAAATGGTGCAAATATTGCTAAATATTTGTTGAGTACTTCTTGGACTGTTTTTGTGGCAGCATGGTGTGGTTCTCTGGTTCTGCTTTGTAGAATCGCACTTCTCGTTTTAGATTAGACAACAATTTTTTTTTCCTTTTTGATGCAGTGTTAAGCACCGTATTCACAGGCTTACCCAGGCAGGACTCGAACCCATGACCTGGTGCTTTCTAGTGTAGGCATCTTAACCATTTGATCTTGCCCGGGCGGCTTTTAGAGTTAGTCACTTTACATGGTTTCTCCACAAAATTCTGCTCCTATTTTAGGAAAAGAACCCGCAGGGTCAAGTGGAAACTGACAGTGCAAGGGTCATTCTATAAATTTGAGGTCCAGTTTTGGTGTCCCTGTTACATCTGACATGTACAAGATTTTGCAATTCAGGACACATTCTTTAATGCCTTCTATCTCAAAGAGTGAGCAAAGTACTTGCCAAACAGGTAAAAAATAGTGTGAAGTGAATTTTAATGATACCAGGTCAGGTGTTTTTGCATCCCTGTGGAGACATGGCATTGTTCTCCCCTTTTTGTCCCTGTACTTAAGCAAACCCCCATAGACTTTGTACACAAAATTCCTTGTGGAGACAACCTAACCCATAGAATTGCCCTGTGGAGACTTATTCAGTCCCTTTGTCTCTATTGTTTTTATGTCTCCACAGGGTATATCTCTCCCAAAAATGTCACACTTTTGGACCCCCAAATGTATAGAATGACCCAATAGTAACCCTGCTTGGATTCGAACCCGGGCACTTGTTGAGCCAACTGTGAAAAAAGTATACCTAAACAACCGACCTTGCCACTGAAAACCCTTCCAAAAATAACTTGAGCAAAATCCAATTTAATAGAAAGATGACATTAAAACCATAAAGGCTGTTGGTATAATGTCATTGCCTTTGGTTTCCTGAAAAGGTGCACAGTGTGAAGCGAAGACGTTTGATGGCGAGCGTTGTTTATATGGCGCCCTCACCGATGAAATCCGAGACATGCTGAAATCCAGGAAGGCCGTAACGACAGGGAAGGCACGGAGGGACGGCTACCAGGAATTCCTACGCAGGTAAAGCAATGGTCATGGTCACCAACTTTTCAAATTATTCAAAGGAAAAAAGAGTTCATTCGGATGTTGACGTTTGCAACCTTGGTTCATTTTATGTGCAGTACTCAACCACAGAAGTGGTTTTAGAATAAACTGGCAGTGGAGCTAAAATTATTTTTGTTGGGCAAACAATTTCTGAGTACCTGAAATTTGTTTCTAAATTGAATTTTTTTTAAACATTTAAAATTCTTAGAAATTTGAGGAGACTGTATTTTATTTAATTTTTATTTTGGTGAAATACTTTCAAAAATAGTAAGATGGACTTAAAAAAAATCTTGCCAGATGTAAATTTTGTTTGATTTTTTGGCAAATTCAAACCACAAATCAAATGTTTATAATTTAAGGACATAAGAAAGCTTTATACCCTGATTCACAGATTTTGTTTATTTATTGCAAAAAATAGATTCCTTGTGTTTAGCAAGATTTCTTTTTTGGTTACACTGTAAACAAATATAGAAGATCGTAAGTGAGGAATTCTGTGGCTAACACCTTATGTCCGGCTGTTATTGATGAGGGGTTGGTGTGCCAAGAACTGGCTGTGCAGCCAAGTGTAAATGCAATAGGCACCACACTGAATAGAGTATGTGGTCCTATTCATCGCACTTGGAGCCCCCTTTTGCATGAATAAAAGCTTGAAAAAACAACATTTATTCATTACACTCCCATTCAAGAACAATATAGTTGAAACATGAATGGATTGAGTACGTGCAGGAATGTGCATATAGATGACAACCGGCCAGGTGGTCTTTATCAAACTACAGCTATGGCTGCCGTCCGTATTCACGACGTTATTAGCCATGAAATGAGGACTATATCCCGATTATACTGATGTCCACTTGACATCACAGGTTACTAGAAGGAAACTGTTATGAAGACATCGTCTTTGAGGTCCACGAGGAGATGTTCCCAGCCCACCGCTGCATCCTGCATGTAAGGAGCCCTTACTTCGCCGAGATGCTGGAGACGAAATGGAGACACAAGAGCACCATCCACATCAAGCACACAATGGTGAGGACTTGCAGTTTTAGGCATAGGCTTTATTTTGCTTCTCGGTGTGGGGCCTTATGAAGTTTTTTACAGGTTCACAGAAATTAAACTTTGAAAAAAGGTTATAGATGAAAACATGAAAGGAAGGTTTGATCAGTTTTATGTTGTAGACTAATCTCCTGCAAAAATCCCCTCCCCTGTCAGATCTTGGTCAAATAGAGAATTCTATAAAATTAAATATGCAAATGTGAATAGTACCAAAGGGTGTTGTAGTTAGGATGTGTTATACATGCCACACCATGCTCTGTGAATGCATGGTTTCTGTGTACAAGGGTTGAAATTGTCGGGTATAAAACATCGCCTGTTTTCGACCACGCGTCAACCTTGCTTCAACCCTGAAATTTAGATTTGTCTAGTGTGAAAAGTGCTATAGAATTGAAAAAAATTGTTACATGAAATACATGTGTACTTGTTTTGAAATTTGGAAATACAAATGAATGCAGGGACCCTTTTATTTTCTTAGTATCAGTTAATGCACAAACCAATTGACAAACTCCTTTGGGTGACTTTGTTCACAGGTCCGACCTCAGGCATTCAGAGCCATCTTACAGTATATCTACACAGGTGAATACATGTGCATTAATATTTGTTCAATTTTGTTGAAGGAAAAAAAACTGTAGAATCTTGATGTGAAGTGAAAGAATTGTTTGATTAACCCTCCTACTGTTATAACTATCACAACCTATCGAAAAACCAAATCCTCTCCTCTCCCACAGCTTGTGTGTCTCAACCTGTCACTCGATAGGTTTTGATAGATAGGGTAGTTGGCTCCAATTTGGCACTTGGAGAGGAAGGGTGAATGCTAATTTTCTCTTTGATTTTTTGTAAAACTTAGCTGCAAGAGCCAAAAAATTATCAGAAAAGGTTGATGGTTCGAGCTGCAGCTATAACTCATGATAACCCTTTTATACCTACTTCATACCGTGACCTTGATACTACATGCTTTGAGTACCATTGTTACAGCTTGGGATATTCAAAGGTGTGCTGTGGTTAGACAAATTGTATGCATGACCCAATCTGGGTTTGAAACGGCCAGAATAAATGTATAACAGTACGTGTATTCATTTAAATAAAAAACATCTGTTATTGATGTGTCAAATTTAAAAGAATTTGTGATTCAATTAAGGATACACTGTCCGTGCTCTTCAGCAAATTAGATTTGTTTTCTTGTTACAAATTTTCATGTTTTACTGTAATGAAAAACCTTTTTTTCTATTTTGGGCGTCGCTAACCCTCTAGAAAAAGGCTGTTCCTCTTGGTTGCTTTTGCACCTCTAATTCACAAAAGATACGCCCTGCAGGTACTGAATTATTGTCGGGCCACAGATATTTTGACATATGGAAACAGGTTGATTTTTTTAGTTCAGTGTCCATTTCAAAAGTGAATAACTGTTCTATAGCTAGAAAAAAGCAATTCTAAAAAAAAAGCACATACATTGTACAGTATTGAAAAAATTGTTCACATGACGCTAAATTTCCCCCTGAATTTGTCCAGGTTACTTGGAGGTCAGTCTAGACTGTTATGAAGACTGCAAGCGCTTTGCCAAGCAGTGCCAGATGCCAGAGCTTCTAGAACAGCTGGAGAGCAGACTACAAGCCATCTTGTACGGTAAGTGAAAACCCAATTTCATAGGGCTCCTAAGCACACAACTTCCTGCTTATGGAATCATCACCAATTTCACAGGGATAGGCAGTATATATGCACCTGAAAATAGCATTAAACTTCACTTCATGCTGAAAGAATGTACTTAAAATAGTGACATAGCAGTAGAAATTGCTGGAGACGAGCAACACATAAAAAAGCCGCCTAATCTTACCACTTAAATTGATTTAAAACCGGTCTGACCTCATTCAGATTTCAGTCACAAAAAGAAGTTTGCCACTTAGTGAATATGTATCGTGACTACGGCTTAAAATATAAGACTCGTATAAGTCGCATTTTATAGTGGGGTTCTTAGTTTTCAGTGACCTAGTTGTTTTGTGAAGACTGCTCATGATGAGCAGGGGTAGAAAGTGCTGTTTTTGTGGATATGTGCACGCTATGAGTCCCGATTATTAGGCCTAATACATAAGTTGTTCCTTCATGCCGTCCAAATATGTCTTTTCTTATATTGAATTGAGGATTACTCAATGAGGATACAACTTTTGAACTTCATCAAACAAACCACAAGGGGAAACTGACTAGGTAATTTTAATGAATTTTCAAAGTGAACAAAGAAACTGGCAGGAGCGGGATTTGTACCTGTGACCTCCGGAATACCGTACCAGCGCTCTACCAACTGAGCTATCTTGTGTGTTTGTTGGGGGGGGGGGGTGGGTACTTGGAGCTAGTCAGAAGTCATAAACCCAGAATGCCGTACAGGCAGGGATCACACCCAATTTTACGATACAACCTGGGAAGCGACATTGTGGGGATCACCCAATGAGGATACGACTTTTTAAACTTTTCTTCTTGTATTGGTCAGTCCCTCAGAAACCAGGCACACATGTATCCATAGTAACTATCGAGCCATCACAGGACTCCACGCTACTTCAAGATGATCTCCACCTCCTAGCCGACATTGCGGTGCCATCCATTTTTTGCCAAGTAAAGTCAATCATGTGATTCTAAGATCTTAAATTTCAAGTGGAAAGCTTAAATTAGTGTTCAGAAGTTGACTTCAAATTTAAGGTAACTGAAAGGAAATGCATTGTTTTAGAAGTTTAAGTTTTGTGGTCTACATTCTAAAGAAATAAACAAATAGGTTCCAAACCTCAATCCATAACACCACACTGCTCCCTTGCCTACTGCCATCACTTCAAAGATTGACAAAATCACTTTCATGTTGTCAAAGTTGAACACCAGTGCACTGAAATTCACATCAATAAGATAAAGATTTGTGGTAGCACCATATGGCCACTCTCTTTGGTGAGGTTCTGAAAAGAGCTGGAGAAACAAACCCCATTACAACAAATCTTTATCTTATTGCTATTAGACTGTGAGCCAGAAATCGTAGCGTTCAACTCCTTTTGCGACGCAGATCAATATTTCATTTGTTGCCAGCAGAAAAATTTGCACTTTGATGTGAAAATCGAGGGTTGAAAATTCGAAATTGTTGTCGCTTTAACTACGTTTCTTTGAATCGGCGCTTCGTAGGCGGCTTAGGAAATTATGTTGTTTTTTCTGGGAATGTTCGAATTACGAGGCTAGGCATGACCGAACATCGCGGTGCCCATGTACAGAGTATGCATTCCCCCCCCCCCCCTATGCGCATTTATGAGACTAATCTTTGGATAAAGATTCCACCTAAACTTGCAACCTGACAGCCTGGCAACAGCCATGATCAAATTCAGCACCCTCGAATTGACGAAGAAAAAGCACTTCTAGCTTGCCACCAGAAACTCCGAACGGACTTGATTTTCTAGACGAGCTATGATTTCTGGCCCACAGTCTATCTTTTACCATGCAAACATTCAAATCATCATTATTTGTATTAAAGACATAATGTACCTGAGCATGTCCGTCTCAATATTTGAGCAAATGAATGGGGTATTGGGAAGCTCTGGACTTTTTGTCAATAACCAAGTTTCATTTATTTTCCCTATGCTGGACTATAATTCCTGAAATGAAAGGGGGATTTGTTTGGCATTTCTCGCCTTTTGCACTAAACCCCACAAGCAGGCCTCGACCTTTACAGCGGCCAACAGCGGCCACCAGCGGCCATGGCCACTGAAGCCCCAGCGAATTGCCGTGATGCCCTTTTAAAAAACACGTACTTTACGGCCACGTTGGCCGACGTACCCTTTTCTATATTCCATTATATTATGTACTCGAAAGTGGTATTAATATTGTGATTATGAAGGTTATCAAGACAGGCAAGAGCAACACTGATTTATTGACAAAATTGTTTCGTTATGTACCGTTACCTCCATGATTTTTACAGGCTGGCCATCGCGCGCGTGCGACATGCATTGACTACACGCATGCCGCTCCGCGGAGAACGTGGCATGGCAACCATATAAAACGTAGCCGAATTGTATAGTACTAAGAACATAGCACCAGACTACTTACAATGTGATCTTTAGTACGTAACCTCTGGTCAAGTCTCAAAGAATTATTACAACTGTAAGCACGCGTGTATGCAAGGAATCGCTGCACAAACCCGCGCCTTGAAAAAAGGCTATCTATCAATAAATTACAATTTTGAAAATGGCCTTGGTGCCCTTTCAGTTGGCCTCGGTGCCCGTTTTTTTTTTTGGGGGGGAGCCTTTGAGGCCAAGTGGCCTTGCCCCTTTGAAGCTTAAGGTTGAGGCCTGCCACAAGCCCAAAAGTGTCTGAATACTGTCCAGGAGAGACACCCGCATGTCTTTTGAACGATCTCTGATACCAAGGACTTCTCCTTTTGTGTTTGTAGTTTTATGGGCCGGGCATTCTCCCGTTTTGCGGTGAGAAGCCAGAGTGGTCCCCATTCGTTGATGTCTGTTTCTCAGTGGGAGACCAACTCTTCTACTGTCACAAGGTACAGTTGTTAGGCATCAGGCCCAGCAAGCTTTTAGTGTTTATACATTTTAAGTCATTCTATTTGGCAAGCATTTTGTGACAGTTTCTCATTTTATTTCATTTTTTAAATATATCTAAAGGCAGTATACAACATTTGCTTTTGCTGTAATTTTCAGAAATAAATGGATTTGGGGGTTAGTATTTTATAGCCTTCTAGCAAATACTGTAACACTGATGTGTTTAAAGTTTTTTTGTGCGTAGATGTTGGAAAATCAGAGAGAAAAAAAATCTGTTCTAGTTGTCTGGTTCCCTGACCAAACCTTAGACAGAACAGAGCAGTTTATAGACGTCGGGGAATTATCAGGTCGGGGAACTAGACTATTTCCAATGATTGTCGGCCAACAATCGTTGGAAAACGATATAAATTTCCACTTTTCTTGAAAACGACAGCACACCAGGTGCCATGATTTCACAGGATGCTTGGGACATCAGACTGCTATTTGCTTAGAGGCCAGTATGGTATTTCTTAATAATTCAGTAGTTATTCTATTTTTTTGATTGCAAATGTTGTATACTACCATTAACCTCTTGAAAATGGACGGCAGCCATAGCCGCGGTTTGAAAAAGACCACCTGGCTGGTTGTCGTCTGTATGTGCATTCCTGCATGTATTCCAGTGTTCTCCATGGCCTTAAATTTTAGCAGGGCGGCAGACACAATGCGAGCACGGAGCGTGAAGCCCTTACGGCGTGGGGTTAGTGTTGCAGCCGAACTGCCGAACCGAACTAAAAATGGCTGAACATGGCCTTCCGAACCGAACCGAACCGAACCGAACCAAAATTGTTGGTTCGGAAGTTCGGCAAACTTTACGCACACATATTGATAGTGCTAGGAATGCATGTGATGATAGGACAAAATTAGCACACACGGGCGGCACGGATATGATTGAATTTACCTGTTGATAATTCCCTTTTTCGGCCTTACATTGGAACAGGTTTGGACTCGAGAACATAAACACGTACCGTGTAAACGGTTACATTAGCCCAGGTACTGCATGCAATGTAGACAGTCGATAGAATTAAAAAAGAAGGATAAAGCCTTTTTCATTCCAGGAAGGTAAAACAAATCATAAAAGACCAAGTCACGACCGCTTGCATCCGGCCGGCCATGCGAGTTTCTATCCCTCCACCCCCGCCTAAAAAATGTAGTGTACTCGAAAGCGAGCCCCGCCCAGTATGCAATGATTGGGTGTTCACACGGCGACACAACATGAATATACATTTTTTGTTTTGTGGGGATGCACAGTCCAGGGAAGAGATTTGTTGAAGTTTGTGAGCGCGTACAGCGTGATGAAGCCTTTTGGGGCCAGGGCCAGGGCCCCATCAGATTCCAGGTACTTTCTCATGGACACCTTTTAGTTTAGAACAAAAAAAATTGCATTTATTGCAAAATTGTACCCCCGAAAATGGTGGTAGGATTCTACACATACATGTACATTCCTTCCTAAGCAAAAACTCCAGCCTTGTGAATTATATGTTGCAGCACTTTATCCGCCATGCGCCAGTCCTTCTCTGCTCGCCAAAAAAATGTTGAAGAACAAAAACGTTCCAGAATAAAATTACGTTTTGTCCAAAGTTTTGACTTAATTAAATTTGTACTTTTTACCATAATTTCAAAATATTGCTGTCAATTTTGGTTATCACGCACACATGCGCTAACGATCATGTTTATGTACTCACATCGATCTCTGAATCACTCGATGAAATCGTGACCAAACACTGAATATGCATTTTTGAAAATCAGATACAGTCAAGCATTGGCGCGGCGGTGGCCCGCGGGGTGTGACCATTGTTCCATTATTATCTATCTTGCGCCCTGCGGGTTTGGCAACGTGCGAATCAACTTGTTATGACTGCAGTGGGGAGGGCCGAGGAATTCCCGGAAGGACATTATCGATCGCGATTTGAGAGATTCTTTTTAATGCATATGTACTTCCAAACCCGAACCGAACCGATGTTCGAGAAAAAAAATCCGAACCGAACCCAACCCAACCCGGAGGATCAGTTGCAGCACTAAGTGGGGTCCGAGGCCCGCTTAAGGGCCTCGGGAAATTTTGGATTCTAGATGCTCTGTGGTGCAATCTGAGGCATTTCCTGGCCACTTTCTTTTGACTCTTTGAATCAAATTTGCTCGTGTTTACAACTTTAAATGAAGGCAAGATTTTTAGGGGGTTAAGCCGGCCGGCCGGTGAGCTAAACATGCACGTGGGTGGGCACAGCTAGCGCGCGTGGATAAGGTATTTTCCGAGAGAAAAAGACGCCCTCAAGTGTTACGGAACATTGTAATTTAGGTAAACTGGTTCTCGACGCGACAAAGTGAAAAGGATATTACCAGGGAGATTGGAACCAGTCCAGAATAATATTACATGTACAGTTTTATGATGTGAATGCATAATATGTTGCGTACGTTGCGTCCAGATCTGTTCGATTACTATAAACGCTACTGCAATACTGCTGAATGTTAATGCTGGCAAACTCTTCATGTTCGTTCCACAGAGTGCGGTAAACTTCTTCGTACTTAGATATACTGTGAAGATGGTGGAGAATGGTCGAAAATCCAATGGAAAAAAAATAGCAGGGCGGTGAAAATTTTTGCGGGGCGGTACAACTTTAGCGGGGCGGCATACAATGTTGGCAGGGCGGCCCGCCCTGCTAAAACCCCTCGTGGAGAACACTGTATTTAATCCATTCATGTTTCAACTATATTGTTCTTGAACAAAGCTTTCTCAAACAAAGCTTTCATTCACACGAAAGGGGGAGGCTCAAAGTGCAATGAATAGGACTACTCAGTGCGGTGGCTATTGTTTAAACTTGGCTGCACAGCCCGTTCTATACATACCAGGCTCTTAGGCTGCTATTTATGTAAAAACAAATATACCATTTTCATTCCAAGTTTGATTGTGTTAAAATGTTGTATCATGTAACATAAATGGTTCTTTTTGCTGCCAATGAAAGTTTTACATGTGGCAACAAAATTCAAGGGAGTTTTTTGAGAAACTTCCACAATGGATTAGGAACTGAAAACCTATATCAAAATTTAAAGATAATATGAAAAACAAATTCAGTGGACATTTTGTATGCATGCCGACAGTAAACCAGTTTGTTTCTTTGATTAGCCTTCAACATTCCTTCACCTCATCTAGGTTTTCTTCTGTTGTCGGAGCGAATATTTCAGGGCCTTACTGTCGGACCACTTCTCGGAGAACATCAATGATCCTTACTACAACCTGCCTTTTGTGACGCTGCATGACATCACGCCGCAGATCTTTGCCAAGGTAGTCTACTACATCTACACCGAGAGAGTGGAGGCGAGTTGCATATATAGAGGGCAGAGGGTGGCAAGATATTTTGTTGTAATTCCATTCTGCAGTACCTGCTGCAGGTTTTACTTTTTCTAGTCTGGTTTCCTGACCTGAAGACTCCCTTAGGTAGTCACCATGGTTTAACCCCTTGCGTACGGATGACTGAATATGGCGCCAAAAAAACAGTGCCACCAGGCCGGATGACACAATTGGCCGCTGTTTGTGCAGTTTCAATCCATTGTTGGATTAAACAGTGCCTCCAGGCCGGATGACGCCATTGGCCGCTGTTTGTGCAGTTTCAATCCATTGTTGGATTATTGTGTATAGGTTACGCTTGACTGCACAAACACATTGTAGCGGTTCGCTTGGCTGCCAGAGCCGCCGCGGCACCCCGACGTCTCCCGTAAAATACCGTACTCATGGGGTTAAAAGAGAACTTCACAGTGTCAACACAAGTGTTGTCATTAGTGGCAACATTAACTCCTTGAACCCGGGCATACTGAGTATTTCATGGGGCGCCGGGGCACCAGGCCGGTTTGTGCAGCCAAGTGAAACAGAAACGAGGTTTGTGCAGCCAACTATAACGTACACAATACCCCAATAATGGATTGAAAATGCAGAAATTAGCGTGTATAGACGTCAACCGGCCAGGTGGCAATTTTCAATCTGCACATATTTATGTCAACCTTATGCAAGGGGTTAAAAAAATACTCTTGCAAAATCTGGTGGGCTACTGTCTTTTTGTGCATGGTCTGTGGGTGAGTATGTAAATATTTAACTGTTACTCAAAAATATTCCTCCAGATGGACCTGGCAAGATGAGTCGGCAAGCAAAATGTAATCAGTCCCCCCTTTGAAAAAGCTCCATCTATTTATTACACTCACATTAAAGAACAATAGTTAAAACATGAATGGATTGAGTGCACGCAGGAATGTGCGTATAGATGGCAACCGGCTATGTCTTTTTCAAGCCAAAGCTACATTTGTGTGGCTGTTGTCCATATTCAAGAGCTTAACACCAGTTTATTCCATGCAACATTTCCTCGGATCAGCTGATTTCCTCGTTTTTCACTTCACACTTATGCCATTGAAAATTGAAAAACACTGTACAAAGTCTTGTAAAGATTGGAATTTCCTCGTTTTTTTGTTAATTCCAAGTTGCATGCCTGTTAACCCTTTGCGTATGGATGATGTCTGTGGACGCAAAAAAAATGCCACCAGGCCAGATGGCGCTATTGGCCACCGTTTCTGCAGTTTCAATCCATTGTTGGATTATTGTTTATGATACGCTTGACTGCACAAACACATTGTAGCGGTTCAATTTGGCTGCCAGAACCGCCGCGACACCCTGACGTCTCCTGTAAAATACCGTGCCCAAGGGGTTAAAAAGGATGAGAACATAGAAAGTAACTTAAAACCACTTTTTACTTGTAGCTGACAGAAGATACCAGTTACGATGTTCTGTGCTTTGCTGATCTGTACCTACTACCTGGCTTGAAGCGTGTCTGTGCCAACGAGATATCCAGGCATCTGAATGAAGACAACGTCATCTCCGTGATGCGTGTGTCCAGAACGTTCAGTTTAGCCAAGCTGGAGGACCAGTGCACAGAGTATATGGCCAGAAATTTGGAAAAGGTAACTTTTTTTGTCAGAAAATCAGATCAGAAACTTTTTAACTTTAAAAGGCACAGTGTTTTTTTACCAGTTATATTAAATTTATGTTGTGTTCTCAAAGCATATGCAGTTTTGCAGAAATAACTGCATCAAAATGGTGAATGAAATGAATGTTTTTGTACTGGTCATAACATGCAAAATATAGACTGCAGGGTTCTCCCCAGGATTTTTCAAAACTGTGGGGGATTTTATTTGTGGTTGACTGACAATTTGCGAAGCCATGGCGTGGGGTTCGGGGCCCGCCTAAGGGCCCCGAAAACTTTTGGACTTTAGATGCTCTTTGGTGCATTTTAAAGCATTTCCTGGGCTTTCCAAGTACTTTTTCTCGGGAAAAAACATGAGAGATTTAATAGGCTTTTTTAAATTTAGGATATCAACATTTCATCAAATGACCACTTTTCCTTTCTGGACTAGTAATTCTAGTCACAAAATGAGCCATTCCAAGTTTCAGATATGCAACAGAAGTCCCCTGCCTCATGTGGTGCTTTCGGCACAATGAGCACAGCATTCCCGAAACGTGAATGCAAGTCATTAAAAATAAAGTAGAAAAGAATTGCCAGAGCTTACCCTTTTGGAAGTGCAATAAAAAAAATGTTTCATTTTCAAGCTACAATAAAAAAAAAATGTTTTGTAATAGGTGTACTGTTTATGCATGCTGTAGCTTAAAAACCCCGAAAATTACAAGAAAAGTACCCCAAAAATTGGCCAGGGGTTCCCCCATGGGCAGTTAGCCCGTTGTTTAGAATGCTGTAAATAAATCATTGTGTTGTTTTTAAAAATTCATGTGAAAAAATTCAATTAAAATATTGAAACTAAAGTTAATATTATTAATTTTACAAAATTAGGCCTTTCGTAAAAAAATGAAGGAAGGAACCTTCCTCCATGGTTAAAATAGTTTCAATTAAAATCAGTTGCAAATAATATGGGTTTCCATGCGCGGCGCGCACGGACCGCTGATAAAAATGACCCTATTTTTGATTGCTTTTCCGCAACGCGCGAGACAAAAACGTGGTGACTTGGCAACGTCCAACAATCTCGTCCCCATCGTAAATGCCTTTAATACAAAGAACTACAGCCATGAAAAAAAACTGACGTTCGTGGGGTCGATCTTGTAAGCACTGCAAATGGTGTAGTGCAAAATTTTAACCCTCATAAAAGTTGCCCCATCTTAGTGTATTGAGCACACGACCGGCACCAAGAGAACACACGCGCGCACGCGCACAGGAAGGTGCATGCACGAAGAATTGTTCTACAACGGAGGTTCAGATTTGGGGCGACACCGACCACGAGGAACTCGTGTGTGGTGCCGATACATGTACTGTTTGGCCACGCGTTGTGCATGGCGGTGCGATGTGTACGTATCTGCACGGTGTACGTCGTGTACGACACCGAAAATGTAGGAAGATTTACTGCTTTTTCGTCTAGATTTCGCCGGACATGTAAAATGGCAAGCTAGGCCTTACGCCATGCAATGAACCTGCATCATGTAAGATAATACTGAGCCGTACTATTGTGCGTATCGGGGATGAAAAAATGGGTATCGGCGGGTTTTTTGCGTATCGGGCAGAAATAATTGCGTATCGGGCCGATACGCAAGTTTGTACGTGAGGAGAACCCTGGACTGTGAATATAGACCATATTGGAATGGTGTTGCCAATGATTGACCAATCAGGATCGAATATTCAACTTGGCTGGAAGATAAAGTCCCGCACTGGTGGGATATCTTTGGTTAGGTCTCGCACCTTCAGATCCTTCCGCCAAAATTTCTGGGTTACGTCTCTCACTCTCAGATCCCACTACTAGGATATCCTGGGGTATGTCACATACTTTCAAATCTCACTCCTTCAGATCCAAAACCCGAGATGTCCTTGATTAATATATCTCACGCCTTCGGACCCCACGCCTTCGGACCCCACGCCTTCGGACCCCACGCCTTCGGACCCCACGCCTTCGGATCCCACGCCTTCGGATCCCACGCCTGTTTATAAGGTTTGTGGTACTGAAAGAGTTCATGTTGTTTATTTTCCACACAGTTCATTGAATCGGAGGAGTTTGAACAGCTGATTCTGGAGGACGCAGCGGAGATCACTGACCGGCAGGAGACGGACTCCATCATCGTGGTGGACGACATCCGGCACCACGTCTCACGACTCGTGGAGACATTCAGCGACGTAGCCGAGGCCCAACACTCCCTGCACATGTTGGATCTGCTGCTGCTGAGGTTAGGCCTGGACTGCTGAGGTCTGTATCCACACACTTGTCTTTCCCTGTACTCCTATACCCTGTGGTTTGGTGAAGAGGGTTAGTGAGGTAGGTGAGGTCCAACACTCCCTGCATATGTTGGACCAGCTGCTGAAGTTAGGGCTGGACTGCAGAGATCTATCTACAATACTTGCCTCGGGGGTGAGATATCTCCGGATTTTTCCTGATTTCAGAATTTTGGGTGAGATGTCTTCCAGATTTCCGGAAGTTTTTGATCCTTAAATTTGTTTGTATCATTCCAAAATGACCTCTGAATCCTGAAACAGTCTTCTTTTCATTCTAATGATCTTATTTGTTTGCAATTTTAAACCGCATCTTTTGGTAGAAAATGCATTTTTCTTATGAATTTTTCGGCAATGCCATACAAATCAAATGCCCCCAATCTTTTTGTGGATTTTACATTTTCCTCAAATCTCACTCCTGTTGCCTTCCTATATAATCTCTACTCCTGTAGTTTGGTGGACAGGTTTAGTGACGAGGCTTGACACTGTCCCACTGAGCTGTCAAGTGCAAATATAAGGGTATGCAGCTGTTTGTCTGCATGATCCATTCTGTTACCCCCCCCCCCCCCACTCAGTGTGGTTCTAGATTACAGCTGTAGCTACACTTTTTTTAAAAGTCTGCTGAAAGTGACATGTGTGTGCATACATGTGGCTGCCTACAGTATGCAAGCTGGCATTGAAGAGGCACGTGGTTGTGTGAAGTAGACTGGGCTTAATAAAGAAACTTAGTTTTTGGAAGGTAGTTAATTTCTTTTGACAATATGAATTTCAATAAAATTTAAGATTTGGGAAAAAACTTTAATAATTTTCAGAAATTGTCAAACAATTTTATTATATGCATAAGAAAATGGGCGAGGGGCAAAGCTGAATGTATTCGGGAAATAAGGCTATAATCCCCTAGACTCCTTGTAAAATGCATCTGGAATGCCCAACCCTCCCCCAACCCACGCCCTCCTTTCATGATCACCCCCATGAAGGTCAATGCCGTACTCTAGGCCATAAAAGCATACGTTTCATGGAATGTACATGCGATGTTTATCTTACAGAAAAATGAACCCTGGGGGTGCGTTCTTCTCTTGTGAACAATGTAAATGGTACATTTCATCCTGTGGCCAATTTCTAATTGGATATAGTCAAGTAGATTAGTATTCAATCAGGGCAGGAACTTCATTCTTGGAGAGGCAAGGCAACTTTTCCTTGGCAAAGGGAACTTGTATTTCAAAATCAAATTTTCTGTGGGAACAATTTGAACGGGCATCACAATCGAGATCATGGGCATCATTGGCAATTTCCTAGTTGTTTCTGCCCTGTTCAAGTCCTGAAATCTTGAGTCTGAGTCCCAGCATCGAGGCACGGAGGTCGAGTCTGAGTATATGTCATAAATCATATATCATGGATATCAGTTTTCAGGCAAAAGTCTTAATATTTCAGGCTTTTTCATGTAAACTGTTGGGCTAATTTTAGGCCCCAACATGTATAATCAGGATTCCCTTGCCTTATTTTTAGGCTCTGGGCAAGAACCTTACTGGAATCACTGATAAATGCAATGAAAATAGTTTAAAAGAATTGAAAAACCTTACATTTATTTTTTTTTCTATTTTTTTTTTCATAGCTTTAAGCAGGTTGCGATTTTTAGATTATATTAAAATTACTGAAGAGCTGAAATGAAATAATTATATAAATTATATGAAAGACAAACATTTAGCTGTAAAATTCTATTAATTTTTATAATATTTATTTTTCATTGGGCAAGAATCATAATTCTTGCCTCGCTTCACTTTGGTTCTTAACCAGATTATCGCTAACATCTAGGGTTCAGATTTGTCAACATTTTCCTGATTTTAGGATTTTTTCTTTTGTCAGGATTTTTACTGATTTTTACTGATTTTAGAATTTTTGAAGAATGTCATTTGAAATCTGGAATTCCTGAGGTGTTACCCTAAAGGTGTTTTTACCTGTAAAAGTGGATATAGATCAATAGAAATTGGTATTTTAAGGGGTTCCTTTAGGCAAATACAAACCATAGACCCTACACTGCTCTGGGGTCCTTGGCGGGCCCCAAACACTGCAGATTTGGTTGATTTTTCCATTTTCGGCAAATCTCTCCCCTGAGCATCACTCTAACATCACTCATGCTTCTTCAATGCTGTCATCCTCTTTGCTCTGACCAGACTTGATGATTGGCTTTGATGACAAGTAGACAAAATTGGAAATGCTTCTCAGTCCCAGATTTATATCTTTTCACCATTTCACCATCTTTTCACCCTTTAAATGACTGACGTTCATTGATATATGATGGAAAAAGTGGCGTCAGAATGCAACATCCGTCCGGAGATTACAACCGAATCGCATGATTTTTGAAAAAAAGAACAAGAACAAGATTAGACAAGATTGCACGCTGCCTTCAAGTTCAACCACTGGTACTACCTGCCAATGCCACTTCACTAGACTTGCCTGTTGCTGTAAATCCACCCCACAAATTCTTGGGCAATCACCTTCCAGCTGTTATTCTTCTTTATCACATCTTTAACGTCTGGCTGACCAGTAGTAAACAAGTGAGTATATACATTCTCACTTGCTGAATCATGCGTTCTGCATTGATGGTAGTACTAGGGACTTCTTCCCGCCCTCTATGATTTTGTCTTTTGGACTGAAAACTGCTTTTGTCATCTGCAAACCTAGTTTCCAGAATTCTTGAGAGTTGAGACAGTAGCGTGTAAATAAAAGTACCAGTCTATATCCCTTTAACAGTTTGGGAAAGTGACTGGGGGATACTGAAATGTGATTGGCTGCCGCTTCTGTTTAACCTGAGCGAATCTGTGCCAAGCGAATTTTATTCGCAAAGTGTTGAATAATTCGTCAGAAATTTTACTAGCCCCTGCTGAGCAAGAAAAGCATTGTGCTTTCTTTTTTGCAGAGGCATGCACACGTCCAAAACAATGTCGTAATTTTTCCCAACCAAATTGTCTCTAGGTACAATTTGGCATGTGAAGGGTATCTTTGATGCCAGCAGAAAACCTTTTCATGAGTGACAATGAAGCTCTCCAACAAGATGTTCTGTTTGACATCATATGCTGGATAGCCCTCTTTGTTATATGTATAGTTGAATCTGGTGTCTATTTTCCTGATAACTCAGCATAATTGTTTGATGATAATTTGAACCCAATCGGACTTGTACTTCCAAAGATGTAATGCCTTGAAAATTGCACCTTAAACGTGACGTCACATGACACTAGATGACGTCAACGTAAGGAATTTCTTCTTGGACCATCTGTGGGTGGTGTTCTCGGTTTGTGCCACGACTCAAGTCGATCGGATTTACCAAAGTGCCAAAATGTATTGATGGAAGAAAAATGTGTACAAAACATATGGGCCAGCGGTCTAAAAGTGGAGAAGAAAAAAAAAAAATACAATAAAAAATAAAAAATCTTAACAAAAACAATAGCTGTTTCGGCTGGATTGCCGAAACAGCTAACTGACCACTGAAAACTGCCGAATCCCTGTCTAAATTATATGGTTGTATGAGGACCAAGGTTTACCAGTCAAACAATGGTCCAGCAAATGAAGTAGCACAGCCATGACGGACGCACACGCTTCGGAACGACAGAAGACGCTGAATGTGTGCGACCACTACGTTTTACACAGTTGGATAAATAACAGAAATCGCAAAGGTAATTCAATATTACATAACAGCAATTTCACAGGTAATTCAGCTTGATAACAAATAGTCTTTCAAATGTAAAATAAGCTAATAGGAAACAGAAAAAGGTCACTACATCACAAGGTGAAAAGGTTACCGGCCTGGACCATGAGAAGTTAATGCTTCTTTCAAGATCATGAGAGAAAGAAGAAACATCAGTGAAAGAGGAATTACAAATGTGAATTGCATACAACATGTCTCGTCATCAATTTATCAGTTATAACCAGGGCTGTAGTCGAGTCTATCACAAGTCCATCACAGGTCCCTGCAAGTCCATCACAAGCACTCCAGTCCTAATTCCCATCACAAGCTATTCAAATGAGCTTTGACAAAGGCATTCCTTTGTCATTGTTCATCCAGTCACTTGTGACCGGCTTTATGAAAGGACTTCTGACTGGACTTGCAAAAGGACTTGTGAAAGGACTTGTGAAAGGACTTGCAGGGACTCGACTACAGCTCTGGTTATAACCATCAAGTATACAATATAAAGTATATAATTATTGATTGTCAAACACAGTGAATCACACATTTTAAGGTCTGATTTAGTTTTGGAACAAGGCTGAGACTTTGCATTTCTGTTCCCACCATTTTTTGTCTAACATTTGCCTACTAAGGTTTCGGACACTATTTCTTATGCCTAGATGATTATTTTTCCACGTGATTTGAACTCATTTCTGGCCATTATGCTTTCTGTTGCAAATTTACATCATTGTTGTCATTGTCAAGCTCTGGTCCGTACATGTACGGGGCGATTTGGCCATCTAAATCTCGGTGTTCCCCCCCTCCATGTCTTAGTCTGATCCTCCTTCATCTGACAGTTCTATTTCATAGTCACTTTCTGACCCTTCTGACTCCAAGAAATGTATATTATTGACCATGTTCTTAATCCGATTCAGGCAATCGTTCATGTAAACATCAGCTCATGGATAGCCTTCAAGAGTCTGTCCCAAAATGTTTTGCAGTGCATTGTACGTAAGCCTTTCCAGTCTTCCTTGTCCTCGCTCTCCAGGTTTAATAGTTGTATGTGCTTGCTGATTCCTGAAAAAGGAAAACGCAGCGATTTAGGTCAAATTACACTTTAGAAAAATACAGAAAAATGCATGCACTTTGAAAACAGTGATTAACATAAATGACTAATAGACCGTCTGACTGAAACCAGCCTACCAACTAATCAATCAAATATTGTGATTGGTCTTTGGGCTGTTATGGGTAGGGTCTTCGGGCTGATATTGTCTTTAACCCTTTGAACCCTAAATTATTTATGCGCATTGACACCGTGACCCTGAGTTATTTGCAGATATTACCATATTTTAGCATATTTTGAGTTTTCAACTTTACCTTACTTTTATTAGTATAAATTATGTATGCACACATGTTTGTTTGATTGAATAAAGGTTGTCTAACATGTACATATGAATATGGTCAACAGATCAATAAATAAAAAAATATTGTTTGGTTGACGTAACCATGGAAACGGGACCAGTCTTTTTCATAATTTTGTTTTTGTTTTTGTGGAGGGGTGGTGTTATTTAGTCAGGATTACACAAACCAAACACTTTTTGCTGTTTATTTGCTCACTTACCCTATAGCCAATACCTAACTTGGGTGTGCCAGGCGTGCCGACAGTTGGATCCTTGCTTTCCAATACACAAGTACGCTTTGCATTGGGAACACCAGTGCACTGTTCTACGCTTTGTTGGCAAGTCTCTGTCTTCAGCATTTGGATTGGCTAGTTTTGCCCTCCTATATTTCTCAAAACACACCACACAACGATGGTTCCTTGTAGCTTCTGGTCCTCTTTCCACCTCGTGAATGCCGTAATCCGTTAGTCTACTCTCCAGATCAGCATCAGAACGGCGACGACCTCTCTGCGTGTTGTTACGTACATCACCGACCAGTTCCAAACATAGCTTTTCCAAGAAGAAGTGGAAAGTGTAACCTCTCTGGTTAGGTGCATTGTGTGGCTTCTGATAGTCCATCTGAACATAGCTGTAGTATGCTTCCCACATGAAGAATTTCATTAGTAGTCTCCTTGTCATTTGATCGTTCAAGTCTGTTCCACTCATGTGTGTGTTGTAGGACTTTACAGCTTAGGGGCAGTTAATTGGAACCTTTTCTTTTGCGTGGCATCATACCTTTGCACTGTTGTGACTGGAGCATCCACATAAATTGACGTGACAAAATACACTGGCTTCTTGTCACACCATACAAGAGCTGCTACTTCGCCGTTGAACAACAGAACATGTTCCCCTTTCCTGAGATCTTTACTGCGTCGTTTCAGGGTGTTTGGAAAGGATTTTCTGTTTGTCATGGCTGTGCCACATAATCGTATTCCACGAGTCAGCAATAATTCTGCCAGCATTACAGTGGTGTAGAATCTGTCAGTATACACAGTGTAATTCTGACCCCTGATGCTACCCAGGTCTGTCAACCTAACAACTAAGTTACCAGTGACACCGATATCATCAATTGCATTACCGTCGTCTCTCTTGCCAGTGTAGATTTCTGCATTTGTAATATAGCCTGTCTTACTTTCACACAACAGAAATGTTTTGATGCCCCATTTGATAGGTTTTGCCTTGATGTACTGCTTGATTGATAGCTTGTTCTTTGTAGGGATCATTCCCTCATCCAATGATAGCTCACAATCCGGTATGTAATATCGCTTGAAGTTTTTTGTGTGAATATAACAAGTTGTCCGGAAGCAAATTGTACTGGATGGAAAGTGGTTAACGTTCTCTTTATCGGGCGTCGTCTAAGGTGCCTGGAGCCTTCGGCGTCTTGTTGGTATGCCCTCTTGCTGGTTGTCGTCAGGCTGGTCTTCCTGGCGTGGTCTCCTGGCACGAGTAGGTCCGGCTGGCCTCTGCTGTTGGTCATCTGGCGGTTGCTGGTGGATGATGGCGCCGATGCCTCGCCTGCGTTGTGGCTGCGGTTGCTGCCCCTCGTCTGGTGGAGGCTGGCGGTCCTCAGGTTGGTCTTCCTGGCGTGGTCTCCTGGCACCAGCAGGTCCGGCTGGCCTCTGCTGTTGGTCATCTGGCAGTTGCTGGCGGATGTTGGCACCGATGCCTCGCCTGTGTTGTGGCTGCAGTTGCTGCCCCTTGTCTGGTGGATGCTGGCGGTCCTCCTGTGCTTCACCACCGGCACCGATGAGGGCCCGGATGCCTCGCCTTCGCGGTTGCTGCTGGCGGTATTCGTCCATCTGCGGTGGCAGGTCCAGCTGTTGGGGTTCTGCTTCTTCTTCTTCGATTGGCTCGACCTGGTCTGGGTGTGGCGGCTCGTCATCGTCGTTAGGCTGAGGAGGTGCGGCTAGTCTGAAGCGGAGGTCGGCGATCGCTTGATCCACGTTGACGGGAACTCTCCAGTTCGGGAACTCTCCCCCTCTTGCATCAGGCGTTCATGGAGCAGGTTGTTGTCTCTGAGCATCTCGCAGACTGCAAGGAGGTCGATGTCTGCAAAAGGAAGGAAAGAGACACTTTGTTGTTAGAGTTCATGCCCAATGTGTAAATGGTCAATGTCATGTACGAGGAGGTGTACTCACTGAGGTTGTCTGAATAGTCTCTCCAGGCGAACCAGGGGTGCCACGCTGCCGTCTTGTTCCTTCTGTGTGGCAATCATTAGTATGCCGATGACATCCAGATGATCGCCGTCAGTGGCCGGTTCTTCCGCGACGAGGAGATCCACGCAGCGGAGGTAGTCTGATGTGGTCTGGTCGGCAGCACTGATGGTGCTTAGTGAGGGGCAGTGGAGTACTGTCAAACGACAGTCTGCGACGGCTTCCTTTGCGCGTATGATACGCCTCTCGGCGTTGTTATCGGTGAGGAAGCAGAACCTCCGTCATATGTGGCCAGGCGTCAATGTTGTACTGTCGCAGGAGGCGGCGAACAAGCCGCAGGGGTTCCATTCCGGTTGTTGCCACCATCTTGCCGAAGACAGCGTTGATGAGGGCGGGGTAGCTCTTCCTGTCGTGGGGCTGCTGGAGCATTCTCACCACATCCTCCGCGCCGACGGCCGCTCTGGTTCCCTCTCGCTGGCGATGGTAGCGGTGAGTGAATAAGTCGAGTTGAAGTCCGTTTATTTCTCTCCAACAGCATATCAGACGCAGGATGAAATCGGCATAGGGGAGACGGTCTTGCGGTCGGCAGGGCAGACACGTGTCATCGAGATGCTCGATGAACCATTGGATTGGGCCTGGCGCGATCTTGAGGTGTTTTGCTGCTTGAACAGCTGTCTGGCTTGCTCCAACGATGAGGTGTCTGTGGAGGACGTGTTGGAGTCTTGGTGTGGGCGGCATGAGATTTGGCGAGTCTCCAATCGTCCCGTCTAGTGCTGCTTTCAGCGGATAGTACAGCAGTCTGTTGGTTCCGCCGTCGGCGAAAAAAATCAATGAAGGACTTTGCCGCCAGACATAGCGCCAGACATTGCCCGGGGTCCTTGACGAGGCTGAGTACCACCTTGGCCTCATCCAGACGGCGTTGGTCGTGTGGGCGCAGGTAGACGACCCCAGTCTCTATCATCCAGGCCATGATTTCCCCTGCTGGAAAGTGCTCGTCGTCGACGTCCTCTCTGAAGACATCACTGTTGCCCACATGTCGGTATTTCTGTGGAGGTCTTGGAAGGGTGGCGCTGGATCTGTCAGGAGGGCTGCCAGGTCGTGTCCCCTCTGTTTGGGTTTGGGTTGCCTGATGTAGTCTGGCCTTGCATGCATTGTGATCGGGTGGTACGCCCTCAGCTCCGCCAGTGTGTCTACGTCAAAGTTGTTTGCCACCTCGTCCACTATTCCACCGGCCGGACGTCCGCGGTAGACGGCGGTCATCCCATGTTTGTCAGCCAGGGGGAAGAAGACTAAGCCGCCTCGCCTTCGCAGGTTCTGGTTCAGGACGTAGCGGCCTTCGTCGTGCTGGATGTCCATGCCGATGTGGATGACTGACTCGGGTATTTTGGTGACGTCGATGTGCTCGAGGAAGAGATGGTAGGTGCAGAGTGGCATCTTCATGCCAAACTGGAGCACTGCGATGTTGGCGAAGTGCTGTGCCTCGTTGTCGAAGATGAGTTGGATCTGCAAAGGAATAATGTGATAGATTTTATTTTGGTGAAATGTCCTCAAAAGTAATGGATGATAGAGTGAGTCAGTATCTGCGGTAATGTCCTAGAAAGAATTCTTAGTAAATCTGAATGAAATAATACCTGCAGCCACCGCCCGAACGCTGTCATGAAGGTTCCATCAATGTTTATGCCTTTTGCCGCAGTCTCTACGATCTTCCGCTGGACTTGGATGTGGTCGTCCAGGTATGATAGCCAACCGTTGTCTGCTCCCAAGATGGAAGATGGTGTTGCTGCGATGAAGCTGCAGAAATAGACGAGCGTGGGTTTGCGTTAATAGGAAAGAGCAATCAAGAAGTACATGAAAGATGTTGTATAAGGACAATTACGGTTCCAGAATTTGAAAATATTATGAATTACCGGTAGAGGAGGCCGTTAAATTCACGCAGGGTTAGAGACGTGACGACAAATACCGGCAATCCAGCTATCTTGCCACATTGGATGTAGTTGGCATCACTGATATGTGAATACAGGCCTCGACTTATATATCTTGTCCGTTTTATCCAGATCGGGGTCATCCTCATTCACGCAGTGAAGCATTGACCAAATTGCCAGAAAGCGGTCCCGCGACATAATCTTTAGAAATCCCGGCATTTCCGTCAGCAAGTTGTCATGGACTCTCCAGTATTGTTCGTAACGGTCTTTGTGTATGAGCATTTCCATGGTTACTCTGCAGCAAAAAAAGCCTTTATCTCAGCAACAGTAACATCAACAAAGTTCTTAGCACAATAGTTGTTTGGCTTTATAGCAGCCTTCACGCGTGCTGCATTGCGGTTCGTTTCAGTTACCAGTAATTGCCATAATTTATCATCCCAGAATAGTTCCAGTGGTGTACTGTCTACATTTATATTAGCAGGTATATTTTTTGGACCAGGTGGTTGATTAGGCTGAAACTGAAGTTCAGTAAATCCTTGTGTGTTTTCTGTCCACTGGGCATTTTGGGCAGCATTCACAACTCTTGGGGCAGCAGCACGACCACCCCTACATGTAGCTCTTCCACGTCCACAACCTCTACCTTTACCCCTACCCCTACCTCTAGCTCTTCCACGGCCACGATGTAGGAGTGCTGGTGCCACTATCACTGAACTAGAGTCACTATCTGTGTCGATGTCACTGTCACTGATTGCATGCCGATTATTTGCTACTAGAAAAGGTGCTGCATGTATGGTAACAGGTGGAGGTGCCGCAACAGGTGGCAATAATGGTGGTACTGGTGCAGCTGGTCCTGCTGGCCCTGCTAAGCTTACCGGTTGTTGCTGCCGATCGACATCCATTGCTGTAACTGTGTGCATGCTTGCATCAGAATCATCGTCATCGATAATATCATCGTTATATTCACTCTCAAAATCACTCGAATTCCCGTAATCGGAATCATCCAGGTCTTCATCATCATCTTGAAAGATCTGTGCAAGTGTCGTGGCTACACACAGGCGCTTTGCCTGCATTTTGACGTTGTTTTTTCACAAACGGTCAAGAACTTTGCTGTAACTCTTATAACGACACGAAAAGCATGTAGCATAGTAAACAATCTACCGAACCTCCTGTAACAACCACTCTGATTGGCTCAAACACTCTCAATTTCAAAGTTATATTAGAAATAGGGGACAGCCTCGTTTTGAAAATGTGTTTACACAGACACCATGAACATCTAACAAAAGAAAATCCACACAGTCCTTTTACAAACAAAGGACTGCGTGGGTTTTCTTTTGTTAGATGTTCATAGTGAGACACGTTCAGTAAATTTTTGCCTACATTTGGAAGTTCTTTTTCTCAAAAAAATCGGTCAATTACTTTACTTTATATCATAGAAAATGTTGCATAGTGACTATTCTACCAAACCCTGCTGTAACAGCCACTCTGATTGGTTTAAGACCCTCTTTTGTCAACCGGTTATGAAGACGTCACTCAAAAGTCACAATAGTGGCTGGTCGGGTTATTCCTTGTTCACGGGGAAGTCACAAATGTGACATTTCGTGGTGAAAGGGTTAATACTCGCCCTCTTCGCACGATCTCGGTCTGTGCCGTCACTTCGGCCGTGGAACACATGCTGAAATTCGGGCGGAGCATCGCACTCAACCAGACTGACAGTGTGGATTGTATCCGCAGAGTACCATTTCCCGTCTGCAAAAATTCTTGTCCGGTCTCCGGTCATCTGCTCAGTAGTTACGCTGGCAATTCTTCGCACCCGAGGGCTTCCCTCTCTGGCTGCCCCTCTGTGAAACTGCTCAAAACACGTATTGCTGCCAGCTCTTCCTTGATTTGTGTCTATCTAATTTGCATCTCTGTGAATGCTTTTGAAGTAAATACTACCAAGTGCCCATCTTGTAACAGCACACAGCTCCTACTCCTGTGCTTGATGCATCTACATTGTACACTTACTGGTACTGGTTTTGTCACATCATAACTGGTACCTCTGCCACAAGTCGTAATTCCTCAAAGCTTCTGTCACGTGACACACTCACTCTGCATTTTTTACTGGAGACGTCGGGGTGTCGCGGCGGCTCTGGCAGTCAAGCGTAACATACACAATAATCCAACAATGGATTGAAACTGCGCAAATAATGGCTGTAGGTGTCATCCGGCCTGGTGGCACTGTTTTTGTTTGCGTCCACAGACGTCTTCCGTACGCAAAGGGTTAACAGTAATCGGAGAGGTTGTGTGACATTGCTCAGCCCTGGTCGCTGTAAAGATCTGGAATAATTAGCTTCCCCCTGATGTCATCGGGCAGCCTTCAGAGGAGGGGGCTCAGTGTTTCCAAGCAGTCTGTGCACCATTTTTTGATAGGCCATACATAGACCCCGGCTTCATGTATTAAAGTTTGACCGTAGCTGGCGGGATTAGGTTGCGTATAACAAAAAAGGTACATGTACATGCAGTTCACTATTCCAAGGAACTGCTGTACCTTTTTCTTGATTTGTGGCTTCTCCATTCCTTGTACTGCATGTATTTTCTTCTTATCAGCTTTGTTGCTATGAGTTTGCCACCCACACCAGCACCGTTTGACAGCCAAACTTTCCCATGTTCTTGTGCACAACAGTGAAAAGGGGGGGGGGGGGCAAAGTTCGCCAACGACCTCCCTGATGACCCTCTCTGTTCCGCCACCAATAACTGAACACATTCTTCATTAGACCTTACAAGAACAATACCTATAAAAAAAACTATCCATCACAATCAACCAACCACATTTCTCCCCTAAATATCAAACAATACAAAACAGCAATAACTCTACATGGTCCTATTTAATATCTACAACTACTGCTGCTGTATATGTACAGGTCTTTGTTTTTTAAACACACTTGACAGTCTTTGTTCGGTTTGAGTTGTACCATGTACTACAATATTTTCACAAAGGCGTTTTGGTCCAACTTTGCTCGGCATCTATCCACATCGTCCAGTAGCCATATTTCCACTATTTCATTCGCACTTGTGATACCTGAAGTGACTGGAATCGATCCCCCTCAGGCTGAAATCACTCAGTACCTTCACATTGATGGACGCCATCTGTAAGAAAATGTGAAAAACTTCATATTTCAAAAATAACAACAAAAACTTATATAACAGATGCTTACAGTACATACATGTATCAAAACCATACATTTATGTCATTACGAATTTCTCACATTTAAAATTCTCCCAAAATCCCACATCTTTTTCGAAGAGAAGATTAATGTGAAAATGTCTCCTCTGGGGATAATTTCTTTTTAAGATGCATTCCGATCTCTGTCCTTTCAAAAGATCAGGGTGTTTTTATCAGAACAAGTTTTCAAAGAATATTCACAAATAAATCTTGTATTTTGTGAAACAATTCAAGTCTGCTTGTGCAAGTACAGACCATGTGCAGCTGTAGTCACGTCCATGATTCCAAACGTTAATTACACTGAGATTATTCGTTTTTCTGAATTTTAAATTAAAGAGTTTTGTATAAAAGGAGCAAGAGTAGAGTTGTAATCGTCCAATGTAGTTTTTTGCTTTTTCTGTTTGATGCTGAGCGTCTTCATCGCTTTCCACATTTTCCAGATATTTGTGTTTTTCAACATTAGACAGCCCCGAATACTCTTTGCAGAAATGGCCAAATAACTTTGCTTGTTCAGGGAATGGAACCTTGTGATGAGTACTTCAGACATGCAACTTTTCCTCGGATCAGCTGATTTCCTCGTTTTTCACTTCACACTTATGCCATTGAAAATTGAAAAACACTGTACCAAATCTTGTAAAGATTGGAATTTCCTCGTTTATTTTTTATTCCAAGTTGCATGCCTGGTACTTAAATAGTATTTTCAATTTAAATTTGTGTAAAATAAAACAACATTTTTTTCAACATTGAGATTGTTAGCAGACTGTTTTGATTTACATATGTATCTTTCTTGGGTTAATAATGAGGCTTATCATACGAGTTTTCTCACAGAAATGTTTGTCATGAAGTGTTGGTTGCTGATTAATTTTTCCTACGTAGTTTGTTAGGTCCGGCTTGTAATCGTCTTTGTTAACTTGGGTTTTGCTTTCAATACTGTCGAAGATGAATTTGTATTGTACAACCGGATATCTCCGTTGTATGGTCTCTCTTACAATATCTGGAATTTTCTTGGAATTGATTATTGCTTGCTCATTGACAAGGATATGGTCAATTTTTGTTGACCGATCCTTAGTGTTGCCTGGTAAGGCATTGCTAACTTTGCCACCAAGTGAAAACAATTTTTGCTGAAGTGTCTCCTGAGTCCATTTCTTCAAAGCTTCTTTTAAAAACAAATGTGACGTCTGCAAAGAGCCCTTCGTTTGATGGAAACTCTGCTTTTGATGGGTGTAATATGGAATGGATTTTGTCAATAATCTCAACTTTGTCCACTCTTTGTAGAGATGATGTATATTTTTCTGCGAACAACTTTTGAGTAATATAACACCGAAATACAGCTTGTACATGTATCAACCAAGCAGCGACAGTTTCTTAACATACAAGCCATATGCTTCTCCAATTTTTCTTTCTGATGAACACATGATTTGGTATGATAATTTTCTATACATGGTTGATAAGAGAGTTATGGGTCGGTCTTTGTTTTGCCACCATGTCTAGTTGTATGTTGAAAATAATGGCGACAATGATCATAGTCAAGGTGTTCTCCACCCTCAGTTTGAAATCGAGACATGGTCCATGAAATATCTTGCATAATCTACTAAACTTAATCATAGTATGTATGGGGTAATGCTTTCCCAGGTATAACGTTTACAGAGCAATTGATAGAAACATTCTGCATGTTTCTTATAAATCCACTTTGTTTCCTTACTGTACCCCCATATATAATCTTTTGTATGTAAAGAACCTTGAAGTTTTCCTGGTATTAATTGTGGTCTTGGATCTGTCTTAAAAAATGTCATACATTACATAAATGCTATTCGAAATTTTTACAATATCGTACTCAGTAATGCTATTGGGAACATCAATGTATGATCTGATGTTATCTGGAAGAGTGTTTGCTATTATTCGGTTGGGGACAACATTTTTCATAACACGGGGTAAATCGCTTCCTCTCCCAAGCAGAGCAGGACTAATTATACATTGTACCTTTTACATGGAGTGATTAACCCTGCTATTAAATGCAACAGAATACAACAGTGGTGAAAAGTTATTGCATACTGTTGCATTTAGCAGTCAAGGCAAATGGCAGGAATCACTGTGCAATTGACTATTGCCTAGGCTGGTGTTTATTCAGTGCACTGCACAGGGACACAATATCCACCAGTGCACTCTGTTGCAGACTGTTGCATTTATTAGCAGGGTTCATATTTCCGGTGTGTGCATTCTGTTGCATTTGGCAGGGTGCCTAGATAGAGAATACCCCTTGGGGGTTAGGGTTAATGTAGGAATGTACATGTACATGTACATGTATACTGTGTCAGTTTTCTTAACCCTAACTACCCCAAGCCTTACAAACTCCAACAGCAGGCTTTGTCAAGTTTTGATGGGTTCAGTACTGCAGGGCCATTACTTTACATGGAGCTATGATGCCCCAATTTGTCTAAGTCTAAAGAATGTGCCATAGCTAGGTATACTGCACAGTGTTGGATTTTGACAGGTTGAGGAAGCCTCCTAGTAAAAATGCCTAGGGGTTAATACTTACGAACAACTTCCATGTTCCATTGTTGTACCCAGAATTCTCAAAGTTGTTTCTTGTTGTTTTTATGAGGTGAGGCACATCACATATGAAGTAGACTTTGCAAGAGGGATCTACATGGTTGACAGTTGCATATGTTGGGCATGAGGATGAGGTGTCTTCAAGGGAGTGAAGCCAGTAAAACTTCCGGTTTGATGAGGCTCCGTCTGATACCAATGCCCGTACCGCCATCCCTGCAGTCTCGATGTAGTTGACGCACTCCCACAAACAAGGATAGAGTTGCTCGCTGGTAACTCCTGTGGTGGGGTACACAGCAACGGGAGAGTGGAGTGAACTGTTGATGCCCCTTACCATCATGACTAGAACATGTCGCAACCTGTGCTTCCTCCTCCCCCTTACGGTTTACATCGTTAGCAATGTCACCAACATCTGTAAAACCAACAATCTGCCCTGATCGTATCGAGTATTAAAAAACTAGCCCCGCTTTGATCTTCATCTCGTCGAAGAGGATCGTGACATTTTGTTCAGTTTCTGGATTACCGCAAATGTTGTTGTCATCGACAACCCGTTTCAGCATTGCTGCATTAAATCCAGTTTTTGGATCAGCAAAATGGGTGTAGCTGTGAAGAGTGCTTGGGTGAGGCAAACGCAGAAACCCAGACTCACGCATCAAATTGTATACCGAAGCAGACTTGTCTTGCATGGCAATGCACCATCTTATAATGGCTGGGTGCCATCGCATCTGTTTTCCTTTGGCCGTGGCCTGTTTCTGTTGCTCCCAAAGAAGCTTAGCTGGCGAATCATCTAGAAAAACTTCACCGACCAGCCCATCACACCTCTTAAACACTTGCTCCATTCCCTCATCTTGCATTGGCCTGAGTAAGAGGCTCTCCTCTGCCAACATAACAGAGATTTTGGTCTCTAATGCTGCCCCTCTCCTCAGCAAACTCCTCCTCTCCGCTTGCAGATCGACCACCTTTTCTTAAAGCTGCTGCTTAGAGAGCGAGGCATTTGGAGCATTTGATGATGCCGAACCACTGCGAGGTTGCTTATTCTTCAATCGGCTTGTGGCTGAAGCTAGGTCTCCTCAGTGTATCTTGCAGATACTGCATCTTGTCACTGACTCAATCATCAAGAGGCACTTCTTGTGTCTTATGGTCTTGTTGATAAAATCATCACAGTCGGTGATTCGAATTGGAATCTGTCCTTCTGGACCGGACTTTGACAATATCAACTCCTGGAAATCTGCATTCCCCACACAGACATCCAAGGCAAATAATTTGCTGCACATAATGAATGTGTCTTCTGGGCTGATGAGATGCTTAGGGAACCCTGCACACAGAGGATGATTCTCATCACAGGTTACGCCACTCATTTTTAACTCTGAAAACAAGATCGTCGTCATTTAAAATATTATTATTACAGATCCATCTGCCTTTACCATGAGATATTTCTGTATCGATTATTTTCAACACAAGAAATTGATGGTCTGACAGACCGCTAACTCTACATGAAATATTATCTATTTTATAGAAAATATTGGAAGACACAAACAAATAATCTATTCTATTGGGGGTTTTGGTCGGTTTATGAAAATGAGTGTATCCGTCTTCGTTCGGTAGGAGTGTCCTCCAAACGGCGACGAGATCTTTCTCCTGAGTGACATTTCTTAGAATAATTTGACTACTATCATTGGTTCGGTATTTATCTATATTACAGTTGAAATCCCCGCCCACTATCCAGTTTTCATCCCCAGTTATGCGATCTGTCAGACCATCAAAAAACAGGGTCCTTTCACGAAGGTCATTTGGAGCGTATACAGACGCGATAGAAAATACCTCATTATTCCAATTAAAATCCACTTTTATCCATCTACCCTCCCCATCTTTCTCAATATTGGTGATAGTTATTGTCGAATTTTTGGGTGTTAAGATGGCGACCCCCTGGAGTGGCGCGACCCGTGGTTGAAAATTGTTTGCCCGTCCCACTCCCTGCTCCAAATGACCTCGTCGTCGCTATCTGTATGAGTCTCCTGTAATAGTACCAATTTAAAATGGCTATCTTTAACATAATCAAAAAACATATTCCTTTTGATCACTTCCCTAAGCCCGTTAATGTTAATAGAAGCAATCGTCAAAAGACTCATACTGATCGCGACTAAGTGTAAAAAGGACCTGTTCCTAAAAATTAAAGAAGTAAACTTACACGGTCTTTTGACCACGCCCTCGTCCCCTAGCACTAGCTGTTTTGGAGCCGTCCGATGGCTGTGTTGAGCCGCGTGTTGGCCGCTCTTCTTCATGGGTGGGTCTGCCGCTCGGTTGGGAAGACGTCACCCCGGATCCCCGCCTGCGTCTGAATCGCTGAATCCCCTTACGCGTATAGCTTTTCGCTCTGGTGTTTCTCAGCGGTTTCTGTTTCGGTTGGTATCTTGTTCTTGTCGTTGTGTTTTCCAGTAGTTTTGCTTCCAGGTCTGGTAGCTCCTCGATTTCCTGTCACGATATCGCTCCATGATTGTGTGCTTCCTTCTGCGTTTTTTCTGGATCAATTTCCCTTTTGATTTTGGCTTGTGTTGCTTAAAGTCTTCCTCAATGGATTTGCGATCATCGGAGATTTCGCGTAGTGTGACCTTTCTCTTCGTCGATTCCTTCTCCCTTGGGGTCTTGCTTCTCTGCTTGTCCTCTGTGTCGCCGTTTTCGGAACTTTCCTTTTCGTTTTCTTCCTTTGCCTGTTCTTCGTCAGATTCCTCCTTTTCCTCAGCATCCATGTCCCCTTCGTCGTCTTCGCCAAGGCTGTCTTCCCCGCTGTGTACCTCACTTCCTTGGTTGCTTTCCTCGTCACTGGTTTCGATGACAAGGTCTTCATATTTGAAAACCTGTGTCTCGGCCTGTGTCTCAGCCGTATCGTCATCGTGCCACGATGCTCGATGATTCATGCTTCCACACACGAAGCACTTCCCTCGTCGTGGGCAACTCTTGGCGAAGTGGCCTGGGTTGTTGCAAAGTTTGCAGGTTTTTTCCTGGCCCCTATAGCGCACTGGCAGTGTGAAGGCTCCCACTCTAAGGTAGCTCGCGATAGGCTTCTTCAGGTTTTTTACTAAGCTGCTTCGAACTCCCGTTTCGATGTTTTTGTCGAAGGGGTGTACTTGTCTGCGTATGTTGACAACCGACCCATATTGTGACAAGGCATTGGCAACCACAGCATCGGACATCTCGTATGGCGCCTTGACATACACCACTGCAGAGTTTCGTACACTGGTGCGTTCACATTGTATTAGTGCATGCTTGAGTATTATGCCGTGTGCAGCCACTCGTTCACAATGGTTCTCATTGTTAAAGGTAACGTTGTACCACCCGTTGTCTAAAGCGGCGATGAGTCTACTATGAGTCTACTGTTCCCAGTTCTTTCTTGATGGCTTGGTAGACTTCTTCATCGCTTAAGTCATGAAACACCTGCCCCATGCCTCGCAGTTGCGAGCAATGTGGCCGGGTCGGTTGCATATCTTGCAAGTTTTCTCTTGCCCCTTATGTCTAATCGGTAGGTTGAAAGCCCCGATTTTGATGTAGCTAGGTATCGGCTTCTTCACATCCCGAATGAGGCAGCTTCTGACCCCAGTTTCCACTTTGGAGTCAAACTGATGGGTCTGTCTTTTGACATTAACCACGGTCCCGAATTGGCATAGAGCACTGGCTACTACCTGGTCTTTCATCTCGTAAGGAGCCTTGATGTATGTCACGACGGAGTTTTGTATGTTGGCCCGCTGACAATCAACAATGGACTCCTTCAGAGTCATGCCGTATACGGCCAGTGTGTTGCAGTCCTTTGGGTTGTCGAATGTCACGTTATACCAATTGTTCTCCAGTGGAGCGATGCATTTCACCGTAGCAATAGTATTCAACTCCTCTTGTATGGCTGTATAGACGTCGTGAGACGTTACGTCACCCAATCCACGTACATTGAATTCTATTGTGTTGAGCCTCTGCAGCCCCACCCTTGGATTGGCCTGCATGGCCAAGAAAGAAAAAATGGCCGCCGTTCTCCACGCAGCCAACAGAAAAAGAAGGCAGAAAAGGGCCTAAAAAGGTCCCTTCAGCCCACAGCTTACCTCCTTCCTCTCCCAACAGATCCAGCCGATCAGGTAAGCCGAAATATCGTAGCTTGGAGCTCTGAATAATATAGCTATTGGCGCAAAAAAAAAAGTTTTGTCGGAGTTGGATGTCAAACACGTCTTGCGCCTGCGAACGCTATATTATTATTATTATTATTATTATTATTATTTTCCTCAATTGCCGGATAGGGCGACACATAATCCTGGAAAAGAGTGGGTTAGGGTGACCTGGTCGAATAGGGCAACACATAACTGTCGCCCTATTGTAAAAGTCGCCCCTTTGGAGTGTTTTTTAGTAAGGCGCGTTGGGAAAGTGCTCTAAAAGGGCGACACTCGTGTCACCCAAATAGAGTTTTTTCGGGAAGAGTCGCCCATTTGCCGCATCCAGGAGATTTCTAATTTTCCTCAATTGCCGGTTAGGGCGACACATAATCCTGGAAAAGAGTGGGTTAGGGTGACCTGGTCGAATAGGGCGACAATTTGGTGTCGCCCTATTGTTAAAGTCGCCCCTTTGGAGTGTTTTTTAGTAAGGCGCGTTGGGAAAGTGCTCTAAAAGGGCGACACTCGTGTCGCCCCAATTAGAGTTTTTTCGGGAAGAGTCGCCCATTTGCCGCATCCAGGAGATTTCTAATTTTCCTCAATTGCCGGTTAGGGCGACACATAATCCTGGAAAAGAGTGGGTTAGGGTGACCTGGTCGAATAGGGCGACAATTTGGTGTCGCCCTATTGTTAAAGTCGCCCCTTTGGAGTGTTTTTTAGTAAGGCGCGTTGGGAAAGTGCTCTAAAAGGGCGACACTCGTGTCGCCCAATTAGAGTTTTTTCGGGAAGAGTCGCCCATTTGCCGCATCCAGGAGATTTCTAATTTTCCTCAATTGCCGGATAGGGCGACACATAATCCTGGAAAAGAGTGGGTTAGGGTGACCTGGTCGAATAGGGCGACAATTTGGTGTCGCCCTATTGTGAAAGTCGCCCCTTTGGAGTGTTTTTTAGTAAGGCGCGTTGGGAAAGTGCTCTAAAAGGGCGACACTCGTGTCGCCCCAATAAGGTTATTTCGGGAAGAGTCGCCCATTTGCCGCATCCAGGAGATTTACAATTTTCCTCAATTGCCGGTTAGGGCGACACATAATCCTGGAAAAGAGTGGGTTAGGGTGACCTGGTCGAATAGGGCGACACATAACTGTCGCCCTATTGTAAAAGTCGCCCCTTTGGAGTGTTTTTTAGTAAGGCGCGTGGGGAAAGTGCTCTAAAAGGGCGACACTCGTGTCGCCCCAATAAGGTTATTTCGGGAAGAGTCGCCCATTTGCCGCATCCAGGAGATTTCTAATTTTCCTCAATTGCCGGTTAGGGCGACACATAATCCTGGAAAAGAGTGGGTTAGGGTGACCTGGTCGAATAGGGCGACACATAACTGTCGCCCTATTGTGAAAGTCGCCCCTTTGGAGTGTTTTTTAGTAAGGCGCGTTGGGAAAGTGCTCTAAAAGGGCGACACTCGTGTCGCCCAATTAGAGTTTTTTCGGGAAGAGTCGCCCATTTGCCGCATCCAGGAGATTTACAATTTTCCTCAATTGCCGGTTAGGGCGACACATAATCCTGGAAAAGAGTGGGTTAGGGTGACCTGGTCGAATAGGGCGACAATTTGGTGTCGCCCTATTGTTAAAGTCGCCCCTTTGGAGTGTTTTTTAGTAAGGCGCGTTGGGAAAGTGCTCTAAAAGGGCGACACTCGTGTCGCCCCAATAAGGTTTTTTCGGGAAGAGTCGCCCATTTGCCGCATCCAGGAGATTTCTAATTATTATTATTATTATTATTATTATTATTATTATTATTATTATTTTCCTCAATTGCCGGTTAGGGCGACACATAATCCTGGAAAAGAGTGGGTTAGGGTGACCTGGTCGAATAGGGCGACAATTTGGTGTCGCCCTATTGTGAAAGTCGCCCCTTTGGAGTGTTTTTTAGTAAGGCGCGTTGGGAAAGTGCTCTAAAAGGGCGACACTCGTGTCGCCCCAATAAGGTTATTTCGGGAAGAGTCGCCCATTTGCCGCATCCAGGAGATTTATTATTATTATTATTATTATTATTATTATTATTATTATTATTATAATTTTCCTCAATTGCCGGATAGGGCGACACATAATCCTGGAAAAGAGTGGGTTAGGGTGACCTGGTCGAATAGGGCGACAATTTGGTGTCGCCCTATTGTGAAAGTCGCCCCTTTGGAGTGTTTTTTAGTAAGGCGCGTTGGGAAAGTGCTCTAAAAGGGCGACACTCGTGTCGCCCCAATAAGGTTTTTTCGGGAAGAGTCGCCCATTTGCCGCATCCAGGAGATTTATTATTATTATTATTATTATTATTATTATTATTATTATTATTATTCAGAATTTTTTTTGGGCCTAGCCCCGCTGACAGCCACAAGGTCTCTCCGCTTGTCAACAGCTACACTGCTTCATGTACACGTGCATTACTACAGAGTTTACGATGCACACATCCACCATGTACAGGCTCACACCGTCGTCACGTCGCTTTTCGCTACACACACGTAGGCCTAGCCGACACTACGCTAGCCATTCGTTCCTTGTGATTCCACTGAAATTCCAGTCACACCGACTCCTTTCGTAAGAAGGAGCACCCAATCCGTGTTACCTTGTGATGACCAAGAGTCCACAACAGAATAATTAAGGGTTCGCAAACTCTTTGTCGGGGAAGCAAAATGTCTGTTTTATTCACAAAATCCTCGGAGCATTAGACGCCCTGTGCATGCACGTCCACCATGATCGATCGATCTCTCTCAACACCGGTCTCGCCCACACGGCATGCACGTACGTACGCGCACCACCCGCTTCGAGAACTTTCTCGAACAAACATTTCCACTAACTTTCCACCACGCGCAACCTTTGCAGTGTCTGTTGTTTATGTCTAGCCGTATGCTGCACGTACATGCACCGTATGGGGCGCCGGCCAATACAACGGCACTATTATCGTATACATGAACATTTCTTTGTTTACAAAATCATTTTCCCCACACGGCTTTTTTACTTTTTAATGCACAGTAAACACCCAAAAGCAATTTTGCTTTTTGGGAAAAGAAAAAAATACACATGACACATGTTGACTGTTGTGTAGTGTACTTTACTTGCAAGCGTGGAGAAAAAGCATTGAGGTGACCGGGCCCTGCTAACACTTGTTGACGAGTCTGAGGTTGTGGTGAAAGCAGCCACAGGCCGTGGTGTTCTAGAGTTAGGCATACTGGCAAATGTTGGCCTTACGTTAGCCCTAATGTTAGCCATGCTAGTAGTATTGCTAGCACTGCCACTACCCCTATAGCAGCTCTGCCAGTACTGGGGAACAGTCGTGATATTTTCTGACATATCCGAAGATACTGACGGAGCGATGGCAACCTGGCCCACATTCACACTTGATGTAGTTGCAGGTGGTCCTGCTGTGGCGACTAATTGGTGAAACGTGGGATTTTGGAGAAGGTTCTCCACTACTTCTCGTATGTTGGGCCTAACTTCTCGCACCATGTTTTCAAGGTGCCTGGGTCTGGAAGGCTAGATTGGCACATTCACAGTCTTGGTAAGGCACCACGCTACAAAAATACCAAAATAAATACATACCTGGTACATCTTGTTGAGTGATAAGATTATACATTTTAAGCCGTGACCATCCTGATCAACGTCCACAAAGCAGGGCATGAGAGGTCCCGTCGTCGCACTGATCAGCAGCAGCATTGCCATTAGGCGTTCTTACCTCCATAATTGAATCACACTCAAGATTGCACACCTCAAAATTGTGGACGGCAACGGACAATACACCTGATGTCGAATTTTCCACAACATGACTTTCATTGCAATTGAGGCACATCACGCTTTTGGAAAGTTCCACCTTATTTGTTAAACAGGAACCTCTCAGAAATGGCACCCTGAGACGCGAATAGAACTCGGCAGAATCTTGTTGCTGACGGCAATCAACTTTCATTGCATGTCTCCAGAGAAAAACATCACTCCGCTGAAATTTGCCGACACCGAGTAGAGATGAGTATATGAACGACTTCATTGCTTGGATTGTGGCTATCCACCAGCAAGATACACTGTTGTTATAAATACCCCTTTCCAGATTTAAAACTTGCTGACTTGCATCAGGAATGATTTTTCTTCTATTTTTTGGCTACCCTTTTTGTGGACACCGTCTTTTGGGCGTTTTTTTTGGCAGTGATGGGATGTTCTTCTCTTTTGCACTGTCTGAATCATTTGTGTGGTTTTCATTTTTTCTGGTGCATTTTCCCTTCGGCTTTTCTTTAAAGTGAAGCCCATTTTTGGGGTGTGGTAAACACCCTTTTTGGTTGGAGTGCTAGTTCTGAAACGTTTCGACCAAATCTCTGTCGCCAACTCTGCAGTTTTCAGGTGTTTCTTTTCTTTGTACAAAACACTTCAAAAAATTCTCTTTGGAGTGGCAACATGTGCCGTTCATGAATTTTAACAAAATCAATGACTTTGCGACATCTTTCATAAATTAGTTTTGTTCTCTTAACCTCCTGCATACTCTCTTCGATGATTCCTTGCGTTCGATTGTCTGATGTCAGATTTGGAAATTTTGAATTCTTGAGATTGATGAACATCTTTGAATAATGTTTATATGCTTCAGAATTTCCATGTCTACCTAAATCATGAGTCATAAATGCCGACCGGTTTGGGATAGAATATTCAAGTAAGTAATTGAGGAATTCCATGCCAAAGTATGCATTTTTAGTCAAAGACCCTTTGAGGAGTAAATTGTGCTGACTCGCGCGGCGAATGGCCTTGTTGAAGTATAATTTTAAAGGGGAATTTGGTGATTTGTTTTATGTATGTATTTATCCTAGGACACATGCAAATTTCCTAATTCACATTGATTAGCAAATGCTTCATTTGGAACAGATTCGTCTTCATTTTCTTCAAGTTCCTCCTCTTCGTTGAACGCAACATCAATGGCATCATGATCATTCTTTTCAACTTTTTAGCCTTTTAGCATTTTAGCCTTTGGTAAGGCATTTTTACAAGGCCAGTTGTAAATTTGGAGTATGTTAAAATCGTGATTGATTCGACGATTTGATTCATTTCAGTTAGATTACTTGACTGCAAGATGTTAAAATCGTGATTGATTCGACAATTTGATCCATTTCAGTTAGATTACTTGACTGCAGGAGCACTCCCATCCAGTACATGACATCTCGGACGTTTGACCGATAATATTTCCGGCACATTTTTGCAGTGTTCTTAATGAAATGACTGGCACAACAGTGAATTATTGTCTTCTTGAAATCATCATCTTGTGCACATCCGGTTGCAATTCTGTAACATCGGTTCAAATACTCCGATAGAGTTTTGCAATTGAATGCCCTCAAACTGTACTTCAGAACGTCTTTTAGTGCTTCTCGTTCTTTCTGACAAATCTTGCCCTCCGCTCATATTTTTTGTGTTTAACTTTCCCTGTGAATGAAACATGAACTTTGAAATCTCTTTCAGATTCCATTACCAATTGAAATTTAACACCACAATCACTGAAGTTGCAATACCCATCTGCTCGGAACACATGTTTGCCTTTTTTGTCTGAATGATTTTGAAGAACGTAGTTACGTCTGAACTGAAAAGAACAATACGGATGTAGTTTCTTCAGTCCTTTAACAAATGTATGAATCCAAGATCTTGGAAATGTATTACTATTTTGTTGATGTTTAAGCTTCTTCCATTCTGACTTATCAACATAGAAAAAACACTTTTTGTTTGAGGGTAATTTTATTGCCCAGAACGCATTTAGTTCGTTCTATTATTTTCATTTTCGATGCACATATCTCTCCTGACATCATCAGGCAGAATATCTTCAATTCCATTAACGTAACTGTCATGCGTGGATTCATGTTCATAGTTACCGCTGATGAAATCCAAAGTCTTGTGGTATTGTTTCAGACAATTTGGGTAAGCAGCTACCAATGTTACAAGACCATGACTGCATTTCGGTCGACATCTTTTTTTTTTGTGCTAAACTGGTCGATCTACAATTACTCTCCGAGCCAGGGGTGTCATTTTCATGTTGAACTGAAACAGACGATTTTACAGAGATTGGGTTTTCATTGGATTTAGGGGGAATGGGTAAAAGATCTTGAGAGAAGTTGATTGAGAAAGAGTGATAACTATCCAAACCCGTTCTGTAAGTCACACTTTCTGAATCCAGTCTATTACCTTTGATCTATCGTTTTGGGCTCGTGATTGCCACTGATACTGTCAAGTTCCTCAGCAACTGAAGAACTGTCCATGGCTGCAGGCCTACAGCAAGTAAATTACCCTTTTGCCTTCATTACAACCATTTAACCCGCAAGAAAAATTGACTTTATCCAAATAAGACTTGCGTCGCGATTCTGGTTGTCTATACATTGGTAATGGTATACCACCCATCACAATTATCACAAGCAATCATACTCCTGGAATTATGGTGGGGTTGCTGACAAATACAGTACTGGAACAATTCCAGGGAACTTAATGAATTCTTTAAAATCAGTGAATCACTTATAGGCTTCGCATTATGGTCAGTTGGGAATTCATGAGATAGTGTCGCTTCATGCAGGCCTAATGAATGAATAACTCTGCTTCTGAAATCTGCAGTTTTGAAGAAAGCGATGAATAAGGGGAAGTAGTTGATGGGCCCTCTTTTAGCTTTGGATTCAGACGTAGTGGTATGACCCTCTTTTAGCTTTGAATCTTTGACACGACCCTGTTTGGATTCAGACGTAGTGGTATAGCCAGCAGTCTTCTTGTGGTTGTAGTAGGCAAAATCACCATCATTATCTTCAGGTTCCTCCTCTTCGTTAAAGGTATCATCAAAGGCATCGTCATCATTTTTTTCAACTTGGCATTTTAGCCTTTGGTAAGGCATTTTTACAAGGCCAGTTGTAAATTTGGAGTATGTTAAAATCGTGATAGATTCGACGATTTGATCCATTTCAGTTAATAGATTACTTGACTGTAGGAGCACTCCCATCCAGTACATGGCATCTCGGAAGTTTGACTGATAATATTTCCGGCACATTTGTGTAGCGTTCTTCATGAAATGGCTGGCACAACAGTGAATTATTGTCTTCTTGAAATTGTCATCTTTCTCACATCCGGTTGCGATTCTGTAACATCGGTTCAAATACTCCGATAGAGTTTTGCAATTATATGCCCTCAAACTGGTACTTCAGAACGTCTTTTAGTGCTTCTCATTCTTTCTGACAAATCTTGCCCTCCGCTCATATTTTTGGTGTTTAACTTTCCCTGTGAATGAAACATGAACTTTGAAATCTCTTTCAGATTCCATTACCAATTGAAATTTAACACCACAATCACTGAAGTTGCAATACCCATCTGCCCGTAATGCATGTTTGCCCTTATTGTCTGAATGATTTTGAAGAAACATAGTGGCGTCTGAACTGAAAAGAGCAATACAGACGTCACTTTCTTCAGTCCTTTAACAAATGTATGAATCCAAGATCTTGGAAATGTATTCCCAGCTAGCGAAACAATTGGGACCCAGTTGGGTTCTAATTGGGAAAAACTGGGCAATATAAATGGGGCCCGAATGGGCAACTTGACTGGGCCCCAATTGGGCAAACTGGGATTTGAATGGGGCCCAATTTTGCCCGACTGGTCCCCATTTGGGAAATGCACCCGGGTATTCGATTGGGACCCAAGTGGGCAATCTGGGCAAAATGGGGATTTACACGGGCAACCCAGAGATTCAATTATACACGGGCAACACACAGATTCAAATAATTTTCATAACTGACTTGACTTTACTGTCTAAATTACACATTTTACACCTACATTCACTCAATTCTTAGTGACCAAAGGAACTACTCCGTTCGCATACTTAATTGTTATGTACAACAAACTGATTGAGGCATTTTAACTCATATACTTGTCGGTAATTACTAATTGAACTGTGGAAAAATGCTGAATAAAGCATGCAAACGTGTGCAGCATTTTCAGCGCGGCAACATGTACATGTACAAGGATAACGCCAACAAATATGGTGCATTTGTTAGAGTTCCTGCACCTTTTGAACAATAAAATTCCATGACTTTTCTATGATAAAAATATGAAATTTGATGACATAGCTCATGATCTGTGAAAATCACTTAATTAGCTGTAACAGGAAAACGACAAGCAGTCTTTTCACATGAATTGCATTCTGTGAAGCATACAAATCATATATTTTTAGTGGTAAACTATGAATTTACAAAGTTTACAATAAACAAAAAAAATGGTCCTTACAAACTAATTAACTAAAATGATTTTAATACCCGATAATGAAAAGGGCAAAACCCATTTGAGTTGAGTGTCCGAAGACCTCCAACAAATAAACCAAAACTTGCATAATATATTTTGTATTCAGATATTACACTTGATGAAATGAACATCCAACGAAAAATAAATATTTGTTTGATTTTCACAAAAATTTGTCATGGACTTCTGCTCAGTTTTATCTAAATCATGCATGATTTTTAATTCAATAAAGGGCAAAATTTACCGCGCCACCAAAATTGTAGGTTTTGATGCATTTTTCAGGGATGAGGTTGTCATTTTTTTTAAAAACAGTTTGAAAATTTATGAAAGATCTGAAAGATGCATAATGTTTCTATAGTAATAATGTATTTCTCTCAGATTTCGCACAAAAGTCTGATTTTTGTCAAAACGACTAAAAACTGACAGGAAGAGGAACTGCCAAAAATGAAAGGAATGCAACTAGGAATTAAGAGAAAAAAAACAAGGAAATTACAAACCACAGCTTTGCACAGTGTTTTTCAATTTGTAATGGCATTCAGGAGAAGTAAACAAAAACGAGAAAATTTGCGGATCCAAGGAAAAGTTGCATGAAGAGGAATTAATCCATTTCCTCGTTTCCACCCTCGGGGTTTACAGGGTTGATCACCCTGTTAGTTAGTGCAGTCTGGTTTATCTTGGTCTTTCCTCCTCTTTATGGTCTGCACAATCTTTTGAAAATCCTCCAAAGATCGTTTGTCCTGGCTGCCAGTTCTGCTGAACTGTAAACTGAGCTCATGGGTGAAGATGGCACTCATGATCCGCTTCACTAGGTTTTTGAAGTTACTGCCTCTTTATGGTCTGCACAATCATTTGAAAATTCTCCCAAGATCGTTTGTCCTGGCTGCCAGTTCTGCTGAACTGTAAACTGAGCTCATGGGTGAAAATGGCACTCATGATCCGCTTCACTAGGTTTTTGAAGTTACTGCCTCTTTATGGTCTGCACAATCATTTGAAAATCCTCCAAAGATCGTTTGTCCCGGCTGCCAGTTCTGCTGAACTGTAAACTGAGCTCATGGGTGAAGATGGCACTCATGATCCGCTTCACTAGGTTTTTGAAGTTACTGCCTCTTTATGGTCTGCACAATCATTTGAAAATTCTCCCAAGATCGTTTGTCCTGGCTGCCAGTTCTGCTGAACTGTAAACTGAGCTCATGGGTGAAAATGGCACTCATGATCCGCTTCACTAGGTTTTTGAAGTTACTGCCTCTTTATGGTCTGCACAATCATTTGAAAATCCTCCAAAGATCGTTTGTCCCGGCTGCCAGTTCTGCTGAACTGCAAACTGAGCTCATGGGTGAAGATGGCACTCATGATCCGCTTCACTAGGTTTTTGAAGTTACTGCCTCTTTATGGTCTGCACAATCATTTGAAAATCCTCCCAAGATCGTTTGTCCTGGCTGCCAGTTCTGCTGAACTGTAAACTGAGCTCATGGGTGAAGATGGCACTCATGATCCGCTTCACTAGGTTTTTGAAGTTACTGCCTCTTTATGGTCTGCACAATCATTTGAAAATCCTCCAAAGATCGTTTGTCCCGGCTGCCAGTTCTGCTGAACTGCAAACTGAGCTCATGGGTGAAGATGGCACTCATGATCCGCTTCACTAGGTTTTTGAAGTTACTGCCTCTTTATGGTCTGCACAATCATTTGAAAATCCTCCCAAGATCGTTTGTCCCGGCTGCCAGTTCTGCTGAACTGCAAACTGAGCTCATGGGTGAAGATGGCACTCATGATCCGCTTCACTAGGTTTTTGAAGTTACTGCCTCTTTATGGTCTGCACAATCATTTGAAAATCCTCCAAAGATCGTTTGTCCCGGCTGCCAGTTCTGCTGAACTGTAAACTGAGCTCATGGGTGAAGATGGCACTCATGATCCGCTTCACTAGGTTTTTGAAGTTACTGCCTCTTTATGGTCTGCACAATCATTTGAAAATCCTCCTAAGATCGTTTGTCCCGGCTGCCAGTTCTGCTGAACTGTAAACTGAGCTCATGGGTGAAGATGGCACTCATGATCCGCTTCACTAGGTTTTTGAAGTTACTGCCACTTTATGGTCTGCACAATCATTTGAAAATCCTCCAAAGATCGTTTGTCCCGGCTGCCAGTTCTGCTAAACTGTAAACTGAGCTCATGGGTGAAGATGGCACTCATGAACCGCTTCACTAGGTTTTTGAAGTTACTAGCTCTTTATGGTCTGCACAATCATTTGAAAATCCTCCAAAGATCGTTTGTCCCGGCTGCCAGTTCTGCTGAACTGTAAACTGAGCTCATGGGTGAAGATTTTTTTTGGCGGTGATGGGATGTTCTTCTCTTTTGCACTGTCTGAATCATTTGTGTGGTTTTCATTTTTTCTGGTGCGTTTTTGGGGTGTGGTAAACACCCTTTCTGGTTGGAGTGCTAGTTTTGAAACGTTTTGACCAAATCTCTGTTGCCAACTCTGCAGTTTTCAGGGTTTTTCTTTCTACAAAACGCTTCACAAAATTTTCTTTAGAGTAGCAACATGTACCGTTCATAAATTTGAACAGAATCAATGACATCTTTCATGAATGAGTGTCGTTCTTTTAACCTCCTGCATACTGTTTTCGATGATTCCTTGCATTCGATTGTCTGATGTGAGATTTTTAAATTTTGATTTCTTGAGATTGATGAACATCTTTGAATAATTTGTATATGCTTCAGAATTTCCATGTCTACCTAAATCATGAGTCATAAGTGCCGACCAATTTGGTATGTTTGGGATAGAATATTCAAGTAAGTAATTGAGGAATTCCATGCCAAAGTATGCATTTTTAGTCAAAGACCCTTTGAGGAGTAAATTGTGCTGACTCACGCGGCGAATGGCCTTGTTGAAGTATAATTTTAAAGGGGAATTTTGTGATTTTCTTTTATGTATGTATTCATCCTAGGACATATGCAAATTTCCTAATTCACATTGATTAGCAAATGCTTCATTTGGAACAGATTCGTCTTCATTTTCTTCAAGTTCCTCCTCTTCGTTGAATGCAACATCAATGGCATCATGATCATTCTTTTCAACTTTTTAGCCTTTTAGCATTTTAACCTTTGGTAAGGCATTTTTACAAGGCCAGTTGTAAATTTGGAGTATGTTAAAATCGTGATTGATTCAACAATTTGATCCATTTCAGTTAGATTACTTGACTGCAGGAGCACTCCCATCCAGTACATGGCATCTCGGAAGTTTGACCGATAATATTTCCGGCACATTTGTGCAGCGTTCTTTATGAAATGACTGGCACAACAGTGAATTATTGTCTTCTTGAAATCGTCATCTTTTGCACATCCGGTTGCGATTCTGTAACATCGGTTCAAATACTCCGATAGAGTTTTGCAATTGAATGCCCTCAAACTGTACTTCAGAACGTCTTTTAGGGCTTCTCGTTCTTTCTGACAAATATTGCCCTCCACTCATATTTTTGGTGTTTAACTTTCCCTGTGAATGAAACATGAACTTTAAAATCTCTTTCAGATTCCATTACCAATTGAAATTTAACACCGCAGTTACTGAAGTTGCAATACCCATCTGCCCGGAATGCATGTTTGCCTTTATTGTCTGAATGATTTTGAAGAAACATAGTGGCGTCTGAACTGAAAAGAGCAATATGGATGTAGTTTCTTCAGTCCTTTAACAAATGTATGAATCCAAGATCTTGGAAATGTATTCCCAGCTAGCGAAACAATTGGGACCCAGTTGGGTTCTAATTGGAAAAAAACGGGGCAATACAAATGGGGCCCGAATGGGCAACTTGACTGGGCCCCAATTGGGCAAACTGGGATTTGAATGGGGCCCAATTTTGCCCGACTGGTCCCCATTTGGGAAATGCACCCGGGTATTCGATTGGGACCCAAGTGGGTGATCTGGGCAAAATGGGCTAATTGGGGATTTACACGGGCAACCCAGGGATTCAATTATACATGGGCAACACACAGATTCAAATAATTTTCATAACTGACTTGGCTTTACTGTCTAAATTACACATTTTACACCTACATTCGCTCAATTCTTAGTGACCAAAGAAACTACTCCGTTCGCATACTTAATTGTTATGTTCAACAAACTGATTGAGGCATCTCAACTCATATACTTGTCGGTAATTACTAATTGAACTGTGGAAAAATGCTGAATAAAGCATGCAAACGTGTGCAGCATTTTCAGCGCAGCAACATGTACATATACAAGGATAACGCCAAAAAATATGGTGCATTTGTTGGGGTTCCTGCACCTTTTGAACAATAAAATTCCATGACTTTTCTATGATAAAAATGTGAAATTTGATGACATAGCTCATCAGAATGCAGATCAAATCTGTACAACTGATGATCTGTGAAAATCACTTAATTACCTGTAACAGGAAAACAACAAACAGTCCTTTCACATGAATTGCATTCTGTGATGCATACAAATCATATATTTTTAGTGGTAAACTATGAATTTACAAAGTTTACAATAAACCAAAAAAATGGTCCTTACAAACTAATTAACTAAAAAGATTTTAATATCCGATAATGAAAAGGGCAAAACCCATCTGAGTTGAGTGTTCGAAGACCTCCAACAAATACACCAAAACTTGCATAATATATTTTGTATTCAGATATTACACTTGATGAAATGAACATCCAACGAAAAATAAAAATAAATAATATTTGTTTGATTTTCACAAAAATTTGTCATGGACTTCTGCTCAGTTTTATCTAAATCATGCATGATTTTTAATTCAATAAAGGGCAAAATTTACCGCGCCACCAAAATTGTAGGTTTTGATGCATTTTTCAGGGATGAGGTTGTCATTTTCTTAAAAAACGGTTTGAAAATTTATGAAAGATCTGAAAGATGCATAATGTTTCTATAGTAATAATGTATTTCTCTCAGATTTCGCACAAAAGTCTGATTTTTGTCAAAACGACTAAAAACTGACAGGAAGAGGAACTGCCAAAAATGAAAGGAATGCAACTAGGAATTTAGAGGGAAAAAAACAAGGAAATTACAAACCACAGCTTTGCACAGTGTTTTTCAATTTGTAATGGCATTCAGGAGAAGTAAACAAAAACGAGAAAATTAGCGGATCCAAGGAAAAGTTGCATGAAGAAGAATTCATCCATTTCCTCGTTTCCACCCTGTTAGTTAGTGCAGTCTGGTTTATCTTGGTCTTTCCTCCTTGTGGTCCCTCGACCTGTTGAACCAGTCACTAACGGCAGTGTCAATAGATTTGTCAAGGACATTTCCATGATCCTTGTTCTTCCGAATGCTTTCTAGATAAAAACCAGATGAAAAACGAACAGCATCAGCTGTAAAAGTGTAAGTATGAGGACGAGAAACAATGGTGTTGGACAGGGGATGGGATAAGAACAGGGCTTGTTTAAGGACAAAAAAACCTTAAATTTCCATACCTATAAAACAAGAGATGTACAAACTCCTGCCTTCAATATAAAAAAAAACCTACAAAAAAAGACAGATTGCGGGTAACACCATGTGAAATAAATCTCTTTTGGGAAATGTGTGCTGCTGAAAAGAACCGGGATGAGTGTTTCAGAACCAACATCTTTCCAGAAGAGATTTATTTCAGATTGTGTTACCTGCAATCTCAGTCTTTCTTGTATCATAGCCTAGCCACCACGCAAAGCTTCAAATCATATTTTTATTTTTTTTTTAACTACAAACATACAAAGCATAAAATCAATCAGAAAGTTCATAGCTTCAATTTTTAACAGTCACTTTCTGTCACTTTCTTACACAATTTGCAGTGTGGATGCAAAATTCTGAATTCGTACTCACTCTTTATGGTCTGCACAATCATTTGAAAATCCTCCAAAGATCGTTTGTCCTGGCTGCCAGTTCTGCTGAACTGTAAACTGAGCTCATGGGTGAAGATGGCACTCATGATCCGCTTCACTAGGTTTTTGAAGTTACTGCCTCTTTATGGTCTGCACAATCATTTGAAAATCCTCCAAAGATCGTTTGTCCCGGCTGCCAGTTCTGCTGAACTGTAAACTGAGCTCATGGGTGAAGATGGCACTCATGATCCGCTTCACTAGGTTTTTGAAGTTACTGCCTCTTTATGGTCTGCACAATCATTTGAAAATCCTCCAAAGATCGTTTGTCCCGGCTGCCAGTTCTGCTGAACTGTAAACTGAGCTCATGGGTGAAGATGGCACTCATGATCCGCTTCACTAGGTTTTTGAAGTTACTGCCTCTTTATGGTCTGCACAATCATTTGAAAATCCTCCAAAGATCGTTTTTCCCGGCTGCCAGTTCTGCTGAACTGTAAACTGAGCTCATGGGTGAAGATGGCACTCATGATCCGCTTCACTAGGTTTTTGAAGTTACTGCCTCTTTATGGTCTGCACAATCATTTGAAAATCCTCCAAAGATCGTTTGTCCCGGCTGCCAGTTCTGCTGAACTGTAAACTGAGCTCATGGGTGAAGATGGCACTCATGATCCGCTTCACTAGGTTTTTGAAGTTACTGCCTCTTTATGGTCTGCACAATCATTTGAAAATCCTCCAAAGATCGTTTGTCCCGGCTGCCAGTTCTGCTGAACTGTAAACTGAGCTCATGGGTGAAGATGGCACTCATGATCCGCTTCACTAGGTTTTTGAAGTTACTGCCTCCAAAAAGAGATAACCTTGTGACCTGGAACAAAGTAATTTAATAAAGTCAATGATAGTTTTCCAGTTTTAAGTGAGGTTGAAACTTTCTGTGAACTAGACCCATTTAGAATTTTCCCATTTTGAAAGAGATTGGCGCTGTGGTCCAGTGGGTGTGAAGTTCAACTCATGTGTCATCATGAGTGAGTTTGAACACTGACAGAAATTGTGCTTGTGTCGTTAGGCAAGACATGTGTACATTATAAAAGAGCACATGTGAAGGTGGGGACCATTCTTGCGCTGATTTTGAGCTGCTGCAGAAAAAACTAGATGAACAGGGGTAATAATTGTATAGCGGTTTGAGACCATTGGTCTATAAGCACACATTATTATACAAACAGTCTGGAGCAGCTGTGGTGCATCTTACTTCAGTATAAACAGCCCCCGAGGTAAAAGCCAACACCTACCGAAAGCCTGAAAAGTAGCTTTTTCAGGGCTTTACAGCAAAAACCACCAAAGAGAAAACCACCCATGTTTGTGAAATTGAACAGCAGACAACACATAATAGCTAAGAGAAATAATCCCAAAACTCACAGGAGACGTAGTGGTATAGCCAGCAGTCTTCTTGTGGTTGTAGTAGGCAAAATCACCATCATATCATGTTGCCGCGAAGGCAACATTTCAAGCATTTCAACTGCATAGGTTTTGAATACTGAAAAGCAGTGCCTGCGAACCATACCATGGCTCTGTTGCATTGTGGGTATGACCTGCATATAATTTGCATACATCCTAGTGATGTATTCCAAAATTTATTACCTGCAACCAGTCCCTATATTTGAAGTACAATGGAGGGACAGGAAACCAGTCTACATCTTTGGGGTTATTTTTTTGCGGTGATGGGATGTTCTTCTCTTTTGCACTGTCTGAATCATTTGTGTGGTTTTCATTTTTTCTGGTGCATTTTCCCTTCGGCTTTTCTTTAAAGTGAAGCCCATTTTTGGGGTGTGGTAAACACCCTTTCTTGTTGGAGTGCTAGTTTTGAAACGTTTCGACCAAATCTCTGTCGCCAACTCTGCAGTTTTCAGGATTTTTTTCTTTCTACAAAACGCTTCTCAATATTCTCTTTAGAGTGGCAACATGTACCGTTCATAAATTTGAACAAAATCAATGACTTTACGACATCTTTCATGAATTAGTGTCGTTCTTTTAACCTCCTGCATACTGTTTTCGATGATTCCTTGCGTTCGATTGTCTGATGTCAGATTTGGAAATTTTGAGCTCTTGAGATTGATGAACATCTTCGAATAATTTATATATGCTTCAGAATTTCCATGTCTACCTAAAAATCATGAGTCATGAATGCCTACCAATTTGGTATGTTTGGGATAGAATATTCAAGTAAGTACTTGAGGAATTCTATGCCAAAAGTATGCATTTTTAGTCAAATTCAAAGACCCTTTGAGGAGTAAATTGTGCCTATACTCACTCGGCGAATGACTTTTTCAACAACCTTGTTGAAGTGTAATTTGGAAGGGGAATTTGGTGATTTTTACAAGGCCAGTTGTAAATTTGGAGTATGTTAAAATCGTGATAGATTAGACGATTTGATCCATTTCAGTTAGATTACTTGACTGCAGGAGCACTCCCATCCAGTACATGGCATCTCGGAAGTTTGACCGATAATATTTCCGGCACATTTTTGCAGTGTTCTTAATGAAATGACTGGCACAACAGTGAATTATTGTCTTCTTGAAATCGTCATCTTTTGCACATCTGGTTGCGATTCTGTAACATCGGTTCAAATACTCCGATAGAGTTTTGCAATTGAATGCCGTCAAACTGTACTTCAGAACGTCTTTTAGTGCTTCTCGTTCTTTCTACAAATCATGCCCTCCGCTCATAGTTTTAGTGTTTAACTTTCCCTGTGAATGAAACATGAACTTTGATCTGAAATCTCTTTCAGATTCCATTACCAATTGAAATTTAACACCACAATCACTGAAGTTGCAATACCCATCTGCCTGTAATGCATGTTTGCCTTTTTTGTCTGAATGATTTTGAAGAAACGTCTGAACTCAAAAGAGCAATACGGATGTATTTTTTTCAGTCCTTTAACAAATGTATGAATCAAGATCTTGGAAATGTATTACTATTTTGTTGATGTATAAGCTTCTTCCATTCTGACTTATCAACATAGAAAAAACACTTTTTGTTTGAGGGTAATTTAATTGCCCAGAACGTATTTAGTTCGTTCTATTATTTTCATTTTCTGTGCACATGTCTCTCCTGACATCATCAGGCAGAATATCTTTGATTCCATTAACGTAACTGTCATGCGTGGATGCAGGTTCATATATAGTTACCGCTGAAATCCACTTCTTGTGGTACTGTTTAAGACAATTTAGGTAAGCAGCTACCAATGTTACAAGACCCTGACTGCATTTCGGTCGACATCTGAAATGTTTTTTTCTTTTGCTAAACTTGTCGATCTGCAATTACTTTCCAAGCCAGGGGTGTCATTTTCATGTTGAACTGAAACAGATGCTTTTACAGAGATTGGGTTTTCATTGGATTTGGAGGGAATGGCTGAAAGATCTTGAGAGAATTGAAGTTGATTGAGAAAGAGTGATGAACTTTGGTCAGAAAGCAAAATAGCATCAGTTAGAAATAAGAGCCTACATGTAGCTCTAGGCTTATATTGACTTAGAGTTGCTTAGCTTTTCGCTCGCATGTTTGTTGAAGTCGCCACTTATAATCTGGATAGGTCTTCTTTATGTATTCTGCAAACAAATGCAGCAGAGAAAAGAAATCAGATATTTGCACACACAAAAACAAGGTGGTACATTGACTGATGACTCATCATCTAATGCTTGTTCTTTTAAGAAGAATACTCATTCATGTTTTAGGATTTTCCACCCGACTTTAGCATTCACTCTATGGTAAACTGTTTTTTTATGAATTGGTACCATTAACTCATGAATATTTAGAAGGTGTAATAAAGAAAGCTCTTCCCACTGGAGTACTTTCCACAAAGCAATTGGGGATGTCAATATATAATTTCATTAGCTGGCCGTCATTCATCATATTTTCCAGAGTTCCATTCCGTATCAGTGTAGTGAACCTTTACATAAAGTTTGTCTTGAATAAACTTGGAGTCCACCACCACCACCAAATGGTAAAGTTTGGTTGTTGACCAAGACTTCTTCGGTAGCCGATCTTTTGGCAAAGACGGACCCACTGTTCAGCAACACGTAATCCACTTTTCGTCCAGTTTGCCCGGAGCCTCGAGCTTCTCAAGTTTTAAAGTCAATATTAGGAATGCTATGAAATAAAAAAGTGATTTTTGAGAGCTATTTTTATCAAGTCCCCTCTAGCCCAGCATACTCGGCTGATGTCATTTGTCTAAAAGTCGTTGCTGTGGGCAGCAAACAATTCTGATGTCATAGTACAAATTTTTCTTTTGTTCCTGGTGCTAGACACAAAAGGGAGTTCGTCGTATGACATCAGAATTGTTTGCTGCCCACAGCGACGACTTTTAGACAAATGGCACCAGCGGGCTAGAGGGGACTTGATATAAAACTGCTCCTTTTAGTCACTTGTTTGTTATTTCATGGCAGAAATAATTGGCCGTTATATTTTACAATATGGAATCTACCGTACATCAAAAAAAAGAAATTTGCAGACTTCTGTCAGCAATCAACATCTTTAAGAGCTTAAAAATTGCATGTCCTCAAATGACTTGAATTGGTTGGTTGTGAAATACATAGCAATAATTTCTATATTAAGATTATGTGGTTAGGTGAATGGCGGAGGGGCTGCTGTGATGGGAAGACAGTGAGTTAATGATGCGTTTTTACAGTATATGGTGCATTCATCAACTGTGGTGATTTTGCAATTAAAAGGTACTTTGCCAAATTTGTTCTAAGTTGTCATCGTCTTCTATGGTGAAGGCGTCTCCAAGTCGGTGGGTTGAAATGGCATATGATGGGAAGCGGTGTTGGTCCGTGGTGAGTAGCAGATTTGTGTCGTCGATTGTCTCATATTTGTGTCGTTGATTGTCTCAGAGTGATTTGTTTGGTTTATGCAAGTTGTGTGGGTTAGAGAGCAAGGTCACTGTTATGAATTATTTTTGTACTGGTAATTTGTGGGGCAGGGCTGACAATGTCTTTTTAACCCTAACCCTGCCAGATCAGCACATTGCATCTGTGCTGACAGCTTTGCTTTGCTGGACTCTTCACACAAGTCAATGTCACAAAGTATGCAATCTGATGTGTCTGGCAGGGTTCTAGCAAACATGTCCTGGAGGGTTAGAATTAGCTGAATTAGGAAAGTTTTGAATAAACTTTGCAGCTTTGTGTTGCTAGGTGGGCTTTATGTTTACAGATGCAATGCTATAATAATAGCATCTTTGTGGAAAATCAACTGTTCGATGTTTTCATCATCAAGAGAAGCGAATCGCGGTGCTTTGGACGCGGCCATCTTGCATCTGGTTGTTATGGGATCGATATCCACTTCCCGTTTTTCCATGCAGCACCGTGTGTATTAAAATACATACATGTACATTTTGACTCCGGGGGATAAGGTTGTAGGGAAAACAGTAAAGAGTAACACCCCAGGAGATAGGCCTTTTTCGAAACAGCTCAATTTGATTTGGTTGCATCATTCTTGACTGACCAATGAATTGGTACCATTAACTCATGAATATTTAGAAGGTGTAATAAAGAAAGCTCTTCCCACTGGAGTACTTTCCACAAAGCAATTGGGGATGTCAATATATAATTTCATTAGCTGGCCGTCATTCATCATATTTTCCAGAGTTCCATTCCGTATCAGTGTAGTGAACCTTTACATAAAGTTTGTCTTGAATAAACTTGGAGTCCACCACCACCACCAAATGGTAAAGTTTGGTTGTTGACCAAGACTTCTTCGGTAGCCGATCTTTTGGCAAAGACGGACCCACTGTTCAGCAACACGTAATCCACTTTTCGTCCAGTTTGCCCGGAGCCTCGAGCTTCTCAAGTTTTAAAGTCAATATTAGGAATGCTATGAAATAAAAAAGTGATTTTTGAGAGCTATTTTTATCAAGTCCCCTCTAGCCCAGCATACTCGGCTGATGTCATTTGTCTAAAAGTCGTTGCTGTGGGCAGCAAACAATTCTGATGTCATAGTACAAATTTTTCTTTTGTTCCTGGTGCTAGACACAAAAGGGAGTTCGTCGTATGACATCAGAATTGTTTGCTGCCCACAGCGACGACTTTTAGACAAATGGCACCAGCGGGCTAGAGGGGACTTGATATAAAACTGCTCCTTTTAGTCACTTGTTTGTTATTTCATGGCAGAAATAATTGGCCGTTATATTTTACAATATGGAATCTACCGTACATCAAAAAAAAGAAATTTGCAGACTTCTGTCAGCAATCAACATCTTTAAGAGCTTAAAAATTGCATGTCCTCAAATGACTTGAATTGGTTGGTTGTGAAATACATAGCAATAATTTCTATATTAAGATTATGTGGTTAGGTGAATGGCGGAGGGGCTGCTGTGATGGGAAGACAGTGAGTTAATGATGCGTTTTTACAGTATATGGTGCATTCATCAACTGTGGTGATTTTGCAATTAAAAGGTACTTTGCCAAATTTGTTCTAGGTTGTCATCGTCTTCTATGGTGAAGGCGTCTCCAAGTCGGTGGGTTGAAATGGCATATGATGGGAAGCGGTGTTGGTCCGTGGTGAGTAGCAGATTTGTGTCGTCGATTGTCTCATATTTGTGTCGTTGATTGTCTCAGAGTGATTTGTTTGGTTTATGCAAGTTGTGTGGGTTAGAGAGCAAGGTCACTGTTATGAATTGTTTTTGTACTGGTAATTTGTGGGGCAGGGCTGACAATGTCTTTTTAACCCTAACCCTGCCAGATCAGCACATTGCATCTGTGCTGACAGCTTTGCTTTGCTGGACTCTTCACACAAGTCAATGTCACAAAGTATGCAATCTGATGTGTCTGGCAGGGTTCTAGCAAACATGTCCTGGAGGGTTAGAATTAGCTGAATTAGGAAAGTTTTGAATAAACTTTGCAGCTTTGTGTTGCTAGGTGGGCTTTATGTTTACAGATGCAATGCTATAATAATAGCATCTTTGTGGAAAATCAACTGTTCGATGTTTTCATCATCAAGAGAAGCGAATCGCGGTGCTTTGGACGCGGCCATCTTGCATCTGGTTGTTATGGGATCGATATCCACTTCCCGTTTTTCCATGCAGCACCGTGTGTATTAAAATACATACATGTACATTTTGACTCCGGGGGATAAGGTTGTAGGGAAAACAGTAAAGAGTAACACCCCAGGAGATAGGCCTTTTTCGAAACAGCTCAATTTGATTTGGTTGCATCATTCTTGACTGACCAATGAATTGGTACCATTAACTCATGAATATTTAGAAGGTGTAATAAAGAAAGCTCTTCCCACTGGAGTACTTTCCACAAAGCAATTGGTGATGTCAATATATAATTTCATTAGCTGGCCGTCATTCATCATATTTTCCAGAGTTCCATTCCGTATCAGTGTAGTGAACCTTTACATAAAGTTTGTCTTGAATAAACTTGGAGTCCACCACCACCACCAAATGGTAAAGTTTGGTTGTTGACCAAGACTTCTTCGGTAGCCGATCTTTTGGCAAAGACGGACCCACTGTTCAGCAACACGTAATCCACTTTTCGTCCAGTTTGCCCGGAGCCTCGAGCTTCTCAAGTTGCTATCAGTATCTGAGTCAGCCATGAAATCTGTAAAAGAATGGAAATAAACCATATGTAACCGAAGGGATTATTAAACTCAAGATAAATTATAATTTAGGAAACAGGGATGCGGTGGCACAAGAATCCTTGGTCAATAATACATTCAATATTTTATGTACATCAACTCGTAAAAAGATAAAGATTTGGAGGTCGAGAATAGATTTTAGGGCGTGACAGAACTCTCACAAAACTGTCATGAAAGACGTAATAGATGTTATACCGTATTTATAAATGATCTAAACGACAGTCAATGAGGATATCCAATCTGCAAAAATGCAAGAAAATTCAAATTAAATTGTTAATATATAATCAATCTTCCGAACAACACTGTCAGTAAAATGTACAATGCACTGGATAACCCTAAGTCAATGTATCTAATCACATTAAGATGTTCGACTAACACAGTGCCATGAATAAACTGCACATGCATTACATGCAAGGTAAATCACAAGTATGTTGCATTTTATGTAAAAATACAAATTGATCAACTGCTCCATAATTCTTAAATTATAATTTATCTCGAGTTTAATCCCCTTCGGTTACAAAATGGCGTAGTCGGCAGGATTTGAACCTGCGCGGGGAAACCCCAGCAGATTTCCATTATGTTCTGACAAAAAGGATGGGCTTCATAGGCAGATCCAGGATTTTTGCAAAGGGGGGGTCCAACTTTAAAAGTGGGGGGGGGGGGGACATACTGTGCTCCAAACTAATGCGAAGCGCGAAGTCCTTGCGGCGTGGGGTTCTAGATGCTCTGCGGTGCGATCTGAGGCAATTCCTGACCACTTTAACCAATTTTTTTGGGAACAAAAGATCATCATTATTAAACATCATTTTCGAGTTTGAAGTAATTGAATCAACTATTCTGAGCTAAAGAATCAAATATAGGCTACAATTTTTATTCGGGGACGACAAAAAGTGGGGCTGGGAGGGGAACAAACGATATCCCCCCCACTTTAATAAGTATGTGTTCGTGTGGGGGGACAAGTCCCCCCCCCCCCCCCCCCCCCCCCCCCGTCCCCCACCAATTGACGCCCATGGACATATATTTTGTTACAGATGGGATGAATTTCAAGGTGTGTAACCCCCTCCGCCAACTCGAAAATCATCCGTATGCTACCTTTTAAGGATTAATTGTTTGGCACATCAGCCGAACACCTATTGTCATATACTTTTTTCCCGGTAACATCCACATTACTCACGCATAGGAGCTCTTTTCTGAAATCAGTCATGCAGCGCCCTCAGGAGGGTTTTCAAGGGGTAACCATTCTACATTGTCATGGATGCAAAACAAACGTCTGGCGAGAAGGGTTTTCATAGTGGCTTTAAGACGAGGGTTCAGAAGAGAACGGAAAGTTGTTTGCAAACATCCTTCTTTGGTTTTTTTCGATAAAAGTTTGGCAGACCTTATCAAGATTGATAATCATGTCATGATTAAAGGTTGAGAAGAGTCAACCCAGCGAGACGATCCTGACCCATTCTGTTGCGAAGGTCGGTCTTCACTCTTCGAAGGCAGGAAAAAGAACGTTCTGCTTCACAGCTCCCAACAGGCAGGATGCAACCAATTTGAAGGAGAGTGCTTATGTTTGGAAATACATCCTCATCAGCATGCAGGAGACATTCAAGGAGGCTCGATGGAGGTTGCTTCTCTCTTTCCCAGAAACGTTTCCACTCCTTCACCTCTGCTCTCAGTGATGATGGTTGTGGCAGATCTGCTTCCCAAAACATCATCTTTTCCAAAACATCATTCAAATTGCACCCTGTCTGCTCCTCAATTCTGCAGAAAGATGATCGAGGAATGGTATGGCACAGTTCCTCAGAAAGTACTCTTTTGGAGAACTGCTGGGGGCATTAAGTCTGGGGGATTGGTTTTCTGCCCTTGGGGCTCTAGGGGCCAATAAAGTCGACCCAACAAGGTGGGCTAAACGGGTGGCATCAGCAAACCATATTTCAAACTCCTCCCCTACCTCATCTCTGAGAGCAGCCACACGATCTGCCGTGTCATCGATCATTCGGTACGCCTGGAAAATATCTAAATCCTTTTTTTTGCAATTTTGATGCAATGGGTTTGATGGTCTCCATGGCATTTTTTGCAACAATGAAAGACATAATAGTCTGTGATGATGTCAGGCTGGATAGAAGTCCTTGTGCTTTAATCCTTGTCTCCTGGTCCCATATCACGCCCTCCTAGCTATCCTTGTACATATTAGGATGTGTAGTCCGATCCAGGATGGCGTTCATGCATACACATACGAACTCATACATTTCGTAGAAGGTTTCATAGCAAGTGTGCCTTTCCACCCATCTGGTCTTACACATTCCAACCAATTTTTTCTTCTTCACATCGTTGGCCAATTTTTCCAGCACTCGTTCCAAAAATCGTTGACGTTTTGGTGATACACTGAAAAACAGAAATGTAGAGTTCAGTGTATCTATCATATTCCGGATTACTGGCAGCTTGCATGCACCTGCTATGCTGAGATTGAGAACGTGACTGTTGCAATGAATATATATTGCCCGTGGGGATATTTCCTTGATTTTCGCTTGTGTTCCCACTTTTTAATTTATAGCAGACGACATACAGGCAGCACCATCATAGCTCTGTCCACGAACTCTCCCTAGATCAAGATTTCGTCGCTTCAAACTCTCAACAATAGCACTGGCTATTGTTCCTCCTGTAGCTCTCTCAAGGTGTACAAAGTCAAAGAAAAGCTCCTTGATCTTGCCATTTTCCAACATCCTGATGCAAATAGACAAAATCTCTTGGTTTACGTGGGAATCGGTAACTTCATCTGCAATGATGGAAAAAAACACACCTTCATTGTGCAGGCTTTTTACATTTTCCTGTATGACATAGTCCCCCAACACATTGATAATATCATTTTGGATAGTTTTGGATGTGTATTGGGCATTTTGTTGGCCTCTATTCAAGTGTTCACGAAGGATGTCATCTCTATTTGCCATCATCTCCATAATCGCTTGGAAATTTCCTTTGTTGGACACACTATTGGTGTTATCATCTCTGTGGCCTCGAAGAGGAATATTCTGTTTTCCGCACAGAATGACAGCCTCAATGACACTTTTGAGGATATGGATATTCCTTTCATAAATCTTCTTCTTAGATTTGTTAATCAGATGCGGCAGTAAAATTTCTGGAGTTTTAACTCACCTCAAGAGCAACAACCCATGTTGAACCGATCTTTGTGGTATTTGAGGTTTTGATGCACCTGTAAAGCGCCATCCTTCCCAGTTGCCTTTACTAGATTCACAAAAGGTTTTGTGACCAGTGTCCTGGTGAATTTTCGTTTGTCATTACTCGCTGACATCATAACACAGTACTTGCAAAGACCACCTTTAACAGCAGGACTGTATACCAACCAGCCATACTTCTGAAGCCAAGAGTGTTGAAAGGTTAGGACCTTCTTCTGTTTATTCTTTTCCTGAACAATGGTTTGTGTAACAAAGGACTTGAAGCTTTTGTCAGGTGAAAAATGGTTTGACAAATATTGTGCAGTTTCCCAGTTTGAAAGATTCTTTCTGATAACATGGCCCTTCACAATATTACCAACATCATACGGTATATTTGACAGAGAATTTGTATCATCATCATGGATGGATACATCAGGTGTTGGACGGTTTCCAGGGGGCTCAACATCGTCTTGGATGGAGACATCTGGCGAAGGGGGGTTTCCAGGGAGCTAAACATCATCTTGGATGGAAACATCTGGCGAAGGGGGGTTTCCAGGCAGCTCAACATCGTCTTGGATGGAGACATCTGGCAAAGGGGGGTTTCCAGGGAGCTCAACATCGTCTTGGATGGAGACATCTGGCGAAATGATTCCCGAGTTTAGGTCAGGTATAAATAAAATGTTTTTAAAAACATTAATTTAAAAAAAAAACGAAAAAAATGAGGGGGGTCCAGACTCCCTGGACCTTCCCCCTGGATCCGCCTGTGGGCTTCCACCGCAGATTCCATGTCGCACGCTTCAGTCTGTGCAGGCTAAGCCTACCTTCTTGCTCTTACCCAGTCAGAAGAAGCTCCCTACTTTTTCTGGACTGGTGGGAGCAAGTTGGAAGACTGGATTTGCGACATGGAATCTGCGGTGGAAGCCCGTCCTTTGTCAGAACAAGAGAAGGTGGAATTTATCTTTCAGCACCTAAGTGGTCCTGCGAAAGATGAAGTTAAATTTTGGGGACGAGACTCCGTAGATAAAATCTTTTCGATCTTGCGAGATGTTTTTGGGGTTCAAGGTTCCTCGGTACAACTCCAACGAGCCTTCTTTGAACGTAGGCAGAAGGATTCTTGTGCCACCGCATCCCTGTTTCCTAAATTATATTCTATCTCGAGTTAATCCCCTCGGTTACACATAAATCTTTGGCGGACAATGGCGGAAGCATGGGTCATGGACAAGTCTGGTACCAGTTGCTGCAGCCCGCGAGTGCTTCGGTTTGCAATAGGTCCATAGACCGGACTATAAATGAACAGTAGGTCGATTCTCCGAACAAAAGCGATGTCTGATTTGACAAGAAAAGTTCCCCTGATTCTCCTCAACCAATCAAAATGGTTGTTGCATGAAAGGAAAGCTTATTTTCTTCTCTTTCAGAAGCCGTGCGAGGTAACATAATATGACCCGGTTCACACGTGTTCCATTCCAAGAAGAACATCTGCACCCATTTTCGTCGAGTTACCCGTTTTTCAATGAAAAAGTGCATATAATTATTCAACTTAAACCATGAAGAAAATATATTCATTTGAAAGAGGAAAACCCATATTTTGTGATGCCATGCAAGGTAGTAAGTTTAACAAACATACTTTCCGCATATTAACGAAAGTTTGCTCAGAGCGCCTAGATTTAAGCCAGTCTCCCCACGTTAAACGGTGCTCCATACCAGCTTGGCAGTTGGTACTGGTTCTATGGAGGGGGGAATCTGGAGGAACTCTGAAGAAGCTTGTGGAGCACATGGAGGTGGCTCTTCAGGCTTACACTTGATGTGTCTCCACCTGGTCATGAAGTATGAGTGTCTTGGTTGGCAAAGGACCTAGCTCAGCAGCCGTCTTGAATGTTCGAACGTATGAGTTACACTGATGAAGCATCTCTTGCAATAAAAACAGTTGTTCTTTGTTGATAGATGACTCGGAAGCCGGCCCTTGAAGCAGGGCTGCAGTCGAGTCCAACGCAAGTCCCTGCAAGTCCCTGCAAGTCATCACAAACCCTTCACTCCTAATTCCAATCACAAGCCGTTCATCCAGTTACTTGTGCCTGGCTTTATGAAAGGACTTGTGACTGGACTTGCAGGGACTCGACTGCAGCCCTGCCTTGAAGACAATTTTGAAAATTTCATGGGGGCTGTGTTCTGGGCAGGAAACAGGGGACCAATCATGTGGTGAACTGTCCTTGTATTTTGAAGGTGGGCATCCATTGTCCTCGAATGGTTTGTTCATTATACCCTAAGGAAGTCATGGCTTAAAGCATTGTTGAAGGTGCGCATTTCTTTACGAAATGCAATGGCGGAGGTCGCAGGTTCAAATACCGCTCCTGCCAGTTTCTTTGTTCACTTTGAAAATGCTTCTTAAGACATTGGAAATGTCTGCAATGGTTCAGGAGGTGCAGGTGTAGGGGTTAACCGTATCTTACCATTCTTGTAACATAAAGAGAATATCTTTGAACCCTTTTGAGTACATGTAGCTGTTTAAAGGCTCCAAAATAATGTAATAATTCAAATGTAATACAATTGATTTAACTTGAATTACTGGTATTGGGCAATGCATACAGGACATATGAAGTCACCCTTTGGGTTAGTGTTTGATAGCTACACATGAAAAATGTAGCCATTAAACATCACAACAAACCCACAAAACTACCTACGACTAGGGGATTGGCAGCCTAGTATATCACAAGTGCTACATTGCGACGGAGGCACTCCACAGCTGCTTCAATGAGCCTGCAGCAAACGTATGCCCTCACTGCAGCAGGAACATTCCTGTCCATGGTGGCCAGGGTTCACACTCCCCTCGTCAAAGCCAGAGCATTCTAAAAGGAAAAATTCAAAAATATGTATCACTAAGTAAGTACTAAAAAGTGGAAACATTTTGATGTCGCTCTTATACCGGGGATGAAATTCTAACGTTACTTACCAACATAGCACATGGTCCACAGCTATGGCCATCACTTTGATGAGCAGATTTGAAACTGTCATCAACTGTCCATTCACCAAGCTCTCCAACTTTTGTGGGCACGGATGGACATGAACTTTCTGAAATAAACAATCCCAAACAGTTCAAAAGATGTTCCAATTCCAATTTTGCCTACACAAATTTTAAAAAATATCTCCAGCTTTCTTTTCATTCTTGTCATATCAGCACTTACATTCTTGATGAGTTCGGAATGATAAACAGTTCTGGCTACTGGAGAAGACTATTCAATACTTCTTGAACACAGTACTCCAAAAAAAATAACACATTTGTTCTTGCACAGCCCTCTACTAAGAGCCTATGGTCATAGGCCCCAAATGTATTTAGAAGTTGTGAAGATGACCATTTGTTTTAAGTCAATGAAGGATTTCCTACCTCCTTTTCTTCAGGTATATTCTGCTCTGATTGTTGTTCAGTGAACCCAACAACGATACTGTTTTAGTTCGGACATGTGCTGCTATAAGGGCCCAGTGGTTCTGGTTCACATTCACAGGCATGAAGATCCAGTCATACGTGGACATTTTAACCTATACATAAAAAATCAGTTATAGTTTACTCTGTATCTTCATTTCTAAGATTTGAAGAAAAGTGCACAGAACACAGTTCTGTCGTTTTATGTCATGTGAAACACACTTGCAATGAAACTATGAAATAACTTTAATTCAGTTGTGTTATATAGCAAATTCTGTTACACATGGATATACAGTTTATTATACAAAGTTTACACAAAAAATGACAGCAGACGGTGGGAGAATGACAGATTTGCACATCATCTGCAGCAATGGCGTCACATAAACCTTTGTACGTGTCTGCTCACAGGTGTTGTTGGTTGTTTCGTATCCATCTTAGATGACCTTGTTCAACCTTTGAATACATGTCCACTAAAAATTGCATGAAGAGCTTAATTACCACATCTATGCAGTGAGTTCAAATGGTTGTTGCATACCATGAGCTGAAACTTGTAGAAGGCTAATATTGTCAGGGGTTTTGAGCCTTGTTTGTTCTGTATTACAGAGTGTCCCATTCTTTTAATCCTATGTGCCATCCATCTTTATGGGAACAGAAGAACGTAATGCAATGGATCATAACTTGTGTGTGTTTCATGGATGTGTTGTAACTGACCTCCACGATGCGCCAGGACTATATCGCTGTTGCCAACAGGTTCGTCACTGGATTAAGGTAAAAGAACAGTGAGTTGATCACATACAGGAAGGCAGATTATATTGATGTGAATGAGAAGATTGAAGTTTGTGATCAGCATGAAGTATGAGTGTCTTGGTTGGCAAATTAAGGACCTAGCTTAGCAGCCATCTTGAATGATCGAACGTATGAGTTACACTGATGAAGCATCTCTTGCAATAGAAACAGTTGTTCTTTGTTGATAGATGACTCAGAAGCAGGCCCTTGAAGCAGGGCTGTAGTTGAGTCCATCACAAGTCCCTGCAAGACCCTCCAGTCCTAATCCCAATCACAAGCTTTTCAAATGAGCTTTGACAAAGGCATTCCTTTGTCATTGTTCATCCAGTTACTTGTGACTGGCTTTATGAAAGGACTTCTGACTGGACTTGGGAAAGGACTTGCAGGGACTTGACTATACAGCCCTGCCTTAAGGACGGTTTTGCAATTCATGCGCAGTGTCATATATGAAAATTTGTGAAAATTTGTGGGCTGTGTTCTGGGCAGGAAACAGGGGACCAATCATGTGGTGAACTTGTCCTTGTATTTGGAAGGTTGGCATCGATTGTCCTGGAATGGTTTGTTCATTATACCCTAAGGAAGTCATGGCTTTGATTGATTAATTGATTGATTAGGTGCGAATTTCTTTACGAAATGCAATGGCAGCTGCTTCTGAAGACGTTAGAAATGTCTGCAATGGTTCAGGAGGTGCAGGTGTAGGAGTTAACCGTATCTTACCATTCTTGTAACATAAAAAGAATATATCTTTAAACCCTTTTGAGTAGCTGTTTAAAGGCTCCAAAATAATGTAATAATTCAAATGTAATACAATTGATTTAACTTGAATTACTGGTATTGGGCAATGCATACAGGACATATGAAGTCACCCTTTGGGTTAGTGTTTGATAGCTACACATGAAAAATGTAGCCATTAAACATCACAACAAACCCACAAAACTACCTACGACTAGGGGATTGGCAGCCTAGTATATCACAAGTGCTACATTGCGACGGAGGCACTCCACAGATGCTTCAATGAGCCTGCAGCAAACGTATGCCCTCACTGCAGCAGGAACATTCCTGTCCATGGTGGCCAGGGTTCACACTCCCCTCGTCAAAGCCAGAGCATTCTAAAAGGAAAAATTTAAAAATATATATATCACTATGTAAGTACTAAAAAGTGGAAACATTTTGATGTCGCTCTTATACCGGGGATGAAATTCTAACGTTACTTACCAACATAGCACATGGTCCACAGCTATGGCCATCACTTTGATGAGCAGATTTGAAACTGTCATCAACTGTCCATTCACCAAGCTCTCCAACTTTTGTGGGCACGGATGGACATGAACTTTCTGAAATAAACAATCCCAAACAGTTCAAAAGATGTTCCAATTCCAATTGTGCCTACACAAATTTTAAAAAATATCTCCAGCTTTCTTTTCATTCTTGTCATATCAGCACTTACATTCTTGATGAGTTCGGAATGATAAGCAGTTCTGACTACTGGAGAAGACTATTCAATACTTCTTGAGCACAGTACTAAAAAAATGTAACACATTTGTTCTTGCACAGCCCTCTACTAAGAGCCTATGGTCATACAATGTTCTGAGGAGGCCCGAAATGTATTTAGAAGTTGTGAAGATGACTTGTCAATGAAGGATTTCCTACCTCCATTTCGTCAGGTATTCTGCTCTGATTGTTGTTCAGTGAATCCAACAACGATACTGTTTTAGTTCAGACATGTGCTGCTATAAGGGCCCAGTGGTTCCGGTTGACATTCACAGGCATGAAGATCCAGTCATACATGGACATTTTAACCTATACATAAAAAATCAGTTATAGTTTATCTTCATTTCTAAGATTTAAAGAAAAATGCACAGAACACAGTTCTGTCCTTTTATGTCATGTAACACACTTGCAATGAAACTATGAACTTTAATTTAGTTGTGTTATATCGCAAATTCTGTTATGCTTAATTAGGTTATACAATTTATCATACAAAGTTCACCAGAAGAACAAAAAATGACAGCAGACGGTGGGAGAATGACGGATTTGCACATCATCTGCAACAATGGCGTCACATAAACCTTTGTACGTGTCTGCTCACAGGTGTTGTTGGTTGTTTCTTATACATCTTAGATGACCTTGTTCAACCTTTGAATACATGTCCACTAAAAATTGCATGAAGAGCTTACCACATCTATGCAGTGAGTTCAAGTGGTTGTTGCGTACCATGAGCTGAAACTTGTAGAAGGCTAATATTGTCAGGGGTTTTGAGCCTTGTTTGTTCTGTTTAGTGTCCCATTCTTTTAATCATATGTGCCGTCCATCTTGGCCATATGGGAACAGAAGAACACAATGCAATGGATCATAACTTCTGTGTGTTTCATGGATGTGTTGTAACTGACCTCCACGATGTGCCAGGACTATCTCTTTTGCCTACAGGTTCGTCAATGGGTCTGGGTAAAAGAACAGTGAGTTGATCACTCGAAGGCAGATTATATTGACGTGAATGAGAAGATTGAGGTTTGTAATCAGCATGAAGTATGAGTGTCTTGGTTGGCAAAGGACCTAGCTCAGCAGCCATCTTGAATGATCGAACGTATGAGTTACACAGATGAAGCATCTCTTGCAATAGAAACAGTTGTTCTTTGTTGAAAGATGACTCGGAAGCAGGCCCTTGAAGCAGGGCTGTAGTCGAGTTCATCACAAGTCCCTGCAAGACCCTCCAGTCCTAATCCCAATCACAAGCTATTCAAATGAGCTTTGACAAAGGCATTCCTTTGTCATTGTTCATCCAGTTACTTGTGACTGGCTTTATGAAAGGACTTGTGACTGGACTTGCGAAAGGACTTGCAGGGACTTGACTACAGCCCTGCCTTGAAGACGGTTTTGCAATTCGTGCGCAGTGTCCTATATATAAAATTGTGAAAATTTGTGGTCTGTGTTCTGGGCAGGAAACAGGGGACCAATCATGTGGTGAACTTGTCCTTGTATTTTGAAGGTTGGCATCCATTGTCCTGGAATACTCTAAGGAAGTCATGGCTTAAAGCATTGTTGAAGGTGCGAATTTCTTTACGAAATGCAATGGCGGCTGCTTCTGAAGACGTTAGCAATGTCTGCAATGGTTCAGGAGGTGCAGGTGTAGGGCTTAACCGTATCTTACCATTCTTGCAACATAAAGAGATTATCTTTGAACCCTTTTGAGTAGCTGTTTAAAGGCTCCAAAATAATGTAATAATTCAAATGTAATACAATTTGATTTAACTTGAAATACTGGTATTGAGCAATGCATGCAGGACATATAAAATCACCCTTGGGTTTGTGATTGATAGCTACACATAAAAAATGTAGCCATTAAACATCACAACAAACCCACAACTACCTACGACTAGGGGATTGGCAGCCTAGTATATCACAAGTGCTACATTGCGACAGAGGCTCAACAGCTGCTTCAATGAGCCTGCAGCAAACGTATGCCCTCACTGCAGCAGGAACATTCCTGTCCATGGTGGCCAGGGTTCACACTCCCCTCATCAAAGCAAGAGCATTCTAAAAGATAAAATTCAAAAATGTATATATCACTATGTAAGTACTAAAAAGTGGAAACAATTGGTTGTCGCTCTACCGGAGATGAACTTCTAACGTTACTTACCAACACTGTCCACAGCTATGGCCATCACTTTATTTTAAACTGTCATCAACTGTCCAATCACCAAGCTCTCCAACTTTGTTGGCACGGATGGACATGAACTTTCTGAAATAAATCAATAAATCCCAAACAGTTCAAAAGATGTTCCAATTCCAATTTTGCCTAAAAAAAATTAAAAATATCTCTAGCTTTCTTTCCATTCTTGTCATATCAACACTTACACTTCTTGATGAGTTCGGAATGATAAACAGTTCTGACTACTGGTGAAGACTATTCAATACTTCTTGAGCACATCAGTACTCCAAAAAATAACACATTTGTTCTTGCACAGCCCTCTACTATTAAGAGCTTAGGGTCATGCAATGTTCTGAGGAGGCCCTAAATGTATTTAGAAGTTGTGAAGATGACTTGTCAATGCAGGATTTCCTACCTCCATTTCTTCAGGTATATTCTGCTCTGATTGTTGTTCAGTGAATCCAACAACGATACTGTTTTAGTTCAGACATGTGCTGCTATAAGGGCCCAGTGGTTCTGGTTCACATTCACAGGCATGAAGATCCAGTCATACTTGGACATTTTAACCTATACATAAAACAATCAGTTATAGCTTACTCTGTATCTTCATGTCACAGGTTTTACCCGAGTTTTGTCCGAGTCCTGCGGTAGTTCGTTAATAAACAAGGATGTTGCTCATGGTAAAGAAATCACACAGACAGCGAAATTTAGTTGATCCCTTTCTCACAGGACAACAATATTGTTATTGAAACATTCCCTCCAGATAATAAAAATTCAGGGTCTGTCAACTAATTGGTCGGAGGAACGTTATCAAATAGTAAAAATATTCAAGGTGTTAACTTCAATGGTTAACATGGGGAGCCAGAATATCGGCAATCGACCAGTAAAAATCAAGTAGGGGTAATCAACGTCAACGACTCAAAATTTAGCATTCACGCGAGAGGAAAAAGAGCCAACGAATCAGTCGCCAAAGAGGTAAAAATGAAAAAATGAAGTACCAATGGGAACTCCATAAAAGAACTCACTAGTTGTGAATACGGGAAAAAACAAAACAGAATTTGATGCAAATGCAAAGAAAAGAGGATTAAACCACTGAGGTATTAACACGCGGGAATACAATCGATGAATACAATCGATGAATACAATCGATGAACACAATCGATGAACACAATCAAGGCAACATTCAAAATTTACAATGTAAAGTTCTTAAATTCTACATTGGCTTAATTTCACTCGACCTAATCCTGATAAGAAGTCGCAAAGAGAACTTCAAGGAAAAGACATATATCTCTCAACTGAGAGAGACGTTGTAATAAAATTCAACAAAAGATGCCAACAGCATACATTTTGGGGTAGGAAGAACAATATTAAGCCAATGGAGAAAATAATCACAACAAAATAATCAAGGTAATAAGTATGTGTGGATCTTAGCTGGTTTGGGCACTCTACTTGGGGCTTGCGTACGACGTGGAAGCGGCGACACGACTCAGATGGGCTCCGGGTCCAAAACAGGCTCCAAGGAATGCCGTCAGTCCAGAAAAGGGGTGGTGAGAAGCGGGCCAGGGTGGAGAGCTGAACCGGGTCAACTCCCCAAAGCGAGACCTGGTGGACTTGTGTTCTGTATCAACAGAGCACATGGTAGATGGATGCGAGAAGAGGTTTTAGGAACGTATATGACGCGTTCCTAAAACTATGTGACTACTTGGAAAAGTGCAAATTGGGGCACTTTGGAAGTACGATCTTCTCGCATCGAGGTCTTGTTCGCTTCTCAGTTAAAAAATCAACTTGTTTTTGTTTTAAATACTAATTAAATCTACAAGAAGAAAGTAAGAGTAGACGAGCGAATATGGACTATATACATAATGAATAATCAAAATTCAGCATGGCTGCTGCATTGGCTAACTTCGGTGGTGTTCACCCAGAACAATATTCAACGGTAAAGCATTATCTCAAATTACGGAAACATAATAACACAACAAAAATCTAAGCAATGAAAATGACTTGTTCGGCGCACGGGGCGTTTGCGGCGAGGTTTGGGTTGAAGCCGTGTTCTTTCGGGTTCGGCATCACAGGGCGGGGTAAACACACAGGGTAGGAGCATGTTCGAATGAAGAGTCCTACTTGGGCCGTCATCATCAATTGGCTCGACAACATATACCGGCATGTCAGGGCTTATCCTCCGTTGAACTCGATAAGACACCTTAATTACTCCAGCGGTCGGCCAGTTTGTGTTTGCCCTATAAGGCCAACGTTCTTCACCAAAACACGGTCGCCTACCTCAAGTGCATTCTCTCGTACTTGCCAATCGTAGCGGGCCTTGTACTTCTTGGCGGTCTTCGCCATTTCGGCCGATGCCAGCTCGTGTGCCCGACGCAACCTCTCCTTTAGTTCTGTGGCGTACTGGCTGTGGTTGGCACTTCCATCCTGTACGGGCAACCCAAACTGAACATCACCGATCAATGGGGAGTCGGGGCTCACGGCCAAACATCAAAAAGTAGGGGGACATGCCGGTAGATGAATATTTGGTGCAATTTAGGGCCGTGCTGGGTACCCGGATACCCGGATACCCGTGACCCGACCGCTGATTACGGGTATCCGGTTCCATTTTATCGATTCTATTACCGAAACTGTCTTTGTAAATTTTCGACACAACGTTCAGAAAGGCAAGTGCCCTTTTCTATTGATTACTTGCCGATAAATTGGTGGAACAAATCTGAGTAACACATCGTTTGAGTCCATTTGCCGACAATTTCCAAGCGCCAAGATTGCGGATGTCGGTTTTAACTTTGATTTGAGTCCATGTATTTTTACCGACAATTCCCGAAAGCTAACATTGTATCAATTGTTTTGTTACAGTTGTCCTTTGAGTACGATTTCCGACAAGATGTAAGCTTGCGGTTTTGTCCCCTGTTTTTAATTCACCAGTTATCTCAGGCTGTGTCTTATGATTGTATAATCCTCTATGCATAACAGTGTTCTCCACGGCCTGAAATTTTAGCAGGGATCCGTGGGATCCCCAGGGAAATTTTTGATTCTAGATGCTCTGTGGTGCATGCAATCTGAGGCATTTCCTGGTGGCCACACAAAGGTCTGAAATTCTAGCGTACGGCAAATGCTTCTACAAATCATAGAACGTCACACAACTTTGCACCCGACAAGAACATCGAGATCACTTATTTCAATATTACACGAACGTCGTATATATACCACATTGAAATCACTTGCTTACAAATCACGGTGTTGCCCATTAACCCTGCTTTGAAACTATAACTACGCATGCGCGTCTTTTTGACTAGCCTTTTCTCAAGACGCAGGTTTGCACAGTGATCCTTATACACGTGCGCTTATTGCTGCAATACATTCTTTCAGGCTTTAACAGAGGCTACGTACCAGGCCAGTTTTATGATGATGTGAATGCATATGTTTATGTTGCGTACGTTGCTTCCAGATATCTGTTCGATTACTATAAACGCTACTGCAATACTGCTGAATGTTAATGCTGGCAAACTCTTCTCATGTTCCACAGAGTGCGGTAAACTTCTTTGTACTTAGATAAAAACTGTGAAGACGGTGGAGAATGGGGGAAAATCCAATGGGGAAAAAAGTAGCAGGGCGGTGAAAATTTTAGAGGGGCGGTAAAACTTTAGCGGGGCGGCATACAATTTTGGCAGCGCTCGCACAGTCGCGATTAGTAGCTTGGCAGTAGAGTTGGCGGGGCGCGATGGAAAATACTTTACTTCCGGGTTTTTGTGAGGATTGTAAAAATAATCACGGGTACCCGGGTATCCGCCCCTTACGGAAATCGGGTACCCGGTTCCATTACTATCCGTAAACGCACACCCCTAGTGCAATTGTAGGCGTGCACCAGGGGGCCTACATGGAGTCGCCACTTCTGCTTCTGTTCATCTTCCAGGGTACCGAGCATGTTGAGCAGTGTTTGGTTGAAACGTTCACACTGCCCGTTACCCTTGGGATGATACGGGGTTGTCCGGGACTTCTTTATTCCAGATACGGCGCACAGATCTTGGATGAGGCAGGCCTCAAAATCCCGCCCCTGATCGGAGTGTAGCCGTTCGGGAAAACCATAATGGACGAAAAAGTTTTCCCACAGCACCTTTGCAACTGTGCGAGATGTCTGATTCTTGGTCGGGAAGGCCTGAGCATAGCGGGTGTAATGGTCAGTTATGACCAAGATATCTTTGGTGTTGCTGTCGTCAGGTTCCAAACTCAAGAAATCAATGCACACAAGTTGCATCGAAGCTGTGGTTTGGATGGAGACCAGAGGTGCCGCCTTCAAAGCCCTCCGCTTCCTCCGGATGCACCGCTCGCACGTCTGGCACTTCAGCTCAACATCCGCCGCCATTTTTGGCCAATAGAATCGGAAACGGGTGAGGTCGAGAGTTCTCTCATACCCTAGGTGACCAACATCATCATGCAGACCTCTGAGGGCTTGGTTTTGGTGACTCTTAGGGAGAACTAACTGCATTGTGTCACGCTTATCGCTTTTTGTTTTCTTCCGGTAGAGCACACCATCCTTAAGGGACAGCTTATCCCATTAACGTAGAAGGAGACGGGCCTCTTCTAACAGTGCTGACCGCTGCCCTGCAGTGGGGCATTGCCCTCTCTGAACATGTGGAATTACCTGACAAATGGCATCATCTTTTAGCTGGAGTTGACGCCAGTCAGTGGTCCCCATGGCTGGCAGGGCTGTCTGATCAGTCAAGGGGTTTAGCTCACAGGGTACAATCTGTTCGTAGTCCGTGATACTCTCTATTGGGGTCGGGTCTCCACCTGAATCTTGAGGGGTTGAATCTCCGGGTTGTACATTGTGCCGTTGACAAACAGCCTGGAAAATATCTTCTGAGCACACAACATCATTACCACCTTGTTCCAGTCGTTCACGGAGTCGACGTAGCTTTTTCTCCATAGATTGTGACTCATCATCTGCGTATGGGGGTGGCTGAGGTCTTCTAGACAAACCATCTGCGTCGGCATTACTTTTACCTGGGCGATACTTAAACGAAATTGTAATTCGCTAGGGCTGCCAACCATCGGTGTCCAGTGGCGTCTAGATTCGCAGTAGTCAATACGTACGTCAGTGGATTATTATCGGTGAGGACTGTGAATTTTCCTCCGTACAAGTAGTCGCGGAACTTTTTCGTAATAGCCCATTTCAGTGCCAAAAATTCCCACTTGTAGGCTGGGTAGTTAAGTTCGGACTTTGAAAGTCCGCGGCAAGCGTACGCGATGACATGAGGTCGGCCATCGTCTCCTTCTTGGTAGAGAAGTTAGTTTTTTGTACGATAGCATCGAACGACGCCTGGCAAGCCGGACTCCAGAGATCACCAAAGGGCTTGTTGGGACTGCGAAGCTTTGTGGGTAGTTTCTTCTTCGGTGGGTGTTTCTTCTGTTTCTTGCCAAACCGCCGTTTCGTCAAGTCACAACCTGCAGTCAACTCATTCAGTGGTTTGGCTATAGAAGAATAACCCTCAACAAAGTGACGGTAATAACCGGTGAAACCAAGGAATGATTTTAATTCTCTGGCTGTGTTGGGGACGGGCCACGAATTCACCGCTTCGATCTTGCAGTGGTCGGTACTAACACCGTCGGCAGAAATAACATGGCCAAGGCACTTCACAGACGACTGGAAAAACTTGCACTTGCTAGGACTGAGTTTGAGGTCAAACTGACGGAGACGGTCAAGCACTTGAATGAGTTTAGCCTCGTGTTCTTCAGCGGTCCTCGCAAACACAATGATGTCATCTAAGTAAACAAAGACACCGTTATGATGGAGATCCCGCATGCATTTTTCCATGAGATGCTGGAAAGTTGCAGGGGCGTTGGTGATGCCTTGGGGCATACGATTAAACTCATAGAACACAAGCGGACACCAGAAAGCGGTCTTATGCTTATCCTCCTCTGCCATCTCGATCTGGTAATACCCCGACTTCAAATCTAAGCAGGAAAACCACTTGGCACCATTCATCGCGTGTAAGGTATCTTCGATCTTGGGTATCGAGTACTGGTCTCGTATAGTGCGGCTGTTCAATTTCCGATAGTCAATACAAAGTCGGAGGTTCCCATTCTTCTTTCTTACTAGGACTATTGTTGAGGCAAACTGGCTGGCTGACTCTCGGACGATACCCTTTACTTGCAGTTCCCTTAGGTGCTGACGGGCATCAGCATAATCTGCTGGGGGGATGCGGCGGCACCCCTCGCAGAAAGGCGTTTCATCAGACAGACTGATAGTGTGCTTAACAGCCGACGTGCACCCAATATCCAAGTCGTCTTTGGAAAATACGTCAGAACGGCTACGGAGCAATTCAGTAACTCGCCTAATATCATTTGTGGGGAGGGGGGAACCTTCAAAGTCAATGTTAATGTTCTCATCGTTGGATGTATTTACAGATGGAGTTACATAGCCGCTTCTTGTGCATCAAATGGTACCTTCTCCGCAATGCTGAACGCCGAGGCAAGGCGACATCGGGCAGGGATCAACACATTTTGGCAGGACTTATTGGTGAGGATCACTCTTGTTTTTGCCATTCTGCGAGTGGGCAACTCGACCAGGCTGGCTTTCAGCTTAACACCATCGGGGAGCTGGGATGTATCCTCCTTTTCGATAAGAACTTCACACTTGGACCGAGAACGATTATTCACTAGCGTAGCTACTTCAACCTCTTCACCTGGCTTGATTGATGTGAGTTTTAGAGACTTAACTGGCCCAAGACTACCGGCATGGTTCACACTGGCGGAGGTTTTGTAAACTTGTGCCCACGCACTGTCAACTGGAAGTTTTCGCAGGAAATCTCTTCCGCCTTTCTGCCGAGAAACCAGCCCCATTTCCCGCACTACACTGGTGTTAGTCCCTACGAGCAGGGGGACGTCATCGGTTCCCTGACGGTCTGGACATACAAGGGCGAGGGTCGTGACTTCTCATTGGGTCCCGGCGGAGTTGGCTGGAAATTTCAAGTTCAGTTCTACAAAGCCCGTATACGGCACTGGCTGGCCAGCGGCGCCTATCACCGCAAGGTGCGATAGGGGTTGCAGCTGACAATGTGGAAGATGGCGGGCATGGTAGGAAGCAGTTAAGCACGTGACCTGCGACCCGGTGTCAAGGAGGCATCTGGATAGTTGGCCATCGATGAAGACAGGGGTGACGGCCTGATCACCGACAACACCATGAGGAACATCAGAAGAAGTTCTCTGACACCGCGCCGCAGAACGTGGACGTCTCACTGGACCCTCAGATGAGTTCGGGACGGCTGTTCAGGCCTCTACAGCTGCCCGTTCCCGTTTCCCGAGCCCTTGGACTCTTCTAGACGTGACATCATTTTCTCCTGTACCAGTGTCGGATTCTTTTTATTGGAGCAGGCATCCATCCGGTGCCCATCCTCTCGGCAGTTGTAACAAAATATGGATCTTCTGGTGTACCGGCGGGGAGTTGCTGATGCCCTGTCCCTAGGTGCGTTATTCTGTTGACTCTTGAACAGTCCGTCCAATCGGCGGTGCAGACGGTCAACGGTTTGTCGCAACTCTGCAACCTCACCGCCGTCTTGTGATGCTGGATTGGGGACCGTCTTTGGACCTAGGTTGGCATCTGTTGCAGTCTGGGCTAAGGCAACCACTCGTTTGGCTGGTTTGGCTGTCACCTTCCTCCGGTCTGACTTCTCCTCCAACAAGGCCTCTGCAGCTCGCACCTCGTGTGGAAGAAGAACCATGCTGAGTGGGTTGTCCTTCTTAGACCTCAGCTGAAGCATGTTTAAGAGTGTCTCGTTATACAGACACCCACGCTGAAACTGACTACAGAGGACCTTATCGGAGTGGTCATCGTGGATGCCGTCCGTCTCAACCACCTGTGTTAGGAGCGCATACAATCAAAGAAGATAGTCTGATGCCTTCTCCTCCTAATTCGGGTAAGTACACCGAAACGTGGTCAATAGCTCGTCGCCGTCGGCAGTGGGACCATATGCCCTGCAGAGGCAGTTTAAATAATCTTGCGCCGAACTCCAATCGGGTACGGCCCAGATGACGTCTAGAGCTGGTGGAACCAATGCTTCTGTAATCCGACTCTTCTTTTCACCATCCGGAACGCTTTCGTCTCTCAAGAGTTGGCGTGCTAATTGTCGCCAATTTTCGAAGTCAAGCTCACCAGAGGAGACAGGGGACTTCCCTGAAAACAACCTCAGCCGGCGATATGACCTGCTCAGGACTTTGTCAACGACATGGACCACTTTCGGCTTAGCTCCCTCACTATCTGTTATGGCTTCGTCTGCCTTAGCTTCTTCCGGAACTAACCCAAGGGGCTTTAAATCATCTATAGTCTTGTCATGAAGGGACAAAAATTCCTTAAAGGCCTCTGAAAATTCCATCGTGTTCAATTGATACAGAAATACCACGACAATATGATATTAAATTAGGAGAGCAAGATAGAAGGAATAGCAATGGAGAAAAATGCACCAATAAAGGAATATGAAATATAAAAAATTCAAATTCAAAGGCAAAATGGCAATCAACAATCAACAATATGAAAGAAAGGGAAAGGTTAGCACCAAAATAATCAGTCAGGAATGAATCAACAACAATATATCTAAGATCAACTTTAAAAGAGCTTCTGTCAAAAGATTTGTAATGTTTCCCTTTATAGGAAAAAATTCAAAAAAGCAGCAAGTTTCTAGGAGAACAACATGAATGGCGAAGAGTCTACAAGGGAAACAATTTAGAAAATTTAGCAAATCCAGGTGGTGCCTCCAATTTTGCGGTAGTTCGTTAATAAACAAGGATGTTGCTCATGGTAAAGAAATCACACAGACAGCAAAATTTAGTTCATCCCTTTCTCACAGGACAACAATATTGTTATTGAAACATTCCCTCCAGATAATAAAAATTCAGGGTCTGTCAACAGTAATTGGTCGGAGGAACGTTATCAAATAGTAAAAATATTCAAGGTGTTAACTTCAATGGTTTAACATGGGGAGCCAGAATATCGGCAATCAACCAGTAAAAATAGTAGGGGTAATCAACGTCAACGAATCAAAATTTAGCATTCACGCGAGAGGAAAAAGAGCCAACGAATCAGTCGCCAAAGAGATAAAAATGAAACAATGAAGTACCAATGGGAACTCCATAAAAGAACTCACTAGTTGTGAATACGTGGACAAAACAAAACAGAATTTGATGCGAATGCAAAGAAAAGAGGATTAAACCACTGAGGTATTAACACGCGGGAATACAATCGATGAACACAATCAAGGCAACATTCAAAATTGACAATGTAAAGTTCTTAAATTCTACATTGGCTTAAGTCGCAAAGAGAATTTCAAGGACGTTATAGAGACGTTATAGAGACGTTATAATAAAATTCAACAAAAGATGCAAACAGCATACATTTTGGGGTAGGAAAAACAATATTAAGCCAATGGAGAAAATAATCACAACAAAATAATCAAGGTAATAAGTAAGTGTGGATCTTAGCTGGTTTGGGCACTCTACTTGGGGCTTGAGTACGACGTGGAAGCAGCGACACGACTCAGATGGGCTCCGGGTCCAAAACAGTCAGCGACGTCGAAACAGGCTCCAAGGAATGCCGTCAGTCCAGGAAAGGGGTGGTGAGAAGCGGGCCAGGGTGGAGAGCTGAACCGGGTCAACTCCCCAAAGCGAGACCTGGTGGACTTGTGTTCTGTATCAACAGAGCACGTGGTAGATGGATGCGAGAAGAGATTTTAGGAACGTATATGACGCGTTCCTAAAACTATGTGACTACTTGGAAAAGTGCAAATTGGGGCACTTTGGAAGTACGATCTTCTCGCATCGAGGTCTTGTTCGCTTCTGGGGAGCTCGAAGCAAGACGGGGGATAAAGTCATGCCGAAACACGCGCTCGGAAAGGCTTGGGGGAGAATTTTCATTGGTCAGAAAACTAAAACAATGAGGTAATTTAACCTTCCGATTGTCTAGAGCCAATCAGAAAAGGAATAGTGGACTAAAATTCTTCAGGGTGCGTAAACATCTAAAGAATTGACCAATCTGGTCTTATGTTTGTGCCACGTTGTACAGCGTGGCCAAACTTAACACTAAAATCTGCAGAGTTGCAAAAAGGGGGGTTTTATGTAAGTGTAACATGTGCCCTTAGGCAGCTCCGGAATTGCCAACGTGGCTAAGATGCAGCGGTGAGAGTGGAACATTTACAAACATTTGTCGGACTAAATTTTGTACAAGAATTTTCAAAATTTAACAGGGTCCGACATTCATTTATCAGATTTAAAGAAAAGTGCACAGAACACAGTTATGTAATTTTATGTCATGTAACACACTTGCAATGAAACTATGAACTTTAATTTAGTTGTGTTATATAGCAAATTCTGTTACACATGCTTAATTAGGTTATACAGTTTATCATACAAAGTTCACCAGAAATAAAAAATGACAGCAGAGACGGTGGGAGAATGACAGATTTGCACATCATCTGCAACAATGGCGTCACATAAACCTTTGTACGTGTCTGCTCGCAGGTGTTGTTGGTTGTTTCTTATACATCTTAGATGACCTTGTTCATCAACCTTTGAATACATGTCCACTAAAAATTGCACGAATAGCTTACCACATCGATGCAGTGAGTTCAAATGGTTGTTGCGTACCATGAGCTGAAACTTGTAGAAGGCTAATATTGTCAGGGGTTTTGAGCCTTGTTTGTTCTGTTTAGTGTCCCATTCTTTTAATTCTATGTGCCATCCATCTTTATGGGAACAGATGAACGTAATGCAATGGATCATAACTTGTGTGTGTTTCATGGATGTGTTGTAACTGACCTCCACGATGCGCCAGGACTATATCTCTTTTGCCAACAGGTTCGTCACTGGATTAAGGTAAAAGAACAGTGAGTTGATCACAGGAAGGCAGATTATATTGATGTGAATGAGAAGATTGAGGTTTGTGATCAGCATGAAGTATGAGTGTCTTGGTTGGTAAAGGACCTAGCTCAGCAGCCATCTTGAATGATCGAACGTATGAGTTACACTGAAACATCTCTTGCAATCAATAGAAACAGTTGTTCTTTGTTGATAGATGACTCAGAAGCAGGCCCTTGAAGCAGGGCTGTAGTCGAGTCCATCACAAGTCCCTGCAAGTTCCTGCAAGTCCATCACAAACCCTCCAGTCCTAATTCCAATCACAAGCTATTCAAATGAGCTTTGACAAAGACATTCCTTTGTCATTGTTCATCTAGTTACTTGTGACTGGCTTTATGAAAGGACTTGTGACTGGACTTGCGAAAGCACTTGTGAAAGGACTTGCAGAGACTCGACTACAGCCCTGCCTTAAGGACGATTTTGCAATTCGTGCGCAGTGTCATATATGAAAATTTGTGAACATTTGGGGGCTGTGTTCTGGGCAGGAAACAGGGGACCAATCATGTGGTGAACCTGTCCTTGTATTTTGAAGGTTGGCATCCATTGTCCTGGAATTGTTTGTTCATTATACCCTAAGGAAGTCATGGCTTCAAGCATTGTTAAAGGTGCGAATTTCTTTACTAAATGCAATGGTGGCTGCTTCTGAAGACGTTAGAAATGTCTGCAATGGTTCAGTAGGTACAGGTGTAGGGGTTAACCGTATCTTACCATTCTTGTAACATAAAGAAAATATCTTTGAACCCTTTTGAGTAGCTGTTTGAAGGCTCCAAAATAATGTAATAATTCAAATGTAATACAATTGATTTAACTTGAATTACTGGTATTGGGCAATGCATACAGGACATATGAAGTCGCCCTTTGGTTAGTGCTTGATAGCTACACATGAAAAATGTAGCCATTAAACATCACAACAAACCCACAACTACCTACGACTAGGGGATTGGCAGCCTAGTATATCACAAGTGCTACATTGCGACAGAGGCACTCCACAGCTGCTTCAATAAGCCTGCAGCAAACGTATGCCCTCACTGCAGCAGGAACATTCCTGTCCATGGTGGCCAGGGTTCACACTCCCCTCGTCAAAGCCAGAGCATTCTAAAAGGAAAAATTCAAAAATATGTATCACTAAGTAAGTACTAAAAAGTGGAAACATTTGGTTGTCGCTCTTATACCGGGAATGAAATTCTAACGTTACTTACCAACATAGCAAATGGTCCACAGCTATGGCCATCACTTTGATGAGCAGATTTGAAACTGTCATCAACTGTCCATTCACCAAGCTCTCCAACTTTTGTGGGCACGGATGGACATGAACTTTCTGAAATAAACAATCCCAAACAGTTCAAAAGATGTTCCAATTCCAATTTTGCCTACACAAATTTTAAAAAATATCTCCAGCTTTCTTTTCATTCTTGTCATATCAGCACTTACATTCTTGATGAGTTCGGAATGATAAACAGTTCTGGCTACTGGAGAAGACTATTCAATACTTCTTGAACACAGTACTCCAAAAAAAATAACACATTTGTTCTTGCACAGCCCTCTACTAAGAGCCTATGGTCATAGGCCCCAAATGTATTTAGAAGTTGTGAAGATGACCATTTGTTTTAAGTCAATGAAGGATTTCCTACCTCCTTTTCTTCAGGTATATTCTGCTCTGATTGTTGTTCAGTGAATCCAACAATGATACTGTTTTAGTTCGGACATGTGCTGCTATAAGGGCCAATTGTGGTTCTGGTTCACATTCACAGGCATGAAGATCCAGTCATACATGGACATTTTAACATATACATAAAAAATCAGTTATAGCTTACTCTGTATCTTCATTTCTAAGATTTAAAGAAAAGTGCACAGAACACAGTTCTGTCGTTTTATGTCATTTGAAACACACTTGCAATGAAACTATGAAATAACTTTAATTTAGTTGTGTTATATAGCAAATTCTGTTACACATGGATATACAGTTTATCATACAAAGTTCACACAAAAAATGACAGCAGACGGTGGGAAAATGACGGATTTGCACATCATCTGCAGCAATGGCGTCACATAAACCTTTGTACGTGTCTGCTCGCAGGTGTTGTTGGTTGTTTCGTATCCATCTTAGATGACCTTGTTCAACCTTTGAATACATGTCCACTAAAAATTGCATGAAGAGCTTAATTACCACATCTATGCAGTGAGTTCAAATGGTTGTTGCATACCATGAGCTGAAACTTGTAGAAGGCTAATATTGTCAGGGGTTTTGAGCCTTGTTTGTTCTGTATTACAGAGTGTCCCATTCTTTTAATCCTATGTGCCATCCATCTTTATGGGAACAGAAGAACGTAATGCAATGGATCATAACTTGTGTGTTTCATGGATGTGTTGTAACTGACCTCCACGATGCGCCAGGACTATATCGCTGTTGCCAACAGGTTCGTCACTGGATTAAGGTAAAAGAACAGTGAGTTGATCACATACAGGAAGGCAGATTATATTGATGTGAATGAGAAGATTGAAGTTTGTGATCAGCATGAAGTATGAGTGTCTTGGTTGGCAAATTAAGGACCTAGCTTAGCAGCCATCTTGAATGATCGAACGTATGAGTTACACTGATGAAGCATCTCTTGCAATAGAAACAGTTGTTCTTTGTTGATAGATGACTCAGAAGCAGGCCCTTGAAGCAGGGCTGTAGTTGAGTCCATCACAAGTCCCTGCAAGACCCTCCAGTCCTAATCCCAATCACAAGCTTTTCAAATGAGCTTTGACAAAGGCATTCCTTTGTCATTGTTCATCCAGTTACTTGTGACTGGCTTTATGAAAGGACTTCTGACTGGACTTGCGAAAGGACTTGCAGGGACTTGACTATACAGCCCTGCCTTAAGGACGGTTTTGCAATTCGTGCGCAGTGTCATGATCATATATGAACATTTGTGAAAATTTGTGGGCTGTGTTCTGGGCAGGAAACAGGGGACCAATCATGTGGTGAACTTGTCCTTGTATTTGGAAGGTTGGCATCGATTGTCCTGGAATGGTTTGTTCATTATACCCTAAGGAAGTCATGGCTTTGATTGATTAATTGATTGATTAGGTGCGAATTTCTTTACGAAATGCAATGGCAGCTGCTTCTGAAGACGTTAGAAATGTCTGCAATGGTTCAGGAGGTGCAGGTGTAGGAGTTAACCGTATCTTACCATTCTTGTAACATAAAAAGAATATATCTTTAAACCCTTTTGAGTAGCTGTTTAAAGGCTCCAAAATAATGTAATAATTCAAATGTAATACAATTGATTTAACTTGAATTACTGGTATTGGGCAATGCATACAGGACATATGAAGTCACCCTTGGGTTTGTGTTTGATAGCTACACATGAAAAATGTAGCCATTAAACATCACAACAAACCCACAACTGCCTACGACTAGGGGATTGGCAGCCTAGTATATCACAAGTGCTACATTGCGATAGAGGCACTCCACAGCTGCTTCAATGAGCCTGCAGCAAACGTATGCCCTCACTGCAGCAAACGTATGCCCTCACTGCAGCAGGAACATTCCTGTCCATGGTGGCCAGGGTTCACACTCCCCTCGTCAAAGCCAGAGCATTCTAAAAGGAAAAATTTAAAAATATATATATCACTATGTAAGTACTAAAAAGTGGAAACATTTTGATGTCGCTCTTATACCGGGGATGAAATTCTAACGTTACTTACCAACATAGCAAATGGTCCACAGCTATGGCCATCACTTTGATGAGCAGATTTGAAACTGTCATCAACTGTCCATTCACCAAGCTCTCCAACTTTTGTGGGCACGGATGGACATGAACTTTCTGAAATAAACAATCCCAAACAGTTCAAAAGATGCTCCAATTCCAATTCTGCCTACACAAATTTTAAAAATATCTTCAGCTTTCTTACCATTCTTGTCATATCAGCACTTACATTCTTGATGAGTTTGGAATGATAAACAGTTCTGGCTACTGGAGAAGACTATTCAATACTTCTTGAGCACAGTACTCCAAAAAAAATAACACATTTGTTCTTGCACAGCCCTCTACTAAGAGCCTATAGTCATAGGCCCCAAATGTATTTAGAAGTTGTGAAGATGACCATTTGTTTTAAGTCAATGAAGGATTTCCTACCTCCATTTCTTCAGGTATATTCTGCTCTGATTGTTGTTCATTGAATCCAACAACGATACTGTTTTAGTTCGGACATGTGCTGCTATAAGGGCCCAGTGGTTCCGGGTTGACATTCACAGGCATGAAGATCCAGTCATACATGGACATTTTAACCTATACATAAAAAAATCAGTTATAGTTTACTCTGTATCTTCATTTCTAAGATTTAAAGAAAAGTGCACAGACACAGAACACAGTTCTGTAATTTCATGTCATGTCAAACACACTTGATATAGCAAATTATATTACACATGCTTAATTAGGTTATACAGTTTATCAAGAAGAAAAAGATGACAGCAGAGACAGGCTAGGCAACCCCAACCAAGTAAGTTCAACAAGGGTGTCCACAGCGGTGCCCACGTGCACGGAGTCGCCCATGGGAACATCTTAATAGTTGAAGGGTCATCTTGGAGTGTCTTGTAGTGTTTGAGGATTATGTCACACACAGGCAAGTTCAGGGGATGGTAGGTCAGAACCAGAGGGATATGTTCCATGTTTTTTTTTTAGGTTTCTAAACCAAGGCCGAGTCGCGAATGACTGAAGACACTTTGTGGAGAGCGGCACCAGTGACGGATGCTTGGGAGCCACAACGTATGAATAAATTCTTTATCTCCAGGCTGCATTTTTTTAAATCTGCGTCGTTGCTACAAATACGTCTTAGTTGGAGAAATTGGCTGTAAGGAATTGAGTCCTTACACCGACGAGGGTGGGAAGACTTGTAGTGGAGGTAGCTGTGGGAGTCAGTCCGTTTGTAATGGATCGTGGTGCTGATGAGACGACTACCCTGATGAGACGAAGGTCAAGGACTTCTGGGATATCTCTGAAGTGAACCGCAAGGCTGGGTGGAATCCGCGAAGGAGATCAACTCTTTAACGTCTTCCTTTCAGCCTGTAGTAGCACCAATGTCATCAGTGTTGCACTTGTATAGCAGGATAACCCATGTGAGTGCCCATAGCCACACCAGTGGTCTGGAAGTAGTGTTTGTTGTTGAATGTGTGACAACTAACTCCACTATTAACATGAGAAAGGTACTTGTGGATGGAAAGAGGTTAGGGCGGATGGTCGTGTTTTCACTTTTAATTTTTGTAACTTATTTGTTTATTCATTTGCCTTGTACACATGTATACATCATAACACATGGGCTGTGAACTGTGGAATATAATTAGACTCAACATTACCTTTCAACAAGTTCTCTTTTCCTGCTGCTAGTTTTCGCATTTCTTTTCTTCAGTTCCTCCAATTCTTGAATATTTAATTCACCATGAGGAGACATCTGCCTATTTAGTGACGACATAATTGTTGTTGTTGTTGTTTTTACTTTTCTGTCAGCTGCGGCTCAGTTTCACGCATGCCAGGCTAGCAAGTTGTCAGATAGACCGGGATGCTTGCTTCCCTCTGTCGACAACTTTCTCCAAAGGTCTCCCATTAGAAGCCAAGCAAAGAATGCTTGATGACATCTTTTTTGCTGGTTTTCTTCACACTTTGTGAATTATCTGCAGATGACCAACTCGCTTGCACTCTCAACCCCAGCATCCTTCTTGAGTACTCCTACATGTGAGCTTCCTTCTCTTGGGAAGTTGGCAATTCTTGTTGTTCAGCCTCTCAATGACTCTCTTTCATCTTTGCAAACGTGCCTCAAGTGTTGATGAGAGCATGAGAATATCATCAGGTATAGAACAATCTTCAGTCATGTTCAATATTACCCAATCTTATGGCAAATATTATGTTACTAAGAGTTACGACATTTCTTGCCATAACTCTTTCTTGTGTTTGCAAATGCTCTTCTGATGTTAGTGAAAACACATGGTTCTTCCCAAAGTGCTTGGGTAATTGACCAATCGTTAGAACATGCCAGGTTATGAACTAACATGTCCTAACTGAGCTCCATTTCCTTGAAAAGGAGGCAATTTCCATTCAGGCTTTTAGGGAATCTAATATCTAGATACAGAATGATCTCAGTCAGGTTTTGTCAACAGATATTAGTTTCAAGATTCTCTCAAATGTGATTGTGCTATTGACCATTTTTTGGGATGTTGTGGTCAAGTGGCCTAGCATACTGGACCCAAGTTCAGTCAGATCTCAGTTGTCTGATTCTCTGGATGCCTTGTCTGACAACTCATCGGATCCTTTCTCATCTGATAACTCGGATCCTTTCTCATCTGATAACTCGGATCCTTTCTCCGTCATCTGATAACTCGGATCCTTTCTCCGTCATCTGATAACTTGGATCCTTTCTCCTCTGATCGGGTCGATGTACAAGCCACATTCTTCCTCACCAGCACCTTCCCAGACAACACATTTCGCTAGATCTTGTCATCAAAATAGTTATAACGGGCTTTGCATATGCAGACATCATCTGTCCGGAAAAAAGTTGGGAAATTCTCTTGAATCTTACAAGATCTCCGAAATTGTATTTTATTGTTGATTCTCTACTCTTTTAAAACGAAAAGACTGAACATAAGAGCTAGGATGGGTTTGAACCCCAAAAACATGCAGGATAGGCACACAGCAGCATGAAAGATACAAGAACATTGTTAGTATAAACAATGTACTCAATAAAATGCTGCAAAATTACTAAAATGAATTGCCATGCCATGAAATTGATATAATGTCCATTTTCAGTCCAGGGCCAGGTCATTGTTTATTCTGACTTGAGTTTGAGTCACAAGTCCCTAAGAAAATGTGAATTGAGTCTGAGTTTTGAGTCATGCATCTCTGCATTATGCTATTTTGTGTTCACAAGAGAAGAACTCTCCTCCAGTGTGGATGAACGTTACAAAATGGTGTCCATCAGTGTCAACATGAAATTTTAACCCTAACCGTCCCAAATCCGCAAAATCTGCCCAAATCCAGCAGTACGTTGTTGTATTTTCATGAGGTTCAGGACTGGTAGAGCCTTGGCACCATTACTTTACATAGAGCTACGATCGAGATGCACCAATTTGGATTTGGATAGGTTCAGGACACTTCCCAGTAAAAGTGCCAAAGTGGTTAGGGTTAATATTTGTATTACCACTGCTAGAAGTGATGCACCAAGGGGGTGGGGATGGCAGGCTGCTCGGGGGGAGGGGGGGACTAAAACCAATTTACTACCTTACCAATCATGCAAATAAATATGAAGGTCACTTGTTTCAGGACATTGCACGTTGACATCAGCATCACTTTGGTACTATATTATCTTTCATTGCTAGACTACAGCTGTAAGCCAGATGTCTATACAAATTTGCATTTTTAACCCTTTAGAATCTGCACCCTTGTCTTTAAGTTGGCCAGCAGGACCATTATATACCAGCTATGCAGTTAAAACGTATCCTATGGATCCAGCATTAAAAGATTTTGAAAAGCACTGAGATTAATTAGGGACAGTGTTACCTACAGCCTCCCAATGAACCCCAGAAAATGCAGTTTAACTCATAGATCCAACCGTTCCGTAACTTTTCCCAAGATGCAATAGAACTACAAAGAGATGATGTCATGCTTTGCGTACATGCTTTTTTTTTGACAGAAGCAACAAAACAAAGTGTGACATTATTTCTCTGTAGGTCTTAGAAATTAACATCTACAGCCACATAAAATAAAACAATTTCAAAGGAAGGTCATGCTAAATGACCAGAGAATGGTCAGAAATGTATTGGTAATTCCTAGAAACTTAGTAGCGATCTTTATCTAATTTGTATGATCAAGGGCTGTGTAACTCAATTACATGTAGATTGCCACAATCGTATCACAGTTTAACTTTCTTGTTAACTTTCTTCCTTTTTGGTAGTACATGTACATTGTAACGCTATAGTTAAGCAGAGACGTTTGAATTCAAAGATTAAGTAATCTGGTGTGATGTGGACGATCGATCTATAATTTTTCTTACACAGACTTGTGACTGACAGGCCGATCCACTTAGCACAACTGCTTGATGTATTGACCAATCACAGATGCACGTGCCACCTGTCCGTCACTTTTGTCGGACTATACTCGCATGTGATTGGTCAATACATGAAGTGCCAGTGCTGAATGGATTGGTCTATTATAGGTAGAGAGAGAAGATCCAAATCTGAGGCAATATAATCAAAAAGTTTGACTTGATTCCACCTAGAGCCCCAAACTGGATAAATAGCCCAGACTTGGTTTGATTTGGTTGGAGAAGAGTTGGGCTCATCCTTACAGTACATTGCATTTGAAAGTTAACCTGGGAATGGGAATTTCTCTTCACACTTTTTCTCTTTCCCCAATTCGTTTTCATTTTCCCGCCATTTCACACAAGTGGGGAAACATTTTCATGACTTTTCACACAAGTAGGAAAATACTTCCACACCTTTTCTCAAAAGTGGGAAAATCATTTTCCACTTGAATTTGCAGGGTGAATAAGTAGCGTTGAAACGCGAATGCAACTGCAAATTATTTTCACAAAATTTCCCATTCCCATTCCAGTGTTAACTTTCAATGGCAATGTACTGTACAATCACTTTCACGCCAGTCTATTAGTTTGTTCTACATATATTTTCTTGGTAAATGTTACACTGACTACTCCAACTAGGTTTCTCCTAAGGTGTTTGAGTTAGAAACTCGGCTATTCCACTTGTTCTCACCAGTATACTCGAGCTATACCGAGAGGCACGTGTGAAATGAAAAGTATGTATGCCAGTAGCTTTTCCCTCACAGTGTATCTCTGGAATTCTTTGCCTGTGGCATGTTTGCCTTTATTCTGCAATCTTTCCTGTTTGAAGAGTCATCTCAATTTCTACCTGTTGCTTTTACCCTATGCCTCATCAAGTGGCCTTGTTCGGGGAATCTATTATTTGCATGGAAAAAAAATACAGCATACTTTCTTAATTTTTTGATGGCCTTACACATCCAGACTAGGCTGAGTGCAGACTGGCTGGTCAAGAGTCGAGACATGAGTTCGAGGAGCAATATGACATTTTAAATTTTAGGGGGAATCAAGAAATTAAGTGTGCATTCATGTCTGCTTTTTAGCCTCTTGAATACGGACAACGGCCATAGCCACAGTTTGAAAAAAGACCACCTGGTTATCATCTATATGTGCATTCCTGCGCATACTCAATCCATTGTTTGCCTATTGTTTGCATTTATGCTTGGCTGCACAGCCCATTCTTGGCATACCATCACCCCATCAATAACAGCCAGAGGCAAGGGGTTAAGACTCGACTGGATTTTAATTTTTTTAATTTTTTCTATTTTGGCCTTGGGTTGGATCCAGACCTAGATTCAAACATCCCAGAAGGGGTTTCAGTTTTGGGTCACTTTAATTAATGAATACAAATGAGTAAATTGCAATGAATTATATAAATGTATCTGGGTCATTCCATAAAGTTGGGGTCCAAAAGTGTTTTTGGTGTTTAATTTGTTATATAGTGACATATATAAGATTTTGCAATTCAGGACACATTCTTTAATGCATTCTACATGTATCTCCAAGAATGATGTAAAGCAAAGTACCTGCCAAACAAGTAGGGAATCATGTGAAGTCAGTTTTTATGAGACTTGATGGGAAATTACACAGGTCAGGTGTAACAGGGAGACCCAAAAAATCACACCTTTGGACCCCAAATTTATTTATAGAATGACCCATTCATGGGAATGCATAAACTATTTAAATTCTCAGAAATCTGTGTGTCTTGTAAATTATAGCTTTTGGCAGCTTTGTAAACTTTTTACTGTTGTAAATACTTTGAAATGTATTAATATTTATGCTACTGTATGCTGTGACTAATAATATGAATGAAGAATAATGGAATCTATTATTTGACAACAATAATGATATTTTCAAGATATCCCTGCCAAATTTTATAATCTTGCAAAAATAAATATGGGATTACAGGTAACACTATGTTGAAACATTGAGTTCATTTTTACCCTGGTTCTTTTCTGAGAACCACACTGTTTGACTATTAAAAGGTAAAAAAAATCGAACAATTGTTTAATATTATTTCATTCTATTTAAAAATGTATTCTATTTTCAGATAATTTGTTTTAACTTGCCCCTTTGGGCCAAAAAAAAGAAAAGAAAAACTGTATACCGCTTTAAGAGTTGCCCAACTTAAAATTATCTAAAAGGCACCAGTGTTCTAGCCAGGCATTAAATAGTGCTAGCACCCACTATGCTTTCAGGTATTAGCACTAAGCTTGAATCCTGCCCCTACACTACCACTACCCTATAAATTTAAGAGCAAGAGTATTCTAAATGATTTCAAATGAACAAATTTTTTGCCTATATAATCTTAAAAACTTTTGCTCAAAACAGTCTTGGAAAGTGGCCAGGAACTGCCTAAAATAAGATTGCACCATAGAGCATCTAGAATCCAACAATTTTCGAGCTGCTTAGGCAGACCCTGGACCCCCACGCTGTAAGGGCTTCATGCTCCAGGCTCGGATTGTCCATCCTTGAGCAAAAAGCCCCTACACTTTAATTTCACCCTGGCTAGAACACTGCAAGGCACACATTGCCCTGAAATTCACTAAAATAATTCTGGTTAGTTACCTAACTTATCTTGTCTGATTGTATCATTGTAAATATTATACTATAATGTGAAATTTTATGGAGAAATGAGGAAAATCATTGATGTCCAGATCTTCAGACTGGTGCTGCACATAGTGCAGCCTGTATGCATTTAAAGCAATACAGACCAAGGGAACCAGTCTGAATTTTCAAATTTTCCAACGGTCCGACTGTTTCAAACCAAACTGCCGTCACCGAAATGATTTTCTTTAATGATATTCAAACAATCTATGCATTTTCAGAGAATGGTGGTGTCGATTATTATTCTTCTACTTTTGAATGATCTTAGGACAATTTCAAGACAAATGCTTTCTGTATAAACCTGATTTATCTTCAAGCAAGCTTGAATCCTCCATGCTGATTGGTCTATCCATAGCAACAATCAAGGCTGTTCGTCGGTTTTGACGATGACGTGTGCCATTCACGGTTTATGAATTCTCATGTGACTGTATAGACTAATCCAACGGGCAAAATTAGAAGCCATCTTTGGGTACCCAATCGGGCGGTACTGCGCTCACGCGCGTCATACGCATTCTAACTTTAGAGGCGCGTGTTTACTTTGGCAATCCTATTGGTCAAAGGCGCAATGAGTGCGCGCGTATGACGAGCGCGCATGTATGGTACCGCTCGATTGGGTACCCAAAGATGGCTTCTAATTTTGCTCGTCTGATTAGTCTATTGGCAGGCATGTATTGCACGCTCTTCTGTGTTGTACTTGTTTTACTGTGGCACGTACACTATGCATGCCGTGTGCATGTGGACACAGCGTATGCACTCAGTGAAGACTTACTGTACATCAAGTTTGCTTGAAGATAAATTTGTTATCTCACGTGCGATATGGGCAGCTCCAAGGCAATGTGTCTCCTTATAAGTGCCCCAGAATGCAGCAGAAAGCATATCTGGATTTCAAAATTCAAAGTATGCTGGTATTGCTAGTAATTTTTGTTAACAGGAAATTATTTTTGTTCTAGATTATTACAAGTTAATAACACTTGTACAATACAGGTAACTTTTGTACCACTGAAGATATACATGCGTATTGTATAACCTCGGAATGCAAACATTTCAATTTATTTGTATGACAATGTATGTCAGAACCACCTCATACAGGCAAGTAGGATTTTTAAGATTTTTTTTTTTACCAATGCATTGCATTCTTTTATACTTTTCAGAATAAATAAGGAAGGCTTTGCTCACCGTGCACAGTGAGTAGAAAAATAAAAATTGCAGACTTTACGTAAGCCATTTTTAGGCATAAGGTCGTGAAATTGTTACTCTTGAGCCTACTTTCAGTTTAAAACCTCAATTGAAAAACATGCACAGGATTTATTAACTGAATATGGGAAAATATTTTGAGTTTAGCACATTTTTTACTTGCACTGTATATTGACTGTGAAATTCTTCTCTGTAATAATTTGAATAATCTTAAATTGGAAACGGTGAATTTCATGATCTGATTTGAATTTTCTTTTTCCTATTTTGCCCTTAGGAAAAAAAACTGACAGGAGAATAAATGATGTATGATGCATTAAACATATTGTTTAATACTTTGATATTTAGTGTAATACTGATGAATGTACACTCCTTTATTCGATGCAATAAATCCAATATTTACACAAGGAATGATTCATTCTAAATATTGTATTTCTTGTCTGACCACATTTTAATTAAAATACAAGGTTTAACCCCTCTAGGCTAGCATTTTCCAATACAAGATATATACGTTGTCTATTTTTGTATTTTCTTTCTCAAAATATTTGTGTGAAATAAAAGTATTGAGATGGGAGGCATTTTATGAGCAGTATATTATATTATAAAAAACATTTTTTTATTACATCTTCTTTTGGGATCAAATTCAACAAGATTACCCATGTAACACCCGTTTTCATATGATTTTTACTTCTAAAACTTTTAGTTTGGTTTCTCTTTTGGGCCAAATTCAACAAAATAACAAGGGATACCCCTTAATGTATTTTACTTTCAAAAAGTAATCTCTAAATCTTTAAATCAAAATTGTTTTTTTGGGGGGGGGCTCTTTTTTGCAAAATTTGAATTTTGGACCAAAATCAATAAAACAGGAATTTATTTTTATTTAGAAAATCCATTCTAGACCCTTTTGATCTGTTTCAATAGCTAGACATATTCTGGGTTTTCCTCCCGTCTCTAAAACTGAAATTTCTTAGTGGTCTTCCTACAGGTTTCTTCAGGCTTTCGAGCTACAGTGCGATATGCGCTTTTGAAGAATCCTTGGTTTCATTACCAGAAAGAATTAAATAAAATAAGGGGTATGGCCTTGCCTTCCTCTTTAGAAAATACAACTTTGTGACTCGGAAATAAAAATCTTTTTGGACCAATATCAACAAAAATGACAAGGGGTATCCCTTGCTGTAGTTACTCTTCTGTTTTTAGGGGTGGGTCGGGGTGCCGTTTTCTTTTTTTAAATGTATGCCAAAATGAACAAAAATGGCAAGATGTATACCTTATGTTTTTCTCAATCCATTAATTTGGGGGCATCTTTTGCAAACTCTCGGGCCAAATCTATTTTAAAACGTCTATTATTGCCTTTTTTTAAAGCATGGTTTTGGGCTAGAAAGTAACAAGAAAGACAAGGGGTACCCTCACAATGTTTTTCTTCCAAAAATGTTCACTTTTTGGTTTATTCGGAAAATATCTTATTTTGGGGAAATTAAATAAAATGGCAAGAGATACCCCCCATGTTATTTCTTCCTAAAATTGGTTTTCCCATCCAATTTCAACAGTTTTGTTCATTCTCAAATTCATGCAGTTTGTTAAGTTTTAATACAACATACAGTTTCATTTTTAGTGCACACACAATTTTGTTGTGTGACGATTGTGCCTAAAAAAGAACCAGAATTTGCCAATTTGTGTGAGTAAATCCTTGAGCCCACAAAAATTGCAAAAATCCTATGGTATTCCTTTGAAAATGTGCCAACAATTCCAGTACACTGCGCTAATCTTGCCCTGAAAATCTTTGAAATTTTTTGAAAAGCCAAGTCACATGGCACGAATTTGCTTAGAAATTTACATAAACCCCTTGCCATTTTGTTTAAAAATGTATTAATTCATTTGTTGCAAGTTAAAATGCATTATTAAAAAAGAAAATATTAAAGGAATAAAGTATTACAATGTATGAACTATACAAAAAATATGCATAAATTTAAATGCTAACCTATCAACTTTTGCTGGGAAGGAGGCCTATACATGAAATAAACAAAGCCAGTCTCGTAATCTGATCCTTTAACATACATGTATCACTCACATTAAAGAGAAAGATAACAAATTAAGCATACATGTATTGTATCTCTTAAAGTTCCAACTGATGTGACCTAAATTTGAAAATTTGACAAAACAAGTGAGAAGCTATTGGAGCTCTGTAGTTTGATCCGATGGACATTTAACAGTTGTCACCTGGGCCAAAATTGCCCAGGCTTTGCTCCCAGATGCACACTTCTTTTTCTAAAATACAACGGCACAACAAGAACCAGTCTTCACACAATGTATTATTCTTAAACAAAATCCATAAACACAGGGACTTTGTGCTAAAGATAAATCTGACCCTGTAGAGTTGCTGTGTACATGATGTTCTGCTGACGGAGCATCACAACTCATTCCAAAGAGACCATAGGTTTGAAGCACAAGAAAACGCTTGCTACATGTACCTTCAGAGGCAGAAATTGCATTAAAATGGTGGCGCAACAATGGCAGTCACCATACACATGCAGGCATAAGCACTACTTGGCCATGGACTAGTGCTTATGCTAGCAATTTCTTTTTCTTTTTCTGCTGCTACAGTTAGCATGACTTTTATCTGCCGAGGGTTTTAAGCAGCCCTAGTCTGGCACGTTCCCATTATGCCAACCTGTTGTCAACTCCAAGCTTGAGTGACTGAGAACACCATCACTTTACAGGTGTGGATGGGCCCCTATACAAGGTGGTCAAAAAATAAACGGAACGACATACTTCTGCTACCTTTAGAGTCAAAACCATCTGTACCTATGGATGGAGAATCTTTCTAGAAGAAAAATGATACAAAGACCTCCCGATTCGGTCCAGTAGTTTTTGCTCCAGAGCCAATTTTGTGAAGCAAGGTCGACTCACTCGGCTATTATTTTGTTCCATGCAGAAAAGAGGATGATGACAGCATCTCGGGACCAACTGACCCTGGACTTTGCTTCACAAAATAGGCTCTGCAGCAAAAACTACTGGACCGAATCGGGAGGTATTAGTATAATTTTTCTTTTAGAAAGATTCTCCATCCATCGGTACAGGTGGTTGGACTCTAAAGGTAGCGGAAGTATGCCGTTCCATTTTTTTTGGGACCACACTGTATATCATGGCCACATTAATCCTTCCCATAAAAGCTTGATCGTATCATGGAGGTATTATACCTGATCGTATATGCTTATAGGGGCTGTGCAACATTATTAAAGGGACACATTGCTTTGGATTTTGCGATTTGGGCTATAAAACTGAAATGGATATGGTTGGGAAGCTTTTTTAAAAGTAGAATATAAAGATTCACATAACTATCCCTTCAAATTGCGTGGTTTTTGTTTAATTTCGTGACAAATAACGGTCCGCCATTTTGTAGAACCAAATTTTTGACTCCACAAAATGGCGGACCGTGTTCACCAGTCGTATTTCCAGTCGCAGCTGGTCGTTGAAGTACGTTCTGTTGATCCATTAGAGAATGGTACCTGGCGATCATCTGATATGTTTACAAGGCCACTGGCTGCGGCGCCAGCCTAAAGACTCTTACAGCGTATTTTGCGCAATATTTAGACGGTGGTATTTACTACTGGAAATAAGTATATGTTTCGCGGGTCAGATGTCAGGGGTCAGAGGCCAATTTTTTGTTTTGCAATCACTACTCACTAATTACGTGTTTTTTTTGCATGAACAACTCTTATAAAAGATAAGGAACATTTCCAAACAGCAAAATTTCATGACATTTGAAGGCAATGTGTCCCTTTAATCTAAACAATCAAAAATTGTGCTTTGTGCAGATTTATTTTTTAAACTTTCATTACTTTGACTGCTATAAATTCAATACAGTAATACAGTCCTCCATCTTCAGGGCACTTCAGAATCCAAAAATATTTTTTTTACATGTTTTCACTAATATCTTTTTTATCCTGGTTTCAAAATGTTTAAAGACAAGCAATAAATATCACGAACTTTCTCCAAATAAAAGGGAAGTTTCTCCAACAGACAGAGCTTTCTCAATAAACATGTAACTTTCTCCAAAAAAAAGGGGGGGTAGAAAATGTTTGACCTTGTTTACAAAATACTACCAACACTGTTGTGCTTCTAATGACGTCAAGCTTTAGTTGCTAAATATAAAAATTTATATTGACCAAAAAATACAAATTTTGCAATTAGTCTCTAGAATTACTAGAAAGGACTTACAAATTTAATGTGACATAGAAATAATGCTGTTATGCCCGCATCAATGTTATAGAAATCCTATTGTATAATTCCTTTAAGACAATGGCGTAAATTACACCAGGCACATGATTATGACCCGTTACTACAAATGGAGTACAACCCTCCAATGCTGGGATTGATGGCCTTGATGCATACACAGTAAAAAAATATATAATAGAAATTATATTATCACCGTTGCAATGCCAACCTTAATCACATACCAAAATGAAGAGCTCAATGTGATCTTTTTAGGTATGCCAACCATTAAATCATCTAAAATAGTCTCACTGCTCTGGAACTAGTCCTGTGCTTCTTAAAAAGAAACACAAATATCCTCAACTCATTTTGTTGCAGCCAGTTCTTCTACATGCATGCATGGCTGCACAGGGAAACCGGACACAAGATGGCCAATTGTCCATATTACGGAATTTCCTAAACACTCAGTTTGTCTACATGCATGCATGGCTGCACAGGGACACCGGACACAAGATGGCCGGTTGTCCAAACTCTGTCCCATTACTAGTTAAACACTGTTGTGACAACATCACTATTCCAGTATTCTGTTTTTACTCTTCAGCTCACAGGAAAATGTTCATCTGTTAAACATTCGCCAACGTGAATTAATTCTGCCCCAAGTCCTTTATTATCCTTTGCTTTTATGAATTGTACAGAATTTAAATAGAAGTTCTGCAGAGAAAGGCTTATGCAAATACTAACACTCTGTATCTCTTCTTGTAAATATGAAGGAAGTATGCATTATTATTGTGCAATGCATAGACCTTCTGCAAAACTCACATGTACCAGTTGTGTACTGCAGTGAAAAAGAATCAAACATACTCATACAACTGCATATGTACATTTTACATGTACTGCATGAATCATGTCCAGCAACCTGACCTGATTATAATTCTTACAAATTTGTATTCCAAACCCTGAGTTACTAAAGATGACACGATCACTGGGAAATCTCTTACATGGATGAGGTACCCAGCATCAATGCATAATGGAAGTCAGAATGGTTCTGACTATCCTAGACCAGGAAGTTGCTATGCTAGGCTTGTCCAAAAATCCTTGTCCAGAAATCCTTGGCCCACATCCTATGCTTGCAATTATTAAAGAGAGGCCTAATGTGAATTTCACAGCGATGCTCAGCACAAAAATGTGTTTAATTAACCCTAACCCTGCTGAATCCATCAATATCAATACGAATTTCCACACACCCTGGGGGGTTAGGGGTTACAAAAGTCTTCTTAAAAACAGGTTACCAGCAAAAAGGCCATGTGATTTTTTTATGCTGAAAATGTGGTTGATAATCCTGTATTTACTAAAGTCTTGTTCGTGCCAAGAACAATTGTATTCCTTATAATTAACAGCTCTATATAATTGTCCCTAGTGTCCAATCCAAGTATGTACATGATTTGCATATTTGCAATTCGTCGTGTTCCATTAAAAAACACACAATTGGATGTAATTCTCACAACTGTCACAAAATCACGATGGAGGTTGATCTAGATTTTTTTTTTAGCAGGTTGTCAGCTTTTTAATTTTGTATCCATAAAAACAAGAAAATAGAGTCAACTGAACAAGCCTGTTCTGAGACTTATGTGTCAAAAAAAGGGGAAAATTTTTCTCAAATCCCCTACCCCTCCCCTCCCCCCCCCCCCCCCACCCATACAATAAAATAGTTATGTTAACTTACGGTAATAAATCATTTTACGTTATTCATTTATTAGTTGATAATCCCTGAGAAATTTGTCCGGGTTAGTACAACCATCATTAAGTCCAAAGTTTTCATTGGAATGCATGGCAAAAATAAAAAATTTCACAAAATGTAAACGAAATCGGTATTCCGGAGGTGGCAGGTTTAAATCCCACTCCTGCCAAGAAGAGTTAGATTTTTCAGTACAATCTGAAAAACAACATCACAGAGCAATTCTGCATGCATCTCCCACACAAGCCCGTAAAGCATCCAAAACTGTCAGCCCAAACAAAATTACTTTATTTGCATACTTAGGTTATGCACGTGCACATTTATGTATTTTCTTAACCCCTTGCGTACGGATGACGCCGTAGGGCGCAAACAAACAGTGCCACCAGGCCGGATGATGCCATTGGCTGCTGTTTGTGTAGTTCCAATCCATTGTTGGCTTATTGTGTATGTTATGCTTGACTGCACAAACACATTGTAGCGGTTCGATTTGGCTGCCAGAAGTGCTGCAACACCCCGACTTCTCCCGTAAAATACCGTGCTCAAGGGGTTAACCTTGACCAATGTTGAGATCAATAATGCTTACACATCAACAATGCTTCACAGAATGAAAATAACCGACTGACAATTTGGGAGACCACCAACATATGGCAAGATAGCTCAGTTGGTAGAGCGCCGGTACAGTATTCCGGAGGTCACAGGTTTAAATCCCACTCATGGCAATTTGGTTTTTTGGTGTTTTTACTTTGAAAATTCATTCAACTTACCTGGACGCACCCAGAAGGCTTCACTCCACATTGAGAGTTAGCAATATTAATTTAATATAGCTTTATACGCTACAGAGCATTTAGCCCCGCAAAATATTGCTCTATGGGAGCTAACCATTAATTGCTGCTGTATTTTACCAAAATAATAAAGTGATATTTTGAAAAAGGAATAGGTTCTCAACATAAGATATCAATTTACAAGCTACAGTACTACCAAAAACAAAATATATGTATTCTATATTTATAGAAATTTCATACATCCATAACACTTTTCAGGATTTAAGACTAAGTGACTACTGAAGAAAATCAAATCTAACATCAGTTTCAGGATGATAAAGCTCAAATATTCACATACTTCAGAAATGCTGAAAGCAATATTTTTACTTGACACAATCTTATTACCTAAATATATTAACTTTGACATAAACCACCATGTAAAACAGTGCACAATTCAGTTGTCGTGCAGGTGAACAAATATCAACACTACATGTATGACCAACTTTAAAATTTGTGCCGTTCATTTGTGCGTAATATTAGTGAAACCATCTTTACCATTTTGTACAACTTTAATGGCGAATGAGAAGAAAATGTGCATTACACCGCATCACATGATACTCAACATAAAAAAACATTGCCACAATTCTTCCGGTCAATTAACCCCTTCATCACACTTGGAGCCCCCCTTTCGTGTGAATGAAAGCTTTTCACAGGCTTACTCGGGCGGGATTCGATCCCAGGACTTCCTGCTTACCAGTGCAGACGTCTTACCACTGATCTTGTTGGAAGTGGCTGGCCTCAACATTGCCTGCGTGGTACTAGCTGCTATACTGGATTCAAATCATCCTTGCAGGGCAAGCTCGGTAGTCGAGTGGTTAAGACGTCTGCACTTGTAAGCATGATGTCATGGGTTCAATTCCTGCCCGAGTAAGCCTGTGATTTTTTCCCCACTGGCTCTCCGGCGAAATGCACTGAGCATAGAGTACTTACAAACTACGTCAGAAAGGGCCAAAATCTCTAATTTATATCTTCCTTGAAGCAAATTGCATCTTCACAGTGATTATTTTGTCAGGCTCACTGGTTTGGTAGTCGTTCCAAGATCCAATCCACCAGTTCTTGGATAACCTTCTCCTTGTCCTCTCCTGGCTCCTTGAACAGTTGGTGGTAGAAACCCTCATAGACCTGGGGATGACAACAGCTTTGGATGTATGAACACACTGAATCCTAGATACTTGCAGCCGCTTGCTGGGACTTGTGCCTGTAACAAGCCGGTCTTGTGATGGTCTCGACTACATCACTGATATAAATGCAGCATCAAGTCAATTTAGTGTAGTAGTTGCCTTCCTTTCTAGTGAACCCCATTTGTTCCCGTCCAGTTGTAGCAGGTGGATTGGGTTTTCAGGAATAATTGTTTTGAAAACTGAAACTTCCCTCATTGCCTGCTCTTAATTCAAAAAGCTGGGACCTGAGTGAGAACAGCACTAATTCACTCATCAGGCAACTCGGGGTAAGTCCCATAGGGTTGCTTAAAACCCTAACCCCCTAAACGAGCCCCTTTCTGCCAGCAACCATCCCCAATCCTCCAAAATCCTCCTCACTTGAAACCCCATTCAGCCTCAATCCTCAAAAATCCTCCAAAACTGCACAGAGAATTTGGGAGGATTGAGGAGGGCTAGGGCTAATGGTTAGCAGAAAAGTTGTGATAACTATAGCAGAAAAAAAAGTCATGCTCACACCTGCACATGCATGGAGATTTCATATTGTTGCATTCCTATTTTAACCCTAACCCTCCAGGGCATGTTTGCAAGAACCCTGAGAGATGCATCAGATGGCATACTTTGTCACATTGACTTGTGTGCAGAGTCCAGCAAAGTAGAGCTGTCAGTGCTGCGTCTGGCAGGGTTAGGGTTAAGCAAATTCTACCCCTAAAGTCAGCAAGCCTTTTCCTGTGATTATTGTTTACAGTCTGTATGAAATGGACAAGAAAATTGTGTTCTTGGCTACCCTATGAATTAGGCCCGGTGTAACGTGAATTTCAGTCACTATGAAATTTGGGCTCATTGGTAGTATTGCACATGCCTAAGTGAAGATAATTAGGAGAGTGGCCGGTCACGTGAGAAGGTTTAACCAATAAATAGGGCAAAGGAGTCCGATTTTCATAGGAGTCTGATTTTCATACGACACCGGGATAATTCTATTTTTGATATAAGTCTTTTTATGATACCTGTAAATGGCTGGTCTCCGCTGCTGGATATCGAAATAAATAAAAATTAAAAAAACTGAGAAAACCTGATCCAACTTACGGTGAACTTCTTGTCCTTACTATGCGCCTTCTCGTACATGAGCTTGGAGCCAGAGATCTCGGCCAGCTTGTCTTGGTCTCCGTGCTGGAGTAAGAACGGCCACTGTATGTCAGGCAGTCCATTCTCTATCCTCTGCATAGCCTTGATGGTCTGGATACCAAAGCGAGCATTGATCTTACCATGATGAACCAAAGGGTCGTTCTCGTAATCCTTCACCTATCGAGACAGCAACAACAGGAAACAAGAATATTTTATCTTTTTACAGGTTAAAAGAGACGAGTACAAAAATTACAATTACAACATATACGTTAAAATCACCCTAAAATAACATCACACACCTGATCACACATGAGTTAGACATTGTTACCACTGCACCACGGTACTCTACACGGGGGTGCCCTCAAGAAATATCTGAGTAAAGCATCTGTAAATATCTGAGTAAAGCATCTGTAAATATCTGAGTAAAGCATCTGTAAATATCTGAAAATGGGTACTACTTACCACTTCCGGATCCCTACTCATTGTGGATGATTCCAGCTTCCCCATTGGTGCATGGGGCAAGAGGTTGGCCAAAATCCTGCCCATGAAAAACTGAAATCAAGGACAGGAAAAAGAAAAGCAAGGTCAAACCCGTATCGCTGCATAAATAACTTGTGCCTTTTTAAGTTTTAGGATGGCGTCCCACAAAATGTTTCTGAAAATACAGTGGTAGGACACTCACTGGACCCCTGGACTGCAACACGTAAGCTAGGACTACAGCTGACAGAATGTAGTCATCTTTTGCTAGTCACTGAGCAAACACAATGCTGTACCACAAAAGAAGGACAGAGCACACAAATTTTGAAATTTTTCTTTAAATACTTTCTGATTTGACTTATGTTTCTGTAACTTACCACAATAAAATTACCATAACAATCAGAGACAAGTCCACAAACCCATCCCTTTACAAAGCTTCATCATATTCCTGAAAACCTTTTGGGATATCATCCTGAACCCTCCTATTAGTTATAACCATGTTATAACTATCACAGCCTATCAAAAAATCTACCCACCAACTCTCACAGCGTGTGTGTGTTTCAACCTGTGACTTGATAGGTTTTGATATAGAGGGTATAGCTGGCTCCATTTGGCCCTGAGAGAGGAAGGGTTAATGAGCATAATCTTATAATAATCATTGTCATTGTCACTGTCATCTGTGTATGTACTATGTATAACATCAAAACAAAAGACTGCTCTTAAAGTTGCTACATGTATGTCTGTGCTTCTTTTGGGGTATATTACCTTGATAACTAAAAAAAAATCAAATTGAAGTGATAATTTGCTAGCATGAGATAAGTTATGGGCTTTCCAATGAGACATTTCACATGACAAGCAACACATTTTATTAAGCCTAAAGGCCGGTTCATATTCGCTGCGACCGCGTGTGTGCATTCACACATTCGATTGTAGGATGGAGCGTTCATACTTGGCCAAAGTATGAACTCGATTTCATGCGTGTGCGCACACGCATACGTCAAATGTTAAACAATTTCAATATGTCTGACTACGCATACGATCAGCGTGTACGCACTTTCAATTTTTTTCAAAAGTGCGGGTAAACATACAAACTTTGTTTACGCACTGCGTGTTTTTTTCGCGCACTGAAGACTGCAAAAAATGGAACAGAGCGCTGCGTACGCAGTGAATACGCAGCAAATATGAACCGGCCTTAACTCCCTCCACCATTTTTCCTCCAAGTAATCTGAATCCTCCAACATCCTCTGATTTCAAAGTGTTAAAGCTGCATGTAAACTGAATCCTCCAAAATCCTCTCATGGGGACCATTGCATGAATCCTCCAAAATCCTCCAGGGGTTTTTGTAAACACCCTAGTAACCTCAATCCTCCGAAATTAACCAGAATCAGATTGGGCCTGATGACCTGGTTCCTTAATTTTCCTGCAGAGGCAAAATCCTCTTGTGCCCTCAATCCTGCAATCCCCCGATGCTTCAACTTCCAAAGACCCTCAATCCTCCAAATTCCTCCTTTTGGCAAAGAGGATTTTGGGAGGACTTGGGAAGGCAAAATGGGGAATTATGTCGAAAAATTTGAAAAAATGAGTTGTATACATAGTTGAATTTGTCACATCCTAAGCTTTAATTTGGTGTAGGTTTGACCCCTGTGACATTTTGTGTTCTCGAGATATCTTGACATTTGTATACTCATATGTTCCAATTTAACGGAAGTGCGTTTAGAGATATAGTCCTTTAAACACAAAAAGTGCAAAGAAATGAAATAGAAGTAATTTTTATCAAAATTTATTTTTTCATCTGTATTCATCAATATTAATGTTTCGGAAATTAAATTATGAAAATATAGATATACCAAAAATGAAAAAAAAATCTCTTATGTGAAGATTTTTTCACCCATTTGACATAGAACAGCCCTGTGTGTGTTTTCACATAGTGCAACATAATACCCTTTTTTGTAGAGCGGGTCACAAATTAGAAAGACCAACTAAACCACAGTGTTGTCAGTGCTTTTATTGTTCAGTTTTCTTTCATAATTCGATAGTGGGGGAAATCCTTTAAATTGAAATTTCCAGTAAGAGAATGGACATAGCTTTTATAACAAACTAAATTTGTACTAAAGGCCTAAGGGCGTGGAGGTGTCAAGATTTACCAACCTTGAACGGCGTAACAACTTCAGGACTAGCCTTGATGGCAGGAGAGCTCAACAAGACCCCTGTATTTGCAAACAGTGACGGCCTCTCATACGCAACCAATATTGCAATAGCTCCACCCTACACAGACAAAAATGATGTCATGATAGAGACATTTTATGTGAAAAAAATCTAAAACGAAGTTTGGTATCAAAGGTAATAATGATTCTTTATTTTATGTACGGAAGCCCCAACAATATGTGCATGCCCCCATTTTGCAATTTTCAGAAAAGTTTATTATAATTATTAGCTCTCATTTATTTGGTTTTCGGTTTTACTTTTATCAGATTTTCGGCAATTTGTGTTTTGTACAACTGTTTTTGGCGAAGGTGAATACAGGATAATGAAAATTCACAGTTTTAGTCAGTATGCTCTGACTGTCAGAATGCCTGGACTATAAACAGGAGTAATCCTAAAATAGATGAGTGTGATATCCAGTGCAGATCTGTGAAGTGTGAAACAGGCAGAGTTGTAATCAAGTCACTCCACAAGTCACTCCACAAGTCACTCCACAAGTCACTCCACAAGTCACTCCACAAGTCACTCCACAAGTCACTCCACAAGTCACTCCACAAGTCACTCCACAATTCTGTTCTCAAGCCATATAACAAGCTATTCAAACACACTGCATAACAAAAGCATTCCTTTGTCATTGTTCATCCCATGCAGCTTGTGAGCTGACTTGTGAAGTTGTGATTGACTTGTGATTGACTTGATTACTATTTTGGAAACAGGATGCAACAAGCTAGAGGAGTGGCATCATCTAAGTACTGAAGTGAGAAATTAATTTTCCATCAACAATTAACATTTGAGTGAGTGAGCTCAATTTGAGTTACACTTTTGGTGACTTGGACTCTGACTCAAGTCACAAAGAACAATTGGACAGAGGCCTCTGACTCAACCTATCAGACTCGCACTGACTGTTTTAACTCAGACTCGATGGTAAGATGCCATATATTCACATAATTTTTTTAATATTCTTATGTCTAGCACTAGGCACAAAAGGGGACTTCATCTTATGACGTCAGATTTGTTTGCTGCCTGCAGCGATGACTTTTAGACAAATGGTACCAGCGGGCTTGGGGGACTTGATAAAAAATGGCGCTCAAAGGTCACTTTTTGGTATTTCATGGCAGAAATAATTGGCTGTTTGATTTTACAATAAGCAATCTACATAAAACTACAAAATGACAGACTTCACTCGGCAATCAACATCCTCTTTAAGGCCTGTATGCCTTTCAGTAACTGTACGTGTACAAATCTATTGATCTATATTTTCCCAAAAAATTTGAACGCTAATTTGAACATAGCCCTATTATAGTTTCTGATGAGTCCCCTCACTCACCATGGAATGTCCAAATAGGAAAAGAGGTACGTCCTTGTACTTGGACCTCATCAAGTCTATGTGCTGATGACAATCACGAACAAAGTTCTGGAACAGCTTGACATCGGCCCTCATCCCTTCACTCTTCCCGTGACCAACTGAAAGTCAAATTGATGAGATTTTCCTTCAAGTGAAATTGTCAGCAATAGAGAGTTTGAGATATTGTAACAGGTAGGTGTAAGCATACTCTCTGTATACGACGCGTAGGGAAAAAAATGAATTTTTCAGTCAATATTGTGAATGTATGTCAAATTGTATAGAAGAACGTCTGCTGTACACAGTGTAGGTTTTGCTGAAATTCAGTGCAACGCATCTGAGACAGTGTTCTAACCCCCAAACCCTCCCCGATTAAGCAGAATTTACATTAACCCTAACATCCTAGGCATTCATTTGGGATGAAGACCTGTGTACTACGAAATACTACTTTCTGTAGCACTGAGTCTCTCCGTCTTCTGGGTAAACTATATTTGTGTCAATGAATTGGATGGCTAAGATAACAAATTGTATCATCTCTGAAAACTAGTAGCTCATGCTTTGTTTCCACCTTAGATGAAAACAGACATTTTGCCTCCAACCCCAGCAACAAACAGTAGTAACTACATACGTACACTATTTGGGGTGAAGTACCAACTACTAAAAATTTCAACAGGCATTGCGCACAAGTAGGTGAGAGTTCTACATACTACATTTTACTACTAGTAGTATTTTGTAGCTTTAGGTGATGTTAGGGTTAAAAGGCTGGTGGATTTTCAAGGATATGGGAGGATTAAGGTAAATACAGCAAATTTTCCATGTAAAGACTTTCATTCTTATATTTCTTTTATATGGCCACCTAGCACTGAGTTTAAGTATATCTTTACATCATGTATATTTTTGTGGACTGGTTGAACAAACAATAAAACGACGCAGAATTGTTTTGCTTTGGGGAGGAACCCATATGTGCTGTAGGATGTTTACAACTTACTGTGATCATGTGCAAATACCAAGATTCCATTGTCGTTGAATCGCTGAGCTAATTGGTCGTACCGTTCACAATGTTCACCCATGCCATGGATGAGACACAGTAGTGCCCTGCAGATTGAAAGAAAGGTAACAATCAAATAAATGCCAAAACAATTTATTAGAAAAGAAATTTAATTTGCAAATCTATACAATTTACAAGAAATTTCCGAAGTGAACAAAGAAAACTGGCATACGTGAATCTCCTGATCTTCAATTATGAAGGTATTTTTTAAGCGATGCAGGCATCTGAGCTCTCTGGTTTTACAGTGTGTTGATGGCAACTTGATGCAAAGATACATGTACGTAAGATGTTCAACCAACGTGTACGTGTAGCATGCGTCTTTTTTTTAAGTTTCTGATAAAGCAGGTTTTTGTAAAAAAAACTGTCCAATAGAATTTTGTTCTAAAAAAATAACAGCAATTCATTTTATCTACTTAATTAAAACATGTATTTTTCGGGCCTTAAATCTAGAACTGATACATGTACTATATCTCTACTTATCAGTTTTGAGAAATCAGTCAACCTGCTAGGGCAAAAAATACAAAGTGTGCTGTTATCCATGCAGTGACAAAAATGGTGTCTTACAAATTAAAACAAGAAGAGAAATAAAAAGATGTGATTAGGGGGAAATTATAAACCGAAATCACTCATTCTCAACACTAAAGCCAAGAAAATATACCTGTTTTTCCCAAGTATTACCCCAAACAACCTAGAAAATACATGATGCTGAAGATCATTTTTTTTTTTTATTAAAATATTTTGTCGCCAAGGTAGTTTTTGCGGACACCCTGTTTAAACAAGGTGGTTCTCGAACCACGTACTCGCCTGCTTAAATGTTAATCATGTTCTCTACACATTTTGACACCTCAATCGGCACAATAGCACAATGACCAATTTTACAATTCCAGCCTCTTTTACAACTTGACCTCACATGACCTTTTACCTGAGTACTTGACCTTTGACATGACCATCATATAAAGGTTACAATAGTGCATGCATGACCAAAGGTTGATTGCAATTGGACTTCAACTTTGCATATAAGACAAATTTTGCAATTCCAGCCCATTTTACAACTTAACCTCAGACGACCTTTGACCTCAGTATTTGACCTTTGACATGACCATCATATAAAGGTCGCATTATTGAATGCATGACCCAAGTTTGGTTGCAATCGGACTTCAACTTTGAATATAAGGCCAATTTTACAATTCCAGCCCATTTTACAACTTTACCTCAGATGACCTTTGACCTCAGATGACCTCTGACCTCAGTACTTGACCTTTGACACGACCATCATATAAAGGTCGCACTATTGAATGCATCACCCAAGTTTGATTGCAATCGGACTTCAACTTTTAATATAAGACCAATTTTACAATTCCAGCCCATTTTACAACTTGACCTCAGATGACCTTTGACCTCAGTACTTGACCTTTGACACGACCATCATATAAAGGTCGCACTATTGAATGCATAAACTAAGTTTGATTGCAATCGGACTTCAACTTTGCATATAAGACCAATTTGTCGAAACTTTAACCAAAATGACACATACGGACGGACTACGTACGGACGGACAACGTACAGAAATAGTGATTGCATAGTCTCTTTCTGAACTTCGTTCAGGCGAGACAAAAACTATGTACTATGCTACAAACCCTATGCAAAGGTCTTCCAGCTCTAAATGGCGAATCTCACGTCATGAGCCTAGAGCTGGAATTTTCAAGCTAATACTAACCCCCAAATCCATTTATTTCTGAAAATTACAGCTAAAGCAAATGGTGTATAAACTTAGGGCCTAGGCCTATCTTTAACAGGCAAAACTTCAACAAGTACTGTAGGCCAAGCCTAAAGTTAATAAGCCAGTTCGATGTTTCGCTCGCACATGCGCCAACTCCCTGACGACCGTTTTTTTTATTTTTTTATAAACAAACCTTTCTGTCCGATAGCAACGCACGTCTTGGACACGCATTTTTCCATTTCAGCTTGGATTTCTTCATATTACAAGTCTAAATTTTCCAAACCTGTCGAACTGTTTGCCACCATAGGAAACCCCAATAAATAAACTATAACTTGATTTTGGAATCAGCTTTTTATCGCTGAGAACAAAAAAGTTGTGATTTTTCCCGAACCCCCGCACATTGTCCAGGCCCATCGGACGTCCAGCCCGTGAGACACAGGCAAAATTAGTTCCAAATATCGCTTCGCACAACGCAGCAACACGGAACATGCGTCGCGTACCGCGAGCCAGACTAAGTCTAGCAATGGACTTATGGTACCAGTCTGGTTTCCGCCACACAAGATGTCTCAGGGTTGTTACAAAATAATCGTTTTGCTTCTGTACTCGATCTATAAAAATACTTGTTGACTAAGTGCGCCTGGTTTGTCTGATTTTCTTTTTATATCACCCTGTTTATAATAGTTTGAACTTCATGTGTACGAAGCTTAGGCGTTTTTTGGCGTTCCTTTTATTTATAAAGTTACATTCAAAAAAAGTTACAATTTGTCAAAGAGATTGAGAGTTTTACATGTGATTTCAACGAACGTTGCGGCACCGACGTGTGAAAAATGCAAGTTGAAAGTTTGATTTGTTTATATTTTTTTTCCTGCCAAAATGAATAAAGTTTCTATATAAACACCATGGATCGTATGAGTTAATATTCCTTTTGATATCAGGGCACTTGTTAATAAGCGAGTTCGATAATTGACTTTTGCAATGCAATGTGGGTAAAAGGTCACAGGTCAGCTGTACCAAAACAGCGTAAAATGCCTATACGACGAGGCGGAATTTGGTACAGCTGACATTTGACCTGAGAATTATTGAACTCGTCTATTGATCGCGCACATTCGGCCCGTAAAATTTGCCGAGCTATGGGCCGAGCGTCCACTTCGGAGCTATCTCCGCGCCCGAATACATTGTGATTGACATGAGAACGGGTTTCCCTATTGACCCAAAGGGCTACTTTACATATCAAAGCTTGCTCGATCGCGATAGCTACTCTAGAACTGAAGTTACGCAAGGATAAAAAGAAAATACAATTTCTTTTTAGGTGAAATCTTTAAATTGAAAGGTGAGAGCGGTGACTGAATGAATTTCACATGTCTTTTCTATCATATGTGAGAGTTTTGAGCCTTAATTGTGTTTAGTCTGGAGCGGAGAGAGTGTTTTCTACATCCTTTCAAAAGCTCTTTTGAGGTAAACGAGCACGAACGCTGCGTGCATGGCGTCCGTGTGTGTCGACCGATTCAACGGGGTACTTGCCCGTGATGAAGGCGAGGCCGGCGGCGAGGCCCCAGTCGTTCGAATCTGGTTGTACCAACGCAGTTTGGGGGGTTTTATTATAACAAAATATTCATATCACGTAATATGCAGAATATATTTCTACGAACATCAGGATTACATTTTGCAGAAATTTCTAGTTCATGACGTTTTATTCTTAAAAGAATAGATAACCCCCGTATTAAATAATGGTACAGTCTTGCAATTGTGTACAATGCCTTTTTTGGGGGCGATACCATTATAACTAAAGGTAAGTTCTCGTATTACTGGAGGGTCAGAGATACCAATTGTAAAACATATTCCCAAAAAATAATTATGGTTTATTTAATTGATATACTTAATTGTTTTGAATGAAAATGAAAACACCTACAGAATGGGTGCATAAAATACTTTGGTGCCCTTTGAAATGTTTTAATTTCCTCAACCTTTGGTAATTTGTGTAAACAAAACATGATTTCATTTCTGACAAGCATACTTTCACTTTTCCAGGGCAACAGTAATACAGTGAATGGATGTAATGTTTTTTATGAACATGAAGACAATTTACTTCTACATATAATTTAATGCCTTTATTAATTAAAAGTAATTTAACCGTTTAGTTGACATATTTACATGGTCCTTACTCACAGATACGTACATGTACATGTATTGGTTGCCATGGCAACATAAAAGCAATTGATTACATTCAATAAGCATCAAATAATGGGTATTTTCATGTACATTGAACAAGTTTATAAGTAAAGATGTATTCAGTTCTCTTACAATCCCAATTTTTTTGGAAAGAAATCCTACCATCTTTCTTAAAAGGAAAATGTGCGTGTTTCCATGGCAACAAGCATAATATGAATTATGTGGTTTAAATGAATGTTACCATACCCTACTGGCACATATTTATCAACCAGTAACTAGTTTTTTCATATCATATTATCCACATTTTGTGGAGACATAAACTCCATTTATAACTAACGAGAAAATGTACTTGTTTCCATGGCAATGATAAAATATATTACGATAATTGATACATTTTCATAAAGACTTTACCCTTGTGCTGAAAGTTTTACGTGAATATTTCAACCGTAGTAGAAGTTACACTGATTTAAGTGACTAGAATCAATCAAATTATGTTAGATTTGGGGCCATTGAGGGATACAGTGTATGGACAGTCGGGCTTCATCGAATGGTGTTGTAAACTTAATTAAATAAAATAGGATTTCTCAAAAACTACTTGTCCGATTTTCTTGATTTAAAAACCATTGTATTTCTTTCAAGAGCTTTAATTTGATATAAAGTTTGAGTATTTTGGTGTAGGAATAATTTTTGACCTGAAAACATTATTTTGAGTACGCTATGCACAACACGAATGGCGCGCCATCTACATTGGTTTGTTTATCCAATTTCTATCCCACAATTCCCTGCGCGCCCGAAACATCGAATTGGCTATTTGACATTTTGAAATAGAAATGTGTTGTTTTCACCTAACTGGAGTTTCCGTGGGCGGTTCCCAGTATCTGCAGTACATGTACTGTCCATCTGCGTTGACAAAATGTTTCAAATTGGAGTAGGGCACGCCCTGCGGACTCGACTTTTCCGAGACTTGCCGACCACTTTCACTTTCCGCCATTCTGTCTACTGTACTGGAAACGCTCGTTTTGCGTTCGTAAATAGCGCCCTCAGTTGGCAAAGTATAGTTCAATATGCAATGTACCAGAAAAGTATCATGAGCTGCAAATTCTAAGCATAAAAACATGCTTAGCACAAAAAGTATTTCCTATAGTAAAAATGGTTACCAGTCTGAGACAAAACTTCATGTGATTTACTTTACAGTCACGAGCAAGATATATGTTTCCTACCCGTATCGTACCTCCATAATCCCAACCAAGGAAAACTGTTCATGCTAAGCAAATTTTCGTGCTTAGCAACTTCATGAAATTGGCCCCAGGTGGATAATGAACTCCACACCATGCGAACCAAATTAGACAATAACCGACTTTATTCAGGTTTGTTAATCAGTGTTAATAGGCTAAATCATGACCATGTCATGACTGTACCAGTGGTGTCTATAGGTTGTGGGTGAGGATTGGGGAAATTCTACCCCAAAAAATAATTAGAAATTCAGAAAAAGGTGGCGCAATTCTTTTTAGTTTACTTTTGGGGGAGGGGCGCATATACGTGAAAGATATGCCTTAGCAACCAGCTGGCCCGAAAAATACGTTATACTTTGACGAACGTGAAAAGTGAACTTATCACGTTTTTTATTACGTGAAAAGGGGTGCCCTTTGTTCACGTCACTTTCACGTTTTTCGTTCCAACAAAAGGTTTTCACGTCTTCGGGCCTCACAGTGATAGTTTGGGCTGTGATGCAGTGGCCCCTTCATCTATAAAATGAAAACAAATGACAAAATGCCACAAGCCCCGCCATGCCCTCTCCACCCACCATTTGAAGCAAGATATGGAACAGTGGGAACACCCCCCGCGGCTTCCGAATCTCACTGGAATTCTTTTCAGATAATAATGGGGGATATGAAACGGTGTGTCTGGGGTACAGGTCTCGTATTTCAAATGACTACTTTTAGAATGGGGTACATGGGCGTAGGAAGGTCATTTATATTGGGGGGGGGGGGGGGGGGGTGGGGGGTAGACGTGAAAAAGGGCACTCGATATATATGTATCGGGCCACAGGGGGGACTAACTTTTTTCAGTGGGGGACTAACTTTTTTCAGTGGGGGCACAGGGGGGGGGGGGGCTCTATAATTTCCAGTGAGGGCACATAATTAAGGCCAGCAGCATGAAGGAAATTATTTCTATGTTGCGGCGGTTGTGTACTTACGGCCGGCGTTCCTATAAGAGAACAAAATCCACTGAAGTTATTGGACTTACCTAGCTTGTGACATTACAGGTATGTCGTAGATAGCGGGCAGGGTTTTGATTTTTGGGGGGAAATTTTGGGGTACAATATATATATACATGTACCCACCTCACCCACCAACCCTCGACTACGCCTGTGCAGTGTAAATCAAACTAAATTGTCTTTTAACACTAATGTTTTGCCATTAAATCAAAACAAACTTCCTGCTATTGAACTTTCTATGCTTTGTCAAAGATATGACCCAAGCAAGCTTAGTTCTGGAATGGGGTGGGTGGGTGGTGGGTGGGGGGGGGGGGGGGGGGGGGGGGGGGGGGTAACAAGGGTTACACACATTTAAAAAGTCACAACGAATGGATATAAGTGTCAAAACAGATGTTCAATCTCTGTATACCAACAAAGATAAGACCGGGAAAAGGGCGAGATGAATTGATTGAAATAGTCAAAACGTTGTTTTGCTGAGTCAATTTCTGTAATTAAATTTTTTGTTTATTAATTGATTAATCTTCTTCCTTTAGCAAAGGAGAAGGGGTTCTATTTCAATGTAGATTGGAGGGGTACAACACAGGCAAAAACCCTGACAAGAAAGTTTGTAGTTTCTTTGTGTATTTATTATTATCACAATACTTAGGTATTTATATATAATATCAACAATTTTATATAACAGCAATTGCCCGACTCCTTGATTTGATAAAATTCTATTACATGTAGATCAAAATCTGTAAAGAAGCAACGAGACCAATATCCACAGCAATAAAAAAAATTGATCTCTTCAGAGTTAGTCGGGACAAGAACATGGACTTGTGTAGCGTGCCAACACAAAACTACAGAAAAATAAGAAAATAATTATGAATAGAACCACACTAATATAAAGTCTAGAAATCCATCCAGGTGGTCATGCTATTCTTCATGATAGACATTTTCAGTATTCAAGAACACATATACTGCACTCGTCAGTCAGGTTGGCCTTGTGGTACTTTCCTTGCCTTCCACTGCTGTGACCCGGGTTCGAAACCCACCAGGGCCAACATGTGGATTGGGTGTTCAGTCCCTGCCTGATTCCCCCTCCTCCACCCAGAATATAATTCTGGGGTTTTTATCCCACCTCTAAACTTTTGATTGTGTTTTCATCACTAATACATTTCGTTGTCTTCCAGCAGTTTTCCTCAGGCTTTTGAGCTACAGTGCGATATGCACTTTTGATGAACCATTGGTTTCATTAGGAAGAAAGAATTAAAATAAAATTACAATAAATTATTTGGTATAGTATGCACGATTTGCTTTTGCTGTAATTTTCAGAAATAAGTGGATTTGGGGGTTAGTATCTTTTAGCGTACTAGCAAATACCGTGACACTGACCCGTTTCAAGTTATGTGTGCATAGATGCTGGGAAAACAGAGAGAAACAAACATGTTCCAGTAGTCTGGTTCCCTGACCATACTTTAGATAAAACGTAACAATTGATAGAGTCAGGGTCGGCGAACTAGACTATTTCCAACGATTGTCGGCTGACAACCGTTGGGAAAACGATATAAATTTCCACTTTTCTTGAAAACGACAGCACACAAGGTGACATGATTTTACAGGATGCTTAAGACTGCTATTTAATTACAGTCTAGTACAGTATTTCGTAATAATTCAGTAGTTTTGTTTTTTGATGTTTGCAAATGATGTATACTACCTTTAAATCAAACTAGCTGCATTGGTGAGGTCCGACTATTTTTCCTCTATCAATATTAGCTCTATCAGCACGCTGGGATAAAACAAAAATAAATGTACATCTGCACCAGTCCTTTTCAAATATTTTTAGGGCGGTACTTAGTTCACCTGCCAGACAGGTGAATTTTTGCTCTCTCACATTCTTAGAAGCCCATGATACAAAGGGGAATATAAAATTTGTCATGTGAAAACAAACCAATGGTTTTGTGGTCCCTGTATAGATAAATCTGACCTTTGTTATTGGTCCAAGACTCCGGGCTTCCACATACCATCCCTTTGTTGACCACAGGCTCGGATGACTGAATACAATCAATGCTAAACAGTCTAATAGAGTACCGAAGTGATGACATACATGTATATGCAATGTTTGGAACCAGAATATTTTTGTTATTTTGTGTCAATGTGTTTGCACGACTGGCTGTTAACAAAGGAACAGTCGAAATCTCCATTTGTTTGAAGCCAGTTGTGCCAACTGACCTCAGACTTCGGTACTCTATAAAGCATAGTTTACTTTACAGGTGTGGATGGCCCCCTATCATGGCCGCATTCATCCTGCCCATGAAAGCTTGGTCAGATAATGTCTACAGTGTGTTTAGCTAGACCATTATGAGAGGAGATTTGAAGGTTTGCATGGTGAAAGGCAATAAGATAAGTAGTTTGCAGCAGCACCATGTGATAAATCTCTTTTGTGAGTTTGTGTGGCTCTGAAAAGAACCGGAGGGAAATCAACGTTTCGGACAGTATGCTCTGCCCGTCGTCGGGGCAGAGCATGAAACGTTGAGTTCCCTCCAGTTCTTTTCAGAGCCACACAAACTCACAAAATTACATAACCACATGGTGCTACCACAAACTACTTATCTTATAGATCATATGAGCATGAACAAAGTACCCCACAGCTCTCCAAGAATTCAATGACAACACAATTGTGCCCCCTTCTGTGAAAATCAGTCAAATATTGCAAGTATGGCTTTCTAAGTTAATTACTAAATAGGAAAGAGAGAATGAAATAGACCCTTTATCACCACGTGACCAGATAGCGTGAAATGTAAACACCAACATGGAGTGATCATGGTACATGCATCACATGGAGCAATGTATCATGTGAAGCTGGTTATAACCACGCTTTACTGGTTTACGTGAATAAACACATCAATGCATCACCACACTATACGACCCATGAAAACACATGAAAGTGGTCTACAGGCTTTTATCTGATATTACTTTGATCTCATTGGGTCTCTTGATCGTGAAATGTGAATAGCAGACACGCTTGCTTTTAATAACAAAGTTAAAGACCTACAACAGAAACTCAGCTCTGAAAAAATTACCAATAATTTATCTCAAATTGCAGATTCAACACAACAATGAAACAAAAGAGCGAAAATATATAAATATTTTTCGCAGCCAACGAACAAACAAACAAATTGTCAATTATATGAAAGCATACTGGACAATAAGTGACCGACTTTCACAGAAAAGGTTGAAATATCCAACTTATGGCCCACAGGTAGGACATAGCTTCTCTTTTAATGACAGGGACCAGCGTTAATGTAGACTAGCTACAACTTTGATGGCAGCGTCCTCAAAGTCCAGAGCTGTCTGAATCGGCAGACCACTGTCCTTCAAGATCTTCATGGCCGGTACAACATTATAGCCTGAAAAATGACAAAATAACAATTTGAATTAATTATGTACACATATCCACCAACGTAGTGCTTAAGGCACATTATTATAACTTATTATCAAGGCCTTGACCTCTTGAGTCCGGATAACGGCCAAAACCAGGGTTTGAAAAAGACCACCTGGTCAGTTGACGTCTATAGGTACAGTCCTGCGCGTACTCAATCCATCCATTTTTCAACTCTACTGTTCTTGAATGGGAGTGTAATGAATAGATGGAGCTTTTTCAAACAAAGCTTTCATTCAGATGAAAGGGCTCGGAGTGCAATGAATAGGACCACTCTATTCATTGTGTTGCCTATTGTTTACATTTACACTACACAGCCCCAATCCTTACATACCAGCACCCAGAGCTGCCAACATTTTCAAACTCAAGTCAGTATTCAGGAAGTTAAAAAATCAATCAGTATTTTACTCAGAAAATTCATATTTTTCATGAAATTTAAACTTAACCTGAAAATCAGATTTTTGGGGGGTACATTTAGAACAGGGTTTCTTCCATACTGGTATAAATTGCAGAGAACTATACCAATCAGTTCTAGGGGGGTTGTTAATGCTAACTTAAATGAGACCAGCTCAAGCAAAACTCAACACTTGGGGTGAAATTTCAATATTGGGTTAACGTTATGCGGGCCCATACCGCGTAATGGGGAAATGCCGAGAAACGTCGGGTTTTGCCAGAGCCGGTCACAAAGAGTCAGAGCATGATGTCATCATTGCCACATCAGATCCATCACATTGTTTACAAACAAACAATTCTACATTTTTCTTTCCTTTATGATTTATTTGATTTTCAAGAGGATCATGAAATTGGTACTTCAGGAAAATTGTATAACTAACTTCCAAAGGAGCATTTTATTTTAAGAAGAAAAATGATGTCGATTCCACTTTTTTGTATTTTAGTGGAAAACCACTGGTCCTACCAATGAAAAGTACTCTCGCAAAATAAAACTACTGCTCAGTGCATCTCATGATCAATAAACAACCCAAGTAAAAGAGGATTATTCCGTGATTTACTGGCAAAACAACATTACTTGAGTTTTCATTAAAAGCTCTGCTAACCGTAGAAATGCAAGTAAATTCAGAACTATTCTAACCTGCTAAGCGTACGACCACAGGAACCTTGAGATCCATGCCCCTGCAGGCTGCTGTGATCCCCTTTGCAATAATGGAGCAGTCCACGATGCCTCCAAAGATGTTGACGAGGAGGGATTTGACCTGGTAATCGTAAAAATAACAAATCTTGACATACCAGCCACCCAGTAGCGTATCCAGGGATAAATTTGGGGTCCAACAGTGTGACATATTTTGGCATCTCTGTTAAACCTGACCTGTGTAATTTACCATCAAGTATCATTAACATTGACTTCACACTATTTTTTACTTGTTTGGCAGGTACTTTGCTTTACATAATCACTCTTGGAGATAGAAGGCATTCAAGAATGTGTCCTGAATTGCAAAATCTTATACATGTCAGATGTAACAAGGACACTAAAATTGGACCCCAAATTTATAGAATGACCCATGTATGATCACCTGTTTCTAGGCATCACTTGTACATGTACAATATACTTCAACATGTCTTTTCTGTATGGGTGAAATAAACCAGGCGAATTGTTTGGGAAACCCAAATAGGCCTCAGGCCGCCTTCACTCGTCAACGAGTTCTGCTACACTACTTACGTCTATTTACACAGTTTAAAGTGCTTTCGACAAGGGTGAATATGATAATTCATTGAACATTTCCAAATTAAACAGGGAATTAATCCAGCCTCGGAGCCGGAAGTTACAAAATAAAGTAAATAAAGGTTAATTTGATTTCATTTCAGTTACATTTTCTTCAGCAGTCAGCAGCTTGAAGGCCTGGAAGACTTGTTGTTCCTGCACCCCTCCGCCGAGATCCAGAAAGTTAGCCGGCTCACCTCCATGGAACTTAATGATATCCATGGTGGCCATCGCCAAACCTGCTCCGTTTACTGCAAGGCAACGTACAGTAAACAATTAACATACCGCAGGTAGAATCACATCAACGCAGCTTACGAAATATTGTCCAAATTACATTAATAAGCCTGTTCAGTATTTCAAAGGCAGGCATGCAACTTGGAATTAACAAAAAACGAGGAAATTCCAATCTTTACAAGACTTTGTAGTGTTTTTCAATTTTCAATGGCACAAGTGTGAAGTGAAAAACTAGGAAATCAGCTGATCCGAGGAGAAGTTGCATGCCTGCAAAGGTCAAAGGTTATTCGGGATAAAATTTGCTCACGCCATGTTACGCGAACGCCCATTCTGATTGAATTCAACACGTGCACGTTGTGCGACCACCTTTTGCGTTCACACACAAGCGTTAGGTCAATTGGGATAAAATGTCATTCTGCACATGCGCAGTTGAAATACCGCACTGTCTTATTAGAATTTGACCCTGAACTTGCAAATTCCGAGCCACACAAAAATTACCGGACAAAATTCAATGTGGTTGTTCAAGGGCGTGTTAACTCAAAAATCACGATACATTTGTACATCAATTGTTGTCTGCTGTGAACTTACAAAATATGAAAAAAAAGAGCCCTCCGAATCATAATGGCGGTGCATATAATACTTACAATGAAGTTTTACATACATGTAACTTGGTGTCACTTGAGGAGCGTAGGGAGTCATTGTCAGTCTCTTTTATTTAGAAAACTCTGAAGACTACAACTCTATTTAGAAACTTACTCCCCCTGAAAACGCAAACGGGTCTTGTCGGAGACCAAATCAGTATCCAGAGCCCTATTGTAGATCAACTCGCGTGCAGAAATGTGCCCTCCCCTATCTGATACATTTATTAAACAAGGCCCAAATTGACTGAGTACTTTTATCATTATGTGTATATTATTATCTTGTTGTACTTTTTATAAATATTTATACTGTATTTATATGTATTGTATTTATCTGTATTCTATTTATGATTGTAAATCATGTTAAATTCAGCCTTTGGCTGCGAATCATGATTTTTCTTTGTAAATAAATAAACCCATTTGAACAGAGAACGTACCTAAGCAGCCAATGTTACCATCCATGCCGATGTAGTTCAGGTTGTGTTTGGATGCCTCCACCTCCCGAGGATCACTCTCCGATTGGTCATCCATGGCAAAGATCTCTTTCTGGCGGAACTCGGCGTTGTCGTCAAAGTTGACCTTGGCGTCAAAGCAGACAACTGGGTGGGAAAAATGAGTCATGAGCTGTGAGGAAATCGAGGAAGCTATGTGGAGTGATTTGGAGAATCAAAGTTAAAACTGTAGCAGCAGGACTTGCAAGCCTGTTGCAGTGTCTGCGGAATGTGAATTCCTATGTAGGAGGGCATCCTGGGTGCTTGTGTCCATAAGCAAGACACCTTACTGCAATCTTTACATTCCATCCTTCATGTCCTAATAAATATGGAAATTCAGTGTCATAAAATCCAACATCTTGACAAGGGCCACACAAAAACAACCTCAAAGAAACCTCATAAGTTGGATAAACTTGTGACATGTCTGAAAAGAAACTTCTGGAGAGTTTACGTGAACATCTTCAGAAGTTTTGTGTTGATTCCCACCAGCTAAAATGGCGGCAATGCAGTATGTCTATACAAGCGCTCATTCTTATTTTGGGAAACAGAGCATGATCTTGGCAAAGTTCACCATCTTCTTACCCTGTCCATCAGGCGTCTCCCCAAATGGGTTAATCTCAACCTGCGTAGCATCCACTCCCAGGAAGAGTTGGTACAGGTTCTTCAACTGTTCAGCTGCCTAGGAACGGTAAAGAAGAAAACAGTTGACATTCCTTCCCTCCAGCGTGCAACACTTGGCTATCAAATGTGGAATGAGTAAAGCTGTGGAGCGCATTCATTTCTACCTTCAAACTTTCCTGCTCCATCTCTCAACTAAACCTCGAGTCAACCACAACTCTACTGAAACTCAAGTCAACAAGAAGTCAACCATATGTCAACTGAAACTCAAATCAACCATAAAGCCAACTAAACCTCTGGTCAACCATAGCTCTACTGAAACTCAAGTCAACAAAGTGAACTGAAACTCAAGTCCACAAGTCAACCATACATCAACTATAAGTCAACTAAAACCCAAATCAACTACATGTCAACTAAACCTCAAGTTAACCAGAGCTCTATTGAAACTCCAGTCAACCAGAAGTCAACAAGATCTCAATAAGAAGTCAACAAGATCTCAATAAGAAGTCAACAAGATCTCAATAAGAAGTCAACAAGATCTCAATAAGAAGTCAACAAGATCTCAATAAGAAGTCAACAAGATCTCAATAAGAAGTCAACTGCAACTCAAGTCAATAAGAAGCTAACTGAATCTTAAGTCATCAAGAAGTCAACTGAAACCCAAGTCATCAAGAAGTCAACTGAAACTCAAGTTAAAAAGACGTCAACTGAATCTAAATACAAATTCAACTGCAACTCAAGTCAATAAGAAGTCAACTGAAACTCAAATCAACAAGAAGTCAACCGAATCTCAAGTCAACAAGAAGTCAACCGAATCTCAAGTCAACAAGAAGTCAACCGAATCTCAAGTCAACAAGAAGTCAACCGAATCTCAAGTCAACAAGAAGTCAACTGAATCTCAAGTCAACAAGAAGTCAATTAAATCTCCCAAAGTCTGATTTTATGACCTGTTTCTGGAGGTTTCCTTTGAAGTTGAGGTTGCCTGCCATCCTCATGGCCTGTTCATCTGTGAGGCCAGTGAAAATGTCAATCGGTTCCTGTCACACAAAAACATCAATGAAACATTATGTAAATTGTTTAAATAAACAGTATAAAACTGTACAAAGAAGCACATCTTTACTGTTCGCATGCAATTTACAAGGACAAATTTCCACAAATGTGACCCTGCCACCACAAAATGAGCTTAAAGTCGCACTTCGGCTTTCTGAGTTACAAGCAGAAACAACAATTTTTCACTGAAAAGACAATTTTGGGATTTTAACAACTGTATATTTAAAAAACCCTATTCTATCATATTCCAAAGTTTTAAAATAGAAGCGATTTTCCAAATATTTCTTTTGGCGGGGAATTCTTTTTGGAAAACTTTTTTGAATTCTTTTTTGAGATCCGCCAACAGTCGCAAGTTTATTATTGACTGATTCAGACCACAGACAGGCTCTCACCTATTAAAGAGAAAAGCGTGATTCTCAAGGCAGTTCCTAAAGTCACTGTCTTTAATAAAGCAATGCCCGAAGGAACAACTTTTCATGGAACAAACCTTGAATATAAGCTCTGGTGTTTTCTCTGCCACCTCCTCGATGTCCATACCTCCCTCTGGACTGCCCACCATGACTGGACCGTTCATGTCTCGATCCATCAAGATGGCCAAGTACGTCTCCCGTGCAATGTCCAAGGCTTCGGCCACCATGACCTGCAGGAGCAAAACAAAAAGATGCCTTACTGTAACATTTTCAAGAAATGATAGGGCACATATGACATGCTGTTTGAATAGCCTAGGGCTCAGTTTCACATAAAGCTACAAAATACATAGTAGTCAACTGTACTATGCAGTACTCTATTAACCTACTTGTGTACAATGCTTGTAGTAATGTTTAGTATTTGGTACTTCACCCCAAATATAGTAGTAGTAATATGTAATACATTATTTTTTGCTGGGGTTGGAGGGAAGATGTCTTATCATCCAAGGTGGAAACACAGCATGAACTACTGGTTTTCAGAAATTCATCGACACAAATATAATTGGAAATAAATGGTAGTACCCGGTAACTTAACTGTATTACATAGAAGTAGTACTCTGTAGTTGCAAGTATCTTGACTGCTGTCATGATACACTCAATCATCAAAGACAAAGAGACTCAGTGCTACAGAATACAGTAGTTTTTTTGCAGTACACAGGTCTTCAACCGAACTTAGGACGTTAGGGTAAATGGTAAGCAGAAAAGCTGCGCTATAAAACCATGGCAGCAAAATTTGCTTTAGTGTTAACAGATTTCTATTGTTGCGTTACTTTTTAAAGCAAATCCTGCTTATAAGGCAAGCGAGCTCTTCCCTGCACTTACTGCTTATGGTCTGTATGAAATGAGATGAAGGTTTCGTTAGCAGAAAATCGTGTGCTTAGCAAACCTGTGAAACTGGGCCCAGGCTGCACAAATGATAGTCTAAGGCAAACTACAACAAAATAACGAATTGAAACTTTACTGCTAGCTTTACAAGTGGTGGTGTCAATGTCTTGTGACGATTTGGGAATCATGCAGTCAAGCTATTCATGAACCAACTTGATTACAGACGATGGAGTGACACTGAATAAATTCATTGATGTGGATATCACTTTCCATACAGAAATTGACGTTTTAATACTGATATAGCAATAAATATTGTGAATTATTACTGATTACCCATGTTGATTTCAGAGGTAATTATTCAATATTGATTACCTTATAACAACAATAACAATATCTCTTTTAAAACAAAATACCCAAACAGCTAAAGGCAATAAAAGGCATGAATAATATTGATACTGATCTACAATATTTGATACTGAAATTATATCGGTGTAATGAAGTAAATGAACAATATTGATTTAAATGAATATGGATTTAATTATTGACTGCCATTTGTTTCATGAATACCCAATCAGAGAGATACCTTCTTGACTTTGACTCCGTCTTTAGTCGTCTGTTTGGTGACGAGATTGTACCCTATCATCTGGGCTACCAGTGGTAAAAGATCGTCAGGGCTGGAAGGGATAAGAATATATAGAAAATCATACTTAATAATCACGTTTAATACTTGCAGATCAACTACTAAATGGTTTTTGTTCATCTATTTGTTTCTAAAAATGAAACGACAGCACAGACTGAATTGTCATATTTACATTATTTAAAACTGCATAAGTTTGGTACAAAAATACAAATTACAATATGTACGCCACTAAAATTAATAAAATACTATTCAATCTAAAATAATGCGGATAACAACAACACAATTACATCATCCCTATGAAAATGGCCTACCGACAGTTAATGCTTTATCATTTTACGGTCTTAGGCTGGCTTTCAGCAGTTTGCGTTTTCAGTCCGTTTTGTGTCTGTTGCATTTTTTTGCCTGTGGTTTATAATAAGCAATGGGCTAAAAGCACAAATGACGCTAAATGGAAAGTAAAAGACACTAATATAGAAAGCCAGAACTTACTTTTTTGTTAAGTGGACACCTCCCTTCAACCCACTGGAGAACATTCCCTTGCCCCTCCCACCTGCAAGGATCTGAGCTTTTAAGACAATCTCCTTGGCATCTGTGTCAGTAGAAAAACAAGGAAAAGTGGTACCTTCTTGCATAGATGGTACGTAGAACAACTTGGCTTTCATACAAAAAAGAAATGAATCGGGGCTAGAGGTCGTACTAGGCCACATTTTAACATTATATTTTAACCATTTCTTTAATAGAAAATTGAAGGCTCTGCTTTGTTAAGAGATGCTCCTTCTTGTAGACAAATTAAAATAAAGAATCTATCAGAAAAAAAAGGAATAAGCAGTATTGTTTTCAATGACTATTTTTTTGGCTTGTGGGAAGTAAGTATGGCTTTGGGTTAGCAAGGTGATTCATTTGCTTGAGTATGCAGAGATATTATGTATCAGGGGCAGATGCAGAGGAGGGGTTTGGGGGTTAAAAGCCTCTTCCCCCCCCTCCCCTCCCCCCTTCCCCCCCTTCCCCCCCCCCCCCTCCCCTCCCCCCTCCCCTCCCCCTCCCCTTGGTGCTAAATATATATGTATTTTATAACTCCTGAGAGAAGGGTGATGTTTCTTCTTCTTGTTTTTGGTTTTTAAGCTAATAGTCACAGACCAGCCCAAGTCCGACCTTCTTAAAGAGTAAACAAAAATCTGTTAGGCCAGACCCCCCCCCCCCCCCCCACTCCCCGCAAACTTCCTAGATCTGCCCCTGAATATTATAATATCCTTTTCATATTACTGTGGGGAATACAACAATCTCAAAACTTGAGAGGGACTACTGGACTTACTGAGGGCTTTGGCTGCTTTGACGGCATCCGGGGGATTCTCAGCGACCTGAAACTTCTGGACCGTGACATCGTAGTCCAACATCAACTTCTTACTCTGATACTCCTGGAGATTCAGCCATCTTGTGGGAACCACAGAGGCAGCTCCAGACTGCATGGTTCAGGATTTGCCAACATGGAGAAGAAAAAAAAAAAGAAAAAAAAGAATAGTTGAAAGTATTGATTGTAGCGGCAGTTGATTCATTGGAAAAGGAGTCACACGTGAGCAGCCTCCTGGTGACCGACACGTACCGCAAACATCCATTGTACCCCTTAGGAAACAGTCACTGGCATACGGGAAACCAGGCAATGCATTATGCATGCTCCTATGCATGTCATGCCGATATGCAAGGTCGAGTCGGGTCACAATTTAAATAACGCATGTCACAACAACACAACAGCGCTGTGGGTGCCTCTCAGAATAGAACGGGAAATTTCACTTTTCAACCAGCTCGAAAGTAAACCTAGTACAGTGGAACGCCGCTATACCGAACATTCGGCTATAACAAACACCAAAACTTACTGAACAACGGACGTTGAAGAGTGACAAGTAAAAAAAAGGGAAAAGCCAACTGTTGCTTTAGAATTCGGTAAGCTTAAAAAGTATGAACATGTAATTACATGATTCAATGAGTTTGTATAGCTATTCAAACTGTGGACTTTAACAAAGAGGACAATAGGGTCCACGATTGAGTCAAGGTCCACGATTGAGTCAAGGTCCACGATTGAGTCAAGGTCCACGATTGAAAATCGTGTACAAAACATATGGGAGGCCTTCCGAAAAAGTTAAAGTATAAACAAAAGAGGGACAATGGGAGGACAGGTCCACGATTGAAGGTGTTTACACACTTGTGTGGGTGGCACATGTTCAAAGTCGTCCTAAAGCAACCACCAGGGCGTGCAGGGTGACGTGCTGCCAAGATGAATGGACAGTAGTTTCGTACACTGACAATGGTCAAAAGAGGGCACACTTCAAATACGACGCAAGTGGCGCTATTTAAAAGAATGGAAGCCATGTTGAAATATGGGCATTTGGCAGAAAAGTCTATCTTAATCCTCGAACTTTAGTACTTGCATCTCAGATGGCGTATCAAGTATTACAGTGGCCATTTTAAGGGTGAAATCTTATGTTTTTGTTGGTTTTCGGACTTTTTAATTAAATGAAGGTCGATGGCAGCCATTTGCCTTTTGGACCCTACAAATCGCCAGATCATGACCCAGTGCTAAAAGTTACTCGGAGTAAGTTCTATTCATTATAAGGCAGTGGTTATTTTGCCATGAACATGCATCAGCTTATTTGAGCTATTTGACAGGCACGGCACTGAACATGCGCAGTGAGTGTTTTGGGGGAGCTGCAAAAGTATGAGGGGATTGAATTTTGTTGTTGATTTCGTATGGTGTTTCGAAGGTGAAGTTCCATGATTTTCTTACAAAACAAGTTCTCTGAGAGTCATAGAAATTGTGTGACATAGATTTGGAAGTTGGAAAGTACACCTGTCGAGCGCAATCTGGAGTTTTGCGCAAGTTTATTGTACTCCCTCCTGAGCTAATTTCCCTTTGAATGAAATCCAATTATAGGGATATGAACTTAGGAGGGAGTACAATAAACTTGCGCAAAACTCCAGATTTCGCTCGACACACCTATAATTTGTTGATGCTTTGTTGACGCTGATTGTGTTTGTTGACGCTGATTGTGTTTGTTGACGCTGATTGTGTTTGTTGACGCTTGTTGACGCTAAATACTAAATAGCATGATGGTGACCGGCGATGAGGAAGAACATCATTCAACATTCCCTTGGTCGGAGGCTGTTCGACCAATTGCACTTGGCGTCGGGAAAAGGAGAAGCCCTCCATTCAATTTGTACAGGGAATTACGTGTTTTGTCAATTTTTTTACAGTAATAAAACATGAACACAATTCTTTTGGCGATTGTGTAGTGTAGGGCCCCTCTTTAGTTTCGATCAAATTAGAGTCAAGGGTATTTTTTCTCATTCCAAAATGACTTTTTCAACCTAAAGCAGACTTCTCTTAATAATTCTATGACATCGTTTTTTGTAATTTTGAACAGTTTATTGTGGTAGAAAATGCAATTTTCTTAAGTGCTTTACGGCAGTTGCCATGTGAATCAATGCGGTTTTGCGTGTTTACTGCGTGTCGCGGTAAGTGGCCATCTTTATTTTCGCGTTGCGTTTTGTCGTCCTCATCGCCACTTTACCCCAAAATTTCCCTCAAAAACTAAAACCCTGCCCTTTATCTGCGACATACCTGTTGGTTTGTAATGTCGCTAACTAGTTTGGCAATTCCAATAACCTAAAAGTGGATTTTTGTTCCCTTATAGGGAACAGGGCCCTACACTACACAATCGCCATTTTTGGGGGGTATAACGTGGGAGATATTTTTACTGCATAAAACAGTGAAATTTGGAAATATTTAATGAAAAGGTGTAACTGTTAGTGTTAGGACAATAATTTATTTTTTTCCCAATTGACCACAACACTATTCATTCCCCTTTGAGTCCAGACATGCCAGATCTAGAGCCTAAGGTGCGATCAGGTTCCTTCCTCCATGGATCAGGTAACACTAGTAACAGCCACCACACGACCCAGTGACGGGTCATACTAATCACCGTCAACACGCACAAACACCGTCAACACACCGTTAACACCTCCAAAACACATTCTAAATTAACAAAAGAGGCATAGAAATGTAATGCCTTGGCTAAATTAGAATTTGTCGGTTAAAAGTCCCATTTCATTTATGAAAATGGATTTTGTTTTTCATGAGAAACAATATCTTTAAGCAGCACGTTTTCTTGAAGAAAGAAATTGCATTTTCAGACGTTTAACCTCCCATTTTTAAGCCCAAATCTCGTGTTGACCCATACTTTACGGTTTTGTACCGCATTTGTCAGTTAAGACAGTGTAAGAATGTGTTTTGGAGGTGTTGACGGTGTGTTGACGGTGTTTTGCATGTTGACGGTGATTAGTATGAAGGGGGGGGGGGGCATCTTGTCTACATCGCGCAACGGTGATGTGTGCATGACGCACTTTACACATTGTTGTGTGTGTTTGAACATTCCTTCAGTTTTAAAATGAACATTTACGGAATATTTTTTGTGATGATTAATAGTCGGTATTGGATCATTATAACGTTCAAAATTCGCTGACATTCAATTTTGCGTTTGTTTTTGTATGCGGTATCTAATCTGGATAAAAACATACATTCCACACATCACCAAAGCGCGATGTAGACAAGATGCCCCCCCTCCTTCAAAAAATGGTCGAGCCCCAAATCTCTTCGAAAACTCCACGCGCATGCGCAGTCTGGTGGACTGTATTAGTCAGCTGTGCGACGCCATGTTCATCTCGGCTGAATACGTCGGTTGGTGAGTAAAAACTCCATTACTCAATAAATTGTCAGTTTCAATGTTCCGCAAATGTGCCGCAAAAGTCTCAAAGATCTGTAGGAGGGATTGGATAACCTTCTGGGGAGATTAACGTTTGGGAAAGTGGAATTCTAGAACATTGTGACTGATCTAATGCACCTATCAATTGCAAGACGGACCCTCGGACCCCCGGGGAATGTGCGTCAGTGTTCAATGTAAGGCCAGATCCTAGGGTCCCTTGACGCACCCTTGCGCCCTGTTCGTGACGAACCATTCATGTAAAACTGACGCTATAAACCACAATTTTTGACGCACCATGTCTTGAAAACAACTCACCAAGACGGACCAATATGACGGACATAATTATGAAGTCAACGAACGAATCTCATCACTGCCGCGCCGAAGCGGCATAAACGCACGCACAGTGCACGTTAATACACGGGGACCTATCTAAACCACGTGCCAACCTTTTGCGTGTGCGTATTTGTAATTTGTGCAGAGGATACTACTCTACATGGATTACTTTGAGGACGATGTTGAATGGCAAGTTCGGTTCCTATTTCACTAACGAAACGTACGGCACAACGCGATCACGACGTACAGAACAGTACAAGGCACAACACTGTCCGTTTATCGTACGGTGGTACTGGTAAGCGTGCGTGATGCACTTTGTGTGGCGGGCGGCGATGAACCTCGTGTTGCGGTAGAAAATGTCGGGAAAACACGCTGCGGTGTACGAGCGGTACAACCTCGAAATAAATTCATGAACACGGAAAATGCATACACAGACAAAATAGATCAAGTTCTGTGAATTAACGTGCAGAAATCTTCTTTCTCTGTCGAATTTTTTTGCCTAATTATTCATCGAAACTTTTGACAATCGGAACACCGCGTGTTGTGACCAAAGTTCATGAAGTTACCGGTACTGTATGTAGCGCGCGCCGAAGGCGTGCTTCATAGCCTAGCGCCGCCTACAAGGGCGCGTTTCCTCGTACACGAACATCGATGTGTATTGTGAGGCACGCACGTGCAAAGTACTGAGAAAAAGAAAGTCAGTTGACTGCACGTAAACGTTGCCGTACATGTACATACTCCTGCTGATTTGTGTGTACGTACGAATACACACATTTAATCTTGCGGTGGGGGTGTTGATGCTTGAAGTATCGGCATACTCCGAAACTGGACCAGATTCAGTTTGTGTGCAAAGTATAATTCTGTACGATCGCCAACATGCGAGATTTTATGAAGGGCTGGCATGACATCGAAAAAACAAATGATATAAAGGATTGTAGTGGCTGTGTTTTTGCAAAAAGGGCACGGCAGCCAAGGTAAATATGGGGCAAGACAAAACTGGCCGTAAAGACGGAGATTTTTTGTGGGGCACCTCGGCCAGTAAGAAGTCGTTCATTTCAAGCCCTGACTAGCGAGCGAGCTACGCATTTAAAACGTTTTGGCCCGTTTTGGCGGTAAGCAATTTGGTGTCGCTGACTTATTTCATTCCGTATAAATGTAGACATCATAACAGATCTGCAGCAGTTTTTATTCAAACAAAATATCAGTATTTTGGATTTTAACATAGATCGATTAAAATGTGTCAAAATTGCTACGTATGTAGTGCAACAAGCTTGAAACTGCATGGCGCACCATGACGCACCCGCGACGCAACCCGCTTTGTATTTACGACGAACCAAAGCCTTACTCGACGCACCCCATTCGTCACGATTTGACTGACATTAGCGGGACATGATGCACGTCCCCCGGGGGTCCGGGGGTCCGTCTTGCAATTGATAGGTGCATAACGAGAGCGTATTGCAAATCCCATTGAGTTACGGGGTCCAAAAAGGAATATCCTTGTAAGGCTAACGCCTACTATAGTACTAATGGAGAGCCTTACATTTTTGGAAGTAGGGTGGGACGCTGTATTACCGCGGTACTTATCAGGGTGATATCACGTTTCCCGATCGGAATAGAGATTGCTCACTAACCTTCCCGAATTGTCCTCTCTTTTGTGTTGTATAACTCTTGCTCTTTTTAAACTGACATACAAAATCCGACGGTGGTTTGGTATATTCCCATGCGATGCCTGTGAAAATAGACATGCTCGTCATTGCTCGCCATTGCTCGGCGGAGTACAGACTCTGTATTATCGCGGTATGTGGGAAGTGTTTTTTACAATGATTTCAACTTTTTTATTCTTGGTTAATGTTTGACCAAAACATCCCCTGAATATAGTCTGATATTTTCCCTGTAAAGTTCAAGTTGATTAAAGACGATTAGGCCCTGTAAGATGATTTCTTAACACCCTGTCCCCCTCGAAGGCGACAAAATTCACTGAGACAAGTCTACTGATTGACGATTGGGGGCGCCATTCACTTTACACGGTGCGTCGTTATATTTGTTTTACCGCACTGTCCTTATTTTGATCCCGTAAATGTTTCTACGATTTCGCGGTGGAAATATCGTCCTTCGGCATCATTTTGCATTTGCAGCTGTAGAATGGGAACCAGACAATGGAACTTCCATGGACAGAGCACCATTAAAAATTCATGTTAAAATATAGACGGTACCTTTTAGCAGACACGGTGAGGCAAAATTTACAAGTTTTGGAAAACGTGAATATTTATTAAAAATCGTTAAAAGTCCCGACACAAAATTGTTTAATCGTCATTTTTTTACACAAATCAGCAGAAAGTCCTTAATGCTTGATGAATTGGATATAAAATTGCCAGTCAAAGGAGTTTTGGCAACGGAAAAAAAAGGAATTTCCGATGCCGCGATAATAGAGTTGCCGCGATAATACTACTTAGGGAGTCCGACTATACCCGGACTCGAGTCCATCCGTATCCGCGTATCCGCGAATTTAGGGGTAATTTCGGGTGGCGGCGTTTTCTGCAATTACTCCAAAATACGTTCAACATGTTTCAGTTTAACGGGCCTACCTGTTTCTGAAGGAGCGGAAGAGTAACAAAGCCCAGCGAACTTCGCCGCACTCTCCGCAAAACTCGTGAAATGGAGGCCGCCATGTTGGGATGTTGGCAATAGTCAGTACACCTGTAATTTCCTGACTTACAAAAAGTGTGACAGGGTTGGGTGCAAAACCATAACGCCAAGATAATACGGAAGCCTATAAAGGACATTCAGTTTAAAACTCCAATCGCAATCCATAAAGCTTCGGCTGTACAAACTAAACTGTCTCAGAGATTTGTGATGTACGGTCAGAGACAGTTGGGCTATTAAAACAGACCAAATTACATTGCATCTTCGCAGAATGAAAAAGAAAGCGACAGGAGTACCAGAAACATATTTTACAAATTTTGTCTCTAAGCATAGAGCAAATGACAAACTTTGCTCAACTTAACAGTTAACACGAGAAACACTATTTTAACAGGGGATGGGATGGGATGCAAGTCTTCAAAACTAGAGGATAGGATTGCCAATGAAATTTTCTGATAACATCTGCAAAAATCTCCAAAATATCCCCAAAATTAGGTTTTCAAAGCTACATTAAAAAAAAAATTTTACCCCAAAGCTTCTGCCTACAACCGATGGACCAGCCAGTTAGTAACACTAACAAACGCAAACAACTCTGAGCGACTCGAATTAAATGTGTATAGACTGATTTGTTTTATTTCGCCACAACACCAAATGCAACAAATACACAAGGTACATATATACCACTAACCCTCAATTAAAAACTCTTGCAGGTTACATATAAAACCATCAGCCATATACACATTGCAAATATTAAGTTAACCGACTCTACTTGCAATAATAGTCCAATATTCAAAAAAAATGAGACAATTTTTAGGTCACAAGTATCATTTCTAACTATGACATGGCAAAAATGATTTCCCCATTTACTTTTTTTATTAACCATTAGTTATTGGAACTTGAAAGCTGCTATGCCCGTGATTTGGGGGTGTATCACCCTGAAAATAAATGATCAAATTCAACTGCACTCAATAGGGTTGTGTACTGTAAGAAGTGCAGTTAACACACAAATGACAATAGGTCAAACTACTGTAAAGCGCAATAGTTGAATTTTGTTGTTCCAGTTTTTTGGGGGAGGGATGTTTTCTGCATGCATACCGACAATTCAATAAAAGCATGAAGTGCACAGCATATGGCTTAGCCATTTTTCAATTATTTCAATTAATATTTGCAACGAATATTCATTTCAATTTATATTTGCATCAGTAAATATGCATGTGTCAATCTGTTAATATCAGTTGATCAAAAATTGCAACAAAAATTGAGCCACTGGAAAATGCATCCATTAATCAAGCCTACTTTACTTTATAACTTCATAAACTGCAGGGGGGGGGGGGCCTCAAGACCCATCCCTCCTCCTAGGATGTACCACTGTACTGTCCAATGTTTATGTATGCCAGACAGTAAATATAATCAAAGTTGACCTTAATTGTAACATCAGCAGCTCACTTCTTTTTCATGTCCGTAGAGATTGTTCAGTTTTGTTATTCTGGTATACCAACTCCTTTTGCACTGTGTTTATGGGTGTCTGTGTCCTGTACAAAACACTGGTAGGGATAATACAAAGCTTCTATAAAGACTGCATGCATAAAAACTATCTAAAGCAAATCAAGCAAATAAAAATGTCTAAGGCAAAACAATCGAACATTAAAAAACAAACCAGGTATTTAACTTTGCCAAGTTTAAAATTAAAAACGGTACCATGTGTGGCTGGGAAAATTATTTCAGTGGCAAGCATATATCACGTGATGTTAGACTAGTCAAAGACCTATTTATTATTTATTCAATCTCATCAACAGACAAAATATACAAACAGTTAAAGTAAAAAGTGTCAAAAAAGAAATGAAAACAGAAAACAAAGCAGAAGCTATTAACAATATTTACTGAAAACTGTTAAATGAGGGCGTGCACATAATACTCAGAATACGTAAATAAAAAACGATTATCAAAACACGAGTAAATCAACAAATACAGATGATTTTGCAGGCTGCAAAAACAGAACTAATTACTGGGAAACTAATCGCTCGGTAGAATAGGACCCCAAAAATAGTACATGTTCAACATGAATTAAGCATTCGCATTCAGACGAGGTCCAAACTTTCTAACTTTACTGGAAAACATAGATAATCATCTATTTAAAAATAATTCTTAAATAGTTTTTAGTACGGTTTTTTTTTGGTACGTACTGTTCTACAACAGCCTTTTATAATTTGATATCTATGTTTTTCTTTATTTCTAAATTTATTGAATTTATTATTTTTGGGGAGGGGGGTTGAATGTTTTAAGACAAATTGTATTTGTTGCATTTTCATGGCAATGTCCAGAGTTTCTGATTTCAATTAACCCCAACCCTGCCAGGCGCAGCACAGTGCATCTGAGGTGACAGCTTGACCTTGCTGCACTCTGCCACAAGCCAAAGTATGCAATCTGATGCGTCTGGAAGGGTTTCTAGCCAAAATCTAGGGGGTTAGGGTTAAGAGGTTTATAGAAATAATGTTCCACACTAAACGAAATGTTTGAAAATAAAACATAGAAAACTGACAGTGAAAGTCTGAAAAAACTGGAATTTAATTTTAGAAAACCGAGAACATTTAGACTTTTGGAGAGGAAATGTGACATTCCCATTGAAACTGAGTTACAGACAAAAACAGCATTTTTTTTCACTGGGAAGTCAGTTCTTGGATTTTAACATTTACAACCAAAACCCTTTTCTAATCAACAAAAATAGCTGGCCTAAAATTCAAACTTCTGCAAGTTCTTTCTACAAGGCAAATGACAGTTGTGTACAAGACACTCCACACAAGCAAACCCTTTTCTATGACATTCCAAGAATATTCAATGTAGAAACAGTTTGGGATGACTGTTTTTACGCTTAGAATACAGGTCGCACAGTTCACTGATTTTGAGTTTCTCAAAACGTGGGGCATGACTCCAGCAAAAGCTATAACAAGTAGATTAAGCTTGGAATGAGCAGCAACAGGCAATACAGCAGATTAAAATTTCATGATTTCAAGCAGACTCAGGTAAAAAAGTAGGAGAATAGTAGGATCAACATTTTCAAACAAACAGGACAAAAGTAGGACTTTGGAGGACAAAATCAGCAGAAAAGTAGGACTTTTGCGGTCTTTCAGGAGTAGTTTTCGTTGATACTCGCCCATGTCCACAGCATCACAAGCCTCATTGGGCATGTTCTGTACTCACAACATTTGTGCTCCATCCTCAACTAAGCTCTTGGAAGTAAAGTTGCAGTACTCCTGCACCCAAGCCCTTCATTGTGTGATTTTCGTACGACAGTGTGTAACACCGTTATAAAAAATATTCAACGGGATTTAATTTTTCAGAGTTGTGGGACCAAACATTATAAAACAAGTAGGATAAAGTAGGGAAAAATACGAATTTCAAGAAACAAGTAGGAAAAGTAGGAGCAAGTTTTAAAAACTAGGAAAAAGTAGGAAAAGTAGGAATACTTGAAAGCCTGTATAAACATGTACTTTCAGCCAAAATAATCTGTTTTCTTTTCACCAATTGTATGGTGTATATATGTATTCATGCAAGGATATAATAAAGTTGCTTAAATACAAACTCTTGTATGTAAACCACGCTGTATAGGCCTGTATCCTGCCCCGAGACTGTGGAGGTTTGACACCCCAAAGTGTAACTTTTGGTACTATGCGCAACATTGTGAACACGTACATAAATACGTGCCACGAAGTGCTTATGTGCCGGATGCCGGGATTGAACAAACATTTTGGATTTTGGATAATTTTGGGGGCTTGTGTGGATTTTCTGGGCGGTGATTTTTGTTTTATATATATATATAATTTTTATTTTTTTATTTCTGAACGGAACTCATCACCGAGTGGGGGTTTGTTTGACCCCCCAGCCTGTAGACCTGAACTGTACAACTACAACTCGGACAACTGATTAGCCAGTGTTCAAAATATTTTCATTGTAGCGTTTTCAACATAAGCACTCGATTGTTGATCAATGAACAAAAACATGTAGATGTACTGTGCTAGTTTGCTTTATCCTGGGTAAATTGTTGTATTGACTCCATGTCACACATGTTATAAGCTACAAATGCACAATGCTAGATAGACATTTAGCAGATGCTCCATGTGAAAGTAACTAACATGAAAAATGAACTGGGATTCTTAGAAAAACTAAACAGAGGTATAAATTTGATGTTTCGGTCATTTTGTTGAGTTTATACCACCTGGGTTCTGAAGTCCACACTTCTTTTTTTGTTTTGTTAGTTACTTCACACGTTGTATCCACATAATGTCTCTCTCGTTGTACTCTCCACCATCACTGTGAACTAGTAACAATAGATTTAGTGCCAAGTAACAATGGAAATCCATTGTTAGTGCACCGTTTTTCTTTTGTTAGATGTTCATAATCATAGTGCATGCGAAGCCAGACATGCACGCTAAGCACATTACTGCGACATGTGTGCAAAATTATTTTAAAACTTGGCATATTTTAGGTTCTGTACATGTTGTTTGTGATGAAAAGGCAACCAATATACCTATGTACATTCAAATGAAACCCTCTGGAATGAACTTCAGAAGACTTGGAGCAGCATTAGTTCAGAAACTTTCAGGAAATAAATAGACACTATGCCCGAAGGATGTGCCGCAGTGATTGCTGCCAAGGGTGGACACACCAAATATTAGAGTCAAGTTTGATAAAAAAAGATGGTAGGACTGGCAGATACTAATGTGAGCTACATGTATGCTCACAATTACCTTTTCTATTTAATACAGGTGAAAAAGGTAAACCAGGCATTGTAAGGCATTAAATATCCATTTCTTCAGATATATGTCAAGTGTTCGAAAAAAATTTGCACACCACTGTAAGCCCAACACATTTATCCTACCAATCACAATCATAACAATTCCAAAATACTTTCCAAAATAGTTTTCAAAAACAAAGAGAAAACAATCCAAACCAATGCAAAATTATTTGATGCCTGCAACTTGTTTAAATGTGGAAGCACAACACTGAATTATATATATACAAGTTTACACATGCACAGCACATTATTAACAAGCACTGCAAAAGGCAAGTCTTATTGAAAATGCGGTCTGAAGTTACATAATTTGTGTCATATCCCAGAACAAATAGATGAGACATGTAGGCCTATATGCAACAAGATTCTCGGTGGACTTTCAAATTCCACTTTGACTACAGATGCTAAAAATAAGCTGCACACTGATTTCCAAGGTGAAAATAATGCTATGTATAGAATATTATCAACCTTTCCATCTCATCAACGCAGGTGCATGTCATTATTAATTGATATAAAGTTGCTAGATTAAAATGACAGATTGGAATGAGAGATTAAGCAGCTAAAGGGACAAAATTAAAGGGACGTATTCATATTCTGGTTAAGTGTTTCAAATAGCGGTGGGAGAAATCAGATATTTCCAAATCCAGTTACCCCGATTTTATTCAAACCGAATAACGGTTATCTGATATCACCAGAAGTTCCCATCTAACTCATAGTCATGCCAACAAAAAGTGACGAGTGAGGTGCTGCATGAAAAGCCCTTCCAATGACTGGATATAGTTTAAAGGGTTCAGTGACCACTGGACCTTTACAAAAACACTCCAGAGCTGTAATGTAAAAATGTAATCAAAAATTACGGGCAGGCTAATCAGAGACCATGGAGCAAATTGGAGCCTGTGTCACAAAATATGGAAGGCTCAATTTTTTAAGGTTGCTTTCGAATATCCAGTTTCCAAAATGGAAACCCAACAGTGGAATTCAAACCATATGTTTCAAAATCCGGAATTATATCCCACCACTAGTTTCAAACCATTTATTTGTCCCTGTAATGTCAAACCAAAAGTACACCCATTTACAGTTGCAGTCGAAAGTTAAAACTTTACACTTGGCAATTGTTTCTTCAATATGTTCGTGACACTGCTCCGTTTCCTTCAATTTTCCTATTGTAAATTCTCACTGTACGTATATTAATGAAATCATGTTTCAAAGTCCTTACTCCTGCATGTATACTCTGAAGACAAGTAGGGGGTAGGTTTGCGGGTACAGCATGGAGGAAAAAAATCTCTTTTTTAGAGAAAGTGTCGGCTCTGAAAAGAGCCGGTTGTAAGAGCATGGTTTCACAACATGTATGTACTCTGTAAAGACACAAAATTGTACGCAAAACTACAAAATAAGTTGAGATGGTGAGTCCACAAACCCATTTTCATTCACAAAATAATTGGTTGAAATACAGTTTTAAAATTAAACAAACGTATGCATACCATTTATTCAAATACATACAATGATTGACCATAAATGTCTTTGGAATGGTTTCAGTTACTCTATGATTATTTTTCTTCTTTTTTCCAACCTGGCCATATCAGCACAGTATTCAAATATCATTAAAATTATCCAAACATTCATTTTAATTTAAACACCATGAATGAGTTTAAAATATCAGTCAATCATAAAAGGGATCAAAACGTTTGTGGTCCAGTAATTTTTTTCAGAGATGTATACAGCTAGTTATTTTAGAATACTCGGTACTAAGAGCATTACAAAATTATTATATTTTTCAGTGGATAGTGAGGTATAGCAACAGAATATGATAATTATACACTACCATAGGCAAATCTAGCAAAGCTACAAGCTATTTAGCAGTTATGAGCAACTCTAAAGCAGGAAAACCACACTAACCCTTCATCACATACCACTTAATTAACCCTGCGGGGCACCAGGCAAAAATCCAAACACTCTCGCACCTATGTACTGTTCGCAACAGTACAGCGTACGTACATAGAAGCATTTTTTTTTGGGCAGATAATTATCTTTCCACAGTTTCTGGATATATTTTGCAACTGAAAAAAACAAAACATATCTCCCCCAAGCAGGCCCCAGACAGCTTAAGAGGATGCTGACCCAAGATACAAATGTAGTCTAAAGCCCTTGGCAAGCTCTTAAGAGTGTGCTTTGAGGTACCGTGCCCACTAAACTTCCTCTGGAAGGCCCACCCCCTTTGACCAGTAATGGTGTTAATTGGTCCAAATAGTCCAGTAATTGTGTTCATTGGTCAAAATAATCCATCAATATCAAATCTTGGCTCTGCAGCTGCACTAAGAGAGATATCAGACACCTGGCTTGCAGCCAGCCCCACTAAAACATACAGAGCACAAACATCAACCCACTGTGCACAAAACATTGCACAAAACATATGGAGGTCATCAACCTATAGTGTTTTGTCTAATTATTTACGGGTGAATGAAACATGACTGCTATGGGGACTCCATGGGGTCATCTGGCATATGGTCATGTAGGAACTTTAAAAAATAAGATTTTGTTACCCCCCAGGGCGGTAGTTATTTAAACTTTAGCAAAAAGTGACTGTCCGAAACAGTTTACCGGTGCCCCACAGGGTTTTAACTTGCACACAACAAAGTGTCTAACCAGCTAATGGTACATGTAGCACCATCAAGCAAGTTCACATTTGAGACTTTACAAAAGGTTATAATGTTACGGGAAAATTGTTTTCCCAAGGATTGAAGTTGAACGTCAACAACGAAAAACAAGTACGTGTAGCAGTGAGCACAAAGCAAGCATAACAGCTAATATACATTGCAATTGAATGTTAACACTTTTTCACTTGTGTGAAAAAGGCAGAAAAATGTTCTCCCACTCGTTTGAAAATACTTGAAAATGTATTTTCCTTTTTTGTGAAAAGGCCTGCAAATATTTTCCCACTGTTGCAAAATGTTTTCACATTTCGTGAAATGAAAATGAATTCCCTGGGAAGAGAAGAAGTGTGAAGAGAAATTCCCATTTCCAGGTTAACTTTTCAAATGCAATGTACTGTATTAGAGTGCGCAGGGCACACAAATACACGATCACTTTTTATCACTTCTTATGTGTCTTTAGCCTGTCTTTAGCCTGTAAATAGCACCAACTTCGAGGCCCCAAATACGTTGGGGCTTTATGAAAAGTGCTTGAAGCAACACATGCGCATACTCCATTTCAACCGCACTTCCCGGTCCAAATCAATTTGCAATAATTTTAAACGGGAAAAATGGAATGCCTCTTTTTCCATTACAGGACCACATTATTGTACATGTAGTTTCCAGCCCACTCAGGAAACAATTAAAATACTTTCATAAAATAGTAAGCTGCCTATGCAGGGCTTGAAATTCGGACTGGACTAGTGGAGGACCGAGTCCAGTAATTTACGCATTCTTCTAGAAGATTCCAGAAGCAAATCTAGACCAGTGGGCTGGTGATTATCTTTCAAATTCTCACATTTTAAGACAAAAATCTCGGACTTCACACTTTCAATGGATGAAAGCCTGCCTTGTTCATTTTCAGTCACTTTGACAAATTTGTAATTATCAACAGGTTGGAACCAATTGCAAAACATTAACAGCAAACTTGGCGCAGAATGTCCCGAGTACCACTAGCCCAACAGTGTGGTAATATAAGACATTTGTAGAAAATCCAAGCCTTGACATATTGTAGAATGTACACGTACAAATGTAGCTCTTATACGTTGTGCTCGCAAATATGTACATATGTATTCTTGCCAAATCTCCGTGGACTTTGAAGTAAACTTGCATGCTCTAATACGTACATGTAGCTCTGTACATGTATGTGAAGGGGGTGGCGGTTCGGTAGCAGGGCCTACATATATTTGGGGGGAAACTCTTGCTTGCTCTGCAGTTGGCTCTAGATCTGCTCATGCCTGCTATTGAACCAGGTCGTCTCCTTGTAGACAAACCAACAATTGCCCAACCACACCGCAAATTTCAGGAAGCCGAAGGACTGTAATTTGAAAACATTTGGAGGGAAGAGTCCGTCTGTAATTACTGCTACATGTGACCAGCTCTGGTAAAAAAAACACACAACTCCATTTGCATGCCATGCACAATGCACTTTTGCATTATGGGTCATCAAATTCATGTAGAGAAATCTTTGTAAAAATGGGGGGGGGGGGGGGGGGAATTGGAACACTTTATGAAATAGTGGCTCCAAATTGTTTTTCTCCTGATAAATACTTTGACAATCAGAGGGGGGTATTGTTAGCATTAGATATGAGCTTTTCAATGAGACATTCCACACACACCCAGTCATGTATCGATCTCCAAACGTGGACATCCTATTGTTCCTCTTTTGTTTGTACTTTAACTTTTCGGAAGACCTCCACATGTTTTGTAGACACTCCCAATCGAGGACGTATGCTGGGAATCGTGGACGATATTGTTCTCGGCATTTTTCGTCCACGGTTTGAATACCCCAACACACCCAGCCATACACACACATACTTATATGGGGAAGACCTTTATGCACCTTCTTTTGTTTTCCTTTGTTCCTATTGAAATCCGTAACGCTATGGAGTTTCTCTTCTGGGGAAGATGGATTTCTAAAGATTCCGCTGTGGGGCTGATTGTTCTATTGTGTTTTCTGCCCCACAGGAATACGTGTGTGTGTACGTGCACTGTATATATCTCCGAGGATAAGAGAAGAAAGGAAACACAAAGAAACATCGGTCCTCGAACGTAAGGATACGTGCTTAGTCTATGGGGGTTGGTTATATTAAAGGAACAATAGGAAACACAAAGCATTGTCCTGTGACGTATTGGGGAAGTATGACTGTGTGAACACACAAGTGTGTAAACGCCTGCAATCGGGGCCCTCCTATTGTTCATACTTTTTGGCAAGGGCCTTCATTGGTTTTGTACACGATTTTTAAACGGGGACCTTTCTCAATCGGGGACCCTATGTCCTCTATTGTTAAAGGTCCGCTATTGAATGAAAAAACAAACTCACACAGACAAGTGTGTAAATACCAGCAATCGCGGACTCCCTATTGTCCCTCTTTTGTTTGTATTTTTTACTTTTTCAGAAGGTCTCCCATATGTTTTGTACACAATTTTCAATCGTGGACGTTCGGTCAATCATGGACCCTTTGTCTATGCCGAATACCCTTTTGTCTCTAGTCCACGATTGCCGGTATTTACAAACGCACGCACACACACACAAAAATCAATGGCAAATAAGTAACACAGTTTTAATTTTTTTCATAGGAGCGGGACACTGCCATTCTTTCTCTATTAATGTATAAGTCAATCATCGCACGTAAAGTTAAGACCAACTAGATTGCAGAGTATAGTCAGCATTTTTTGGTGTGTTTTGGGGAGTTCAACAATACACTTTTCCCTCCATGATTCACTTGTAGGAGGGAATCCACTGAATTGAAATTTTAAGCAACAGCACAGACATTGCAGCTTCAAATACACATGGTTTTATAACGATGTCATACATGTATTTACAATGTCGTGCAGAGCAAATCGTTATGACAAAAGGTCCTTGGAAAATGTTTCCGTCAGTTTATTCATGAGCTAAACGCCTCACACAACTCAACCTGCTTCAACTATAGCATTGATCTGTTTGTAACCTGCATTTGCTTTTGAAAGTAAGGAAGTTCTGAGATTTATTAATTTCAAACCAACTTTAAAGAGGGTAACCATCCAGCAAGAGCTGATCATTTGGGACCCTCACATTAAAAAGAAAAATGCATGAAGACAAAAAAACAAAGACAAGACTTTGACAATAAGAGCACAACTAGGTTTATAGAATAATTCAGAAATAATTAAGAAATAAACTAGATTGACTAAATTGCACTGAAACTGTCAACCCCATCCCAGCTGACCCTATTTAAAGGGTTGATAAAAAGGCAAAATACAAATGGAGTACAACTGCACATGAATGAAATTAGAAACACGAATTCTCCCCCTCCCCTCCCCCCCCTCCCCTCCCCCCCTCCCCTCCCCTCCCCCTCCCCTCCCCCCCCCCCCTCCCCCTCCCCTCCCCCCCAGCACAATTACAATTAAAATATGTGATGCAGTATGTCAAAACTACATGTAGGCACAATTGGGCAAGAGGTCAATTTTGAGATATTGGTATATTAGTAAAATATACACCTTGCACTTTACAATGCCGCTTTCTTTTTTCAAATTTGATATTCCCAAGCGAAGTTTTTAAGATTTGAAATTGGACTGTCCGAAACATCATTTCCAAGCAAAATTTTGAACAAAGGCATCATTTTGTGAAATTATATGCCTCTCTAAAAGAGTTTAAAAAAATACTTTGTCAATTAAATTTCAGTTAGAATCTTTTACAGAACATTTTAAACATTTGCAGCATCATAAATTAACAAGCACCCCAAGATATTTTGCAGCTGTTCCTCTGTTCGTAGCTCTGCCCAATTCCGCCTGGTTTTGACATACCGCATCACATATTCATTGTGTACCAGCGACTCGGGCAGAAGACAAGGTAAAGTACAGCAAACTGAACCTAGACAAATATTTCTTCAAACTTTATTTTCCTTCAGCAATTTTCGGATAGAAGAATAAGAGTTTGAACGAATGCTAAAATGAGATGGATTCTGTGAATGAGGCACTTACGATTGAGGCGTTTAAGGTGGAGTAGCTCGCAGCCCCATTGTCCATGCACTTGTTAGCTGGATTACTGCAGATTTTTTCGTAGACCAAGTCCTTGATGCCGTCGAAGCTTGTCCAGTTCTTGACCGTGTTGACCCCCGAGGCCCAGGCACAAGACACCAGGAAGAGGACCAAGGCGAGGACAAACGTTAGGACCAAGTCCTGGACAATCAGGGGGAGAAATGCAGCGTCAATCATTTTTATATATTTTATTCATCTCTTCTGCGTCTGAACCTAAGATTCTTAGAAATCAAACAATCACTACACTAGCCAAGAACCCATTGAGAGTAGGGGTGTGCATTTACGGGTAGTAAAAGAACCAGGTACCAGATTGAAAAAAATATGGGTACCCGGGTAACCGTTAAAGACACCCAACCCAAAACATCCAATCCCGCAAGTTGCAATAATGTCTTTATCTAAGATTCAAAAGTCTGATTTCAGACAAAAGTCTGAAAAATCACATGCCTGTCCAGTAAAAATGATCACTACTCCGCCATTACATGTTCCGGCACGTGCATGCACCGGCATATCACAAAAGACAGAAGCTTTATACAGTTGTATATATTGTGGAATGAGGTATGCTATTATGTCTTGTCGAGGCTCTTTATCCATACCCAGACTACAAAAACCACAACCGGTAAATTCCCTTTATTGTCAATTTTCCGTGAGCGTCATCATAAACATGAAATCTGTGCTGGTTTCCCATGTAGTCAGGTTTCAATTTTGAAAATTCCCCACAAATAACATTCCAAACCTTTCCTTTTTCATTTTCTTGGAAGTTACTATGCGATAATGTAAAGTTGTACGGGTACTCGAAACTCGATTCCATAACCTGGAACTGGTTACTGACATGAACGGTCGGTTTCGGGTACCGGTTCCGATGCACACCCCTAATTGTGAGACAATAAAGAAGTAAAAGTCAGCTCTAGACGGAGAAACACCCACAATAATTTCTCTTCAGGAAAACATGTGCAGTCAAGTAGGGACTCAATTCACAGTGTCATCTGGCAGGATTCGAACCAGGGTCACCAGAGGTATAGAAGGCAAGCCAAGTTGCAAAGTTCCAAATCAGTACATGTACCCTTATCTTACACCATGATGAGGTCAGTCGGTGAGTTTGGACCACTATTTTCATCATTGCAATTTGCAAAGACTGACTTAAGGACTGTTTGGTACTAAATTCCAGTCTTGTTGACTTGACTTGCCGACTCTGACTCGAGTCACGATGTTTTTGACTTGGGACTTGACTTGACTTGACTTGAAAGAACATGACTTGTGACTCGAGTTGTGACTTGAATAAATTTGACTTGCTGACATTAACACTTTCGTTAAAATAAACACAAACGTTTAGGCATACAGTACACACGTATCGGTTAGAACAGAAACACCGAGCCTACAGCGCACAGCGAGCTGGGTGTCTAGTACATATGCGGGGCCGCAGCGCGGACCGATTGCATGAAGAATTGTCAAGACGGCATGCCGTGTTGATTTTGTACGGTGCATGTGTGCCAGCCTATGCGTAGTCATTTCTCATTAGAATTTTTATTTACTATGTTCAACAATTGACTTCAGACTTGTGACTTGACTTGAGAAAAAATGAGTTGGTTACAATACTGCTAAATTCTTGAATCCAAAGCAAGAGTTGAAACAAGTCACTGGAAAATTGTGAGTCTAGGAATTGTACCTGCACCATGTACTTTAAGACAAACTATGTATTCTAGAAAATAAAATAAATAAAAGTACTGATTTTACGACCAATTGTGTACACTATGGTTATACTTGACTTGTAATTACGGTCATTTAAATTGACATTTAAAACAAATGTTTTAAGTAAATGGTAAAAATGGTATAAAAATCAAAGAAATTGATTTAAATTGTTAAAAAATCCGATTTTAATTTTAAAATCTCATTTTTTTCTTTTTCTTAAATCATGATTTTTATCAACCCTGGTTCTAAGTATACTAAACATCTGTCAGTGGAGGGTTACAGAAGTTCTGGCTTGATTTTTAACCTCTTGAATATGGACGACGGCCCTAGCTTCAGTTTGAAAAAGACCACCTGGACGGTGGTTGTCTATACACGCATTCCTGTACGTGCACTGTATATATCTCCGAGGACAAGAGAAGAAAGGAAACACAAAGAAACCTTTCAGTCCTCGAACGTATAGAGTCTTTTGTTGAAATCGGTCCTTGAACGTAAGGATACGTGCTTAGTCTATGGGGGTTGGTTATATTGAGGGAACAATAGGAAACACAAAGCATTGTCCTCGGACGTATTGGGGAAGTACGACAGTATGTGCACACTCAATCCATTCATGTTTCAACTATATTGTTCTTGAATGGGAGTGTAATAAAAAGGTGGAGCTTTTTCAAACAAAGCTTTCATTCACACGAAAGGGGGATCCAAGTGCGATGAATAGGACCACTCTATTCAGTGTGGTGCCTATTGTTTGCATTTACGCTTGACTGCACAGCCTGTTCTTGACATATCAGCACCCCATTAATTAATAACAGCTGGACACAAGGGGTTAATGCGCCTACGAGATTGTAAATGCGTGAAAAAACATCCAAGTGCGTTGGTTCAATCTTTTTTTCACACTGAGCCTACAATGTATGTACGTTACTTACAGCCTGAGGAACTAGGTCCGAGTTCAAACACTCGACCTCGAAGAAGACGTACAAGATGAGCATAATGACGCAATACAGCATGGCAAGAACACCAATGGTGACGAAGAACGAAGCCTTTCCGCCGGGGTACGCCTGGGCCGACAGATCAGTTACATTGGCTCCTGCACAGTTTGAAGCAGGTGGGTAGTTCTCAAAACTGCAGTTGGGGTCAAATACAATGAAAACCTAAGACGCACGTTTAAACCTAAAAGAGAAGAGAGAATTTCACCCTCCCTGAGTTTTAACATTTTGCTGCTGTTCGAGATTTGCCACCACAAGGTGAAAAGTGAACAAAAAATACTGCAATGAAGATAATATTGACCCTAACCCTGCCAAATCAGCAATAGGCTTCTGGAGAGATGAAAAGTTAACCAAAAATAGATTTATTTGTGTAAACATTATTGTATTTGTTTAAATATTTTGTATGAATGTGTACATGTAAATATTCAGTTTTAACTTAGTAATATGCAGGGCCCCAATGGAAACCAGTTTTAAACTGTTTGGGCACACTCTGGGTAAAGAAATGTAATAAATAAATAAATAAATAAATAAATCCAATAAAATCCAATAATTTTCAAAGTTAACAAAGAAAACTGGCAGGAACGGGATTCGAACCTGCGACCTCTGGAATACTGTACCGACGCTCTACCAACTGAGCTATCTTGTCCCGTGTTGGCGGTCTCCCATAATGCCGTATAGCCAGGGATCACACCCAATTTTACGATACAACCTGGGAAGTGACATTGTGGGATCACTCAGTGAGGATACGACTTTTTAACTTATAATTCGTCAAACAATCCACAAGGAAAACTGACTAGGTAAATTTGAATACATTTTCAAAGTGAAAAAAGAAACTGGCAGGAGCGGGATTCGAACCTGCGACCTCCAGAATACCGTACCGGCGCTCTACCAACTGAGCTATCTTGCCGGTCTCCCAAATTGTCAGTATCTTTGTTCGGGTGGGCGCTAGTCAGAAGTCATAAAGCCAGAATGCCGTATAGCAAGGGATCACACCCAATTTTACGATACAACCTGGGAAGCGACATCTAAATGTTCAGACTTTTCTTTAACACCCTGTACCTATTGGATTTTGTCGTATTTAGCAGGGTGGAAGCAGAGTTTTAGGAATGTGGTTTATAGGGTTAAGTTCGCATTGACAACTTACCTGAATGGGTAACCGAACTTATATTCCAAATTATACGTGTAGGTCGTATTCTGGCTGCAAATGATGATGTATTTACTGACGCTTGAATATCCCGCCGTGGTAGAAAACGTAAGTATAGCAAGCACCTGTTCACCAATAAAAAATACCATGTAGGTACATGCATGAGGTTTATTGTCAGTTTGAAAATATGTGGCGTCCGCAAAGGAAATCGGACATAAATGTAAGTCGCTTGACCTATTTTTGAGTAATTACAATTTAAATAAAAATCGTCAAAAAATCACGATTCCTGTTTTTTTCAAAATACATGTACTGTAGTTTAAAGCATATTTAATTCAAAATACCTAGTTTGCTTTTGTGTTGAGACCATTAAATGTGTACAATTTGACATTTTAGTCTGCCGTACATGTACTTCTGAAAAAAATCATGCAAACTACGTACATGTATGTACATGTACGTATTATTTTTCATTCTCAATGCTGAATTTATGGCTCTATTCGAAAAACCCAAATATAGTATATCATAATTGTTTTCACCATTAGGGCGTCCCTATTTATTTCTATGGTTATCATTGGCCTAAAAGACAAAGATCAAAGACTCGTAAACACCAATAATTAGAATATGAATTGAACAAAAAGACAAAGCAAAATGCTGTGATTACTTTAACAGTGCCCACATGCACTACATGTACATAATGTACGTTCCCAACCCTCCCTTACCCTCCCTCCCCCAACTCGCACTTTTCAAAATGTTATGTCACTGCCCATCGAGCTTAATTAAAATGTCGAACTTGGAGAACCAGAACACTGCTGGCTCCTTACAAAATAATGGGCGTACGTGTAAGTGATTGGGCTAAACTACTCTGAAAATTGTAAAGTACATGTAAAAGGTACATAAAAGTACAAATTGTATACTTGTTGAAAAGATGCATTTGAAAAAAAATCGAAATCAGATCAATTTGAAAAGAATCTACGAATTACATGTAATTCACAACGCTCTATGGATTGTTTGAGCTTCAACAAACTACTTAAATTGTTATACTCAATCCAATATGTTGTCTGAACAAGCACGTATACAAATCAAGCACATACAAACAAATTTAGTAAAAAAAAATATTTCAATAACAAAAACAAAATCATCAACCCTGCATATATGCCTGTAACCTGCTTGATTACCTGCTCAAATCAACAAATCTAATATTGTCAATAGGGATCTTTAAGTGTGCCGAGAGGGATTAGACCAAGTCAACTCACAAGTTCAATGATCCTGATGAGTCCTTTGAACTCCAGCAGAACTCTGAACTGACCCTGAAAGAGAGCAGACAGACAGACAGATGAGACAAGCAGCAGACAGACAGACAGACGAGACAAGCAGCAGACAGACAGACAGACGAGACAAGCAGCAGACAGACAGACAGACAGACGAGACAAGCAGCAGACAGACAGACAGACAGACGAGACAAGCAGCAGACAGACGAGACAAGCAGCAGACAGACGAGACAAGCAGCAGACAGACGAGACAAGCAGCAGACAGACGAGACAAGCAGCAGACAGACGAGACAAGCAGCAGACAGACGAGACAAGCAGCAGACAGACAGACAGACGAGACAAGCAGCAGACAGACAGACAGACAGACGAGACAAGCAGCAGACAGACAGACAGACAGACGAGACAAGCAGCAGACAGACAGACAGACAGACGAGACAAGCAGCAGACAGACAGACAGACAGACGAGACAAGCAGCAGACAGACAGACAGACAGACGAGACAAGCAGCAGACAGACAGACAGACAGACGAGACAAGCAGCAGACAGACAGACAGACAGACGAGACAAGCAGCAGACAGACAGACAGACAGACGAGACAAGCAGCAGACAGACAGACAGACAGACGAGACAAGCAGCAGACAGACAGACAGACGAGACAAGCAGCAGACAGACAGACAGACGAGACAAGCAGCAGACAGACAGACAGACGAGACAAGCAGCAGACAGACAGACAGACGAGACAAGCAGCAGACAGACAGACAGACGAGACAAGCAGCAGACAGACAGACAGACGAGACAAGCAGCAGACAGACAGACAGACGAGACAAGCAGCAGACAGACAGACAGACGAGACAAGCAGCAGACAGACAGACAGACGAGACAAGCAGCAGACAGACAGCCCGACGAGACAAGCAGCAGACAGACAGCCCGACGAGACAAGCAGCAGACAGACAGCCCGACGAGACAAGCAGCAGACAGACAGACGGACGAGACAAGCAGCAGACAGACAGACGGACGAGACAAGCAGCAGACAGACAGACGGACGAGACAAGCAGCAGACAGACAGACGGACGAGACAAGCAGCAGACAGACAGACGGACGAGACAAGCAGCAGACAGACAGACGGACGAGACAAGCAGCAGACAGACAGACGAGACAAGCAGCAGACAGACAGACGAGACAAGCAGCAGACAGACAGACGAGACAAGCAGCAGACAGACAGACGAGACAAGCAGCAGACAGACAGACGAGACAAGCAGCAGACACACAGACGAGACAAGCAGCAGACAGACAGACGAGACAAGCAGCAGACAGACAGACGAGACAAGCAGCAGACAGACAGACGAGACAAGCAGCAGACAGACAGACGAGACAAGCAGCAGACAGACAGACGAGACAAGCAGCAGACAGACAGACGAGACAAGCAGCAGACAGACAGACGAGACAAGCAGCAGACAGACAGACGAGACAAGCAGCAGACAGACAGACGAGACAAGCAGCAGACAGACAGACGAGACAAGCAGCAGACAGACAGACGAGACAAGCAGCAGACAGACAGACGAGACAAGCAGCAGACAGACAGACGAGACAAGCAGCAGACAGACAGACGAGACAAGCAGCAGACAGACAGACGAGACAAGCAGCAGACAGACAGACGAGACAAGCAGCAGACAGACAGACGAGACAAGCAGCAGACAGACAGACGAGACAAGCAGCAGACAGACAGACGAGACAAGCAGCAGACAGACAGACGAGACAAGCAGCAGACAGACAGACGAGACAAGCAGCAGACAGACAGACGAGACAAGCAGCAGACAGACAGACGAGACAAGCAGCAGACACACAGACGAGACAAGCAGCAGACACACAGACGAGACAAGCAGCAGACACACAGACGAGACAAGCAGCAGACACACAGACGAGACAAGCAGCAGACACACAGACGAGACAAGCAGCAGACACACAGACGAGACAAGCAGCAGACACACAGACGAGACAAGCAGCAGACACACAGACGAGACAAGCAGCAGACACACAGACGAGACAAGCAGCAGACACACAGACGAGACAAGCAGCAGACACACAGACGAGACAAGCAGCAGACACACAGACGAGACAAGCAGCAGACACACAGACGAGACAAGCAGCAGACACACAGACGAGACAAGCAGCAGACACACAGACGAGACAAGCAGCAGACACACAGACGAGACAAGCAGCAGACACACAGACGAGACAAGCAGCAGACACACAGACGAGACAAGCAGCAGACACACAGACGAGACAAGCAGCAGACACACAGACGAGACAAGCAGCAGACACACAGACGAGACAAGCAGCAGACACACAGACGAGACAAGCAGCAGACACACAGACGAGACAAGCAGCAGACACACAGACGAGACAAGCAGCAGACACACAGACGAGACAAGCAGCAGACACACAGACGAGACAAGCAGCAGACACACAGACGAGACAAGCAGCAGACACACAGACGAGACAAGCAGCAGACACACAGATGAGACAAGCAGCAGACACACAGATGAGACAAGCAGCAGACACACAGATATGAGACAAGCAGACAAACAGATATGAGACAAGCAGACAAACAAATGAAACATGCAGACAAACAAATGAAACATGCAGACAGACAGATGACACAAGCAGACAGACGGATGAAACAAGGGAATACACACGGGAATAAACACACGGGAATTCAGCCATGCCTTTTGTACGCGGAAAGTTCTCTATTGCTTTACACGTGAGCTGTGACCTTGAAATGCGATATGGGCCAACGAGATTGAAAAGGTTTGCTCAGCAATTTTTTTTAGCTTTGCAATGACTGTTACGTGCGACTAATTCATAATAACCAAAAAGAAATAGGGCACAACAGAGACAGATGAAACGGCAGTGGAAAAGGTAACCAGCAATTATAATCACAACAAATAGTTTATTCCCAACTTAAAAATGACATTTAAGACAATTCAATTAAATAGTTAAAGTTAAACACACATTTCTATTTGGAAGTCCCTATAAGTACCAGATGTTCGTAGTCAGTTGTCGAGTTGCAGACTTCACTAGTTTCGAGGAGTGGCAGCCTCCGAAAGTTCGTCTTGTTATTGCACTGGACCAGTCTGGACCAGGCCATCTAGGAAGAGCCTCGAAAACCGGTCTGGTTTTAGGCCATCTAGGGAGAGCCTCAAAAACCGGTCTGGTTTTAGGCCATCAACTTGAAGGAGAACAAGGAGCAGCGGTGACTCACTGCCTTGGGTGGTAGCACAAGAACCGGGTGGTTCAAAACATCAACTTGAAGGAGAACAAGAGAACAGCGGTGACTCGCTGTCTCTGCCGGTGGCAAAAGACCGATGCACCAAGGCACTGGCTGAGCCAAGGTGTGGCCAATGGCTAAGGCTGATTGGTGACACCCATCAGTTGGAAGAGCCAGGGCAGAGCCCCTGGCTGACTTGGTGGCTGTGATGTGATGAGTGTCCAAGCATGGTACAAACCCCGTCTTATATAGGACTTCCAGTTAACAAGGCAGCTAGGGCTATTACATAATCAGTGAGCCCACTGCACAACACTTAACAATGGTTATTGTCAAATAATACAATATAGAGGGTAGTTACATAACCTCTGGGCTTACTGCAAAACAATCTTCAAAATACCACAGATGTTTAGGTAAGTATAAAGGAAAAACAACAGTAGCAGGTGAGTTTTAAAAGGGACAAATCCCAACTGTAACATGACATATTGGGAAAATTACCGGAACTAAAGGGCTATGAAGTGCTGGGAAACACATTTACATGAAAAACGCGAAAATGCAATCAAAACCAACTTGAAATAAAGGCAAGATTTATTAGAGGGTTATAATAAGCCGGCCGGCCGGTGAGCTAAATATGCACGTACGTGGGCACAGCGCGCGTGTGGATAAGGTATTTTCCCGAGAGAAAAAGACGCCCTCAAGTGTTACGGAACATTGTAATTTAGGTAAACTGGTTCTCGGCGCGGCACGACAAAGTGAAAATGATATTACCAGGGAGATTAGAACCAGTCCAGAATAATATTACGTGTATAGTTTTATGATGTGAATGCATAATATCAAAGATAGTAGAGCGCTCTACTATCTTTGATAATATGTTGCGTACGTTGCGTCCAGATCTGTTCGATTAATATAAACGCTAGCTACTGCAATACTGCTGAATGTTGATGCTGGCAAACTCTTCATGTTCGTTCCACAGAGTGCGGTAAACTTCTTCGTACTAATTAGCACGATTAGCACGACCCCATGTCTCACTTAAGTTATCAGTTGTAACCGTTCGTCAGTGGACAGACCTACCCCTAGAACTTTGGGGCTCCTACCACCGGAACCCCATAGAAAGAAGCCTATTTTCCCCATAGGCTAACAGTGCACACGAAAACAGCTGCACAGTTTTCCCTAAAAATCTGTAATATCCTCATTTATATGGCCGGAAGCGGTTCCAATTTGCGAAAACAAATTACACAAATCTCCGATCCGACAGACACACACACACACGATGCGACTGTTGCCAGGCGGGTCATGTGCGGGGGTCACCAGACAAGCTCATGATTATTCATGTTAAAATTTGAAGTACGGCGCGCACGGCATGCACTCCGATCCGTCGTGTCCGTTACCGTCCACATCACGCGCATCGATCACTACGTACATGTAGACGTACATACAGTAATGGTCAACTCGTACCCAGGTCAACTCGTACCCGAGTCAACTCGTACCCCAAAATTTACACCCAAGACAACTCGTATCCCAGTCAACTTCGTACCCACGGTTCCCCCGGTCAGGTACGTGCATGCACACACAGGCAAACGTAACATAAGCACGTGTTCCATTCAGGCATGCAACTCTTCAATTTCCAAAACGCGCAAAATAAAATGCGAGCACGTAGCGCTAGCGTGAAGCTCTTACGGCGTCGTGCAAACATGTACACTGTACATGTAGGTATCGTGTCCGTATCCCGATGTATTGTATTGTAATTCATTGACGCAAGAAAAAAAATTCAGTCTATAGTCGGTGATGTGTGCATGACGCGCTTTACATCACAGTGTTGTATGTGTTTGAAAATTCCTTCGGTTTTCAAATGAACAACGTGAACAAAATAATGACCATCGATCCAGATTCTGTATTTTTCTGATTTGCATAAAGTAAAAGCTCGCATTGGCCAAAAACAACATCAGACAAAATGCCAAATATCACTATATATTTAAAGCCACTGCAACTAGGGGTTGTGCCTATTTGGGAAAAGTCGTTAATATAATTTGATTTGTTGCATCATCTAAAAATAGCTACGTGGCTACCAACCTGCCCTACAATTTAGACGTCTGGGCATAACAAACATTGTCAGGCCAAGGAACCACACTAGGTATAATAGCGCGCCATTAATTATCCACATTCCACACATCACCGTTGCGCGATGTAGAAAAGATGACCCCCCCCCCCCCTTCAAAAAATGGTCGAGCCCCACATCTCTTCCACAACTCCACGCGCATGCGCAGTCTGGTGGACTATTGTCGTCAGCTGTGTGGTACATGTTCATCTCAGCTGAATACGTCGGTTGGTGAGTAAAAACTCTGATTTCTCAATAAATTGTCCGTTTCAATGTTCCGCAAATGTGCCGCAAAAGTCTCAAAGATCTGTAGGAGGGATTGGATAACTTTCTGGGGAGATTAACGTTTGGGAAAGTGGAATTCTAGAACATTGTAACTGGCCTAACAAAAGCGTATTGCAAATCCCATTGAGTTACGGGGTCCAAAAAAGCTTAGCGTTGTAACTGTAAGGCTAACGGAGCCTTACATTTTTGAATGATCGCCCAAGTTACTCGCACTAACGACCGTTAGCATGGTTAGGCCTATTTCCAAAGCCGCTAAGCCTAAGGCACTTTACCTGATTGTAACTGGCAGGGGTGGGATCCATGCTGTAATTTTATTCCGCAAATACGCTTTCTCCAGACAAGAGTCGCCCTACATACATGTACATGACATGTACATACACTACGTACATGCATGTAATGATGTCAATTGTCGTTATGGTTTGTCAGAGTCACATGAGTCTGAGAGAGTGTCACTATGAACAGCTAACAAAAGAAAACCCACGCAGTCCTTTGTTTGTAACAAAGGACTGCGTGGGTTTTCTTTTGTTAGATGTTCATATTGGGCGTATTCGAAACCCCGTTCTCGGGTGACCCGTGTTCTCTCTAGTCTATGGAATTTTGGTTGTTTAAACTCTGGGAGCTGAGAAATTTTTATTCCAAAAGGAACATTCTCATCCCATGAAATTCTTAAAGGGACACATTGCCTTCAAATGTCATGGAATGTTGCTGTTTGGAAATGTTCCTTATCTTCTATATTTTTTGTTCATGCAAAAAAACACGTATAATGTGTTGTAATTAGTGATAGTGATTACAAAACTAAAAATTGGCCTCCGACCCCTGACATCTGACCCGCGAAACATAGACTTATTTCCAGTAGTAAATACCACCGTCTAAATAATGCACAAAATACGCTGTAAGAGTCTTTAGGCTGGCGCCACAGCCAGTGGCCTTGTAAACCTATCAGATGATCGGCAGGTACCATTCTCTCACATATCGCCAGTCCTGCACGCCGTGCCACAGTACATCAAAATGGATCAACAGAACGTACTTCAACCAGCTGCGACTGGAAATACGACTGGTGAACACGGTCCGCCATTTTGTGGAGTCAAACATTTGGTTCTACAAAATGGCGGACCGTTATTTGTCACGAAATTAAACAAAAACCACGCAATTTGAAGGGATAGTTATGTGAATCTTTATATTCTACTTTAAAAAAAGCTTCCCAACCATATCCATTTCAGTTTTATACCCCAAATCGCAAAATCCAAAGCAATGTGTCCCTTTAATTTTATGCTCACTGGCAACATGTTCCCAGTGTAATTTGACACATACTGTGAGTTCTTTCCAAATGTCATTCTTTGGTTTTTTAAGATATTATTTGTATTAATATCATGGACGTCCATGAATTCAAAATGACTTCTTTTTTCAAACTTATAATACATTATTTACATTGTATTGTTTATGTTGTCAAGGATCCTCATTACTTTATGCAAATATTAATACTACGAATGAAAAGAAAGGAAAATTTACGAGCTTACGAAAATAATTGAAATCGTGCAACAGCAATAATAATTGGCGAAGACATATCCACTCCATTGATCCCATTCTTTAATAATTATGTTATACTGTCCCTGGATTGCATGAGAGCTTCCTGAATTTCACAAAAATTAACGCAAGTTCCGGAAGGGCCTTAGTCCGCCATCTTTGTTCTTGACGTTCTTCATCTACTCCCCAGTAAGTGGGGAGTGAAAATCCTGTTCGTGAACACGGTTTGCGTTTTGGAAACTCTCTTTAGACTTGGACAAGTCGTTAGAGAGCCCTGTTTTGTCCGTCGTACAGCGTGGCATATTATGTTACTATGCCAGTGAAGCACACGCATGTTGACAACTAATAGAGCGGTATGCGCTATACCCCAGACGAATATAATAAAACCGTCCAATTACCGACTTGATTTCAAGTATAAAATCTCTTCAACACGCGAACGGGTTTCGAATACGCCCAGTGTGTGTGAGCTGAGACTGTCGCGCGCTCTTGCTGCTACAGCTATAGCCATCCATGTATAATTCCATTACACGATTGGTGCATTTGTGTAACACATCGACTCACTGGCCAATTCCCCAATTACATAAAGGTACTTACCTGCAATATAATTGGAATTATATTAGACAATGAAGGATAGACTCACACTGTAGTATTGTTCCCCGTGGCACGGTCGAATGCACCTTTAGAAGCCCTCATGAATATGTAAAACTTCTGACAATAGCCCTGCTAGGTGAGATGCCCAATGCACCCCGATGACTGACGTCTATTTGAAGCTAGATGTTAAAGAGGAACTAAAACCAATTTGCATTTTTCTACTTTAATGGCTTTTCTGATAGCTTGTATATTCTTCTAACCGAATACAAATTGGTAAAGAACGATTCAAATTTATTTCATTGGAAAAAATGGACTTAAATTGCCCCTTGGAGTGAGCGTTTGGTCTCAATTCCTGAAAAGGTCATTAGGGATGCAAATGTATGCATATGACCTTATGACGTGAGTGCGCTTACCCGGCCGTGCAGCCACCACGTCTGCAGCGTGTTAGTACTATCATCCACGTGTGTGTTATGACATTTTCGTCGTCAGCTGGTCGTACTTTCTTGGCATTTTTGCTGAATTCACGGCCTTCCTAGCTTACTTTTAGATTTATTCTGAGCTGGAATGTATTAAAGTTCATAAGTATTATGCCTAGAACGGCTGCACAAGAAATACGGACAAAAATCCAAACCTATCGTTTCTAAGATTCCCCAAAGTCCGGTTTGTGGAAACAACGCGATCTGACTTTAGGCTGACGAAATGGTCTTACATATGTAAGGAACATTTTACGAAAGACTGTAAAGATGAAATTGTAGCACTGAAGGCCAGACTCGGGATAAATGTACCATTCCGGCTGAAACCTTTGGCAGTACCAACGCTGAAGGCACCATGCCCAGCTTTCCGCCGGACCGCGTAGTCTCAGCGGCTGTAGGCTCAATCCGTTCTACCACCGGCCGGCCCAGTCCATGTAAGTGTCAGCCCAGTCCGGCGCGGGCGGACTGGGCTGACACTTACATGGACTCCCCATGCCCATCACGCGGCCCACTCTCAGCCACGACCGAACATGTTAAAGATGGGAGCAGGAGTCGATCACGCAGCGCGACACCATCGCCTTTTAAGCGACGACGTATGCGATCTGGAGGTGCTTTCCGGAAAAGGGAGAGGGCACGAGTATGTATTCAAATGGTCATTGATGATGTTTAGAGTACAGATTGCTACCGATTGTTGGGGTGTCCGGCAGCGTCTAAACAGCAAAATTTTTATTAGTGGGCATTGTAACCAATTCGTGATAAAAAAAATACTTGTGTCGGGGCGCCATGGGCGCGGGCAGCGAACGGTCTTCGGGGGAGCTGAAAATCTTCAGAATCTACGCTATACTCTTCCCACGAGCCATCAGATTCTGCCATTATTCCAGAGCAAAAATTGTGTCCACGGCGACCCGATAAAATTGAGATAGATACAATGCAGTTACCAGACTATGTTCGCGGCGCGCACACACTAATCCACACATCTACACAAATTCCAAACCCAAATTTCAGTGCCAAAATATGGATGAATAAGACGCAAGTAAGCTTCCTGCTCCACAAAGACCTCATTAAAAAAATTATGAAAAACTCATCAGTGCAACGTTCATGCAATAATGCGCACCACCAGGAACAATACAAATAGGACAAAACCAACACATAGTACACATGCACGCACGCAAACACAATGGGCACTCGCATAGTGACGTCATCTATCTCCACGCAGCTACGTCACACGATTGTATTGTAAACACGCGGTTGACCCCGAGATTTCTGATTCTGAGCGAAAGCGACTCCAAAGTAAAACTTCTCTAAAATTGCCAAATCCATGCATAAACTCTTTAAACCTACTTTGTTAGGTTTGGGGAGGCATAAGCTCTCAGAAAAGCCACTAAAGTAGAAAAATGCAAATTGGTTTTCTTTCCTCTTTAAGAGTGGTTTAGCGGAGGCATCCCCTTACTGAGTCGGGTAGGGGTGAAAATGGATATGCAACTCAATGTTTGACCTGCAGGCAAAACAGGAGAAAAAGGGAGGGAAACGTGAGTCTATCCTTCATTGTCTAATATAATTCCAATTATATTGCAGGTAAGTACCTTTATGTAATTGGGGAATTATATTACGCCAATTCCGGATAGACTCACACTGTAGACTTTAAAGTGTCATGGTGCCGACGCCAAGACTGCCTGAGCAAACTGAGATGTATCAGGCTGCCTGTGGTAAAAAATTCCTGAATGTTCTGGCCGAAGACCAGTCGGCTGTTTTGAGGATGTCCCTGGTAGCGACACCCGCTGCTGCTGCTGCAGAAGTAGATGCACTTCTGGTTGAATGAGCTTTAAATTGAGCAGTGTCTACTCCAGCCTGGGACATGATGTCTTTGAGCCATCTAGAAATAGTGGATGGAACGACGGGATGGTATGGTTTAGAATGAGACAAAAATAGTTGGGTAATTTTTGACTGGCCATCACCCCGGCAAGGCTGGGTTCTGTCAAGATACTCTTCTAGAGTTCGTGACGCACAGAGATTTATATTACCCAGGAAGCGTGGAACTTCTATTTCATGAAAGGGTTTAGCAACTGACACCCTCTTGGACGGTTTGGTCAACCAGAAGATAAATTTACCATCAGCACATCTGGACATGTGATTGACATCAAGAGCAGTCAGAGACGAGCATCGACCCGCTGAAACAAGAGCAATTAACATAGCTAATTTTAGAGTTAGCTGTTTGATCGAGAGGCGGCGATTATCTGGCCATGACTTGAACAAGTCGAGAACAGTACTGACGTTCCACGTAATGTTGTATCGAGGATGTGGAGGCCTTAGATTAAGGACACCTTTGAAGAAGCGCTTAACTAGGTGGTGTTGGCCTATAGGTAGACCATCAACAAAACTGTGAGCCGACGAAATGGAGGAACGGTAAACATTAAGAGTTCTATAAAGCAAACCGTCATGAAATAGCTGATGTAAAAAATCTAAACAGTCAGCTACAGATGAACAAACTGGATCAACTTTTCGCGAAACACACCAGCGAGCCCACCTTTTCCATGCAGAATTGTACTGCAAGTTGGATTGATGTCTCCATGATGCCAAGATAGTGTTTGACACATCTCGTGAAACCCCTTCTGCTTGCACATTCTTCCTGATAGTTTCCAGGCGGCTAATTGTAGGCTGTCTGACAGTGGATGTATCTGCTGTCGGTTGTGGGGAAGTTGAAGAAGATCTCGTCTTCTGGGAAGGAGAACTGGGTTCGCAATTGTCAACTCTAGTAGACTTGGGTACCAGGGTTGAGCTTGCCATACTAGAGCAATTATCACCACAGTTGCTTTCTCGTCCTTGATCTTGTGAAGATGTGGCAGGGTCAAATTATATTGCCTTGTTATTTTTAGAGAGTTGCTCCCCTGCTTATATTTTTAACATGTACTGTGGTTTATTTAGTTGTGTGTCCCCCTGGCCCCAGTAGCAGCATCTTCCCCCTTGACCACAGTTATACATGTACTTGTGTACAGAGTTTTAGTTTGTCTTCACTTAGCAGACCGGCGGAGAAGAGTGCACATGTGCCTCTTTCACACTCCTTTGAGTTGTGCGACCTGCCGTAGCCTTGTCTTTCGTCTGCTACAGTGCCCTGGTAAGTTTTATCGTCCAATTGTTGTTCTTTTTATATTGTATAATCTTATTTCGAGTTTCATTACAGTTTTTGATAGGTTTTATTTGGTTTAAAGCGAGGTTTTATCTTTGGAAAGTTATAGTTTCTTTTTGAGAAAGCTTTGAGATTTTACTTTATCATGATGGGTCCAGCGCATTTGCATTTTGTATTATTGTGATTTTCTTGCCTTTGTGATCTATTTGAAATAAGGAAAGAAGTACTGTTTTGACAATAGGATAACTTGAGTTTTCTTTGACTAGTTTTATGTTGAATTATATATATTTTTTGTACAAGTTATCAATTTTTGCTTTAGAACTTTTCTTGTTTCTCTTAGGATGGTTTAATTTCCATGGAGAATTTCTTTTTGTGGAGAAAGACTTTATTTTTACCCCTAGAACATGTAGATTGAATGACTTTAGAGTGTATCTCTACCATTGTTTCAAGTAGGAGATCTGGTTTTCCCACAGAGATTTAAGTGTGCAAATTCCTTTCTGAGTGTATCATTTGAATGTTTATTTATGAGTAGATTAGACTTTCTTCAGCCCCATTTTCGCCTGTATTATATGACCACCTGTTTGTAACTTTATTGCTCTTTTCTAGTCTTAGACTTCATGGACTTGAGGAAGTCTACTTTAAGTTAATTGCTTGGCCATGTGCTGCTGTGGTTTCAGAGCCCTAATCCCTTATGTAAACTCATTAGATATTCACAAGAAAGTTCTTTGTTTCCAGTGTATGTATGTATGTTGAGCCTGTAAGCTTACTTTACTGTATATAAGCAGCATTACATGTATAAGTATATAGCAGATTTAACCTTGGTTTCGATTTATCATAAGCACTTTGTTTTGATGTATTTCTTAATTGTATTCTTTCTTTTCTCTTTTCTTTTTATTCTAATAGGTTTCAGTCAGAGTGTACCTAAGGTCCATTATTTGATACTCTGTTGGTTTAAGCTGTTTTAGTCAGTGTTGGTTTTTAGTGTTTTTATAGGATTTTGGTTTATAAGCTTTTGGGTTTTTTAAGTTGGAGTTTTAAAGTACAACAATATTGTTGTTGTTGTTGGGTTTAAAATATCTTCTCAGGAGTTCCTTTTTTATATTTCCTGGGTTTTATATTTTTTTAGTTTCGAGCTTCATAAACAAAAGTTGTATTTTTGACTCAAGGTTCGTTGACTTACATTGTAATTGTTTTGGATTTTTTCCTTTTGTTTCCAAAATATTTTTCTCTTGGAATTTTCACTTGTATTTACCCAGCTTCAATTTTATGGAATCCTAGTTTTTTATTGTCGCAAACTTTGAATTTGATCCTAATTTCACCTACAGTTTTCTTGAAGTAGCTTTTTTGTTATTTCATGACATACATGTATCTTAATCTTTTTGTTTGGAGTCAATAAATTTTTTTGGAATAGTTATTTTTTTGTTGATCCAAATCCCAGCCGTTTCTGTCTCTATTCATTAGAATTCTCGCGCCTCTTCCCTACTCGACCCTTTGGTAAATTTTTTGAAGTTTTCTTTTCTGTTTTATTGGCAAGCGAGATCCCCATTTTCAGTTAGTTTCTTTAGTTCATTTTGTTTTATCATAGTGTGCCATTTTCCAGGTTACAAAGACATCTGGAGATTAGCGCAAATGGGGGAAAGACGTACCCACTGAGATCTTTCCAGTTCAACAGAAGGGCATCTGTTCTCCATGCCATGGGATCTGGTTGCCATGACACAAACTTCTGTAACTGAGTGTTCAGACGGGTTGCAAACAGGTCCACCACAGGGAAGAAATGCAGTGTCTGCATGACCCTGTTGAAAATCTCTGGTTGTAACTGCCACTCTGTGCGGTCGTTGAATACTCTCGACAAATTGTCGGCAGTGATGTTTACTGAACCTGGGATGTGTTCTGCTGACAGAAGAAATTCTCTGTTGAGACACCAAATCCAAATGGTTATGGCAAGTTGAGCAAGTTTCCTGGACCTAATTGTCCCTCCTTTGTGATTGATATAAGCTATAGCTACTGCACTGTCCATCGGAAGGCGGATGTGAAGATTCCGATGATTGGGTACTAATGATTTGAGTGCATACAGCACTGCTAAGAGCTCGAGGTGGTTGATGTGATTTTGTTGTTCCTGGGATGACCAGCGACCCCCGACCTTCTTCTGTCCGGTGCAGGCACCCCAGCCCAGCATGGATGCATCTGTCTGAATTATCAGATCCGGAGGTTGTTGTAAGATGCTGCGGCCGTTCCAGGCCTGATGAAGACAGCAGACCCATGTTTGCAATTCCTGTCTTGCTTGTGACGAAAGAATTATTTCCGTCTAGTAGCTGTTGTCTCCGTGGAGAATCGAAATCTTTTCTTGCTGGAGGTTTCGATAAAAAATTGGAGCTGGAAATACGGCTTGAATTGTAGCTGATAACCTGCCGAGGAGGCTGGCTAGCTCCCGAACTGTTACTTTTTGCGCAGCCAGGATACTTTGGCAATGGGTGATGATTCCGTTGACCTTGTCTATAGACTCAGTGAGAGGGTGAGGTCTTGGGAATCTATGACAAAACCCAAGTACTGAATGCTCTGCACTGGTGTCAGCTGTGACTTGACGTCGTTTACTACAAATCCGAGATATTGAAGTAGACTGAGAACCTGTCGAGTGTTGGCTAGGCATTCCTGGTGTGAGGACCCCAGAATGAGGATGTCGTCTAGATAAAATATGCAACGTATGCCCTGTTCTCTGAGAGTTGAAGCTACCGGTTTCAGAATCTTAGTGAAAACACGGGGGGCACAACAAAGACCAAAGGGAAGACATGAAAATTGGTAAATAACATCTCTCCAGATAAAACGAAGAAACTTGCGATGAGATATATTGATGGGAACTGTGAAGTAGGCATCTTTTAGATCCACTTTGGTCATCCAATCTTTATGAGATAAGAGATCTTTAACAGATGAAATATTCTCCATCTTGAAGTGCTGATAAGCAATGTGCTTGTTAAATTGACGGAGATTAATAACCGGACGGAGGTCCCCTGATTTTTTTGGAACCAAAAACAGGGAGGATATGAACTGCCCATGAACTGCAGGTTCAGATGTGATTAGCTCCTTTGTCCAGCATTTTCCGTACCTCTTGATCACAAATAGCAGCTTGAGTGCATGACTGGGTATGGGTAATATGTGTAAACATTTGACGAGGCTCTGATAGGAAATCGAAATTGTAACCAGAAATTGCTTCAATAATCCAAGAATCATGAGTAATGGACAACCAGTGATGAACGAAAAACTGAAGGCGTCCCGCAAATGGTAAAGAGAATGCCGGAGTAGGCCTACCAAAGATAGACAAATTATGACCAGTTAGTTTGAACTGGGGTTTGATGATTGAGATGATGACGGATATTTAGAGACACGGCCTTTACCAAAATATGGATTATATGTACCTCTGAACGACGATTTGTTCTGGTATAACTGCGAAAAACACCTCGGCGTCGCAGCCTTGAACCTCTTGCCATGGCCTGGTAAGGGGTGTATCTCCTTTCCTTGAAGGAACTAGAAGAGCTCGATCTAGAGGTAACTTTGGCCGCCAGTTTGGATGCCTTCTCGGTGTCCTCTATGTCTTTCATGAGTGAGTCCCCAAACAGCTCGTTCATGGATGGTACATTTTTCTTGAGTGTATCAAACTTCTTATCTACAATTTCGTCAAAGGTATGCTGACGAGCCACTGCCAAGCTTTGGCTGGCTGATCCAAGAAGGATAAGTCCAGACGATAAGTGTTCAATGATGAGATCTTTGGATACCTCGTTGGGGCACTCTGAATCTACGACAGCATCATAGAGTCGGAGAAATGGCAAAGCCGATTTAAGCAAATGGTTATGAGCAATCTTCATTCTGTCGTCTACAGAGATGAGAGAAGAATTTGCCTGTTTGAAGACTTTTTTGAGTCCCAGGGGCAACTCCGGTGCGCCAAAAAATTGTTCTTGATTTTCACCGACATCATGACTCATTAATTCCTCCTTGAAATCTTCATGCGTGAGCTTGTGAGATCTTAAATCATGCCACCAAGAAATGACCTGTTCTGAAATTGGATTACCTGAATCCCTCTTGTGTGGATTTCGAAAAAGACTCTTCCTCGAAATAGCGGCCGAAGAAAAATCTGAAATCACGGAGATATTGTCGTCATCGGACTCTGCGTTGGCAAAGATGGCGTTGGTTTCACCACCAGTACCAGTCATGTCGAGAACCGGCATGTCGGGATCAGGACGCTGGTACCCGCGCCCCGAAGCCGCGCTGCTTGATGTAGTGGCGGTAATAATCGGAGCCGACGGCTGTTGCACGAGTACCGATGGCATGGATGGAGCGGCCGTTGGGAAACCCCATGGCGGAGGATAAAAATACGGCGGAAAGGAGCCCACCGTATGGGGAAAACCCGTCTGTACTGTACCCGGTGCAGCGGATGGAGCGCCGAAAGGAGCCTGAGGATATGAAGCCGTGACCGGCCCCCAAGGGGGAACGGCCTGATGCTGAGGAGCGAAACCCCAAGCGGGGTATAAGTCCATGGTTGAGGCGGTTGAACCTGCTGCTGATGACCCGCACTGGCTTGGTTAGCGGGCATGCCACCCGCTGCCGAAGGATGAGAGGTCGGCGGGAGAAAAACTGATGATGACGGTGCAGATGCAGCGGACGATAAAAATGCCCCAGATTAGGTTGCAGACCTGACAGTCCACAAAACTGAGAGCCACCAGCCCACGACGGAGCTGGGGCTAGGGTGCTACCCGCCGGCTCGCGCCCCCCAGCCAGGGACGGAGTCGACTCGCACGCCGGGCCAATTTCTCTTGCAGCGACGGCAAGGATGTCAACGCTTTCGTCCTCGGGCGGTCTGGAAACCGTTGCCGGTGCAGAAGAACGGCGACTAGTACTCTCCTTAGTAGGCATGGTGACCGGAAAACACGCGTAAAGCAATAGGAAAGAAACCGAAGGTGATCTTATCCGACCGTAACACAAGTAACAAAAGACGTCAGTCATCGGGGTGCATTGGGCATCTCACCTAGCAGGGCTATTGTCAGAAGTTTTACATATTCATGAGGGCTTCTAAAGGTGCATTCGACCGTGCCACGGGGAACAATACTACAGTGTGATTCTATCCGGAATTGGCGTAATATAATCAGATGTCATTTACTACGATACTGTCCTTGTGAAAATTGACAGACCGGTATCATTTCCCACATACACAGTTCATTAGTATGTTTACGTCAAGGTACATTTCAATGGTTGGAATTAACTACGGATGTTCATAAACGACACGATGATAGAGGGTGGACGTGATTGTTGGCAAAAGCATTATTTTGGGAAAAAAATGGGCCGATAACCTTCATTGTACCCCATTTGAAGCGAGATAGGACCAAACTCCTATAAACATTTTTCCCTTACACAATCCTTTCCCGTATTGGCATTATACTGAACCGTGTATTTCCTCTGAAATACTTAACCGCACTGCCCACATAACAAACAATAATGGAAAAGATCTTATCGCCACAGAAATTATTCATACTACTTGGGGTAATTCACTACACAACTACACAGATGGCTCCCAAAATCCTAATACAAATGCTGTTGGCTGTGGTTTATACATACCCCAACTTAATTATACTAAGAGTATAAAAATTAATAATGATGCTTCCATATTCACTGCTGAAATCTTCGCCATTCTATTATCTGTAGAATGGATAGAAGAGGTCAAACCCATTCACACATGCATCTTTACTGACTGTTTAAGTGCAATCCAAGCCTTATCTCAACATATTCCTGATAATAAAATTATTTGTGATATTCAACACACCTTGATTAATATCCGAAATCAAGCAAACAAGGTCGTTTTTTTTAATGGATCCCAGGTCATTGTGGAATATATGGTAATGAAAAGGTTGATCAACTCGCAAAAAGAGCTACACGGAAAGACAATGTTGATTGTACCTTATTGCCACTAACAGTCCGAGAGGCCAAACACCACCTTAATAACCAACTTAAACATAAATGTCAACTAGTGGAATGAATCCAAACAATCAGAGCTTAAAATAATCCAACCAACTGTCTCCCTTCACATGAATTGGAACTTTCCACGCTGGCAAGAAATAAAAATCCACAGACTGCGTCTAGGAACATTTAATAGTCTAAATAGTTTTTATTAAAAAAATAGGTAAACATCTAGACGGTTTTTGTGAAACATGCCACTGCTATGACAGTGTTAAACACTTCATTATCTCTTGTAAAAAATACACTCACTGCAGGACAAATGACTTTAAATAATTTATTTCAACACAAAAATAATATCATCCTTTGACTGCAATTCATCAAGGAATGCAATGTAAAAAAATTAACAATACATAACAGCACTGCTTATGACACACATCACTGCATTCCAAAAATTGGGAGAGAAGTATGAATGGTTGGCTGGACAGGGCGTCACCCCTACATCACCTGGAGGTGTTGCGAACCTGCAAATCAACCGGCGGGGCCCGGGCCCTTAAAATGCATGGGACACGGTTCGGCCTCGCAGGACATCTTGTGACGCTCTATGTCTGGAGGATCGTGAGTGCTTCTCTTTCTCTCTCTCTAGCAAATTCCTACAGTTTTCACAATTTTCAAATTCTTTTGATAGATCTCACCCTTGAAAAGTACCTTTCTCAAAAGTGTTTGTACCGCTCCCTAATGTTTTGATTTATCAAGATTCTTCACTACTCTTCGTCTAGCGCCGCTACGCGGCGCTTTCCTACTCCACCGTTGCCCGAACATCTGACGTCATACTTCGTAGCTCGTGAATATAGTTTCAGCACAGCATGCATGAAGGAAGCTAGTTTTTCGCTCATGGTGCAAAGAGCACAATCAGTGCTGTAGGCACCATTAACCAACAACAACAACAACAACAACAACAACAACAACAGGGTGGACGTTTCTCAGTCAGTGGCGCGAAATTTAAATCCTCTTCTTTGCCTTTGATTACCAGTAATTGACTCTTCGGCCAAGGCTTAATTTGTTTCCGGACTTTGGTAAGCAATATTAGTTATATATTTCAAGAGGTGTTACCGTATTTGTTCATCTTTTCTCCCTCCCCGGCCCTGGTTCACAAATCGGCCAAAATGGCCGAGGGCCTGGACTCAGAATCCGATGAAAACTCTTGGGCGCATTTATCCCAACAAACCCCCATGGAAGCACAGGAACCCGAATATGACCAAAACCGCTCAAATCTGGATATCCTATTCAGTCAGGCTCAAACCAATCTCAGTTGCAAAATACTAGAAAACGACCACAATCCAGCCTATGTTACCGTGCTGCCTATACTCCGACTCGGAAAGTGACACCCTTAACGAACAACCAACTAAACGCCGGTACATACAAAACCCCCAAAGCCAACCCACACTAGTCATAATCAACTCCCCTGATGTTAAATTAGCTAGGATAAACCCAATCAGAATTGCTAAAGCACTTAATAATTTTGGAAAAGACCTAATCAAGAGTGTGTCTAGAAACAACCATAACAAGGAGGTATCACAGTCCGCTGCCACACCCCTGCGCAAGCACAGAAAATGAAAACTATAGGCCTAACTCGACTCGATCAATGGACTGTATATACTGAATACGCGAAATCAGAAACCCAGAGTAAAGGAGTCATTACAGGAATAGATACTGATATAACTGACGACGAACTACTTTCTTCTTGTAAAGAAAAGTGAGTCATTGGAGTAAAACGCCTTATGAGACGAAGAAACGGCAAACTCGAAAAAGCCGCCTATCCATCTGTCTGACCTTCAACACGCCTAACCTGCCGGCCGAAATTCAAGTAGGGTACGAGCTTTTCACAGTAAAACCTTTCATCCCTTCAGTTATTCGATGTTTTAACTGCCAAAGGTTAGGCCACACGGCAGCGGCCAACTGTAGAAGCACCACACGATGTGTACGGTGCGGAGGCCCTCACTCGTAGTCGTACGAACAGTGCAATCAAAAAGAAAATGCTAAATGTTGCAGATGTGGGGACAGCCATTCGTCTGCGTATAGAGGCTGCAATACGATCAAGCAAGAAAGAAAAATCCAAGGTTTTAAAGTAACCTATAACAATATCTCCTACGCTGACGCAGCTATAAGGCTATAAAAACTGATATCAGTATCCGTCCCGATAACACTCCCACCCAGCAGACGCAGAAAGCCTACCAGCAAACTCCCGTAGCTCAACCCTCCACTATTACAACGGAAACAAACCCCATCAACAGTTCACCGGTAAAAACCTACAAAAATGCCTCAACTCAAACTGATGAAACAGCACAAACGCAAACCGAACACGTACAATGCATCTGTAATGAGCAACCCTTAACGGAATTACTGACTGGCACTATGCAAATCACAAAGAAGAAAGAATTTCAGCGGTGATGAGGGCCCTCATATAAACGTCATCCCACTCGGGGCCACTCCTCTACATAAAACTACACAAAGAAAACAGTCTTCTCAGTTAACAGCTTCTACAAAGAAAGGTGACTCGAACCATGGGCCACTCCAACCTGAGACAAAATCACCGCCCCGATCAAACAAACAGAAACCCGGTCGCCAGTAAGATCTTAACCTAGATAAAGGAAAACTAATAAAGGAAAACCCAATAACGCTTATCATGATTTTTCTCCTCATGGTTCTTATCCTTCAGTGGAATGCACATCACTCACAGCCCATAGTAAAGAATTCAAAAATTCCATTTATTCCTGGGCACAGTAACCTGATCATATTTGCATACAAGAAACTTGGCTTAAAGAAGGGAAAAACATACACCTTCCTGGTTATAACATTTACCGCAATGACAGACAGAATATCGGGCCAAAAACAAAGGGTGGAGGTTGTGCCTTTCTAGCAAAACGTGATCGACCTCGCCTTTAAATATATAATTGGTTCCGAAAACTCCGTTGAATTCCAAATTGGCAAACTCTATGACACAAATAGAAATGGCATCACTCTAGTAAATATTTATAATCCGTGTAATACTTTAGATGCCAAGTCTCTGAAAGAAATGTTGAATAGAATTGATCAACCTTGCATAGTTTGTGGTGACTTTAACAGTCACAACCCGCTGTGGGGAAGTTCCAAACTAGACCGTAATGGCCAGATCATTGACGACATATGATACGAATATGGTCTGTATTAACTCAGGCGAGGGCACAAGAGTCGATACATCTCGTGGCTCTTTTTCCTGTATTGATGTTACCTTTGTCTCGCCAGGCTTAGCTGCCAAATGTAGCTGGTCAGTCCTAAATGACACCTGGGGTAGCGATCATTGCCCTATCCTCATCGAAGTCAATCATCCAATCTACAAAAACCCGATGAACAACACCCCTAAATGGTCCCTTAAGAAAGCCGATTGGAGCAAATTCGAAACTGCCTGCAATAAATACATTACTAAACCCAGCGAGTTGGACGCTATCGAAGATACGTATGCCAATTTCATTCACCAACTTGATTCTGCTATGAACTGTTCCATTCCCCAGACTAACCCAAATCACTCCAAAACGCCCTCCTCCTGGTGGAACGACGAATGCAAACAAGCTATTGCCAACAAAGGACACCATGAAAACCCTTAGGAAAACCCGCCTTCCTTCAGATCTCATCCTCTATACAAAAGGCCATGTGCAATCGTCAGGAAAACCATCAATAAAGCTAAACGAAAAGATTGGGAGAAGTTTTGTAATGGAATAAAACAAAAAAAACACACTAAAACTATCTGGAACAAAATTAAACGTATCGAAAAACTCGCAATACTAACAGTATTCCTGTACTTCGTCATAGGGTCATTCCATGTCAGACCAACACACCTTTAGACCTTAGGTCTTCCGATTTTGATAAAAATTGCTGTGCTTGTAGGTATTGATGAGTAAGGAAAACATACCAATTTTTGGCCCGATCCGCCTTTCCATGTGGTCAGGGCGGAGATTACAACAAATTAACAATTTTAGCTTAAAACACCACCCTTTTAGTAAAAATACATCACAACCCTGTCAGTTTTCACCGAATATATGCAAATTTGGTATCAAAATAATGAGAATAACATGCTCTAATCAACTATGTTGTCAAAATTAAGTTTTGTCAAAAGTAGGTCACCATGACCTTTGAAAAACCACCTTGACCTTTGACCCCATTTTAAAAATAGAGTATCATTCAGAAAATCAATGAAATTAAAACTGTTTGGTAGTGTGTGTCATTCTCTATTAGAATCCGTTTAAATCTTCGGTCTTCAAAATTTAAATTGTTATTACTGTTTTTGTACAATTGCTAGATGAGCCAATTTAGCCTGTACATATATAAGTCACCACACTTACTCTTCTGTTTCAGCAAATTACTAACATTATTCTTGGTTTGTAGCGAGTGCAAAACCACACAAGGCAGTACTTTTTTGAAATTTTAGGAGGGTATCTTGTGAGTATTTTTACGAACAGTATTGAGTCCGAGTTGTGCTGTGATAATAAGGGGAAGTAGGTAAAACCCGGATCCCCCGGACCTAGTCGGACCTTCCCGGATCCTCCATAAAAAACGTTATTACTTCAATTAAAAAGATTAAATTGCATTCCAATGTAAAGGAAATCGTGAAATAACAAATCAACATGCCCAATCAACACTTAATACACTAAAAGAGCTGCCGAGTGTAGAATTAAATAGGACCGCCACAGCCAGTACACGAACGTGCCCGGAGCTAGCTGTGCGGCAGTGGTGTAGGCCTAATATATACCCATGATGAAGGCGGTGCCGGATCCTATGTTTAAAAATTCAATCTGTCAACTAAAAACCAAGAAAAAACTGTGGGAGGTGTTCAATATATCAGTTCTTATTTTCCAATTGTTGAAATAGTCTCAACTATCTGTGTTTGTTATTTTTTCTCCTGAATTTTGAAAGCATGCGATCGTTAGTAACTGCCCGGAGCAGTGCGGCAGTGTATATATAATAGGCATGATGAAGACGGTGCCGGATCCTATGTTTAAAATTTCAATCCGTCACCTAAAAACCAAGAAAAAACTGTGGGAGGTGTTCAATATATCAGTTCTTATTTTCCAATTGTTGAAATAGTCTCAACAATCTTTGTTTATCGTTTTTTGCCTGAGTTTTGAAAGCACGCGATCGTTAATCACTGCCCCGAGCTAGCTGTGCGGCAGTGTATAATTATATAATAGGCATATGAAGACGGTGCCGGATCCTATGTTTAAAATTTCAATCCGTCACCTAAAAACCAAGAAAAAATTGTGGGAGGTGTTCAATATATCAGTTCTTATTTTCCAATTGTTGAAATAGTCTCAACTATCTGTGTTTGTTATTTTTTGCCTGAATTTTGAAAGCACGCGATCGTTAGTCACTACCCGGAGATGTGCGGCAGTGTATATATAATAGGCATGATGAAGACGGTGCCGGATCCTATGTTTAAAATTTCAATCTGTCAACTAAAAACCAAGAAAAAACCGTGGAAGGTGTTCAACATTTTTTCTTATTTTCCAATTGTTGAAATAGTCTCAACTATCTGTGTTTGTTATTTTTTGCCAGAGTTTTGAAAGCACGCGATCGTTAGTAACTGCCCGGAGCTGTGCGGTAGTGCATATAGGCATGATGAAGACGGTGCCGGATCATATGTTTAAAATTTCAATCTGTCAACTAAAAACCAAGAAAAAACTGTGGGAAGTGTTCAATATATCAGTTCTTATTTTCCAATCGTTGAAATAGTCTCAACTATTTGTGTTTGTTATTTTTGGCCTGAGTTTTGAATGCACGCGATCGTTAATCACTGCCCGGAGCTGTGCGGCAGTGTATAGGCATGATGAAGACGGTGCCGGATCCTATGTTTAAAATTTCAATCTGTCAACTAAAAGCCAAGAAAAAACTGTGGGAGGTGTTCAATATATCAGTTCTTATTTTCCAATTGTTGAAAGTCTCAACTATTTGTGTTTGTTATTTTTGGCCTGAGTTTTGAATGCACGCGATCGTTAATCACTGCCCGGAGCTTGCGGCAGTGTATAGGCATGATGAAGACGGTGCCGGATCCTATGTTTAAAATTTCAATCTGTCAAAATAAAAACAAAGACAAAATTGTGGGAGGTGTTCAATATATCAGTTCTTATTTTACACTTGTTTAAATAGTCTCAACGATCTTTGTTTGTAATTTTATTTTTGCCTGAGTTTTGGATGTGCATGTCCACGATAGTCACTGTCCTGAGCTGTGCGGCAATGTACGCATGATCAGGTTGCGACCTGGTAAGTGTGTCCGGGGGACAGAATTACCGAGGTAAATCTGTCCCCGGCTTATCAGGGGGACAGAGTTACCGTCCACACAAGATCCCAGGTTTAGAATGTCAATCTGTCAGCTAAACTGACAAGAAAAAAGACTGAAAAACGGCTTTAATACATCATTCATTATTTGTCCACTTGTTTGAATAGTCGCAGCGATCATAACAATTTGTCCTGTGTTTTGCCCTGAGGCCTACACCGTTGTATTTTGCCCTTACACGCTTGTCTTTGGGCTCGTCTATAAATACGCATGAAATCCGACTTTTTAGACACCTCCCCCACCCCCAACCCACCCCACCCACCCCCCCCCCCCCCCCCCCCCCCAATGTCCCAATGCATGGTGTACGCAATTTAAAATTTGTATCATTTATTCGACAATTGGCCTGGAAAACCCACGAAAGTCTATATGACTTATTTGTAGCGGGGCCCCTTGGTGGAAGATGTGGAAGAAATTCGGTGATGTAGTGCCTTGATGCTAAGTCTTGGCCTTAAGGCTGCCTTAAGACTGGTTCTCAGGGCCTTTGAAGTTAGCCTTGTCCTGAAGGAATTCAGTTTTAGTGGGGAGGAAACCCCCGAGAATGATATTCTAGGGAAAGCCAATCAGACAGGGAGTGAAAACCCAATCCATTTGCCCAGGCGGGACTCGAACGAGGGTAACAGCGGTGGAAGGCGAGTAAAAAACCGCTACACCAACCCAGCCCCACCACCCCCTCCTTTCCCCCCCCCCCCCCCCCCCCCATCCTAGTAGATAAGCTGTATTCCCTATATGGGTTATTATTTTAATAAGAGTTTCGAGACCGCGGCAATGTTTGAGCCCGGTGGTCTGTATATTGGTCCTAGAGTAATGCTTTTGTTTACCAAAAGACCAAGATATGTCGGATCTGCTCTTGTAAGATGGAGATTTTTTATATCAGTGTTAAGGGCCGGTCACACTGGCCACGATAACGATAACGAAAACGAAAACGATGTGAATAAACGCTCTCTATTGGTGGGTGGAACGCGCGCGTATTACCGCACGTTCCATCCACCAATAGAGAGCGTTTATTCACATCGTTTTCGTTTTCGTTATCGTTTATCGTTGCAGTGTGACCGGCCCTTTACCCCTCCACATGCTTTGATATCTATTTTTATGTTTTAACACTGACACAATTAAAGGTCAAGTCAGAGTACGAATCACAAGTCACCTTAAAGTATATTATGTTTATACTGCGATACTGCAAAAACTTCAAAGTAGGGGCCTATAATTGTTTTTATAACACCTCACCCACAGATTCTGTGTCTTGATTGGCCGAGAGCGAGTCACATGGCATTTCATATTTTTGCTATCTTCCTGTGCACGGTCAAAAGTACTGTACCCATCGCAACCAAAGTTAATTTTAACTGTATTTAGATTTCAATATTGTTAACATTTTAAAATCAAGCAGAATATGTGGTTGAGTTGTTATAAAACAAATATTGACTGTTTTATCGCGTGTTGTGGTAAAACTAGCCTCCCTCGGTGATCCGTGGAGCATTGTATTTTCCCTCAGCTTGGTTGAGTCCAGGCCAGGTCCGAGTCATTTGTCATCGTGACTCGAGTCCGAGTCTGAGTCACGGAAAATGGGACTTGAGTCGGATACAACTCTGAACGGTAATCAGGTTGATCACGGAGACATGTGTCTATTAGTGTTAGACTTTTAAAATGTGAAAGGTCGATCTCATCTAAGAAATGCAAAGGGAAATCAAAGCTTTCTGAATACATGCAGTGGCGTAGGCGTATCCAGAAATTTATAAATAGGGGGGGGGGGGGGGGGGGGGGGTGGGCGAAATGTACCTGGCCTGCCGAAAAGTATAACAAAAATTGTAAGTTTTGTTGATTTGTTCTGGGCCTGCAAACGGGTGTAAACATTATTTCCCCAATATTTTGATCGCGATTCACCGAAGTGCTCCCTTTCATTTTGCGACACATAACCCTAACCCAGGATGTTTTTCAGATACAGAGAAACCTTGTGTGGATATCATGGGCAAGTCCACAAAACGTTCAGCCTTCCTGCACCCTGTCCCCTTTTTTGGTTCAAAGTTCCACAAAGAGCATCCTAGGTTCGAGTACCACGTTTTTTCCCACCGTTCTGGAGACAGCAACATTTACCCGCACATGCCCGATTCCGTTCTATAACGCAGTTAACATGATCAATCACATGACAATAAAATGGCAGCCGTCAATTTGCCACAACTAGTTGTGTTTTACTTTAATTTTATTTTTGCAGATTACGTTTCAAACGAGCCTCATGATCGTCGGATATGGACCCAAATAAGCGGTTGCGGTGACGAGGAAGGCTGTGGATTGGCTGTCTAGAACATGATTCATGCTGCGTTGCGCGAGAATTCGAGAAAATTTTCCATTTAGCATTTTGTTTCCACAGGGACTGCCATTTTTAATCCATGTGACTTCCTTCGTGAATTTAATTGGTAAAATCGGAGCGCTGCCTGCACACGTCGGATCCGGTGAAATCGGATGACAACAAATCAAGAATGTTTGATTTCGTCCCATCGCATGATCGGTCCGATTTTTCAGCGCACACAGATCTGTACGTCCGATGGGCCCCATGTGATCTGGTTGAACAGGTAATAGGAAAGGTGTGCGACGGGCTTTACGTCCCAGAATGATCACGCGATGTGGAGTTGAAAATCTACGCGGCACGCTTTAAAAGGGTGCCCGTGGGGTCTAAAGGTGTCCACCCTAACCTGTCCTGTCCAGCTAAGCTAAACGCGCCTCAATCATTTTGGAAGCGCAAGGCTTGCCAGCAAGCTGCAAAACCATGTTTGGGATCCTGTATCGCCAGTGGATTCCAAGGGTGAAGCCAGGATGCTTAAGTGGAATTTTAGTAGAGGTTTTTTCCCTATGACGTTGATAAAGAAAAGTCTTGTAAAATTATCAAATCTAATGGTCCGTAATAAAAATGCGCCTTCGCGTAACATTGCATGACACACGTCAGTGATTTTATCCCGAATAACCTCTGACCTTGACTACTTTAGGGAGATACTGAACGGGCTTATTGATTTTTTTTTACACAAAAAATGTAAACAAAAAATATCCCATATACGGTTAAAGAGGGCTGTGTTGCCTTTAACAAAAACATCCATTATGTAAGAACACATCAGCAAAGAGCAAGTTCGGTTGGGCGACAAGAGTGACTAGACTTAACCATAGTCGATCTAGATGTCACCCGAACGCTGCGCAGTTTGACTAGCTAGTGCAACTGGATTAACCTAGCTCCGGACCATGGTTTCTCTAGTCACTCGCGAGTTACGTCACGGTTTCAAGATGGAGGATCGGTAAACTGGGCAAGTTTTGCAAACGTTTACAATTAATTTGTTGGTTTTGTCCAAAGATAATAACTCTTTGCAATAAGATAATGAATTATTTATTGCACCAAAGTTAAGTAGAGAAAATAATAGAAATTTATAATAGAAAATAGAAATGACATGCAAACATTTGCTTCGTTCGCGTTAACAACTAGCAGACGACATTCTTTGCAGTTTGTTGTTGCTCGCACACTAACTAGATTTGACGTAGTCGATCGACTAGATGCGTTCGAGTGAAGGATAGACCACGCATGCGTTTCTTAAATAGCAAATTGACAAAAAGGACTAGGTCAGCAGCACCCGAACTTGCTCAAATCTGTCAAAGGGAATTTTTCGTTTATGACATCTACTAGACAGAACACACACACAACCATTGGAAGTGGTTGTATAATAACTGCGTTGTATAGTATGGCATGTCAAACATCGCACACATACATTTGAACATCGCATATATAATGACAAACATCGCACATATATGACAAAACATCGCATACATATTTGAACATCGCACATAAATTGGAACATCGCACATATAAATTGGAACATCGCACATATATTGACAAACATCGAACATATATATTTGAACATCGCACATAATGACAAACATCGCACATATATATTTGAACATCGCACAAAAATACGTAGATTATCGAATATTGCAACGTTTGACATGCCATAGTATAGGCCGAAAATATAAATACCACTACCGTGGATGTTCTGCATTGAATTATGATTAGCTTACAGAAAATCCTAATGCACACGCCCTTCATGTTTGGCATGAGAAATTTCTTTGGGAAAAAGACAGAATTAACTTTAATTAAGGCAGCTTTTCTGATATGGGAAAATCGAGATTATTGCAGCAGGGAAAATATCACACACGTGTCTTTACACATGTTCCTACTCAACATAGGGGTCAAACTTAACGACACAGTTACTCTTGCGATTTGAACCAGTAGATTAGTCAGCTCAATCATTTGACTGGGCAATATTAACGACTGAACTTAGTTTGCCTATATTATATTATACAAATATAACATGGTTTATTTCGGGTGTTAGTGGATATTAGCTCCCCGAGGTATTGGAAGTTGACAAACTGAGGGCAGCTAATAACGACTTCCCACCCGTCATTTTCATTACAATTTCAGGAGCTCGGAAAAACGCTGATTAACATTTACGTGTGCTGCCATCTTTTCATGTGTAGCTTTCGGTATAGGGGCGCGATGTACATGTACATGTACATGTACGTGGACGTTCGCGCGACGCGCGTACACATCCACACCCACCCGTGTGCTAGTTCCTCGACTGCATCGTAAAGCGCATGCGTAGTAGGGTAACCCGTGCGATAGTATACAAATAATGAATGTTTATGAGTGCGATGGTAAGAATAATTTCATGAGGTGACAGATGGCATGTTCCATTCCACGAGGCGAAGCCGAGTGGAATGGGACAGTTAAAGTTAAAGTTAAAGCTTCAATTGTTGTTCCTGTGTGTCTTGCAAATTCATCTAATCGTTTCACTGCATATTTGATTTATCTCTTTGTATTTGGAGCGTCAGCATCGCCTACGAGTTCAAATATTTCGTCGTCCGTTAGCAGAACAAACCGCGGCAGTTCGGGGAAACTCGGCTGCCATGTTGTGTGAATGACAGCCCTGTTGTAGCGCCACACCTAGTGACCGTGAAATTAGGGAAGTTCTTTTGGTTCTATCAATGCGCGCGCACCGTTTGATAGAACCATGTGATAGAACGTTTTGGGCGGTGCGGGTTCGCGTCGTGTGTGGGTCGAATAATTCAATGCACGTGATCGACTATCCACCAATCGGAGGGCTGGGATTTATTCAGGTGTTGTATAATATACAAATAATGAATGTTTATGAGTGCGGTGGTAAGAATAATTTCATGAGGTGACAGATGGCATGTTCCATTCCACGAGGCGAAGCCGAGTGGAATGGGACATTCCATCTGTCACCGAATGAAATTATTCTTACTATTGCACGAATGTGAAACATTCATTATTTGTTTTATACAACGCCTGAATAAATCCGACAGATTGCATGCATGGATTTCTTGGTGTACAACGTGCCGTTTACCTGCTCAGTTCCGCATAAAACCGCGACAAAAAGTGGTCCAGTTCCGAATCAGTTAAAGCTTTAATTGTTGTTCCTGCGTGTCTTGCAAATTCCTCTAATTTGTCTCTTTGTGTTAGCAGCGTCAGCATCGCCTACAAGTTCAAATATTTCGTCGTCTGTTAGAAAAACAAACCACGGTTCGGAACCGTCCGCCATTTTGTGTGAATGACATCCTAGACTGGTTTCCGGTCCCCGTATGTATATAATATAAATTTGAAGTCCGAAGGACAACGGAGGGACCGGGAACCAGTCCAATAACAGCCGTGTTGTAGCGGCGGGGAAGTTCTATCAAATGCGTTACCGTTTGATAGAACCATGTGATAGAACGTTTTTTGGCGGTGCGGGGACGCGTCGTGCGATGGGACAAATAATTCAATGCACGTGATCGACGATCCACTAATCGGATGGCTGGGATTTATTCAGGTGTTGTATAATTTACTATGCATGCGTTTTAATTTTACCCTGCGCGTGAATACTCGCGTGCGCGCTTGGCAAACAGCAAAAATAGCGGCTGGCACGTGATGGTAAAAGGACCAGTGAGAATTCAGCTCTGGATCATGAATATATAGTAATATTATATTTACACTGGATATAAAAGGGTCATCAGACCTGTATACGCTTAATCCCCCCCTCAGTTTTTACTATTGAACAAAAGTGATTGACTTAGTTGGAAAATTCTTCAGAGACAACGCTACTTTTATCTGGCTTTGTTAAAGTGTTATGGTAAGTTTATAAAAGTTAAGGGCAATGTTCATGTAGCATGCTGTTTGTTGCAGTATTTCAGTGTAAACAAAACTTAGAAATGTTACAACGGTTCTGTTTAGATTCAGACGTTTTCCGGTTATACAGGGCGTATAAAAAAAAACGCAACAAAATAATCATGTCGAATTTGGTCAAAATTGTGTTAGGTACATAAAAGTGCCTAGTATCATCTTAAAGCCACATATCTCCTCTTTCCAACGATAGGTCATTTGTTCACAGGCGGCAATGCTTGGCTGAACAGTCATTGTTTTTGCACAATGGGTCAAATTCAGCTTGGGACCAAGTTTTAGTGCAGTAAGCAATGATAAGTGGATGCAGTGCTATTGAAAGAAATTAAGTTAACACAAAACAGACGAAAAGTTAATACTCACAACGTTTGTCCTCATCTCATTGTGAAGAAATGGGGGCCATGTTGAGGGGCATGGGATGTAATAATTGCTGAATAAACTTCACAATGAGATGAGGACAAACGTTGTGAGTATTAACTTTTAGTCTGTTTTGTGTTAACTTAATTTCTTTCAATAGCACTGCATCCACTTATCATTGCTTACTGCACTAAAACTTGGTCCCAAGCTGAATTTGACCCATTGTGCAAAAACAATGACTGTTCAGCCAAGCATTGCCGCCTGTGGACAAATGACCTATCGTTGGAAAGAGGAGATATGTGGCTTTAAGATGATACTAGGCACTTTTATGTACCTAACACAATTTTGACCAAATTCGACATGATTATTTTGTTGCGTTTTTTTTGATACGCCCTGTACATGCTCCTTCCTGGTGGAACGTTACTCTTTTAGACTCAGGTACTGCAGGGATGAACACCTCTGTGTTGTTATACGGTGCCTTATGGAATACAAAAATACATGCGACAAAACGGTGAATTGTTAACAGTTTCGACTTGAAAGGTTAACCGTTAACAACCATAATTTATCATATATATTTTTCCCGCAAGTTTCCAAACACAAAGATTACAATTCCTTCGGAACCATCAACTGCATGGAGCACTACTTTAAGGCCTAAGGCGGTTTTAATTTCAGGATGTGGTAAATGGGGAAAGTGGTGCTGACCAAGTCGATGTGTTTTACATGTGTGTAAAAAGTTTAAAATGTTTCCGTATTTTCTACGTTTGAGATAACCTGCCGCAATTTTGGATATGGTTGCACTTTGTGCCATGGAATCAACAGTATACGCAAATAAAGTAACTATTCATAGAATTTGCAAAGCAAACCTATAGTCAACTCACCAGATAAGTTATACATCTGGCACCTGTGGCTTACAAGCTTAGTGAACTGCTGCAAGTGTTCCACTTGGTTCCACTTAGCTCCGCATTTGTTTGTCAGTAATGTCCATCTTGTTTCCTATTTCCCCCCAGGACTGATTCTCACTGGGGTAATTCTCCCTGCAGAAAGGAGATGCTGTTATAGCCTTATCGACCAGTTCTTAACTGTCTGGAACTCAAGGACCGTCAGTGGTCATTACACCTGTATCACCACGGAATGTATAGCAGCCTGAGTAAAAACTGTGTTTAGCAGATTAATACGCATGTTCACCCCTGCACGAGCAAAGTCTGAGGCCTGAAGCAAACATGTTTAGGTTTAATTAGCTAAGCAAATTGGTGGCTACATGACTGGCACGGCAAACGTGCTACTCAACTTGAGTGAAGAGTGGTACCATAACTATACAAGTTAGAATTATTTTCCAAGAAAGATAAACCTTAACCCTTTCACTACCATGGGCTCCGCGTGGCACCAAAGTTCCACGCCACTTCCTTACCGTGGCTCCTTTTGGCACCAAGCTCATGTTGTATTTGGCGAAAATGTGAATAGCGCCCCCTATCGACAAAAAGTCGATCTCGCATGCGTGCACCGTAGTTTGAAACATTCCAATAGAATAATGTTTTTACAAAGGGGACTGGTATTGAGGTAATGAGTGCATTATTTCTCCTGGTTGCGAAAGGGTTATAATAGACAGTTTTAAGGTCCTGTGAGGGCGCTGTAACGACGCGATTTTCTGGGCTGCAACAAGCTAGGAAAGTGACGTTTGTTGAACCAGCTTGGGATGTGTACTTTTATCTAGCAACCCACTTTGAAAATATGCACATGTATTTATTTGCGCTTTAGAATGTTTAAACTTTCGCGAGTTATCTCGACATTCACTATATACCATACGGGTTGGGTGCAAAACCATAACGCCAAGATAAATACGGAAGCCTATAAAGGACATTCAGTTAAAAACTCCAATCGCAATCCATTTAAGCTTGGACCGTACAAACTATAAAACTGTCTCAGAGATTTGTGATGTAAGGTCAGAGACAGTTGGGCTAAAACTGACCAAATTACATTGCACCTTCGCAGAATGAAAAAGAAAGCGACAAGAGTACCAGAAACATATATTTCACAAATTCTGTCTCTAAGCATAGAGCAAATGACAAACTTTGCTAAACTTAACAGTTAACACGAGAAAAACTATTTTAACAGGGGATGGGATGCAAGTCTTCAAAACTAGAGGATAGGATTGCCAATGAAATTTTCTGATAACATCTGCAAAAATCTCCAAAATTAGGTTTTCAAAGCTACATTCAAAACAAAAATTTAACCCCAAAGCTTCTGCCTACAACCGATGGACCAGCCAGTAGTTGGTAACAAACACAAACAACTCTGAGCGACTCGAATTAAATGTGTATTGACTGATTTTTTTTATTATTTCGCCACAACACCAAATACACAGGTACATGTATACCACTAACCCTCAATTAAAAACTCTTGCAGGTTACATATAAAACCATCAGCCATATACACATTGCAATATTAGTCCAATATTGGTAGGAAAAAAATGAGAACATTTTTAGGCACAAAGTATCATTTCTAACTATGACATGGCAAAAATGATTTCCCCATTTACTTTTTATTAAGCATTAGTTATTGGAACTTGAAAGCTGCTATTTGCCCGTGATTTGGGGGTGTATCGCCCTGAAAATAATTGATCAAATTCAACTGCACTCAATAGGGGTGTGTACTGTAAGAAGTGCAGTTAACACACAAATGACAATAGGTCAAAATACTGTAAAGCGCAATTGTGGAATTTTGTTGTTCCAGTTTTTTTGGGGAGGGATGTTTTCTGCATGCATACCGACAATTCAATAAAAGCATGAAGTGCACAGCATGGCTTAGCCATTTTTCAATTATTTCAATTAATATTTGCAACGAATATTCATTTCAATTTATATTTGCATCAGTAAATATGCATGTGTCAATCTGTTAATATCAGTTGATCAAAAATTGCAACAAAAATTGAGCCACTGGAAAATGCATCCATTAATCAAGCCTACTTTACTTTATAACTTCATAAACTGCAGGGGGGGGGGGCCTCAAGACCCATCCCTCCTCCTAGGATGTACCACTGTACTGTCCAATGTTTATGTATGCCAGACAGTAAATATAATCAAAGTTGACCTTAATTGTAACATCAGCAGCTCACTTCCTTTCCATGTCCGTAGAGATTGTTCAGTTTGTTATTCTGGTATACCAGCTCCTTTTGCACTGTGTTTATGGGTGTCTGTGTCCTGTACAAAACACTGGTAGGGATAATACAAAGCTTCTATAAAGACTGCATGCATAAAAACTATCTAAAGCAAATCAAGCAAATAAAAATGTCTAAGGCAAAACAATCGAACATTAAAAAACAAACCAGGTATTTAACTTTGCCAAGTTCAAAATTAAAAACGGTACCATGTGTGGCTGGGAAAATTATTTCAGTGGCAAGCATATATCACGTGATGTTAAACTAGTCAAATACCTATTTATTATTTATTCAATCTCATCAACAGACAAAATATACAAACAGTTAAAGTAAAAAGTGTCAAAAAAGAAATGAACAGAAAACAAAGCAGAAGCTATTTACGATATTTACTGAAAACTGTTAAATGAGGGCGTGCACATAATACTCAGAATACGTAAATAAAAAACGATTATCAAAACACGAGTAAATCAACAAATACAGATGATTTTGCAGGCTGCAAAAACAGAACTAATTACTGGGAAACTAATCGCTCGGTAGAATAGGACCCCAAAAATAGTACGTTCAACATGAATTAAGCATTCGCATTCAGACGAGGTCCAAACTTTCTAACTTTAATGGAAAACATAGATAATCATCTATTAAAAATAATTTTTAAATAGTTTTTAGTACGTTTTTTTTTTGGTACGTACTGTTCTATAACAGCCTTTTATAATTTGATATCTATGTTTTTCTTTATTTCTAAATTTATTGAATTTATTATTTTTGGGGGTTGAATGTTTTAAGACAAATTGTATTTGTTGCATTTTCATGGCAATGTCCAGAGTTTCTGATTTCAATTAACCCCAACCCTGCCAGGCGCAGCACAGTGCATCTGAGGTGACAGCTTGACCTTGCTGCACTCTGCCACAAGCCAAAGTATGCAATCTGATGCGTCTGGAAGGGTTTCTAGCCAAAATCTGGAGGGTTAGGGTTAAGAGGTTTATAGAAATAATGTTCCACACTAAACGAAATGTTTGAAAATAAAACATAGAAAACTGAAAGTGAAAGTCTGAAAAAACTGGAATTTAATTTTAGAAAACCGAGAACATTTAGACCTTTGGAGAGGAAATGTGACATTCCCATTGAAACTGAGTTAGACAAAAACAGGATTTTTTTTTTACTGGGAAGTCAGTTCTTGGATTTTAACATTTACAACCAAAACCCTTTTCTAATCAACAAAATTAGCTGGCCTAAAATTCAAACTTCTGCAAGTTCTTTCTCCAAGGCAAATGACAGTGGTACAAGACACTCCACACAAGCAAACCCTTTTCTATGACATTCCAAGAATATTCAATGTAGAAACAGTTTGGGATGACTGTTTTTACGCTTAGAATACAGGTCGCACAGTTCACTGATTTTGAGTTTCTCAAAACGTGGGGCATGACTCCAGCAAAAGGTATACAAGTAGATTAAGCTTGGAATGAGCAGCAACAGACAATACAGCAGATTAAAACTTCATGCTTTCAAGCAGACTCAGGTGAAAAAGTAGGAGAATAGTAGGATCAACATTTTCAAACAAACAGGACAAAAGTAAGACTTTGGAGGACAAAATCAGGAGAAAAGTAGGACTTTTGCGGTCTTTCAGGAGTAGTTTTCGTTGATACTCGCCAATGTCCACAGCATCACAAGCCTCATTTGGCATGTTCTGTACTCACAACATTTGTGCTTCATCCTCACCTAAGCTCTTGGAAGTAAAGTTGCAGTACTCCTGCACCCAAGTCCTTCATTGTGTGATTTTTGTATGACAGTGTGTAACACTGTTATCAACAAATATTCAACGAGAATTCATTTTTCAGAGTTGTGGGACCACAAATTTAAAAACCAAGTAGGATAAAGTATGAAAAAATAGGAATTTCAAGAAACAAGTAGGAAGAGTAGGAGCAAGTTTCTTTAAAATAGGGAAAAGTAGGAATACTTGAAAGCCTGTATAAACATGTACTTTCAGCCAAAATAATCTGTTTTCTTTTCACCAATTGTATGGTGTATATGTATACATGCAATAATCAAATAAAGTTGCTTAAATACAAACTCTCGTATGTAAACCACGCTGTATAGGCCTGTATCCTGCCCCGAGACTGTGGAGGTTTGACACCCCAAAGTGTAACTTTTGGTACATGCAGGACTGGCAGATACTAATGTGAGCTATATGTATGCTCACATTTACCTTTTCTATTTAATACAGGTGAAAAATGTAAACCAGGCATTGTAAGGCATTAAATATCAATTTCTTCAGATATATGTCAAGTGTTCGAATAATTTTTGCACACCACTGTAAGCCCCAACACATTTATCCTACCAATCACAATCATACAAATTCCAAAATACTTTCCAAAATAGTTTTCAAAAACAAAGAGAAAACAATCCAAACCAATGCAAAACTATTTGATGCCTGCAACTCGTTTAAATTTGGAAGCACAACACTGAATTATATATACAAGTTTACGCATGCACAGCACATTATTAACAAGCACTGCAAAAGGCAAGTCTTATTGAAAATGCGGTCTGAAGTTACATAATTTGTGTCATATCCCAGAACAAATAGATGAGACATGTAGGCCTATAACAAGATTCTCGGTGGACTTTCAAATTCCACTTTGACTACAGATGCTAAAAATAAGCTGCACATTGATTTCCAAGGTGAAAAATCATGCTATGTATAGAATATTATCAACTTTTCCATCTCATCAACGCAGGTGCATGTCATTATTAATTGATATAAAGTTGCTAGATTAAAATGACAGATTGGAATGAGAGATTAAGCAACTAAAGGGACGTATTCATATTCTGGTTAAGTGTTTCAAATAGCGGTGGGAGAAATCAGATATTTCCAAATCCAGTTACCCCGATTTTATTCAAACCGAATAACGGTTATCTGATATCACCAGATGTTCCCATTTAAACTCATAGTCATGCCAACAAAAAGTGACGAGTGAGGTGCTGCATGAAAAGCCCTTCCAATAACTGGATATAGTTTAAAGGGTTCAGTGACCACTGGACCTTTACAAAAACACTCCAGAGCTGTGATGTAAAAAAAAAAATGACGGGCAGGCTAATCAGAGACCATGGAAGCAAATTGGAGGATGTTTCCAGTTGGTTTCAATTTTTTTAAGGTTGCTTTCGAATATCCGGTTTCCAAAATGGAAACCCAACAGTGGAATTCAAACCATATGTTTCAAAATCCGGAATTATATCCCACCACTAGTTTCAAACCATTTATTTGTCCCTGTAATGTCAAACCAAAAGTACACCCATTTACAGTTGCAGTCGAAAGTTAAAACTTTACACTTGGCAATTGTTTCTTCAATATGTTCCTGACACTGCTCAGTTTCCTTCAATTTTCCTATTGTAAATTCTCACTGTACGTATATTAACGAAATCATGTTTCAAAGTCCTTACTCATGCATGTATAATAAGCCAGTTCGGTATCTCAAAGGTCAAAGGTTATTTGGGATAAAATTGCCGATGTAATGTCACGCCATGTTACGCGAACGTGCATTCTAATTGAATTTAACAAGTGCGCGTTGTGCAACCACCTTTTGCGTTCACACACGCGCGCGTTCATTTGTAGGTCACGCGGGTCATTCGGGATAAAATGTCATTGTGCACATACCGAACTGGCTTATTTGGATTTGCTTGAAATAACCTGTTAACTTGTTTGCAGGATGCAACTGTTCATTATGCCAATATGGCTCAGTAGAACTTGAAAGAACTAGAGAATATATTTTCAATTGGGAAAAGAAGGCATCTGAAAACTGTTGTAAGACCAAAATTCCATGGGATCACTGACTGAAATGTTGAATACTCTGAAGACAAGTAGGAGGTAGGTTTGCGAGTACACCATGGAGGAAATAAATCTCCTTTTTAGAGAAAGTGTCGGCTCTGAAAAGAGCCGGTTGTAAGAGCATGATTTCACAACATGTATGTACTCTGTAAAGACACAAAATTGTACGCAAAACTACTAAATAAGTTGAGATGGTGAGCCCACAAACCCATTTTCATTTACAAAATAATTGGCTGAAATACAGTTTTAAAATTACACAAACGTATGTACGTATTGGACCACTATCAAGCCATTTTAGTACGCATACCATTTATTCAAATTAATACAATGACTGACCGTAAATGTCTTTGGAATGGTTTCAGTTACTCTATGATTATTTTTCTTCCTTTTTTCAACCTGGCCATATCAGCACAGTATTCAAATATCATTAAAATTATCCAAACATTCATTTTAATTTCAACACCATGAATGAGTTTAAAATATCAGTCAATCATAAAAGGGATCAAAACGTTTGTGGTCCAGTAATTTTTTTTCCAGCTAGTTATTTTAGATTACTCGGTACTAAGAGCATTACAAAATTATTATATTTTTCAGTGGATAGTGAGGTATAGCAAAAGAATATGATAATTATACAGTACCATAGGCAAATCTAGCAAAGCTACAAGCTATTTAGCAGTTATGAGCAACTCTAAAGCAGGAAAACCACACTAACCCTTCATCACATACCACTTAATTAACCCTGCGGGGCACCATGCAAAAATCCAAACACTCTCACACCTATGTACTGTTCGCGACAGTACAGCGTACGTACATAAGCATTTTTTGGGGGGCAGATAATTATCTTCCCACAGTTCCTGGATATATTTTGCAACTGAAAAAAACAAAACATTATCTCCCCCAAGCAGGCCCCAGACAGCCTAAGAGGATGCTGACTCAAGATAGTCTAAAGCCCTTGGCAAGCTCTAAGTGTGCTTTGAGATACCATGCCCACTAAACTTCCTCTGGAAGGCCCACCCCCTTTGACCAGTAATGGTGTTAATTGGTCCAAATAGTCCAGTAATTGTGTTCATTGGTCAAAATAATCCATTGATATCAATCTTGGCTCTGCAGCTGCACCAAGAGAGATATCAGACACCTGGCTTGCAGCCAGCCCCACTAAAACATACAGAGCACAAACATCAGCCCACTGTGCACAAAACATTGCACAAAACATATGGAGGTCATCAACCTATAGTGTTTTGTCTAATTATTTACGGGTGAATGAAACATGACTAGCTATGGGGACTCCATGGGGTCATCTGGCATATGGTCATGTAGGAACTTTAAAAAGGAAGATTTTGTTACCCCCCAGGGCGGTAGTTATTTAAACTTTAGCAAAAAGTGACTGTCCGAAACAGTTCACCGGTGCCCCACAGGGTTTTAACTTGCACACAACAAAGTGTCTAACCAGCTAATGGTACATGTAGCACCATAAAGCAAGTTCACATTTGAGACTTTACAAAAGGTTACCATGTTACGAGAAAAAAAATTTTCCAAGGATTGAAGTTGAACTAAAAAAAAAAAAACAAGTACGTGTAGCAGTGAGCACAAAGCAAGCATACCATCATAACAGCTTATACATTGCAATTGAATGTTAACACTGAATGGGAATGGGAAATATTGTGAAAAGAATTCGCACTTGCATTTTCCTCCCCACGAATTCAATTTGGAAACTATTTTCCCAATTTTGAGAAAGGGAGTGAAAATAGTTAACCACTTGTGTGAAAAGGGCAGGAAAATGTTCTCCCACTTGTTTGAAAATACTTGAAAATGTATTTTCCTTGTTTGTGAAAAGGCCTGCAAATATTTTCCCACTGTTGCAAAATGTTTTCACATTTCGTGAAATGAAAATGAATTCCCTGGGAAGAGAAGAAGTGTGAAGAGAAATTCCCATTCCCAGGTTAACTTTCAAATGCAATGTACTGTATTAGAGTGCGCAGGGCACACAAATACACGATCACTTTTTATCACTTGTTATGTGAGCATTTTGGGCCCAAGTCTTTAGCCTGTCTTAAGCCTGTAAATAGGACCAACTTCGAGGCCCCAAATACGTTGGGGCTCTATGAAAAGTGCTTGAAGCAACACATGCACATACTCTATTTCCACTGCACTTCCCGGTCCAAATCAATTTGCAATAATTTTAAACGGGAAAAATGGAATGCCTCTTTTTCCATTACAAGACCACATTATTGTACATGTAGTTTCCCAACCCACTCAGGAAACTACTTTCATAAAATAGGATGCTGCCTATGCAGGGTTTAAAATTCGGACTGGACTGGAGGACCGAGTCCAGTAATTTACGCATTCTTCTAGAGGATTCCAGAACCAAACTAGACCAGCGGGCTGGTGATTTTTCTTTCAAATTCTCACATTTTAAGACAAAAATCTCGGACTTCACACTTTCAATGGATGAAAGCCTGCCTTGTTCATTTTCAGTCACTTTGACAAATTTGTAATTATCAACAAGTTGGAACCAATTGCAAAACATTAACAGCAAACTTGGCGCAGAATGTCCCGAGTACCACTAGCCCAACAGTGTGGTAGACATTTGTACAAAATTCAATCCTTGACATATTGTACATGTAGCTCGTATACGTTGTGCTCGCAAATATGTACATGTATTCTTGCCAAATCTCCGTGGACTTTGAAGTAAACTTGCATGCTCTATATACGTACATGTAGCTCTGTACATGTATGTGAAGGGGGTGGCGGTTCGGTAGCAGGGCCTAGATATCGTTGGGGGGAAACTCTTGCTTGCTCTGCTGTTGGCTCTGCTCCTGCCTGCTCTTGAACCAGGTCGTCTCCTTGTAGACAAACCAACAATTGCCCAACCACACCACCAAGTTCAGGAAGCCGAAGATCTGTAATGTGAAAACATTTGGAGGGAAGAGTCCGTCTGTAAATACTGCTACTGTGACCAGCTCTGGTAAAAAAAAACAACTCCATTTGCATGCCATGCACGATGCATTTTTACATAATGGGGCATCAAATTCATGTGGAGAAATCTTTGTAAAAATGACGTGTTTTTTTACATTTTTTACATGGCTCCACAAAGTAAGCATATTCGCACTATGATACTCTGGAGGTTTGAGTCGGGGTAGTGGGGGGGGGGGGGGCAAAATTGGATAACTTTCTGAAAAAGTGGCTCCAAATTGTTTTTACAATCAGAGGGGTGTTGCATTACATATGAGCTTTCCAATGAGACATTCCACACACACACACACACCCAGTCATGTAAACGGGTGCAATCGTGGACCTCCCATTGTTCCTCTTTTGTTTATACTCTAACTTTTTCGGAAGGCCTCCCATTGGTTTTGTACACGATTTTCAATCGTGGACGTTCGGTCAAACGTGGACCCTTTGTCTATGACCTAACCCTTTTGTCCCTAGTCCACGATTGCCGGTATATACATACTCACACACACATACGTGTAAACGCCTGCAATCGAAGACCTCCAATTGTCCTCCTATAGTTCATACTTCAACTTTTTGGCAAGGGCCCTCATTGGTTTTGTACACAATTTTCAAACGGGGACCTTTCTTAACCAGGGACCCTATTGTCCTCCATTGTTAAAGGTCCACTATTGAATTCAAAAACAAACGCACACCCACAAAAAAAAAAAAAATCAATTGAAAAAAGGGAACACAGTTTTAATTTTTCCATAAGAACTGGACAATCCCATTCTTACTCTATTAACCCTATTAACCCCCACGAGGTATTCTCTGAGCACCCTGCCAAATGCAACAGAATGCAACACAGCTGAAATAAGAACTCTGACAAATGCAATGGTGCACTGTGCAGTGAACTCATCTGTACCAGCCTTGTTGCTGGAGGCTTATACATGTATAATACTAAATACAAAAGAATGCATCAGACCAGGAGACATGCCTTGAAATGCATAAACTTTTTTTACCATTGGGGCATTCTGTTGCATTTACCAGGGTTAGGGTTAATGTATAGGTCAATTATCGCACGTAAAGTTAAGACCAACTAGATTGCAGAGTATAGTCAGCCTTTTTTTTTTTGGGGGGGGGTTCAAAAATACACTTTTCCTCCATGATTCACTTGGAGGGAATCCACTAAATTGAAATTGTCAGCCACAGCAGACATTGCAGCTTAAATACACACGGTTTAATATGTTGGCATGATGTCATATGTACAACGACGTTCAGAGAAAATCGTTATGAAATTACTCTATTTGACACGAAGGTCCTCGGAAAATTTTTCTTCCAGTTTATTCATGAGCTAAACGCCTCACACAACTCAACCTGCTTCAACTACAGCATTGATCTGTTCGTAATCTGAAATTGCTTTTGAAAGAAAGGAAGTTCGGCGATCTATTTAGTTTTTCAATCCATCTTTAACAAGGGTAACCATCTAGCAAGAGCTCATCATTTAGGTCCCTCACATTAAAAAAATGCATTTTAGACAAAAATACAAAGACAAGACTGACAATAAGAGCACAACTAGGTTAAAGGTATTGTACATGATTGGTAATCCTCCAATTGTTTTTGTTTTTTACTGAATTATTACAGAATACCTTACTAGACTGTAAGTTAATAGTAGTCTTAATCATCCTGTGAAATGATGGCACCAGGTGCGCTGTTGTTTTCAAGAAAAATTGAAATTTATATCGTTTTGTAACGATTGTTTGGCTGAACAATCATTGGAAAACTGCCCTCTATTGACCGAATGTAGTTAATCCGTGTTGTGTCTAAAATGGGTTAACAATCCGAAAACAGGATTTGAAATTGGACTGTCCGAAACATCATTTCCAAGCAAAATTTCGAACAAAGGCATCATTTTGTGAAATTATATGCCTCTCTAAAAGAGTTTAAAAAAAATACTTTGTCAATGAAATTTCAGTTAGAATCTTTTACAGAACATTTTAAACATTTGCAGCATCATAAATTAACAAGCACCCCAAGACATTTTGCAGCTGTTTCTCTGTTCGTAGCTCTGCCCAATTCCGCCTGGTTTTGACATACCGCGTCACATATTCATTGTGTACCAGCGACTCGGGCAGAAGACAAGGTAAAGTACAGCAAACTGAACCTAGACAAATATTTCTTCAAACTTTATTTTCCTGCAGCAATTTCCGGATAGAAGAATAAGAGTTTGAACGAATGCTAATATGAGATGGATTCTGTGAATGAGGCACTTACGATTGAGGCGTTTAAGGTGGAGTAGCTCGCAGCCCCATTGTCCGTGCACTTGTTAGCTGGATTACTGCAGATTTTTTCGTAGACCGAGTCCTTGATGCCGTCGAAGCTTGTCCAGTACTTGACCGTGGTGACCCCCGAGGCCCAGGCACAAGACGCCAGGAAGAAGAACAAGGCGAAGACGGCCGTTAGGACCAAGTCCTGGACAATCGGGGGAAAAATGCAGCGTCAATCATTTTTAAATATTGTATTCATCTCTTCTGCATCTGAACCTAAGATTCTTAAAAATCAAACAATCACTACACGAGCCAAGAAACCATTGAGAGTAGGGGTGTGCATTTACGGGTAGTAAAAGAACCGGGTACCAGATTGACAAAAATATGGGTACCCGGGTACATGTTAAAGAAACCCAACCCAAAACTTCCAATCCAGGAAGTATCAATAATGTCTTTATCTAAGATTCAAAAGTCTGATTTCAGACAAAAGTCTGCAAAATCTCATGTCTGTCCAGTAAACATGATCACTACTCCACCATTACATGTTCCGGCACGTGCATGCACCGGCATATCACAAAAGACAGAAGCTTTATACAGTTGTATTTATTGTGGAATGAGGTACATGCTATTATGTCTTGTCGAGGCTCTTTATCCATACCCAGACTACAAAAACCACAACCGGTAAATTCCCTTTATTGTCAATAATTCGTTAGCGTCATAAACATGAAATCTGTGCTGGTTTCCCATGTAGTCAGGTTTAATTTTGAAAATTCCCCACAAATAACATTCCAAACTTTTCCTTTTTCATTTTCTTGGAAGTACGGGTACTCGATTCCATAATCTGGAACCGGTTACTGACATGAACGGTCGGGTACTCAGGTACCCGGTTCCAATGCACACCCCTAATTGAGAGACAATAAAGAAGTAAAAGTCAGCTTTAGACGGAGGAACACCCACAATAATTTCTCTTCAGAAAAACATGTGCAGTCAAGTAGGGACTCAATTCACAGTGTCATCTGGCAGGATTCGAACCAGGGTCACCAGAGGTAGAAGGCGAGCCAAGTTGCAAAGTTCCAAATCAGTACATGTACCCTTATCTTACACCATGATGAGGTCATTCGGTTGAGTTTGGACCACTATTTTCATCATTGCAATTTGCAAAGACTGACTTAAGGACTGTGTGGTACTAAATTCCAGTCTTGTTGACTTGACTTGCCGACTCTGACTCGAGTCACGATTTTTTTGACTTGGGACTTGACTTGACTTGACTTGAAAGAACATGACTTGTGACTCGAGTTGTGACTTGAATAAATTTGACTTGCTGACATTAACACTTTCGTTAAAATAAACACAAACGTTTAGGCGCACAGTACACACATATCGGTTAGAAAAAAAACACTGAGCCTACAGCGCACAGCGAGTGTTTGGTGTCTAGTATGCGGGGCCGCAGCGCTGACCGACTGCATGGAGAATTGTCAAGACGGCATGCCGTGTTGATTTTGTACGGTGCATGTGTGCCAGCCTATGCGTAGTCATTTCTCATTTAATAGAATTTTTATTTACTATGTTCAACAATTGACTTGAGACTTGTGACTTGACTTGAGAAAAAATGCGTTGGTTACAACACTGCTAAATTCTTGAATCCTGGAAAATTGTGAGTCTAGGAACTGTACCTGCACCATGTACTTGGCTTTGTCTGATTTAGGAACTGTTGGAAGAGGAAATTTTTGACCAATAAACCCAGGAGTAATTCAGAAATAAGTAAAATCTTTAAGACAAACCAGGGTTCTCCCCAGGATTTTTAAAAACTGTGGGGGATTTAATTTGTGGTTGACTGACAATTTGCGAAGCCATGGCGTGGGGTTTGGGGGCCGCCTAAGGGCCCCGTAAATTTTTGGACTTTAGATGCTCTCTGGTGCATTTTAGAGCATTTCCTGGGCTTTTCAAGTACTTTTTCTCAGGAAAAAACATGAGAGATTTAATAGGCTTTTTTAAATTTAGGATATCAACATTTCATCAAATGACCACTTTTCCTTTCTGGACTAGTAATTCTAGTCACAAAATGAGCCATTCCAAGTTTCAGATATGCAACAGAAGTCCCCTGCCTCATGTGGTGCTTTCGGCACAATGAGCACAGCATTCCTGAAACGTGAATGCAAGTCATTAAAAATAAAGTAGAAAAGAATTGCCAGAGCTTACCCTTTTGGGAGTGCCATAAAGAAAATGTTTCATTTTCAAGCTACAATAAAAAAAAAATGCTTTGTCATACACATGTAGGTGTACTGTGTTTATGCATGCTATAGCTTAAAAACCCTGAAAATTACAAGAAAAGTACCCCAAAAATTGGCCAGGGGTTCCCCCATGGGCGGTTAGCCCGTTTTTTATGCCAAAATCATTTTTTTTAATTCATGTGAAAAAAAAAAATGGCCAGGGGTTCCCCCATGGGTGGTTAGCCCATGTTTTTTTTAGAATGCTGTAAATAAATCAATGTGTTGTTTTTAAAAATTCATGTGAACAAAATTCAATTAAAATATATTGAAACTAACGTTAATATTATTAATTTTACAAAATTAGGCCTTTCGTTAAAACATGGAGGAAGGAACCTTCCCCCATGGTTAAAATAGTTTCCATTAAAATCAGTTGCAAGTAATATGGGTTTCCATGTGCGGCGCGCACGGACTGCTGATGTTATGTATTGGCTTAAAAAAAGACCCATTTTTGATTGCTTTTCCGCCACGCGCGAGACAAAAACGTGGTGACTTGGCAACGTCCAACAATCTCGTCCCCATCGTAAATGCCTTTAATACAAAGAACTACGGCCATGAAAAAAAACCTGACGTGCGTGGGGTCGATCTTGTAAGCACTGCAAATGGTGTAGTGCAAAATTGTAACCCTCATAAAAGTTGCCCCTGCTTAGCGTATTGAGCACACGACCGGCACCAAGAGAACACACGCGCGCACGCGCACAGGAAGGTGCGTGCACGAAGAATTGTCCTACAACAGAGGTTCAGATTTGGGGCGACACCGACCACGAGGAACTCGTGTGTGGTGCCGATACATGTAGCATGTACTGTGTGGCCACGCGTTGTGCATGGCGGTGCGATGTGTACGTATCTGCACGGTGTACGCCGTGTACGACACGGAAAATGTAGGAAGATTTACTGCTTTTTCGTCTAGATTTCACCGGACATGTAAAATTGCAAGCTAGGCCTTACGCCATGCAATGGACCTGCATCATGTAAGATAATACTGAGCCGTACTATTGTGCGTATCGGGGATGAAAAAATGGGTATCGGCGGGTTTTTTGCATATAGGGCAGAAATAATTGCGTATCGGGCAGATACGCAAGTTTGTACGTGAGGAGAACCCTGCAAACTATGTATTCTAGAAAATAATATAAATAAAAGTACTGATTTCACGACCAATTGTGTGCACTATGGTTATACTTGACTTTTAATTACGGTCATTTAAATTGACTTATTAAAAAAAATGTTTTAAGCAAATGGTTAAATGGTATAAAAATTTAAAAAGATTATTTAAATTTAAAAAAAATCTGATTTAAATTTTAAAATCTCATTTTTTTTTTTTTTTTAAATCATGATTTTTATCAACCCTGGTTCTAAGTATACTAAACATCTGTCAGCGGAGGGTTACAGAAGTTCTGGCTTGATTTTTAACCTCTTGAATACGGACGACGGCCCTAGCTGCAGTTTGAAAAAGACCACCTGGACAGTGGTTGTCTATACACGCATTCCTGTGCACACTCAATCCATTCATGTTTCAACTATATTGTTCTTGAATGGGAGTGTAATAAAAAGGTGGAGCTTTTTCAAACAAAGCTTTCATTCACACGAAAGGGGGATCCAAGTGCGATGAATGTCACTCTATTCAGTGTGGTGCCTATTGTTTGCATTTACGCTTGACTGCACAGCCTGTTCTTGACATATCAGCACCCCATTAATTAATAACAGCTGGACACAAGGGGTTAATGCGCCTACGAGATTGTAAATGCGTGAAAAAACATCCAAGTGCGTTGGTTCAATCTTTTTTTCACACTGAGCCTACAATGTATACATGTACGTTACTTACAGCCAGAGGAACTAGGTCCAAGTTCAAAAACTTGACCTCGAAGAAGACGTACCAGATGAGCATAACGACGCAATACAGCATGGCAAAAACACCAATGGCGACGAAGAACGAAGCCTTTCCGCCGGGGTACGCCTGGGCCGACAGATCAGTTACATTGGCTCCTGCACAGTTTGAAGCAGGTGGGTAGTTCTCAAAACTGCAGTGGGGGTCAAATACAATGAAAACCTAAGACACACGTTTAAACCTAAAAGAGAAGAGAGAATTCCGCCCTCCCTGAGTTTTAACATTTTGCTGCTGTTGAGATTTGCCACCACAAGGTGAAAAGTGAACAAAAAATACTGCAATGAAAATGATATTGACCCTAACCCTGCCAAATCAGCCATAATAGGCTTCTGGAGAGTTGAAAAGTTAACCGAAAATAGATTTATTTGTGTAAACATTATTGTATTTGTTTATTTATTTTGTATGAATGTGTAAATATTCAGTTTTAACTAAGAAATATGCAGGGCCCCAATGGAAACCAGTTTTAAACTGTTTGGGCACACCCTGGGTAAAGAAATGTAATAAATAAATAAATAAATAAATCCAACAAAATCCAATAATTTTCAAAGTTAACAAAGAAAACTGGCAGGAACGGGATTCGAACCTGCGACCTCTGGAATACTGTACCGACGCTCTACCAACTGAGCTATCTTGTCCCGTGTTGGCGGTCTCCCATAATGCTATATAGCCAGGGATCACACCCAATTTTACGATACAACCTGGGAAGTGACATTGTGGGGATCACTCAGTGAGGATACGACTTTTTAACTTATAATTCGTCAAACAATCCACAAGGGAAACTGACTAGATAAATTTGAATTAAGGTTTAACCGATGATCGGATCGGACATCGGATCGGGCCGATGTTTGGCAATATCGGCAAAACATCGGATCGGCAAAATTTGTAAGGTTTAACCGATGACGAACCGATGTTCGGCAATGTCAATTAGCAAACTTTATACTCAATTTAATCATACACAAATGTCATGTTTTGTTTATTAGAGCGCGAGTAAAAACGATGTTTTATTTGTGTGTGAAAAATGAACAATTTTATGCTGTGATGTATTATCATACCAGTGTAAATAACTCCGAGCTCCGCGTCTATGCGATCCGCGCTATCTGCACCGCATGCGTGAAAACTCAGTGCCCGAAGACAACGAAGCTAGCAGTCAGTGCATGACTGTACTGGTCTACTGAACGTCATGAACGGAGTCGGGGAACTGCACTGTGTGAAGCCACGACACGTTGTGGACTTTAGTTCAGCCGAGCACATGTCTCTTGCATGCACAGCATTGGCGATATGTGTGCACCGCGTACCGTGTAATGTTATATACAGCGTGAATACAAAAATACCCTGGAAAAAAGACCAGCATAGACGCCCTAATGGGGAATTCCCTTCACGTGTGCCAATTTTGCTGGACTGAAGATTGAATTGAATTGAAATCACTGCGAGTTCGGCGTCGTATTTTTACGACCGCAGATTTGTCTACGTACATGTAAATAAATGCCTGGATTAGTTTTGCCCATTGTCCTAATTTGTTCTCCATTTCAACTTCTATCCAACAACCAGCAGTGTTCAAATAAAATTTAATAGGGTCGGTTGGTAGGCATAACATGTTAATTTTCTACCTCCATGCTAAAGGTGAGAATAATTAACGCAATACCTGTGTTAGAGGGGTCCCGAAACGAAGTACATGTACACATTTTGAGATGCTTTGTGATGAATTTTATGTGATACGAGCATTGCAAAGTGGAAAATAAAATTTACGTATTGTAAAAATAATCTGCTTCCTTCCTATTTCTTTAAAACTGTAAACTTGTATGGTTAAGTCAAAACTCTCGTGTTGTGAATAATCGACCTTTTTATTCAGAACAAAGATAGATACATGATTGATAGCCTATTAATCAGCAAAAGCAATAAACTAAACAAAATAAATATGAAACTGCGATCACCATATCACAAACTGCACGCACAGAGTGCAGCGATACGAAAGCAGTCCATGCCGTACAACGCGCGGGCGTGCCCGGCCAACTGACAGCTCCATGCACGGTGCGTCACCGTAACACGTTGGCGAAACGTGGAATTATCCACACAGCCGTTTATCACGCACATCACTCAACCACTGGTCCACTTCTTGTCGCAATTTGTTTTGATTAAAACACATCCTGATTTTGACTATCCTTGTTGGTCCGATTCTTTGTTAGTTTTCACCGGGATTTTATGAACAAATCTTGTCGAGTGGGCCTACGAAGTTCTAGAATCTTTTAGTAATTTGTTGCCTCCAAAGCATGCCTGTCATGGTGTTGCATGAATAAACACCCCCCAACAACGGACCCGCTCTGCGCAATGCGCAGGCGCAGACATTTTTTCCCCATGATCGAGCCTGTACTTATTTTGCCGCATGCGCACGTACTCCCGGCCGAACATCGACAAGATGTACACGATCTTTGAGTTACGCATAGTTTCACATGTCGGCAAGTACCGCTACTATATGGGAATTCCGGACGCCCGGTCGGCAATTCCTACTATTATGATCGGAAATCGGTATCGTAGAATTAATTTGTCTTCCTCTACCTAATAACATTTTATGGCTTTCGAAAATAGGGTGACCCGAACTGAAGGCATGTTTTTGTTTGGCCCAATTTATTACTGTGTTAAGGGAGTCGTGGTTTGTCTTGCGTATGTCACTGTTGGTTGGGCGCAATCGGTCGATGGGCGCAATCGGTCGATCGTGCTGCGCTATCAGTCGATTCTGACGGATATCTTGGACTTTACTTACAATGTACCTTTCAAAAAAATCCTCTAAAGCCGTGAATTAGAAAGAAAATGTGTTCGACTGGTGGCAGCGCGATCGGTCCATAGCGTCACGATCTACCGATAGCGCAGCACGATCTACCGATAGCGCAGCACGATTTTTTGACGTTTTTGATGGCATTGTTTATGTCGATTAAAAACATCGGATCGGATCGGACATCGGCCGATGTTAAAAAAAAAAACATCGGCCATCGGATCGGCAGGCAAATCCAACATCGGTTGAACCTTAATTTGAATACATTTTCAAAGTGAACAAAGAAACTGGCAGGAGCGGGATTCGAACCTGCGACCTCCAGAATACCGTACCGGCGCTCTACCAACTAAGCTACATGTATCTTGCCCTATGTTGGCGGTCTCCCAAATTGTCAGTATATTTGTTTGGGTGGGCGCTAGTCAGAAGTTATAAAGCCAGAATGCCGTATAGCAAGGGATCACATCCAATTTTACGATACAACCTGGAAAGTGACATTGTGGGGATCACTCAATGAGGATACGACTTTTTAACTTATAATTCGTCAAACAAACCACAAGGGAAACCGACTAGGTAAATTTGAATAGTCAGTTTCCCTTGTTTGACGAAAAAATCATATAATGCTGAAAAGCTGTTGGATTCACCAGTCAACACAAACTACACGTACATTGTACAGTGTTTTAGGCAGGGTAGCAGCTAAATACACATGTACCTGTTGAATTCTGTCATATTTAACAGGGTCGAAGCTAAATATACAGGGTGTTAAAAAAAGTCCGAACATTTAGATCGCTTATATAATTCAGATTAATAGGCATCTCAGGGTAAATTTTGAGGTAGAAAATAAAAATTAGGAGCTCGGGCAATTATGTTGGTAAAAGTTCAGTGCTCCAATTCACAATAGGCATTGCATAACGACTGAGTAAACACCGGTGTGCATTTCTGAACTTGTGGGGATATTTGAAAGAACTTGTTTATGTGCAAAAGACCATTCCAAAACCTTGATGAGCTGAGGCAAACGATCGAAGAAGTGTTCAATGATTTGCACCACAGAGATGACTTCATCCGAATGCTGGGAGGAGCCGCCCACGCCGTCTTATCGAGAATGCGACGCTGCATTGCGATTGGTGGCTGCCAAGTGGAGAGTTATCGGTTCTAAGAGGTACATGTAAGTCAGAATTGAATGGTCTGAAAATCACCAGTCTTTTCTGTGCACCAGTTACGTAATAATCAGTCACTGGAAAAAATTCCAGGGTTAGGGATAAAATTACCCGAGCTCCTAATTTCTATTTCTACCACAGAATTTTGACTGTGGTGCCTAATCTAAATGTTCAGACTTTTCTTTAACACCCTGTACCTATTGGATTTTGTCGTAATTAGCAGGGTGGAAGCAGAGTTTTAGTAAAATTTCAGTTGGATTTTGTTGATTTAGCTGGGCTTGTACAAATACCTGTTGTATTTTGTTGGATTCACAGGGTAGCTGCAAAATGCCAAGGCTGGTGTGTACATGTAGATGGTACACTGCAGAATCCAACATTAGCAGGCTTCTCGTTTCAGTTTTGTTGTGAATTGTTGGATTTAGCAGGGCCATATGAACAAACTTGGAATGTGGTTTATAGGGTTAAGTTCGCATTGACAACTTACCTGAATGGGTAACCGAACTTATATTCCAAATTATACGTGTAGGTCGTATTCTGGCTGCAAATGATCATGTATTTACTGACGCTTGAATATCCCGCCGTGGTAGAAAACGTAAGTATAGCAAGCACCTGTTCACCAATAAAAAATACCATGTAGGTACATGCATGAGGTTTATTGTCAGTTTGAAAATATGTGGCATCCGCAAAGGAAATCAGACATACATGTAAGTCGCATGACCTATTTTTGAGTAATTACAATTTAAATGAAAATCTTTGAAAAAAATCACGATTCCTGTTTGTCAAAATACATGTACTGTAGTTTAAAGCATATTTAATTCAAAATACCTGGTTTGCTTTTGTGTTGAGACCATTAAATGTGTACAATTTGACATTTTAGTCTGCCGTACATGTACTTCTGAAAAAAATCATGCAAACTACGTATTATTTTCCATTCTCAATGCTAAATTGATGGCTCTATTTCAGAATATCGTATATCATTAATTTTTTTCACCATTAGGGCGTCCCTATTTATTTCTGTGGTTCTCATTTTTTTTGGCGTTCAAGACAATGATAAAAGACACCAATAATCGGAATATGAATTGAACAAAAAGACAAAGCAAAATGCTGTGATTACTTTAACAGTGCCCACCTGCACTCATGTACATAATGTACGTTCCCAACCCTCCCTTACCCTCCCTCCCCCAACTCGCACTTTTCAAAAAATGTATGTCACTGCCCATCAAGCTTAAAATGTCGAACTTGGAGAACCAGAACACTGCTGACTCCTTACAAAATAAAGGGGGTACGTGTAAGTGATTGGGCTAAACTACTCTGAAAAATGTAAAGTACATGTAAAGATACATAAAAGTGCAAATTGTACTTTTTGATTAAAACAAGGCCAGAACGAATTATTTTTTAGTATGTACACTGTATACTTGTTAAAAAGATGCATTTAAAAAAAAAAAATTGAAATCAGATCAGTTTGAAAAGAATCTACGAATTACATGTAATTCACAAGGCTCTATGGATTGTTTGAGCTTCAACAAATCACTTAAATTTTACTCAATCCAATGTGTTGTCTGAACAAGCACGTACAAAAATCAAGCACGTACAAAAATCAAGCACATACAAAAACATTTAGTAAAAAAAAATCTTTCAATAAAAAAAAATAAAAAAATGAAAATCTTTCAACAAAAAAAAGAAAAAAATCATCAACCCTGCATGTATGCCTGTAACCTGCTTGATTACCTGCTCAAATTAACAAATCTAATATTGTCGATAGGGATCTTTAAGTGTGCCGAGAGGGATTAGACCAAGTCAACTCACAAATTCAATGATCCTGATGAATCCTTTGGGCTCCAGCAGAACTCTGAACCGAAACGGTTGCTCTGTCTGACCCTGAAAGAGAGCAGACAAACAGATGAGACAAGCAGACAAACAGATGAGACAAGCAGACAAACAGATGAGACAAGCAGACAAACAGATGAGACAAGCAGACAAACAGATGAGACAAGCAGACAAACGGATGAGACAAGCAGACAAACGGATGAGACAAGCAGACAAACAGATGAGACAAGCAGACAAACAGATGAGACAAGCAGACAAACAGATGAGACAAGCAGACAAATAGATGAGACAAGCAGACAAACAGATGAGACAAGCAGACAAACAGATGAGACAAGCAGACAAAACAGATGAGACAAGCAGACAAACAGATGAGACAAGCAGACAAACAGATGAGACAAGCAGACAAACAGATGAGACAAGCAGACAAACGGATGAGACAAGCAGACAAACAGATGAGACAAGCAAACAAACAGATGAGACAAGCAGACAAACAGATGAGACAAGCAGACAAACAGATGAGACAAGCAGACAAACAGATGAGACAAGCAGACAAACGGATGAGACAAGCAGACAAACAGATGAGACAAGCAGACAAACAGATGAAACATGCAGACAGACAGATGAGACAAGCAGACAAACAAATGAGACAAGCAGACAAACAGATGAGACAAGCAGACAAACAGATGAGACAAGCAGACAAACAGAATACACACAGGAATAAACACACAGGAATTCAGCCATGCCTTTTGTACGCGGTAAGTTCTCTATTGCTTTACACGTGAACTGTGACCTTGAAACGCGATATGGGCCAACGAGATTGCAAAGGTTTGCTCAGCAAAATTTGTTAGCTTTGTAATGACATATTGGGTAAATTACCGGAACTAAAGGGCTATGAAGTGCTATGAAGTGCTGGGAAACACATTTACATGAAAAACACTCAAAACCAAGTTGCTTTTTGGTTCGTTTCTTTCGCGGGGAAAATTATGAATGAGTGTTTGCATAGTGACGTCATACACGCGCGGGCGAATCACAAGCTCGCGTGTGGTTTTGGGTTACATGTCGTAGGAATCCGGTTTTGGTGAACTGCGCACGCTCAAACATGCAACAACAACAAATATTCTACAAATCTTTCGGACCGTCGGTAAAACAGTTCGCACAGTCAATCATTATCAATTATCTAAAAATATGAGAGGGAGGAGCAAAAGAAAGTATCATTCAGAATATTAAAAAGACAGCAGATAAAAATTCAAACCAATGCAAAAAAAACAACATTTAAATAACACGACATCTATTACCAGTCGTCCAGTTTCTGGAGAAAAAAAAGACATAATTTAGAAGGTTCAAATATTAAAAAGACAGTGTATGGAATAAATCATCCACAGAGAGGGAAGTACCAGTTGACTTGGGTACGAGTTGACCCGGGTACGAGTTGACCCAAAATCCGAAATCGTATACATGTACCCAGTACATGTACCTCCATAGTACCTCCATCTAATCATGGAACTCCACTTGTTCCACAGGTGGCGTATCTAGTATTTTGGTGGTAATTTTAAGGGTGAAATCAGATGTTTTTGTTGGGGCTTCAGACATATTTTTGGAATCACCGCACAGCCGCTGCAGTGCAGACTTACTTGGACCCTATTGTCGCCAGATCATGTCCAAATGTTTAAAAAGGCGATAGAGGGTCCAAGTTACAGAGATTGTGTAGTGTAGGGCCCTGTTCCCTATAAGGGAACAAAAATCTACTTTTAGGTTAGTGGAATTGCCAAATAGTGACATTACAAACCAACAGGTATGCCGTAGATAGGCAGGTTCATGAAAATTTTAAGTCATTGCAATTCCTTCAACTGTTACTTTATCCTAAAGAGCTTGAAAAAAGGAATAAAATGAGGGGTTGATGACCTCAATAGGGTAATTTGAAGGAAAGTTATGGATTTTTTAGTGATCATGATTTTTTGCAATCTGGAGGTCAGAAATAGGCCGAAAAGTTGTGCCTTTACATCGCGCGTTACGTCACGTCACTTGGTACATGTGGCGCGGCTGCATCTCTACCCCTGTTGTGTGATTGATGGTATGGTCCAACCGTGAAGTTTCTGTTGAATATTCATATTGCATTGCTGACAAGGCGGTGGATTTGGGTGTTTGTTTTGGCGATTCCATTCAGACTTTTCCCAGTAGTACAGCTCAACTAAGTAGACAATTTTGCAATGTAATAATTATAAAGTGACGAGTTTGAGCCTTGAAGACAAGACAGTTAGTGGGTTTTCCAATTTTGCCCAATCTAGCAAATTCGGCGAGCCAAAATTTGTGCCCACCTTTCCAAGACCATGTTTTGCACAGTACACGTAAATTAAAATAGCCGCTGGTAACTCTGAAGGCCTCCAAAAGGTCTAGCCAATTTGGCTCATCTCTAAGAATGAGTGTGGGAACCGTCCAAAGGCGCAAAACAGACAGGTAGGTTGTTATGACGACGAGATTAAACCAATGAGCTGATTCTTTAGAGGTCCGCCAAAACTTGTGGATTGGATCAATTCGACAGGGCATGTCCATAGTAACAGTATCGCCTAGACAACCCAAAAGGTACGTGTAGTAAGCCTGTTCGATATGACGATATTTCCCGATATTTCGATATCTTTTTCATATCGAAAATCGTATCGGCCCCTTTAAAAAAAAACGGAATATCGGGGAATTCGATATACCGAAGAATATCGCGATATATTTTTTTTGGCCGCATTACGTGTGGATTTGTCCAGTTTACTTTGCTCGAAATTCCAGTTATTTCCAATTATTGGACGGTAGAATAGTATTATTATTATTATTATTATTATAAAATTTCTGACCAAGTCAAGGGTTGTGAACAAGACCACAGGGTCCTTACAAAATCACTCCCCGGATAAGTTAAAAGAATTTAAAACTAATATAAAAACACAGTCACCATACGACTAAGAAAAATAAAATACAAAACTATAAAATCACTCCCCGGAAAGAAGAATAAAAGGAATTAAAACTAAAGTAAACCACAGACTATAAGAACAACAAGAAAGATAAAAAACGAGACACGAAAAATATTAACATAAAATTAAAGTTAAAGTTAAAATTAACAAAAATTAAGAAGTTAAAAATTCAGAAGGGAGCGTTTAAAGGCGTTCAACGATGTACATTGAATGACATGGTTAGGTAGCCTATTCCAATCACTAGCTGTTCGAAGAAAAAATGAAAACTTAAAGCAATCTGTTCTGGCAAAAGGGATTTGTAATTTACGGTTATGATCATTTCGGCCAATTCTTGAAGCAGGACTAAATTTGTTAAGGGAGCTAACATTGACAAGATTGTTTAAAATTTTAAAGCACATAACAAGTCGCAGAAACTTTCTTCTTGTTTGAAGGTTACTCCAGCCTAGCTCGGTAATTAATATATCATAGCTAGTATGCCAGTCCCTGAGGATAAATCTAGCGCTCTGGTTTTGAATACGTTCTAAAACAGAAGAATGAGTTAATCTATGCGGATCCCAAACTGTACAACAATAATCCATTCGGGATCGAATAAGAGAAATATACAACCGCTTTAAAACGTTTCTGGAGCAGTTCCTAAAATTTCGTTTTATCAAACCCAGCATTTTGCTACAGTTTGTATATATGGCATGACAGTGTTCGTTCCAGTTTAACTTGTCATTAATCATAACGCCAAGATATTTTTCACACGTCGTGGTAGACAATCTTTTCACATCAATATAATAGTTAGGTTCACTAAGTTGATGTTTTCTAGTCATTCTCATGACCTTACACTTATCTACGTTAAAATTTAGTTTCCATCGTTCAGACCAAGTGTGGAGTAAGTTTAGGTCAGACTGTAAAATCTCGACGTCATTTTCATTTAAAATGGGACGGTATAAGACACAGTCATCGGCATATAAACGTAATGTAGACTGAATATTGACAGAAATGTCGTTTATAAAGCAAAGAAACAGTGTTGGACCAAGTATGGTGCCCTGTGGAACACCTGATTTTACTTCGGTCCATGGCGAAAATTTACCATTGATAGAGACTCTTTGTTCTCTGTGAGTAAGAAAATTCATAATCCATCTAACATTTAAAGTTCCGACACCATATTTGACGAGCTTACTGCGGAGAAAATCATGGCGTACTCTGTCAAATGCTTTAGCGAAATCAAGAAAAATTATGTCAACATTAGCACCAGCGTCTAAAAAACTGCTCCAGTCGTGGACGGCATCGATTAATTGTGTTTCACACGAACGCTGGGCTCTAAAACCATGCTGATTATCGTTTAAAATATTATTAGTGTTAAGGTGATTAACCAGCCTGTTACAAACAATCCTCTCTAAAGTTTTACAAACTACTGAAGTGAGGGAGATGGGTCTGTAATTACTGGCATCATCACGTTTACCCTTTTTAAAGGGTATATAATGTATCATGATGTACCATGGAGGAATAAAAAAATACATACATGCACTAAATGTGTCTTTCTTTGACCGTTTTCTAAACCCCGACATGACATCTCCGCTCCGCGCGATTTACCTTCCGAACGATTTACCCTCCGCGCCGTACATTGTCAAGTGCAAACAACGTCTTATTCCCAGTGTACAATGTACGTACCTACACGCTTGCGAACTCATCTTGAGATCGAGGGGTATGGCAATTGTTTGCAATAAGGTCAACCCCTGTAGCGCATCTGCGCGTGCGCGTTGCTTTGTTGCTAGCCTTCGTCAAGTGCAAGCAACCGCACTGAATGCCAACGTCTTTCCCCAGTGTACAAGGCACACGCAGTTAGGTGTAGTTACGTGTAGCGAACTGCGCCGCGTCTTGAGAAAAGATTAAAACACGTGCCGCGCATCCATTGTACATTGTGCAATGTCATGTCGTCTTCACAAAATATACGACACGATCGTTTGTTGACAGCTCGCATGTGATCGTCCATGGTATTATCATCTGTGTTACTAATCAACAATGCTGAAATAGAAACAAACGCTAGTCTTTCTGGAGTGCCATAAAGTAGCCAACTGAAGATAAATGTCGTAAAACTCCAAATACTCAACGAGCGAAGGGAAGCTTTGTCAAACCGGCCCCCCGTTCCTGCCGCTCAATCCCGGCGGGCCCGATCCCGGCAGTGGCCCCGATCTCGGTAATGAAAAAGTGACGTCATCACGATAATATCGAATATCGCGATATTTTTCTGCCGATATTTCGGTATCAAAATAAATGGATATCGAACAGCCTTAACGTGTAGGCTCTCATACATATTCATGGTTAATTTTTATACGCACCCCGTCTACCAAGAGTGTAAAATTCATGTATATTTCGGTATAATGTACATACAATGTACCATGCAAACACAAAAAAATCATCAACCGAAACTATTATAAATCAACATTTACTAGTATTTCTAACACGGGATAAATCCACTTTTACAACCTAAAAGCAACAAATATAACATAATGTTGCTTCTAAATAGTCATTGTAAACACAATAATATTTCAGTATAGTGCAGCGACCCTCAAATCAATCATTTGTTTTTGTAATTCGCGGCGACTGAAACAGACTTGCCATTTGCCACAAGTTGTCAAAGCTTACCGCTGGTAATATAATATACACAGAGTGGTTTCTATGGCTAACAAGGGTATGTTGTTTCGTTCTGTGGCATTAAAAATAACATCTGTGGGCTCTAATTTCTAAAAGTCCGTATTTTATCGTTAAAGTTGGTGCTTACAATCCAGATTTCATGCACGCGCCGCCAACGACCACAGCCGTTATCTTGCCCAGTTGCTGCGCACTCTGCTGTTTTCCACTGGCGCGTGGCGTCTGATGGTCTTGAATAATTTTAATTTATTCATTTATTCCTTGCCAACTGATTGGCTGGTGGGAGAGTGATAAATGGTTGAATCCAAGAAGGGGGTTTCCATGAAATTCTCCATTATTAATGCGAATATTAAACCCAATCTGTCGCGTGTTGTCAAAGCTTACTGCTAGTAATATTCTACACACAGATTTATTTCCATTGCTAACTAGTACTAGGGTATGTTCTTTCTCTCTATTGCATTAACAATGACATCTGTGAACTCTAAAAGCCCGTATTTTATCGTTAAAGAAATGCACGTGGCGAACTCCGATGGGTGTTATCATCCCGATTTTCGGTCATGTGTCGGCCACAACTTCCACGTTCAATTAGATCATCCAGAGTGCGCCGCCAACGACCACTGCGGTGATCATGCCTACCGTAGATATGAAGGGCAGGGTTTTAGTTTTTAGGAAAATTTTTGGGTAAAGCGGCGATAAGGACGACAAAACGCAACGCGAAAATAAACAGTAAACACGCAAAACCGCGTTTATTCGCAACTGCCGTAAAGCGCGTAAGAAAATTGCATTTTCTACCGAAATAAACTGTTCAAAATTACTAAAAACGATTTCAAGAATTAAGTGAAGTCTGCTTTAGGTTGAAAAAGTCATTTTGGAATAAAACAAAAAAAATTGAATCTAATTTTATCAAAACTAAAGACATGAAAGAGGGGCCTTGTATTTTGTAACCATGACTAAACTAGCCCGGTTCAATGCGAAGCGAATGCGAAGCGAATGCGAAGAGAATTTCATGACGTCAACAATTGAAGTTTCATTCTGACGTTTTCCGTTACCATAACGAATTCGCTTCGCATACGCATTCGCATGAAGTATGAACCGGGCGTTACACAATGAATGATCGCCCAAGTTACTCGCACTAACGTTAGGCCTATTTCTAGCTCTAGAAGGACGCTATGATATAGCGTCCTAGCGCCCAAGTATGCAAAACAGGCCTATGCTAGAAACCGAAGATCAAAAATCACACTTTACCTGCATAAATATTCTTGGCATCATTTTATTCAAACAGTTCAACAGCCCATCTCCCTGTTGGGATAGCAATATTCCTCCAAGAATGTCAAGAACAGGAGATATTTGCGGCGCAAAATCGTCTCCACGCGACGCTGACTTCACAAACACGAGGAGTAATACCCACATTTAGAACGTTTATCAACAGAGGGCGCAATTTCGGCCGTGCACGCCCACAGACATAAATAACCCATATGTCTGTCGCGTGGTGCACGCGGCGACTGTAAATTGCGCCCTCTGTTGATGAACGTTCTAAATGTGGGTATTACTCCTCGTGTTTGTGAAGTCAGCGTCGCGTGGAGACGATTTTGCGCCGCAAATATCTCCTGTTCTTGACATTCTTGGAGGAATATTGCTATCCCAACAGGGAGATGGGCTGTTGAACTGTTTGAATAAAATGATGCCAAGAATATTTATGCAGGTAAAGTGTGATTTTTGATCTTCGGTTTCTAGCATAGGCCTGTTTTGCATACTTGGGCGCTATGACGCTATATCATAGCGTCATTCTAGGGCTAGCCTATTTCCAAAGGCAAAGCCTACCTAAGCTAAGGCACTTTACCTGATTGTAACTGGCAGGGGTGGGGTTGGGTTCCACAGGATCCATGCTGTAATTCTATTCCGCAAATACGCTTTCTCGAGACAAGAGTCGTCCTACATACATGAAATGTACGTACACTACATGCATGTAATGATGTCAATTGTCGTTACTTAGTTTGTACTCAATTGTACTTGTATATAGTTGTAGTATACTTGTCAGAGTCACCTGAGTCTGAGACTGTCGCGCGCTCTTGTTGCTGCTACCATACAGCTAGAGCCATCTATGTATTCCATTACACGATTGGTGCATTTGTGTAACACATCGACTCACTGGCCAATCAGATGTCATTTACTACGATACCGTTCTTGTGAAAATTGACAGACCGGTATCCTTTCCCACATACACAGTTCATTAGTATGTTTACGTCAAGGTACCTTTCAAGGGTTGGAATTAACTACGGATGTTCATAAACGACACGATGATAGAGGGTGGACGTGTTGGCAAAAGCATTATTTTTGGGGAAAATGGGCCGATAACCTTCATCGTACCCCATTTGAAGCGAGATGGGACCAAACTGATCCTATAAACATTTCCCCTTACACAATCCTTTCCCGTATTGGCATTATACTGAACCGTGTATTTCCTCTGAAATACTTAACCGCACTGCCCACATAACAAACAATAATGGAAAAGATCTTATCGCCACAGAAATTATTCATACTACTTGGGGTAATCATGGAGGAAGGGGTAATTCACTACGTCACTGGCTCCCAAAATCCTAATACAAATGCTGTTGGCTGTGGTTTATAAATACCCCAACTTAATACTAAGAGTATAAAAATTAATAATGATGCTTCCATATTTACTGCTGAAATCTTCGCCATTTTATTAGCTGTAGAATGGATAGAGGAGGTCAAACCCATCCACACATGCATCTTTACTGACTGTTTAAGTGCAATCCAAGCCTTAATTATCTAAACATATTCCTGATAATAAAATTATTTGTGATATTCAACACACCTTATGATTAATATCCGAAATCAAGCAAACAAGGTCGTTTTTGAATGGATCCCAGGTCATTGTGGAATAAATGGTAATGAAAAGGTTGATCAACTCGCAAAAAAAGCTACACGCGTCGGAAAGACAGTGTTGATTGTAACTTGCCACTAACAGTCCGAGAGGCGAAACACCACCTTAATAACCAACTTAAACATAAATGGCAACTAGTGGAATGAATCCAAACAATCAGAGCTTAAAATATTCCAACCAACTGTTTCCCTTCACGTGAATTGGAACTTTCCACGCTGGCAAGAAATAAAAATCCACAGACTGCGTCTAGGAACATTTAATAATCTAAATAGTTTTTATTTAAAAAATAGGTAAACATCTAGACGGTTTTTGTGAAACATGCCACTGCTATGACAGTGTTTAAACACTTTATTATCTCTTGTAAAAAAATACACTGACTGCAGGAAAAATCTCCAAAAGGCTCTACAGAACAAATGACTTTAAATAATTTATTTCAACACAAAAATAATATCATCCATTGACTGCAATTCATCAAGGAATGCAATGTAAAAAAATTAACAATACATAACAGCACTGCTTATGACACACATCACTGCATTCCAAAAACTGGGAGAGAAGTATGAATGGTTGGCTGGACAGGGCGTCACCCCTACATCACCTGGAGGTGTTGCGAACCTGCAAATCAACCGGCGGGGCCCGGGCCCTTAAAATGCATGGGACACGGTTCGGCCTCGCAGGATATCTTGTGACGCTTTATGTCTGGAGGATCATGAGTGCTTCTCTCTCTCTCTCTAGCAAATTCCTACAGTTTTCACAATTTTCAAATTCTTTTGATAGATCTCACCCTTGAAAAGTACCTTTCTCAAAAGTGTTTGTACCGCTCCCTAATGTTTTGATTTGTTTTCGAATTATCGCGCAATTATCAAGATTCGTCACTATACTCTTCGTCTAGCGCCGCTAGCTACGCGGCGCTTTCCTACTCCACCGTTGCCTGAACGTCTGACGTCATACTTCGTGGCTTGTGAAGGAAGCTAATTTTTCGCTCATGGTGCAAAGGGTAACAGGTCAACTCGTACCTTCGCCAACTCGTACCTTGGCCAACTCGTACCTTCAACTCGACAACATCATACCAACTCGTACCTTCGCCAACTCGTACTTTCGCCAACTCGTACCTTCAATTAGGACAACTCGTACCTTCACGCGGAAGTCAAGTCGTACCGTCAATGATGTTCTGAAATGGTTCTGAAATTATTGCTTTGATTGTAGGCCCGGTTATTGTATATATTAGACGTTGCTGGAAAAGGAATGTAAAGTGAAATGTATTTGTGGATTTTATTTATGTAAAACAATTTACCGGTTTCTAATTTAACGGCTTATAATTTATATAGAAAAAGTGAACTTTGGACACTTAAAACTACATGCATGATGCACGTATTATTTTCTATACTTTGTTTACTAATAGGGAACTGCGGACATGTATCTTTTTTAAGTTGACCGTGCGTCACACTGTTATTAAATGACAAACCCAATTGATGCTTTTCGTCTGAAACTGAAAGATATTAAATGACAAACCCTGAAACCCAATTGTCAATGTCATATTCTATAGCTCGGCCGCCTACTTCTGTCACCTTCTTTAATTGCGGTGTCGTAGGCAAACTAAAGGGCGTAATTAGCATTTAAGTTGAGTGGCCACGTTTGAACGTGCCGCCTTGGTACCGGTGATGCGCGCATTAGTATTAATAGGCCCGACGCTTAGCGTGGCGCACCCTTGTTTTGTCAAATTTGTGAATAGGAATTAATTTACTATGATCTCACCGTACTTCCAACTCCCAAACGAATTAATGGGTACCACGCCACCGCAATAATTATGAGAGATGATTGGTTGATGAATGTGGAAGTTTGGATCCTTCAAAACTCTATAAATATTGCCGCTAGATTTTGTATCATCAGTTGTTTCAACTATACCCATCCACAAGCTATCATCGAGATTTCTGCTCAAGATCAAGATCAAGATCCAAGTCTTCCTGTCAAGATGCCTGTCAAGTTTCCTTGTGTAGTTTGCGCTAAGGCAGTCCGCAGCAATCAGCAGGCTCTCCAGTGCGATCGGTGTGATAGTTGCGAAAAATGGAAATTATGCAACGTCCAAAGAAATAACCAAGCTACACACACAAAAAGCAAAAAAAGAGGGGTCTCCATTTCTAAGATCGTGCATAAGTTTTTGAAGATCATCTGTCGGTGTCTTACACACAGTACGTCTTGCCCAGATGTCCTGTTTGCCATTTCCGAAACCTAAATAACAGAAAAGAAATAAATAAATATCAAATTCCAGTTAATTATACAAGCTCACAAGAAGAAAGGAAAAACATGGGAAAAGAAATTAAGCATTTTTCACAACTCCCAATTTTCCCAATAAAATGGAATGCAAACAAAAAATCATGGACCCATTATTCGAATCAGCAAAGAGTTTTTGAGGATCGGTCCCAAAAATGCATCTGGATTTCTCAAAAACAAAAATAAAGAGTTCGTATATCCTCTATATCCTTCCTCCATGGTATATCCAACGCAATTTGGCATATTTTTTTTTATGCGGTACGAGTTGTCTTAATTAGAGGTACGAGTTGGCCAAGGTACGAGTTGGCCAAGGTACGAGTTGGCCAAGGTACGAGTTGGCCAAGGTACGAGTTGGCCAAGGTACGAGTTGGCCAAGGTACGAGTTGGCCAAGGTACGAGTTGGCCAAGGTACGAGTTGGCCAAGGTACGAGTTGACTCGCAAAGAGCACAATCAGTGCTGTAGGCACCATTAACCAACAACAACAACAACAACAACAGGGTGGACGTGTCTCAGTCAGTGGCGCGAAATTTAAATCCTCTTTTTTGCCTTTGATTACCAGTGATTGACTCTTCGGCCAAGGCTTAATTTTTTCCGGATTTTGGTAAGCAATATTAGTATTTCAAGAGGTGTTGTGTTACCGTATTTGTTCATCTTTTCTCCCTCCCCGGCCCTGGTTCCCAAATCGGCCAAAATGGCCGAGGACCTGGACTCGGAATCCGATGAAAACTCTTGGGCGGATTTATCCCAACAAACCCCCATGGAAGCACAGGAACCCGAATATGACCAAAACCGCTCAAATCTGGATATCCTATTCAGTCAGGCTCAAAACCAATCTCAGTCGCAAAATACTAGAAAACGACCACAATCCAGCCTATGTTACAGTGATGTCTATACTCCGACTCGGAAAGTGACACCCTTAACCGAACAACCAACTAAACGCCGGTACATACAAAACCCCCAAAGCCAACCCACACTAGTCATAATCAACTCCCCCGATGTTAAATTAGCTAAGATAAACCCAATCAGAATTGCTAAAGCACTTAAAGAGAAACTAAAACGGCCTTTTTTTTTGACTTTTTTGACTTATCTGATAGTTTATGCCTCCCCAAAAATAATGTAACAAGTTTCATGATTCTGAAAAATCAAAAAATATGTTTTTGAGGCTTTTCTTTCTGAGCCACTTTGACTCGATTCAGAAAAGGCCGAGGTCAACTGCGTGCCGTACGTATCGCGCGAGTATTGACGTATACGTGTAGAAACATATGACGTCACTGTATTATACGACAATGTTTCACGTAGAGTCTGTACGTATTTGTTTGTCTAAGGCTAGTATTACTTGCTGTGCTTTTTGCTCATGATTCAGGAGTAACACTACGATAAACATATTTTATAGTGTTGACATCTTTGTGAGACACATTTAGAATTGGGGTTGTAGGGCTTGTTCTTGCTGAAAAGCTAGTTATGAGTCATACTTTCCTTTGTTTGCAGTCGGCTTTTTATATTGGAACCTGCGCGGTGAGTTGTGTGTGAGCTGATGCTATACTCTAGTCTGGCGACTTTGCTTATGCAGCCCTCATAAGGACCCGCACCTTGATCAGAACCATACACACAATGTCTGTTATAAGGTACCAGACTCAATCGCATGCAGCGCATGCGGTACCGTGCGTGTACAATGCATGTTGAGTCAAGCGAGCGTGGACAGGGAGACGGCTGGGGCTCTGGCTGTCAAGACGGCAACCGCAGGCAACGTCGTCGCGGTGGTGCGCGTGAGTCCGGGGCACGATTGGAATGCTCGGTGCCTCGAGTTGGAATGGCTCCAGCCTTCAAACGGAATTGTGCCTTCAAACCCAGCTGAGTTTTCATACTAACACTATCATCTATACAGTCTTTGGCGAAATGTTCTGCACATATTTTCGACCATTTCGACAGCCCAAAATCAGATATTGTATTGTCTACAAAGCGGACCCACTGTCGCCTTTGAGCTCCATTGCAGCACACTGGGAATCGCAGTAAGGTTAGGTCAGGGTTTTTGTCGCTGTTCCTCGTGCAACCCCCAACTACACACGATCGAGGCTTAATGATTATATCAGAACCATGCTCATTGAAATAATATCAAAATTAGACAAAATAGACGGGAAAACGGAGGAGTTAGGTCGACAAAAACTCTTCAGCAGCATCAACTCCACGTACGTACATGCATAGTGTTTGGCTGCAGCATCAACCGACTCTACACGTGTACGTCACGGGGTCACGTACATACATTTAACATACATAATGAGCTTTCGCGAAACAGGATAAATGGTTCAGAATAACAACCCTTTTATTTAATAAAAAAATTCCTCTCGTCTGCAAACTAATTTCCATCAGTTAAAAGAGTATTTAAACTGTCGGAAAAGTCAAAAAAGTCAAAAATAAAATTGCCGTTTTAGTTCCTCTTTAATAATTTAGGAAAAGACCTAATCAAGAGTGTGTCTAGAAACAACCAAGGAGGTATCACAGTCCGCTGCCACACCCCTGCGCAAGCACAGAAAATGAAAACTATAGGCCTAACTCGACTCGATCAATGGACTGTATATACTGAATACGCGAAATCAGAAACCCAGAGTAAAGGAGTACAGGATTTAGATACTGATATAACTGACGACGAACTACTTTCTTCTTGTAAAGAAAAGGGAGTCATTGGAGTTAAACGCCTTATGAGACGAAGAAACGGCAAACTCGAAAAAAGCCTATCCATCTGTCTGGCCTTCAACACGCCTAACCTGCCGGCCGAAATTCAAGTATAGGGTACGAGCTTTTCACAGTAAAACCTTTCATCCCTCCAGTTTTTCGATGTTATATAATTAGCTGCCAAAGGTTAGGCCACACGGCAGCGGCCAACTGTAGAAGCACCACACGATGTGTACGGTGCCGAGGCCCTCACTCGTACGAACAGTGCGAACGGGGCCACTCCTCTACATAAAACTACACAAAGAAAACATATTCTTCTCAGTTAACAGCTTCTACAAAGAAAGGTGACTCGAACCATGGGCCACTCCAACCTGAGACAAAATCACCGCCCCGATCAAACAAACAGAAACCCGGTCGCCAGTAAGATCTTAACCTAGATAGAAATCAGACTAATAAAGGAAAACCCAATAACGTTTTTCATGATTTTTCTCCTCATGGTTCTTATCCTTCAGTGGAATGCACAGTCACTCACAGCCCATAGTAAAGAATTCAAAAATTCCATTTATTCCTGGGCACAGCAACCTGATCTTATTTGCATACAAGAAACTTGGCTTAAAGAAGGGAAACACATCACCTTTCCTGGTTATAACATTTACCGCAATGACAGACAGAATATCGGGCCAAAAACAAAGGGTGGAGGTTGTGCCTTTCTAGCAAAACGTGATCGACCTCGCCTTTAAATATATAATTGGTTCAGAAAACTCCGTTGAATTCCAAACTGGCAAACTCTATAACACAAATAAAAATGACATCACTCTAGTAAATATTTATAATCCGTGTAATACTTTAGATGCCAAGTCTCTGAAAGAAATGTTGAATAAAATTGATCAACCTTGCATAGTTTGTGACTTTAACAGTCACAACCCACTGTGGGGAAGTTCCAAACTAGACCGTAATGGCCAGATCATGCATTGACGACATACTAATTGATACGAATATGGTCTGTATTAACTCAGCGAGGGCACAAGAGTCGATACATCTCATGGCTCTTTTTCCTGTATTGATGTTACCTTTGTCTCGCCAGGCTTAGCTGCCAAATGTAACTGGTCAGTCCTAAATGACACCTGGGGTAGCGATCATTGCCCTATCCTCATCGAAGTCAATCATCCAATCTACAAAAACCCGATGAACAACACCCCTAAATGGTCCCTTAAGGAAGCCGATTGGAGCAAATTCGAAACTGCCTGCAATAAATACATTACTAAACCCAGCGAGTTGGATGCTAACGAAGATACGTATGCCAATTTCTTTCACCAACTTGATTCTGCTATGAACTGTTCCATTCTCAAGACTAACCCAAATCACTCCAAAACGCCCTCCTCCTGGTGGAACGGCGAATGCAAACAAGCTATGCCAACAAAAAGGACGCCCTGAAAGCCCTTAGGAAAACCCGCCTTCCTTCAGATCTCATCCTCTACAAAAGGCCATGTGCAATCGTCAGAAAAACCATCAATAAAGCTAAACGAAAAGATTGGGAGAATTTTTGTAATGGAATAAATCCAAAAACCAACACTAAAACTATCTGGAACCAAATTGAACGTATCGAAAAAACTCGCAATACTAACAGTATTCCTGTACTTCGTCATAATGACACCGACGCCATCACAAATAAAGATAAGGTTGAAGCCCTTGCCGATAGTTTTACTCAAGTTAGTACATAGTACGAATAATTACTGTTCCTCCTTTATTTCCATCAAAACTAAAGCTGAAGATACCTTCTCCTTCAACGATAACAATGAAAGTATTATTAATGAGCCATTTAATATTGAAGAATTAAATCATGCCATTAGTTCGTCTAAATGCAGTATTCCAGGAAAAGACGGTATAAATAACGCCGTTCTTAAACGTCTCCCTGTGAAAATTCGGGATTACTTGCTTCTTATTTTCAACATGATAATGGCATACTTCCCGTTGCCCTAAACAGTGGAAAGACGCTATTCTCATCCCCTTCCTGAAACCAGGGAAAGATTCCACTAACCCTCTGTCATATAGACCAATAGCTCGGACTTCTACCATTTGTAACATTATGGAACGCATGGTCAACTCCCGCCTTCTCTGGTATTTGGAAACACACAACTTACTATCTAAATGCCATAGTGGCTTCCGAAAGGGAAGAAGTATACTAAGGACCACATCCTCAATTTAGAATATTCCATTAATAAAGCCCGTTCTAACAAAGAAAGTACCTTGGCTATTTTCCTCGACATAGAAAAAGCATATGATATGCTTTGGAGAAAAGGTATAATAATAAAACTTCACTCCTTAGGTATCTACGGCCGAATAACCAAATGGCTGGAAAATGTTCTCACTGTAGGGCCGACGTCTGAAATTAAGTGTAAACCCTATCCGCTTAGTACCGCAAAATTGTTTCCAAACAGGGGCGGATCTAGAGGGGGGTGATTGTGGGGGTTGCAACGCAATGTGCCCAATGTGCATTGATAAAACACCTGGAAGACCGAACGAAGAAATTTTCTTTTTCCCCTTTCAGTTTGTACTCTGGGAGCGGGTACGTCAATAAAAAAAAGGAGTATAGTGCAGACCACCAGTATATAGGCCGAAAATGCCTAAATACGCCGGGCAAATCACACAATTCTCTGCTGTTAGAGCATTTTGTGGGCCATGAACTTGTAGTCCATGAGCCAGACCAGATATCGGTACCACCTAAGGTGGCAAAACATTACAGGTGCCAAATGCTTTGTAGGATCGACCTAAGTACAAAAACATGTGATAGCATCTCCAAATGAGTAGCTTAGTGTCTTTTTTTCTTAGTTTTGTGTTTTGCCATTAAGTTACATTATAATAGCATTCTACATGTTTGTACATCCCTTAGCATATGGGTTGGGCTAATATTAATTACGCTGTTATTGCACGTGATGTATGACAATAAAATAAAGACAGGCAGTTGGTGAACAATGAAACGTATGTCAGTGGTGCATGTTGATTGTTGCAATCAATTTTGTTTCGGGGGGGGGGGGGGGGTGGTATGTTACAGTACTCTATCTTGACAACTTATAAATATGCACTATTTCAGTGCTTTCTGCTGAACTATGTAAATCATCAGATACACTGTTGTGTAGTGCCTGTTAGTTGCCAAATTTCAAGCAAGTACTGTTTTTTTACATCTCCCAACTTGCCCATATGAACCGAACGAGATTCATCGACATTCTCAAACTGGCATCATCAATTGGGAGTAGTGTTTGTAAAGCCCTGGTTGGGTTTCATGCAAAGACAGGTTGCGATACTGTAAGTGCTTTTGCAGGCCGTGGAAAGTTAAATGCATTACTTACTACTTACTTGGTACTTGGTTGGTATCCTCCAAAACATTTTATCAGGGGAATTTAAGTTTTGTCGCAAAGAGCATTCTTAAAGGAGTCTGGGTTGGTGAGTGCCAATTTTTCAGTGATCTTGGGAAAAATGAAGAAGCATATGTGTCAGTCCTGGCCTGGTGAAGTTCAGTACAGTAGCGTATCCAGCTTTTTGTGCCAGGGAGGGCAAACAACGTCTGAACCGTCTTAAAACCGTCGCAATGGATACGCCACTGGTGAAGTTGGAACTGTCTATTGTGTCCTCGTCGTGATCTTCCAGTTTTTGGGGTGATGTATTCGGTATGATCAATGTCCATTAATCCATTCAGAATAATAATAAAGATGCGATACTGTGTTCTTTTTTCTTCCAACGGTGTCCAATCAAGATCTTTAATGATAGCAGAGATGCTAGTGTCATGTCCATAGGTGTTTGAAACGAACCTTGCAGCTCTCTTCTGGACTTTTTTCTAATTCTTTAATGTTCTTTGAAGTGTGAGGGTCCCACGCTACCGTAGCGTAGTTAAGATGAGGTCGAACAAGGGTAAGGTACATTCTCTCTTTAATGGAGGATAAAGTATGATGACAATTTCTTTTGATGAAATTAATTTTTGTAGCCCTGGCAGATGCATGCTGGACATGCTTGTTCCACCGGAGGTCTTTTTTAAGGACTACTCCCAAATACTGACACTTGTCTGTTTCATCTAGCTGAACTCCCATCATGCTTTAAGATGTAGTTCCTGGTGATCTGTTTCTAGTGATGCGCATGGTTGTAATTTCTTGGGATTAAATCTCATTCCCCAGGTCTTAGCCCAGTTTACCATGGTATCAAGATCTTGTTGAAGTACGAGGACGTCGTCTGGTGTCTGGATGTATCTATACACTAGACAATCGTCGGCAAATAAACGGGTGGTACTGGAGACTTTTTGATGAATATCATTGATGTGAAGGAGGAAGAGATGGGGTCCAAGAACTGTCCCTTGAGGAGCACCACTGAGAACAGGGATCCAGTTGGGTTTTCTACCATTTACGATACGTTGGAACCTTTTGGTGAGGAAGATGGCAATCCATTTTTCGGTGTCAGAACGAATTCCATAGTCGTCCAGTTTTACAAGCAAGCGATGGTGTGGCATACCAATTTTTTTGCGAGGTCGCGGGTTGTCAAAATTAGTTGTGTTTCACAAGATCTAGCTTTTATGAAGGCATGCTGATTGTCTGCAAGGATGTTCCACTCAGAAAAATGTTTCATTGTTTTATCAATTATATGCTCAAGCAGTTTGCATCAAACACATGTTAATAAAGACACTGGTCTGTAGTTAGCTGGGTCTGTTGTTGGTCCTTTTTTATAAATCAGGGTAATGTTTGCCCTTCTCCAATCTAATGGTATAGATCCCCAGAATCAAGTTACTGTTGGAATATGTGGCAGAGTATATGTGAAATCACCGTCAGCAGCTATCTTCAGAGCTTAATTTGGCACCTGGTCTGGGCCGATGGCTTTGGAGACATCAATATTTTGTGGCAACTTCTTTACACATGTGTTGTAACAGTGATGGCAGTCATATCTGGATAATTATGGACATGATGGCAAGGTATAGTTTATCTGGACTGCTATCTTCATGAGTGAAGACACTCTCAAACTGTTTGGAGAGAGCTTCTGCTTTCGCTTGATCTTCAGAATGCAACTTCCCATCCACTTTCAGTGTTTGGACTCCAGTGTTATCCTTCCTTCTTGATCGTATACCACCGCCAGAAGTCCTTGAGATTTTCTGATTCAAGTATGTTGTTGACATCGTGTCTGCGGGCACTTCTAATAACTTTGTCAACTGATTTCCTGACTTTTGTAAACTTTTCTAAGTCAGAGCTGGACCTAGACTGTTTTGCTTTGTTGAAGAATTTTTCTTTTTTACTGCAGAGTCTCTTGATTTTTGTTGGAAACCACAGGGTGCGGTTACGACCCCTAAATACTTTATGAGGAACATTCAAAGAGACAAGGCTACAGATGGAATCACGAAACCAAGTCCAGTTCTCCTCAACAGAGCAGTTGGAGGGATTTCTATCAAAGTAATCATTTTAAAGAACAGCTGCTTTTTCTTTGAAGTCTTGTTCGTCCACTTTCTTCCACAAGGGAACTCTATGGGGTGGATTTTGGCTAAGAACAGCTCTTTGTAGCAAGCTTAGCCTTAATGACGCAGTAATCACTAAGTCCAGCATAGGGCTGCACATCAGATATCAGTGATTAATAGCTCGTCAATAGTGGATCCAAAGTGTTCTCAGTACCATTGGTGTCACGTCTAGTCGGAAATGTAACAAGTTGGGACAGATGGTTGTCATTGATGACATTTATAAGAGTTTGCTGAAAATTTCCTCCAGAGGCAGAGGTGGTATCACTCCATTCAATACCTGGTACATTAAAGTCACCACCAACGATGATGAATGGTGACTGACAGTTGTCATTGATCTTATTTAAAGATTCATCGAGTCTTCCAATAGGCAAGGATATTGCATTTAGTGAACTGTAGAACCCGCCGATCAAGATAGACTGACCTGAAGCTGTTAAAAACAGATCAGACTTTAATACCAAGAGGCGTTTGGTGAGCTTGGACGCTCTTGGGAAGTATCACATGAACTCTTTGGTGAGATGCAGAGGTTTACTTGCTAAATGTAAGCTCCTGCCAGCCGCACCTCTCAGGTCAACCAACTACGTGATGAGCTGTGTTGGAACTGATGTTCTGCAAGTGTGCGCGCTCTTGCAAGCTACCAAACTGCACATGTCTTGCCAATGGACTGAAGTACACAGATTTGTGTAAACTCCAGACATGTACAAACCAGAAGGAAGTGGAGAATGAATTGGATGCTGAAGGTGAACTAGATGATTCTGATGACGATGATAAAGATGACGAGTAACGTGAGTGGACAAGCAGCCGATATACAGAAACAAAATATGTTTAACCCTACAGCTAAATGCTTTGTTGCCAACTTTCAATCTACATGCATTTTAGTAACCCTTCACTGTAGCTTTCACTTTTCATATACAATTTGCCTTATACATGCAGCTGACAATATGTACCACTGAAGAGCAGGTTATTTTGTAACTATTGATGTGAACAGGATGTTGTGTGGTCATAAAATTTGCTTATATTTAGTGTCATATTACGTGCACATTGACACATGGCTAATGATATGACTTATTAATTACATCTAAGTAATACTCATTAAAGTATAGCGCTCTCTATAGACAGTTGCCATCACAATATATTGTGTCATTATGTGAAGTTCATCATCTATATTTTTGAAAGCATATTTGAGATATAGGCGATAAAACCTACATGTACACATGATGCTAATATAATTATGAATACTACATGAATGATATACAGGCAGTTTATGTTACTATGACAGGTGCTATAATGGCAACTTTTCCAAATGTTACTTTCTAAATAGTTAAAACAGACCTAAAGCAACACTTTTGGACTATTAATTAAGTTTGGTTTGTTTCACAGGGGACACAAACAAAATATTAATGTTTAAAACAATGTTTAGCTATCTGAAAAACTTGTGTAATGTATGAGTACATAAAATACGTCTACGAACAGCGCCCTCTAGATGTAATATATATTTTTACGTGACGTCATTTTAAAAACCTATAGCTAATCAATAATTTGACCAAGTTTCATCTTTATACAACAAAGCATAATGGTGTAATTGCGAATTAATCAACTGTATCCTAACCTAACTGCTAAGGATTTATGTAGTAAGCTCATTCTGACTGGGCTTAAAAAGTGGGCATTTACTACCACTAAGCTACCACCCTGGGATTGCTATCACATCAATTTATCATCCTTAGACATAAACCTTTCAAAAAAATGTTATTAGATTTTGCCACCTCAGGTGGTACCAATAAGTGAAATTTTGGCATCTGGCCCATGGACTATTGAGGGTTTGTAAAGAGAAGGTTCGAACGCGGCGCATGCACAGGACTGACAGCGTGTATTACTGTGAAATTCGGATGAAATTGGGCCCTAAAAGTGCTCTGTTTTGAAATGGAGCGTATATTTTTTAGGCATCATTTTTCAAAATGACGATGGCTTGAGGACGATTTATAGGGGTGATCATTTTTGAATGGAAATTCCTCCTAAAAATTGAATAGAAAATGAAAGATAATAAAATAAGCTTTCATTTGATGTGTCACTCGAACACCTTGGAGAGTTGTAAGTATTTTTCCTGAATTATTGAAGTTGGAGCATTATATTACTGGGGTCTTTGGCACTATGTGAATAATGATGGTGGACCCTAAACGAAAGGGATCGAGAGGGCGCTATATAGGCCGCTATCAACAGCTCAGCGCTAGCTAGCCGGGTACGCGATACCTAGCCGGGTATGTGTGTAGCCGGCTAGCCGCGCGCGCGGGCGTACAACATGGAGCCTGTGCCTGTGAATCCCACCACCCCTCCGAGCAAAAATCAGGTAAAGTGCAGCGGGTAACGAATTTAGATTTTGTCAATTTTGTCCGTCCCCTACCTCCCCCGTACCCACACCAGCTAGATAAGTCGGAATATCTCCTGATTATAAGACCTGGAAGAAAAATCGTCGCTCGACGGAGTCGGCCATGGTGGAGCATAATTAGTAACGTCGTTAGAGCATGGAGGTAGAGGAAGAAAGGGTGGAACTGCGGCGATTGTGTAGTGTAGGCCCGGGGGGGGGGGGGGGGGGGGTGTACTCGGTACAAATAGCCACACGGGGACGTGCCGCAAACATGGGTCGCATTTTCGACAGTCCGGTATATCAATGACCCCTTTTTTTCCCCCGTTTGGTGGTATACTTATCGGTTGTAATTCTATCCTCTGTATTGACATGGGCTTTTATAGTCCGAGTAACTTGGACCCTCTATCGCCTTTTTTAACATTTGGACATGATCTGGCGATAGTAGGGGCCAAGCAAGTCTGCAGTAAAAAGTGGTGATTCCGAAAATATGTCTGAAATCCCAACCACTGCCAACAAAAACATCCGATTTCACCCTTAAAACGACCACCAAAATACTAGATAACCTTATGACATGACGTCACCCCTGTGCGGGCTCTTGCACGCATGCGCGACGAGCCGTATGCCGGCGACTGTTTCACGTTCATTGTACTATTCATAAAACAGTCGCCGGGGATCACAGGGATCATTAGGTCGAGGGGTCACGATTTGAACTCCATGGCAGCGAAAAGACATGTCTTACGGGTCTCTGCGAATTGAACGGTAAATTTTTCACTTTTTATCCGGATGGTAAGTGAACCTTAGTAATAGTACCTCCATCTTAATCATGGAACTCCACTTGTTCCGCAGGTGGCGTATCTAGTATTTTGGTGGTCGTTTTAAGGGTGAAATCAGATGTTTTTTGTTGGCAGTGGTTGGGATTTCAGACATATTTTCGGAATCACCACTTTTTACTGCAGACTTGCTTGGACCCTACTACTATCGCCAGATCAGAGGGTCCAAGTTACTCGGACTAGGCTTTTATCACATATTGGTATATCAATGGGTCGTCAATTTTCCAGATTGAGTGGTAGTAATAACGTTAAAGATCGCCCGAGAGAGATCATTATTCCCGACAGCAAAATATTAAAACGTGGGCGTGTGATTGGAAACGTCTGCGTTGTGTGCATTTATGTTCATACCGCGTATGTACCACTTTTAGCTCGATCGTACGCCGTATTTGTATTCAATCGTGCGTGTGTCGAGTGTGCACAATAACCTTCCGACCTCTGACCACGACCTGCCGATTTGTACTTATAGGGGGGGGGGGAGGGGGACACATACCCCCCAATATTTTTTGTGGAGGGGACGGCTATGGCAGTGTCTCCCCAATATTTTGCCATGGGTCATTGACTTTTACATGCACCAGTGTGCACCAAAACACAAACATCAGCACACATTTTCAAAAAATTTCCTAGGAGACACAAAAGACACCAAATACAACATTTCCGATTACAGTTTAACCGATTGTGCGTTCTTCCTAAAAAGTATTGGTCAGGGATGGGTATGTAATCTCCAATAATTGTTGTTTGTATTTCAAGAGGTATGTAAGTATAAAGTTTACCTATTTTTAGCATCCCCATAGTACTTTGTACGTGGTTGATAACAATAAAACAAATTAAACAAATACAATAAGGGTGACGTCATTGCACAACTAGCACGTCAAAGTTGTTATTGGTTGTGCGCTTTTTTCTCCGTCGTCCCCCCCCCCCCCCAACCTTGACGAGAAATCGCTGCTACTGGATTCAAGGGTAATTTTTTCATTCCAAAATGACTTTTTCAACCTAAAGCACTATTCACATGTTTTTTTTGTAATTTTCAACAGTTTATTTCGGTAGAAAATGCAATTTTCTTACTCGCTTTACGGCAGTTGCTATGCGAATGAACGTGGTTTTGCGTGTTTACTGTGTGTCGCGGTGATCATTATCTTTATTTTCGTGTTGCGTTTTGTCGTCCTTATTGCCGCTTTAGGGGCCGTCCAAGTATGTACGCACGAAATGCCGACTTTTTTGATTCCCCTCCCCATGTACGCATGGCATATGCAGTGGCTCCAACCCCCCTCCCCCCTGTACGCATACGGATTCCATATATATCTTTTTGACTCTCAGACTACCCTATTCTAGCATCATTCTAGCATCACAATACACCTGCTGTCAAAAAATGTTGACAGAAAACAAATGCAAACATTTTTATTAACGGACCTGAAAATGATTGAACATTGATATATTTTGAACCAAAACAGCAGTCAATGATGACATGAACCAAAAAAGGAAAAACAAATATCCTGATACACTATTTTTTGCATAGTTTGCTCTAGACGTTTCATGAGTGGTTTATTGAGATAGTGAATAATGCTTTTCACAAAAATATGTGTTTGAACAAGAGGCAGTTGATATACAAGACGTATATCTTTTTTGTTCTTTTGTTTACCTCAAGTACAAGAGCGATTTTGGACAGCTCGCGAGTGAAATTGATATAAGTACACCTGTACGTTTCCGGTGTGCACTGCCGGTTTATATAGCAGTCCTTTTGTTGCGGGCTAAAAATAGGCCGGAGTTGGCTGGCGGTGGCGCTGGGAAGACTAATTTACTTTTGGTTGGGGTGAAGGGAACTTGTTGTTCGATGCACAAAAGCTGGTCCTAGTAGTTATTTATATGAGATAGTACATTGATTTCATGATAATTCATTAAAAGCAAATTGTCGGTTGTGTACGGTGTGCATTGGCTTGGACCCCCCTCCCCCCTTCCTCCAGATTGCCAGATTGCCACGTGCATCGGCATTTTGGGCATCAAATTTTTGTGACGCGCATCGGCTGTGCCGTATTTCGAAGAAATTTCGAGCAACATGCGCGCGTGTTTAGAATATTTTGCACACTGTGCACACACGCACCTGATGGCATTGAACACGCAGTTGTACTTTTCCTAAGAAGATGGCGTCCTATGAGAGAGATCTATATAATCCTGACAAGTTTCAATCTTAGACTTTAAAGATTGTGCAAACATGAATGGATGATTATTTGGTCAGGTAAAGTAAAATCTCTCTGAATTGTCCATAACCCTAATTAAGGCTCCCATTCTGGACCTACATGTACATATAGGCCCTTTGTTACGATTATTGCAGCTACTTGCTGCAGTGACCCATGTGCCTCCCTGAATTTTTGTTTTATCACAAACACATCAAATGGGTCTTGTGGCGTCCCATCTGTCTGTCTGCTTTTTAAGGAGTCCACCATTTTGGACCGTATATCTGAACCCATGCAAAATTAGGGGTCTTCAAACAATGATAATTAGTATTTTGAGCGGTCCAAAACACAAACAATGTGAAGTATTAAATGGACAAAAGGTTTATCTTCTTATTAATCTACTCATTTATTTCACAAACTTGGAGATGAGAAAGTTACTTCATAAGTTGCCATTATTATAAGATACTATAATTTTGGAAATAATATCGAAACATTTTTCATAATAAAATCTGAACCAAAGAAAATGCCTCAAAACGCATTAATGTGTAGACAGATTAGACCTTTGTTAACACAATGCTATTGATGATAATGTCAGCACGTTAGGCGCACATAGTCGCCACTTTTATAGACACCAGCACCCAGAAATTACACCTTTAAAGTGCCATAACCTATCAAAATCGAGCTGATTTTCATACCATTCAATTTATCTTGCAATTCCCTTGCAATTCCTTTCCATTGATATCAAATTTGTGACAAATAGCTAAAAAAAAAAAACAATGCCGGACTCCCTACTGCTTGTTTCATCTGTCTGTCTTTTTTTTTTATTTGTTTGTCTGCTTGTCTCATCTGTTTGTCTGCTTGTCTTATCTGTTTGTCTGCTTGTCTCATCTGTTTGTCTGCTTGTCTCACCTGTTTGTCTGCTTGTCTCATCTGTTTGTCTGCTTGTCTCATCTGTTTGTCTGCTTGTCTCACCTGTTTGTCTGCTTGTCTCATCCGTTTGTCTGCTTGTCTCATCTGTTTGTCTGCTTGTCTTATCTGTTTGTCTGCTTGTCTCATCTGTTTGTCTGCTTGTCTCACCTGTTTGTCTGCTTGTCTCATCTGTTTGTCTGCTTGTCTCATCTGTTTGTCTGCTTGTCTCATCTGTTTGTCTGCTTGTCTCATCTGTTTGTCTGCTTGTCTCATCTGTTTGTCTGCTTGTCTCATCTGTTTGTCTGCTTGTCTCATCTGTTTGTCTGCTTGTCTCATCTGTTTGTCTGCTTGTCTCATCTGTTTTGTCTGCTTGTCTCATCTGTTTGTCTGCTTGTCTCATCTGTTTGTCTGCTTTCTTTCAGGATCAGACAGAGCAACCGTTTCGGTTCAGAGTTCTGCTGGAGCCCAAAGGATTCATGAAGATCATTGAATTTGTGAGTTGGGAAAGATTTTAACTTCAACCTCTTAAAAGTAGGGTACATGATTGGTCATTGTTGCAATTTTCAGAAATGGGCGGATTTGGGGGTTAGTATTTTATAGGAAATATCGTTCCACTGACCTGTTCAAAGTTTTGCGTTGTTGGATGGGGGAAAAAACGTGAAAAATGGCGCTCGTTTTTAACCATTGATGGGATGATGGCCTTTCGTCAAGGCCTACCTAGACGCGTGACGTGCCCCGAATGCCAGCATGTCCGGGGCGCATCACTCGTCTGGGTAGCTACGCGCGCCTTGATTAAAGACTACAGGGCAGTTTTCCAATGATTTCCAGCTGGAAATCGTTGGAAAACGATATAAATTTCCACTTTTCTTGACGACAGCACACCTGGTGCCATCCTTTCACAGGATGATTGAGACAACTATTAACTTACAGTCTAGTGAGGTATTTCGTAATATTTCAGTAAAAAAAAAATTGGAGGATTACCAATCGTGTACACTACATTTAAGGTTGGCTGTTATTGATGGAATGCCGGGGTGCCAGGCTCTCGCTAAAAGGGCTTTACAATTGCATCCAAGCGTAGACGCAAACAATAGGTGCCACACTGTAAAAGAGTACAAGATGAATGAATGAAAGTTGTGTGAATGAAAGTTGTTTACAAAAAATGAATGCATTGTATATATGAGCAGGAATGCGGCTATTCACATCAACTGGCCCAGGCGTCTTCCTCACACTGCAGATATGGCCGTTATCTGGCTACACAAGGGATTATAGTTACTCCACCAAAATCAGCCTGGAATAGCAAAATCTTGGGAAATAACCAACCCTTCTTGATGACTGTCTAAACACAACCTGTTATTTCAGGATTTATTTCGGCAAAATTCATAAAAAATGAGGCAGAAATCAACATGTATGCAAACACTGTGAGTGACCATACACTGTGCCAAGAACATCGAACCCAGAAAACAAAAAACTTTAGTCCTGAATACTGCACGAAAATTTCCAGACAAAAATCTCAAAATTAACCTAAATGGATGGTTATTTTCCAAGATTTTGCTTTCTGGTTTGGGGTAATAAAGTCAAATCTTTCTGAGAGGTGAATATAAGTTTAATCCCTCTCAACCCCTAAACACGTTTCTTTTATTTGCCTGAAATGTTTTGGGTAACTGAATTGTTTGTGGTTATGGGTTATCTTCTGTAACTTCCTTAGGGTAACTTCAGACGGAGGGCAGTTTTTGGGCTAGCCCTTTTCCAATTAACCCTCCTACTATTATAACCTATCAAAAAACCTAAGCCCTTCCTCTCCAACAGCTTGTGTGTTTCAACCTGAAACTCGATAGGTTATGATAGGTAGGGTTGTTGGCTCCATTTTGGCACCGAGAGAGAGAGGGTTAATGAACTGAACGGAGGTTCTGTAGAGCTAGTGATCAAATCTAAAATGTGCTCACGTTCATACAATGATGGTTAACTCCAGAGCTAGAGTTGCAGTGGAGCTAAAAGGTCTCCAAATATGTTACGTAATATGTGTTCATGGGGTGATGTTACATGTACTTCCCTCAGTGTGGGCTAGGTCAGTTGCGTCCAAACGACAAATTACAGTGGAGCTAGGTCGTAAAAAGAAGTCCCGCTGAGCTGAAGTGGGGCTAGCCTCACAAATTTTCGGGGCTAGCCCCGAAGCTGGCTAGCCCCGAAGCTGGCTACCCCCGAAGCTGGCTACCCCCGAAGCTGGCTACCGCCGAAGCTGGCTACCGCCGAAGCTGGCTACCCCCTACGCAGGCTAAACGGGGAGCCAAGTTGCGTTCCAACGACAACTTTTTAGGTGGGGCTAGCCAGCTCAAGAGTTAGCCCTCCGTCTGAATGACACCACAGAGCTAAAACTGTAAACGCTCCTCGTATTTTTTAATTGTAAACAGGTGCTTGCCGTGCTTACGTTTGCTACCACAGCGGGATATGCAGGCATCAGTAAATACAGAATTATTTGCGGGAGGACCTACACACACAGTTTTGAATATAATTTTGCTTACCCATTTAGGTAAGTTGTCAGTGTGAAAATAATATTGTCACTCCAGTATTAATTCTTGACCTTACAGTGTCAATATGAATTAAGAACTATATCTTAAAAGGAGCGTAATGGTAAAACCCACATGGTTGTTTCTGTAGTTTTTTTTTTTCTAAAAGAAATTATAAACGATTTATCAGACCTAAAAGGACACAAAATTCCAGAAAGTTGTTTAGAATCGTGTTAACTAGATACAGATGAATATTGAAGGTAGCACATCAGATGCAATCTGATGACGTAGCTGCAGCTGCGAATGCCATTATTTTAGTCTTTAAAGTGCTGCCATCAATATTTAACAAAATTCCAGGAAATTTGCTGTAGGAAGGGTGGTATATTCATTTTTCCTGGTACTAGTAACTTGAAGTTAATGGTAACATTAGCCAACCATGGCCTCTGTGGAATACTGTGCAGTGTAGGAGTGTTCCATTGAACCGATTTGTTATCCGCATCAGGAAAACAATTTGTAGAAAAATACCGATCCCAGGGTTGTACATGGATATCCTCCTGTGTTTACGTTATTTCCTGGTTTTGTTTCAATTTTGTTCAACATTTCCAGCACCATGCAGAACTATCCAAAACTAATATATTTGTTTCCTTATTAAAACAAATTTCAAAAGTTTTATTTTTTATTTTTGTGCAAGGACTTGCATATGTACATCTGTATGCAAATGGTAAATGCATGTTTCTCAGTCAGAATTTCCTACAAATTTTACATAGCCCACTTCACAATTAACTTGTACAAGTTCACATTGTAAATGAAATTAAATATTTCAACACATCCCATGCACAGAAATTTTGCTGTGCAAAATTACCCATCAAATAGAACCATTCCTTGAGTTTATTGGCTGTAGGGCTGTGCATCCAAACCGGGTACCCGAGTACCTGACTGCTAATGTCAAGAACCGGTTCAAGACTATGGAATCGAGTACCTGTAACCGAATTAACATTACTTAGTAATTTCTCAGACAATGAATAAGAAAGTTTTAAATGTCATTTGTGGGGAATTTTTCAAAATGAAAACCAGGGTACATGGAAAAACAAAACAGATTAATGTTTATGACGCTTGCAATTTCTGAGAAATAATTTTTGGACTGGCTTTCTTTAATGGGTACCCGTGTACCCATGCTTGTTTTCAATCATGTACCCGACTCCCATACTAGCCAATTGGCTGACCCCCCCCCTCCTGCCCCCTGCGACTACCTAAAAAAGAAACCATTCAACAAGCCCCGCCCCCTGCTTAAGTTTTCCTGAACACATTTAACCCCTTGAGTACGGTATTTTACGGGAGACGTCGGGGTGCCGCGGCGGTTATGGCAGCCAAGCGAACCGCTACAATGTGTTTGTGCAGTCAACCGTAACCTATACACAATAATCCAACAATGGATTGAAACTGCACAAACAGCGGCCAATGGTGTCATCCGGCCTGGTGGCACTGTTTAATCCAACAATGGATTGAAACTGCACAAACGGTGGACAATTGCGTCATCCGGCCTGGTGGCACTGTTTTTTTTCTCGCACATTTGCGGCATCCGTACGCAAGGGGTTAACTTAATTTGTTCTTAGTTTCTCGTCATTTTATTAACCCAATACAGTTTTGAAGACTACAAAGATGCCTGTGTACCGGTCAATATAAGCAATGCTCTGTCAATCCCAGCGTACCCCGGCGGAAAGGCTTCGTTCTTCGTTGCCATTGGTGTTCTTGCCATGCTGTATTGCATCATTATGCTCATCTGGTACGTCTTCTTCGAGGTCAAGTTTTTGAAGTTCAACCTTGTTCCTGTGGCTGTAAGTAACGAGTGTGAAAAAAGAAAATTGAACTAATGAATTTGGGTGTTTTTGTATGCATTTAGAATCTGGCAAGGTCACTGTCATTAGAAAAGATGAATCAATGCAGAACTTGTTTCCTGCCAAGAGATGTATATCACACTTTGTACATGTACAATGTAGTATTAATTTTAATTTATTTATTATTCGGCATTCAGCCGGGATAGCCCACGAAAGTCTTTCGACTTATTTCCAGTGGGGTCCCGTATGATAGAAGATGAGGAAGGAAGTTACAGTTTTAGACGTGGGAGGAAAACCCCAGAGAATAATTCTGGAGAAAACCCACGGAATCAGGTACATGTAGGGACTGAAAACCCAATCCCCAGCCGGGATTCGAACCGGGGTCACAGTGGTGGAAGGCGAGGAAAGTACCACTACACCAACCTGATCACCAAAAGTAAGATTTTGTTAAAAAATGTTGAATTACCGTAAATAAATGTCCTCTTCTAGCAGTTCCTAAATCCGACAAAGCCAAGTACATGGTGCAGGTACAGTTCCTAGCAGTGTTGTAGTCGAGACCAGCCACAAGACCAGCTTGTAACAGGCACAAGTAACAGGCATAAACCATGACAAAGGAATGCTTTTGTTACAGTTTATTTGAATAGCTTAACACTTGGATTAAGACTGCTGGTCTTGTGATGGTCTTGCAGGGTCTTGTGTGGTCTTGTGATGGTCTTGACTACAACACTGGTTCCGAGACTCACAATTTTCAGTGAATTGTTTCAATTCTGGCTTTGGATTCAAGAATTTAGTACCAACACGCACAGCCCTTATTTGGGTCTCGGGATAATAAACTGTACTGATAAAAACTGTAATGACAAAAAAGAGTAGCTCAAGCCAAGCAACTGACCTGATTATGATGTCGGGTGTTTATAATTGTTGCTGGTCAGGTTGGCACACTAGAAGTTTGCTTACCTTCAACCTCGGGTGACCACGGACGATTTCTGCCTGGGACATAAGTGGATTGAGTTGGTCAGTCCCTACTTGATTGCGTAGGTTTTCCAGCAAAGAACTTATTTCGGGTTTTCTTCCCACACCTCAGACTGGCATTCCTTCTTTATCTTCTCTCAACGAGTTCTTGGTTAGTGTAGCGAATATGTTCACTTATCTAATAATCCTCGTTTCAAATCCAGAATAAATGAATATGATAATTAACCCCTTGTGTCCGGCTGTTATGCCAGGAACAGGCTGTGCAGCCAAGCGTAAATGCAAAAAATGGGCACTACACTGAATGATGTGGTTCTATTCATCGCATTTGGAGCCCCCCTTTCGTGTGAATGAAAGCTTTGTTTGAAAAAATTCCATCTATTCATTACACTCCCACTCAAGAACAATATAGTTAAAACACGAATGGATTGAGTACACGATGGTCTTTTTCAAACCACTGCTATGGCCATCATCCATTTTCAAGAGGTTAAATAAAAATGGTTGATGTTTCATTTTTGTTTTACCATCCAGGATTTGGTCCTAACAGCCACCTTCAGCTTGTTCTTCTTCCTGGCGTCTTGTGTCTGGGCCTCGGGGGTCGTAACGGTCAAATACTGGACAAGCTTCAACACCATCAGGGACAAGTTCTACCCAACCATCTGCAATAATAAAGAGAACCAGTGCTTGAACGACGGGAATGCCAGCTACGCCTCCTTAAACGCCTCGATCGTAAGTACCCCACTCACAGAAACCATCTCTGAACTTTCCTACTTTCAAAAGCTGTTTGAAGTTAAAAACAGGTCCTTAGGCTATGTTTGAATCAGTTCGACTTGTGCGAGGAATTGTGCCCAAACTTTACCCCCAGGACATGGCATGGCGTAATCACCAGACGAGAGGTGAGCAAGACTGTGAAAACTGACTGAATGCCAATATGACGTGAGAACAATAATAAACCTTACGGACCTACGGTTATAGTGACGTGAAGTTTTATTATTAAATCCCGTCCAGGATAAAACTGTCAATTAAAAAAAAAAGATGCATATCTTTCCATACTACTATAAAATCTTTCTCTGAAATTCAAAAAGTCTGATTTCACACAGAAGTCTGAAAAATCTCATATGCCTGTCCATTAAACATGATCACATCTCCGCATTTGTGTGTGCTGGCACGTGCATATGCCTGCATGCGCCTGCATATATCACAAAAGACGGTTGTCCGGAAGCTTTATACAGCTGTATTTATTGTGGAACGAGGCATGCTATTATGTTGAGGCTCTTATCCATGCCTAGACTACAAAAACCACGACCGGTATAAAATTCCCTTTATTGTCAACTTTCGTGAGTGTCATAAACGTGAAATCTGTGCTGGTTTCCCATGTAGTCAGGGTTTAATTTTGAAAATTCCCGACAAATAACATTCAAAACCTTTCCTTTTTCATTGTCTGGGAAGTTACTATGCGATAATGTAAAGTTTTACGGGTACTGGATTCCATAATCTGGAACCGGTTCCTGACATGAACGGTTGGGTACTCGGGTACCCAGTTCCAATGCACACCCCTAGTCAAACTTCACATACTTCAAAAGTGATCTGACCTGCTACGTCACTCCGTAACCAGATTTTATGCAAAACACAATGCGTGCGCATACCGCCGGGCACATTTCAATAAAGATGTAAACATGTGACGTCAGAGCCGGGCACATCATCTATAATATTTATATTTTGATGTTAGTTGTCACCGTAAATTGCTTAAGAGTTGATGCAATTGGCTGAAAGTCATTTACAATGCACACTGTATTTGACTTCCAAAGTACTTACTGTTCTGTAAATATGGGACCAGTTTGAAAAAGCTCCATCCATTCATTACACTCCCATTATAGAACAATATAGTTAAAACATGAATGGATTGAGTACGCGCAGGAATGCATGTATAGATGACAACCGACCAGATAGTGAATTTCAAACCATGGCTATGGCTGCCGTCCGTATTCAAGAGGTTAAAGACGTTGGCTGAATTAGTAAATCAAATTTTGTTTTTAAGCATTGAGAATGTTGATTTTGTCTCACTATATTCATCAAAATCAACTGAATTAATGTAGATATTGAAGAAGTGAAAAATCAAAGACCAAAGTCGTGCACTGTGCATGACGTGCAAGCGAAGTCTTTTTTACCCGGGCAAATCACATTTCAGAATTATTTTGGGCTGTTAATTTCCTCTAAACGTCTTCACCTTTACAGATCTTTGGCTTCCTGAACTTCCTTGTGTGGTTGGGCAATTGTTGGTTTGTCTACAAGGAGACGACCTGGTTCAAGAGCAGGCAGGAGCAGAGCCAACAGCAGAGCAAGCAAGAGTTTCCCCCCAACGATGTCTAGTCACTGCCGCCGAAGAATTTATTCGCCCTTCATCTTGACACAGTGAGCTACATGTGCTAGTTTGTTATTGAGTACATTTAGACCACGCTAATTATGGATTCATTTAAAGGTGGTGTACACGATTGGTAATCTCAATTTTTTTTACTGAATTATTACGAAATACCTTACTAGACTAAGTTTAATAGTAGTCTCAATCATCCTGTGAAATGATGGCACCGGGTGTGCTGTCGTTTTCAAGAAAAGTGGAAATTTATATCATTTTCCAACGATTGTTCAGCCGAACAATCGTTGGAAAACTGCCCTTGAATGTAGTTAGTCCGTGTTGTGTCTAAAATGGGTTAACAATCTGAAACAGGCACAAGGTTGCAATTATCGTACATGTGTACGCGTAGTGTACCGAAGCGACGCGTTGTAACCAGCGCATGCAGTGGATCTTGGACATTCGCCGCATATACGTACCGCTCGGCCTATGTACATGTTATGTGACCAATTGGAAACTATCCCATTTACAAAAATTGGGCTTATTTTACAAGAGGGCGCTATAACAAATGCCGCCCGACAGGTAAAAACGAACGCCGTTTTTCTCTCCTTTTTGTTCGCCATCCAACAACGCAAAACTTTTAACAGGTCAGTGGAATGATATTTCCTATCAAATACTAACCCCCAAATCTGCCCATTTCTGACAATTGCAACAATTACCAATCATTAACACTACATTTAAACTCCTGGATAGTCATTCAGACACATGTGACCTGGCACCACGAAACGGGTGTGAAGTAGCAATTGAGATTGTGGTATTTACTGGAAATGCATGTACTAAGTTTTAATGTGATGTATTGTGTGTTGCTGTAGCTCATTTTGTGGGCCCTGCTGTAAACTTTTGAAGTAGTTAGTCTTGACCTCTTGTCTTGAGAAAATAAAGCTGAAAGTTTGTGTGCTGTGCAAACTGTAACTCAAGCTCAAAAAAGAAAAGAAATTACACCCCCCAAAATATTGAGATTGAATTCAGTTTTAAATCTTTGGGATATTGATAGAATAGGGCTTTCAAACCATAACAAGTTTAAATTCCAAAATTGACATTTCAGTGATAAATTTATACTTCTGCTTGAAACTCAGAAAGCCATATAGTGCGATTTTCTGCTCATTCCATGCTACCAGGTCACATATTATTAAAGATATATACTGTCCGTGCCCTTCAACAAATTGGAATTTGTGTTCTTACAAATTTCCAAATTGTATGTTTTATTTTAATGAAAAAATGTACTTTTTTTCTATTTTGGGCATCTGCAACCCCCTCTGAAAAATGCTTGTATTCTTAGTTGCTTTTGTACCTCTAACACAAAAAGATACACCTTGCAGGAACTGAATTATTGATGGGCCGCAAATAATTCGATGTTTGAAAAGTATTTCATAAATACCTAAATACCCATTCCTATTGGTCGAGAGTCTAGCCTTCGGCTGGGGTCATCAGCATCCAGGCCCAAGGGCGGTCTTAAACATACTTGTTTAAAACCGGCCCAGCACATATTTATTCCCTTATTATTAGATAACTAAAGTTTGACATATTTTGTTTCGTTTGATATCTCATTCAAAAGTGAATAGCATTTGTATTGCTGGAAAAATAGCTAAAGGAGTATTTTTAGAGTTGAAATTCAAAAAGTGCACAGACAGTATATCTTCAAATACTGAGCAGAACTGGGAAAAGATGCTATATGTATGTCCATGCTTCTGGGGTGTATCACCCAAAAAATACGTTTTCAATTTGAATTGCTGAGTTGTTAGCATTAGATAGCATTTGGATTGGATAGCATTAGATAGCATTTGGATTGGATAGCATTCTACTTTAATACCCACAACAAAAATAGATCCGGAAAATAAAAATAAAACAATCCTTTTTGATAATAACTGTCCAAACATGTGAGTTCAGGAATTGTTAGTAAAAATCTGTAAAAAAGAAAAAGCAATCCCGGGGTCAAGCCACCCCGGGGTCAAGCCACCCCGGGGTCAAGCCACCCCGGGGTCAAGCCACCCCGGGGTCAAGCCACCCCGGGGTCAAGCCACCCCGGGGTCAAGCCACCCCGGGGTCAAGCCACCCCGGGGTCAAGCCACCCCGGGGTCAAGCCATCCCGGGGTCAAGCCATCCCGGGGTCAAGCCATCCCGGGGTCAAGCCATCCCGGGGTCAAGCCATCCCGGGGTCAAGCCATCCCGGGGTCAAGCCATCCCGGGGTCAAGCCATCCCGGGGTCAAGCCATCCCGGGGTCAAGCCATCCCGGGGTCAAGCCATCCCGGGGTCAAGCCATCCCGGGGTCAAGCCATCCCGGGGTCAAGCAAATCCAAAATCAACATGTTTATGTGCACAGTAAGTTATGACCACGAAAACACACAGCCACTATTTTCAAGACAAAAGTCTTGAGCTCAAAGGTCGTGCCATGTCTTGATACAATTCTGAACACAAATGGATGGCCATTTTGTCAGATTTTTCTGTTCCTGACCCATTATGAAAGTGGTGTTAAAAGTAAAATCTTTCCTAAAACTATAATAGTATATATCACGTGTGTACATGTAGCAAAATGTTCTTGAATTTGCTTACGGAATTTCCAATCACTTGATCTGCGGATCCAGTGCAGGATAGTTGCAAGAATATTCTCGTAATATCTGTGTATATTAAATAGCGTGAAATCTGCCACCATATCTCCATACATGTCTTGTGTCGATCTCAATGTGTATTTGTGAATTTGCCAAGAGAAACGGGCGAAAACATGTTCAGCATCCTATAGGCCTATTCACACGAGACCCGCTCAACCCGGGTCAAGCCAACCCGGGTCAAGCCCATCCCGGGGTCAAGCCCATCCCGGGGTCAAGCCCATCCCGGGGTCAAGCCCATCCCGGGGTCAAGCCCATCCCGGGGTCAAGCCCATCCCGGGGTCAAGCCCATCCCGGGGTCAAGCCCATCCCGGGGTCAAGCCCACCCCGGGGTCAAGCCCACCCCGGGGTCAAGCCCACCCCGGGGTCAAGCCCACCCCGGGGTCAAGCCCACCCCGGGGTCAAGCCACCCCGGGGTCAAGCCACCCCGGGGTCAAGCCACCCCGGGGTCAAGCCATCCCGGGGTCAAGCCACCCAGGGGTCAAGCCAACCCAGGGGTGAGAGTTTTAACCCAGATTAGCATCTGAAGCAGGGTTCAACCAGGGTTTCTGCGGGGTTAAAACTTGTCAAATGTGAAACTCTGCTTGTTTTTAAGCCCACATGAACCCTGCGCCAACCCATGAGATTTGTTAAGTGTGAAAAGGCCTCTGATGTATTTGTATTTTGGATCAAATCGCTGTGGAAACAAATGGAATTACACTGTAGAGTTAGTAAACGACCAAAAGGTATTTTATCTTACAAGGTATTTTTAGGGAGTAAACAAATTCTGCCACAATATTGTTATTGTTTTTGCTGTAGTGTAACAATTATTGTTGCTGTGTGTTTTGCATTTAAATAGTGTTTTATATATCATAACATGTTTTATTTTACTAAAGTCTTTGTTTATTTTAATATTGAGAAAAGTGTTGAGAAAAGTGTTGAGAAAAGTGAACATGTTATATGAAGTTCTTTGTTTTATAGGTTTTCCCGTGCAGTTTCAACAAAATAAATTGTTAAATTTAATGCCAGGCTCATCCAGTTTCGTTTGAAAATCAGCATTCAGTCATCAAAACGGTCATTTGATTTTATAACTTGAGCATTCAGACGATAACAACACAGAGGGGATCATTCTAATTGACAACGTGAAATAAGTCACTTAACATATGCATAACACTGAAAATGTAAGCTCAAATAAACCGTATTCACATTTAAACTGAACACTCAGTATGTGAAATTGACTGCCCATAAATGAAAAAGAAAAACTCAATCAGATAAAAATCTTGTACTCTCCGTTGACTTAATTTGATTGCATCATTTGTAAATAAATGATGGAAATTCAACTTAATGATGATGAGAATATAGTTTTGAATGCTCATAAACGAAATAGAATGACGAAAACGTAAGCATGTGTGCACGAAAACGTAATTGAATATCGTAATACCGAAAAAGAAACCCTACTAGCTTGACTGAATTTGAATGCGTGCTATAAATGAAAATAAAACAATCCTTTTTGATAATAACTGTCCAAACATGTGAGTTCAGGAATTGTTAGTAAAAATCTGTAAAAAAGAAAAAGCAATCCCGGGGTCAAGCCACCCCGGGGTCAAGCCACCCCGGGGTCAAGCCACCCCGGGGTCAAGCCACCCCGGGGTCAAGCCACCCCGGGGTCAAGCCACCCCGGGGTCAAGCCACCCCGGGGTCAAGCCACCCCGGGGTCAAGCCACCCCGGGGTCAAGCCACCCCGGGGTCAAGCCATCCCGGGGTCAAGCCATCCCGGGGTCAAGCCATCCCGGGGTCAAGCCATCCCGGGGTCAAGCCATCCCGGGGTCAAGCCATCCCGGGGTCAAGCCATCCCGGGGTCAAGCCATCCCGGGGTCAAGCCATCCCGGGGTCAAGCCATCCCGGGGTCAAGCCATCCCGGGGTCAAGCCATCCCGGGGTCAAGCCATCCCGGGGTCAAGCCCACCCCGGGGTCAAGCCCACCCCGGGGTCAAGCCCACCCCGGGGTCAAGCCACCCCGGGGTCAAGCCACCCCGGGGTCAAGCCACCCCGGGGTCAAGCCATCCCGGGGTCAAGCCACCCAGGGGTCAAGCCAACCCAGGGGTGAGAGTTTTAACCCAGATTAGCATCTGAAGCAGGGTTCAACCAGGGTTTCTGCGGGGTTAAAACTTGTCAAATGTGAAACTCTGCTTGTTTTTAAGCCCACATGAACCCTGCGCCAACCCATGAGATTTGTTAAGTGTGAAAAGGCCTCTGATGTATTTGTATTTTGGATCAAATCGCTGTGGAAACAAATGGAATTACACTGTAGAGTTAGTAAACGACCAAAAGGTATTTTATCTTACAAGGTATTTTTAGGGAGTAAACAAATTCTGCCACAATATTGTTATTGTTTTTGCTGTAGTGTAACAATTATTGTTGCTGTGTGTTTTGCATTTAAATAGTGTTTTATATATCATAACATGTTTTATTTTACTAAAGTCTTTGTTTATTTTAATATTGAGAAAAGTGTTGAGAAAAGTGTTGAGAAAAGTGAACATGTTATATGAAGTTCTTTGTTTTATAGGTTTTCCCGTGCAGTTTCAACAAAATAAATTGTTAAATTTAATGCCAGGCTCATCCAGTTTCGTTTGAAAATCAGCATTCAGTCATCAAAACGGTCATTTGATTTTATAACTTGAGCATTCAGACGATAACAACACAGAGGGGATCATTCTAATTGACAACGTGAAATAAGTCACTTAACATATGCATAACACTGAAAATGTAAGCTCAAATAAACCGTATTCACATTTAAACTGAACACTCAGTATGTGAAATTGACTGCCCATAAATGAAAAAGAAAAACTCAATCAGATAAAAATCTTGTACTCTCCGTTGACTTAATTTGATTGCATCATTTGTAAATAAATGATGGAAATTCAACTTAATGATGATGAGAATATAGTTTTGAATGCTCATAAACGAAATAGAATGACGAAAACGTAAGCATGTGTGCACGAAAACGTAATTGAATATCGTAATACCGAAAAAGAAACCCTACTAGCTTGACTGAATTTGAATGCGTGCTATAAATGAAAATAAACAAAATTTCCCGAACGTGGCCGGGAAAACCTATATTATTTAATAGGAAAACCTATTTATTTTAATGTGCAAATTTCTCACAAGTGTAATACATGTAGTCGTTGTTAACTGATGAGGTGCGCTCTATTGAAATAAAATAGTTACATGTACTAAATAAACAAATAAATGAATGATTGCTATATTATTCCTGCCACTGCATGTGGAATTATATTAGCATGCTGTGCTTGTCGCAGGTCGCGTCCAGAAAATTGTCACAATTTCCGTTGTCTCAACGTGGTTGGTGAAGTTTCCTCTCACCTGATTAATATACAGGGCGAACCTAAAAAAACGAAACCAAGAAAAAAAGGGTTACTATTCCAAAAATATACATGTCATGGATATATCAATTATTGCATCATAAAGTAGGAACTACAACTTGTTTTATGTCGCAAGACTACAGTCACGGGTGGCTGAGCTGAGTATCATTGTCCTCAAAACCATAGAATGAAAAAAAATCCAACAATTTCTTCATTATGATCTGTTTGTTAAGACGATTTTACTAGTGGATCGCGATCAGGAAAGTTCGCTCTGATGAATGCAGGTTGCCTGCACAATTCCTATTTGGTGGAACGTTTTGACGACGAAAACCTCTGTTCAAGATGAAGCCTTTGCTGTGAATGATCATAAATGCACATACCCACTAAATGGTAACCACAAGAGACAATAGCTAATGTGCTTCACGAAGCACGGATATCAGCCTAAACAGCCCTTTAAAAGGTTTGTCTGAACTGACTGGCACTGATGACCACAAGGTGACCATTGGCCCGAAATTGCCAAAGCATCTAAGTTTGGTTAAAATTGGCAAACGAAGAAGCATTTTGACCCCAACTGACCCATAGGTGACCTTTCACCCCAAAGTTTGACCATCACAGATGAAGTTCGGCCTTTGGAGGGATGCTTCTTACCCATTTTGACTGAAATCGGCTAAAGAATATAGAAGAATATGCATTTTGTATGTTTCAATACAATGACCACTACTGACCACGACTGACCACCTTTGGCCAAATTCTGTACCCCATACGGGGCTCGGGACAGGGATGCATCTGACCAAGTCGGGCTAAAGTCGGCAAAAGAATGTAAGAGAAGAAGCATTTTGTATTTTTTTTGCAAATTTACCCCTACTGACCAGTTGGTGACCTTTGACCCCAAAATTTAAATACCCAGAAGGAGCTTAGGCAAAGGATGCATTTGACCAAGTTTGGCTAAAATTGATCCAAGCTTCTAGAAAAAAAAGCATTTTTTGTGAGCATTTCCGCATTTCCATAAAATAACCACCGAGTGACCACTGAATGGCTACTACCCTGAAATCTACTAAAATGATGTACAGGGTATGGGCTAAGCAAGTACTTGACGAAAAATAGTTCAAAAACCGTTTTACCTGTTTCAGTACAATAAAATGACCCCTATTGACCATTAGGTGACCATTGGCCAAATTCTGTGTACAACCTATATCAGGCTTGTTGGTCCAGAGATGTAAATAACCAACTTTGACCTCAAGACTGTGGGAGAAGAAGCATTTCGTAATTTTGAAGAAAAGGACCCCTACTGACCATTAGGTGACCATTGGCCAAATTCGTTGTACACCCTATATGAGGCTTCGTCCAGAGATGTAAATAACCAACTTTGACATCAAGACTGTGGGAGAAGAAGCATTTCGTAATTTTGAAGAAAATTACCCCGACTGACCATTAGGTGACCATTGGCCAAATTATGTGTACACCATATATAAGGCTTGGTCCAGAGATGTAAATAACCAATTTTGACATCAAGACTGTGGGAGAAGAAGCATTTCGTATTTTTGAAGATAATGACCCAGACTGACCATTAAGTGACCAATGGCCAAATTCTGTGAACAACCAATATGAGGCTTTGTCCAAAGATGTAATTGACCAAGACTGTGGGAGAAGAAGCATTTTGTATTTTTGAAGAAAATGACCACTAGGTGACCTTTTACCCCACATGCTGGTCACTTGAGATAGGACTCAAGTCAAGGAAGATCCTGTTCAAAATTTGGCTAAAATCGGCCAAGGATTTTGGCAGATATAGCATTTTTTGTGAGCGTTTTCCCGAAGAAAGAAATGCGACGATCACAATATTTTATCAGCGTGCTTCGCACGGCTGTTATAATTACAGTTACACAAGCCAAGACATGGTTAGATAAGGAAGCATGACATGGAGTAGGAGTGGGTTCTGTTCATTTTTTATCAAAACGACTGACTTGTCTGAATTTTGTCTATATGGTTTTGTGGATAGTGGCTCAGCCATCCAGGACAGTAGCCTTGCGACATAGGTAATAAAAGAAATGTTGTAGCTCCTATTGTATGATGCAATAATTGATATATTTTTGGAATAGCAACCCTTTTTTCTCGGTTTCGTCTTTTTAGGTTCACCCTGTATAACCAATGCAATGAACAAACAGGCAGAAACGTTTCTTTATTAATCTATACAGCATTTACTTTCAAGTACATGTATCAAATCACTGATGAGGAAGTAAACAGTTACCGAAAGCCTTTGTAAACAGATTTCTCAATCCCTTAATTTGTGCAGTTTTTAAGGAAGTTAAATACATTTTTCAGTGAACAAAGAAAACTGGCAGGAGCGGGATTCGCTTGTGGTTTGTTTGACCATAGAGCAAGACGAAGTTAAATACAGGTAAACAATGCTCCACCAAAAGTTGTTTTATCTAGAGCAAAAACATCTGAAAGAAAATTGTTAGTATTGGTCCTATCTATTTGTCAGTATCCTTTCCCTTGAGCTAAAAAAAGTTGTACCCGCCTTGAGTGATACCCACAATATTAATTGCAGCTTTTCAGGTTGTCTATGACAGTATCAAAATGCGACGTCATGACAGCCATGTTGTTGGACACGTGTATTGCCGATGGTCAGGACATCCCTGCCGATGGTTGCACACCAGTAAATCAACTTCCATAGACCCCAATGATAAATACGCCAACTTCCAAAATTATGGACAAATACTTACAACCCTCCAAGGTGTTTGTGACACATTTTGTGGGGATTATTACAGATGACTCTTGAGAGAAATTTCCATCCAAAGATGATCCCCCTAAAAGTAGTCTTGTAGCCCATCGATCGCCAGCTTGAAAGATGATGCCTACGCTGCAATGCAAAGTAGAGCACTTTTAGGGCCCAAATTTCCATCCGAATGTCACAGTAATACAAGCTGGCAGTCCTGTGCACCGCTTCCAACCTTCTCTTTTACAAATACTCAAGTTCATGGCCCACAAAATGCTCTAACAGCAGAGAATTTGAGGGCTCGCAAATCGTGATTCGGCCGGCGCAGGCATTTTTCGGCAGATTTACTGGCCTGCACCTCGATTATCATCATGGCGGCCTATTGTTGCAAGGGCGACGTGCAATTGGATATTCGATACGGTCCATTGTAAAGTTATTTATTTATTTATTACATTTCTTTACCCAGAGTGTGCCCAAACAGTTTAAAACTGGTTTCCATTGGGGCCCTGCATATTATTAGTTAAAACTGAATATTTACACATTCATACAAAATATTTAAACAATTACAATAATGTTTACACAAATACATCTATTTTCGGTTAACTTTTCAACTCTCCAGAAGCCTATTGCTAATTTACGGGATGGGCGAAAAACCCGCGAAAAAAAACTTTTAGGGTGAAAAACAAGGGGAAATGGGGCCCTGCATATTATTAGTTAAAACTGAATATTTACACATTCATACAAAATATTTAAACAATTACAATAATGTTTACACAAATAAATCTATTTTCGGTTAACTTTTCAACTCTCCAGAAGCCTATTGCTAATTTACGGGATGGGCGAAAAACCCGCGAAAAAAACTTTTAGGGTGAAAAACAAGGGGAAATTCCCATCCGGCTCCAAAGTATTTTGGCAACCAAGTTTATAACTCCGCAGATCAGCGTAAATGACAGAAATATCACTGATAGATGGCTTTACGTAGCTCCGATTTAAATGTACTTAAGAAGTTTATGGTTCTCATTTGTTCAGGCAGATTATTCCATATACTGGCACCACTCACAGCGAAATTTGTCACGTAGCATTCCTTTTTGGCGAAAGGAACTTTCAGTGCCATTTGGGTCGATTGTCGTGTTTCACGAATCACTGTAAGTGGTGTGAACAGATTTGTCATGTACAAAGGAGTCATTTTGTTAAGGCTTTTGAAAACAAGGATAGCCTTTTTGGACTGAACTCTTTCATTAAAAGGAATCCAATTTAGTCTGGCAAACATATCAGCTGAGGGGATGAGGGAGGTACATTTAAGGAGTATCCGTGCGGCTCTTTTTAGACATTTGTTGAGGGTATTGTCGTGAGATATGTACCTTCCTCCCCACACCGTACAGCAATACTCTAAAGATGGCATAACTAAACTTACAAAGAGTGTGTGCAGGCTGCTTTGGTGAACGTAATCACGAATTCTGTTTAACACACCCAATTTAGACGAAACAGTCTTCCTTACGTATTCAACATGTGTACCCCAACTTAATGTTTCATCAACAACTACACCCAAGCATTTACAAGATTTCACTTTTTCGATAACCTTATCAGCAATGCACACGTTCAGGTCGACGTTGGATATTTTCTGCCTTGAACCAATAAGCATACATTTGGTTTTGTTGGCATTTAATGCTAGTTTGTTTCTTAGGCACCAGTTGGGAATGCTAGCAAGAGCTACATTCAAGTTCCTTTCTATTTTGTTAATACTAGAGGAGCTACACGTTAACGTGGAGTCATCTGCATACATAAATAAGTTGCAATTTTGGGGTATATACAGGATGGAAAATCACTACTATAAACAATGAATAAAAGTGGCCCTAAGATCGACCCTTCTGGAACGCCTATGTCTATGGGCAAGACCTTCGATATTGTGCCCTTAATATTTACAGACCGACTACGACCGCCTAGGTACGACTTAAACCAATTAATTACAGATGACAAATTCAGTTTCTTCAATTTGCCTAGTAGGATTACATGATCCACACAATCAAAAGCTTTACTGAGATCTATGGACACGCTACCTGTAACTTCACCTTGCTCCATAGCCTCAAAACACTTGTTTGTTAAATCGTGTAGAGTGCTTTCAGTTGAGTGCAAGGGTCTAAATCCCGATTGGCAACTAGGTATCAAATTGTTATCATCAAGGTAGCTATATACTGCCGAGTGCACCCATCTTTCTAAAATCTTAGAGATAATTGGCAGTAAAGAAATAGGCCGATAATTACCTGTACTACATTTATCTCCTCCCTTGTGAACTGGTGTTACCAAGGCGTGTTTCCAATCTTTAGGGTATTGCTCGCATCTTATACAGAGGTTAAAAATAAGTTAAAGATTTAGTAATATAAGGGGAAGCAATTTTAATCATTTTAACACTGATGCCATCCGGACCTGTTGCTTTCCCAACCGACATGGATGATATTTGCTTTTGAACGAACTCTTCTGTAATATTAGGTACAGTGCATTCTTCAGGTTTATCCAGAGAATCAACGATAGGGGCGTAGGGGAGATCCCCGACCACAGTATGATTAAAGAACCCTGACCGGCCCTCTGAAGATCTAAAGACCTAAAAAGAAATTATAATATTGCTATATCCTTATAAGTTGAAAAACGTAGCCTTGGTGGGAAACTTGAAAACTTCGTAGGCCTACAAAGGTGTGCTGCAAAATACTGCTGTTGCACAATCAAGTGCCGTTACCAGTGGCGCAAACCCGTCTCGGGGAGTTGGGGGGGGGGGGGGGGTGGCAAGTGGGGAATGGGAGATGATCAAAATCCCGGCCGGCGAAGGAAATTCGAAAAGCTCTGTACACAAATATGCACACTTACATCGTGATTAGCAGCCTGTGCACACTCTTTGTTATTTTAGTTGTGCTATCTTTAGAGTATAGTGTTGTACTAAGAGTGGGGAGGAAGGTACATAATCTTATGACAATATCCTCAACAAATGTCTAAAAAGAGCCGCACAGATAATCCTAAAATGTACCTCCCTCACCCCCCTCAACTGATATGTTTGCCAGACTAAATTGGATTCCTTTTTATGAAAGAGTTAAGTCCAAGAAGGCTACCCTTGTTTTCAAAAGCCTTGTAACCAAATGACTCCTAAATTTGTACATGACAAATCTGTTCACACCACTTACACTGTGATTCGTGAAACAAGGCAATCAACCCAATGGCACTGAAAGTTCCTTTCGCTGAAAAAAAATGCTACGCGACAAGTTTCGCTGTGAGTGGTGCCAGCAGTATATGGAATAATCTGCCTGAAAAAATTTAGAACCATGATCACATTCGGTACATTTAAATCGGAGCTACGTATGATCCATCAGTGATATTTCTGCCATTTACGCCGATCTGCGGAGTTATAAACTTGATACTGACAATTTAGGAGACCGCCAACATAGGGCAAGATAGCGCAGTTGGTAGAGCGCCGGTACGGTAACCCGGAGGTCGCAGGTTCGAATCCCGCTCCTGCCAGTTTCTTTCACTTTGAAAATGAGTTTGACTTGGTTGCCACACTACTTTGGAGCCAGATGGGAATTTCCTCTTGTTTTCCCCAAAAAGTTTTTTCGTGGGTTTTTCGCCCATCCCGTAAATCAGCAATAGGCTGCTACTGGAGAGTTGAAAAATTAACCGTAAATAGATTTATTTGTTTAAATATTCTTGTATTCTTAAAAAAGAAAAAGATTTTGTATGTGTGTGTAAATATTCAGTTTTAACTAAATATATGCAGGGCCCAATGGAAACCAGTTTTTAACTGTTTGAGCACACCCTGGGTAAGGAAATGTAATAAATAAATAAATTTGTATCGTTTGTTTTCCGTTTGTATACATTTGGACTGTTGGAAAGTTACAAGATCAGCATTTGTTTTGTTTCTCACCACACAAATCTGGGGGATGATCCAATGGCCCACCACCTGGTCAAAAAGTGTGGGGGGGGGGATATCCCATTCCCCCGGGATTTACGCCCATGGCCGTCACACATCTCAATATATATGCTTCAGAACTAAACAAAAACCATGAGAATATGTAGGCCTAGGCCTATATTAATTTGTATTTAACACCCGCTTCTGACCCCTCTTTGTCAGAACAATTAATATAGGGAGCGGGAACCAATCAACCTCTACTATAAGCTCTGTGGTGTGTAACCCAATAAGGGACATAGATTAGATTCAGCTATATAGGGCTGATCGAACTTCGTCACTATGGTACGTACAACGAATGTACGTTTACTGACGTGACCAGTAAGTTATTACTAAAACATAAGTTTCCTCCAGTGCGCAAGCGCGATTATTCGTTTGACCCGCCTGTTAAATTATGCATAAGCAGGTCGCGCGCGCTTCCAGCCATGCGAAGCATGCAAGACGTTCTTTGCGGTTTGGCCTTGACGTGTGTGTAGCTAGAGGGCGCTGTCGGCCGGCCGTGCGCGCTATACGTCGCACCGCTAATAAAGGACGTCTTGGAACCAAGACTATATGTTAATACGCCCGCCGTTCGTGAAGTTAAATCCGTCCAATTACCGACTTGATTTCAAGTCTACAAATCAATGTGAAAGCACTGTTGTACATATAGTAAAACAAAAATAGAGCAAGAATTAAACCCGCCAAGATCGCGATGTAGTGAACTACGCCAGTCTGCCGGAAAACAGTTTGTTTTGATACCGTGTGCAGCCTTGATGATAACCAAATTGGTCCGTCAAAGCGAAAGTTCAGAACGGCATATACAGCTCGGTATTCATGATAACAGGCCACTAGTAGACCAATTCTGATTACGTACGTATGGTACATTTTTGTTGTTATAATAAAGGCGCCAACTCAACATCATGCGCTGTTTGTAATGACAATAGACTGAAAACTGTGGTAAAGTGTGCTGTGATCCCATCAGGGTGCGGGCCACCATTACTATACATACATTGGTGCAGCCGCGATCGATAAATCCAAGAAATACTGCCAAGAAAACTTCACGTTTGTTCTGTTGTTGAAAACTAAGCTTTACCGAGTGACCGTGGTGTACAAACATAGTATTCAGTGTTCGGGACTTCAGTCAGTACGTATCATCATGACTTGAAATCACAGGGGCTTATATACGAAACTTATATAACATAACTCAGCGGCATAGTATTGCAGACTGTATTAGTTCTTGGTATTGTATCGATATCGCTTGAACTCCAAGGCTTTATACTCAAGATCGAGTGCTGGATCGGGAGCAGACGCGTATACTGGTCTCATTTCCAGCCGCAACCATGAGCTGCTTCATCAACCGTCCTCGTCCCCTTCAACTTCTGGCCGTTGTCACCACCTGGTGCCTGATTCAGGCTGTTCTCAGCGTCCATCTTTGCCAGGTGTGTACCTGTTTCGACAATTTTTTTGTTCCGCCATACGTTTCCGTCTTCTGCCCGATCAGCAGTCCCAACTTCTCGTATTTTTACAATGTGTCCCGATTTCCCTCGGGCGTCTTACGAACTTGAACTTAACAGCGGTGATTTCGTAAACCAGCCGGTTGACCTTCCCGTCGACGCGTTTGCGCCTTTCGCAAATTCGACACCCTACCGCCTGGGTTTATATGGGCTCTGCAACCTAGCCCCAATAAAGAATGGTACTTTCAGGGGGATGACGTTACAGCGCGTCGACTTTGCGGGATTGTGCATGGACAGTTTGCCAATGGATGCCTTGGGAGAGCTGAGTGCATATCTTCTGGAAATAGACGTCTTCGATGTACAGACCAACGAGAGTAAAGCCATAGCGGCTCCTCGCTTCAACTCCTTCGAGGTGCTACAGAACATCACGATAAGCAACACTCCACTCAGGTCTCTCCCGAACTACACGTTCTACAATCTGCCCTTCCTCCTGCGGTTGAAAATCTCTCATGCGTTCTTGACGGACAATGATTTCCCTCGGTTCGTCTTCCACAATGTGCCACGGCTCGAGTCCCTTCAGCTGAGCTACGGCAGCTTTGGGGAGATACCTGCTGCGCTCTCCGACCTCCGGTCTCTGAGACATCTCGACCTGTCTTACAATCGCATCAAAAGGCTCGATGACAGCGTTCTGAAGAATCTCCAGGGACTGACCGAGCTGGATTTACAAGGGAACGAGATCGAGATGGTAAATGCTGTGGCCGTACATGCCCTGAGAAGAATGACCTCCCTTGAGGTGTTTCGTCTTGGGGATACAGGTGGCCAGTTCTTCTTGTGTGGATGCGATCTTCTGCCTTTTATTCAATGGCTGCACGAAACATCGAAGCACATCGGTAAAAGGAGCGACTTCGCTGCATATGCGTGCAGACACCCCCATGAATGGTCAGGCACGGAACTGCTGTCCCCTGATCTCGCCTCCCATCTTGAATCAAACTGCAGTGAGGATGCAACCTCCAGCCCGCCCGAATCGGCTCACGTGAATACAACAGAAAAGCACGAGGGAGGGACAGTCACAGACCTGTTCTCTCCGTATCGGGTTATCGTACCTGCAGTGTGCGTGTCCGTCGCTTTGAGCATTGTGGGTGTGGCCGGTACTTGGGTGCTGCACAGGAAACTAAAGAGGAGATGGGTGGGCTTGTTCAGGCGCTTTGATACTAACAGTTCTCGTCAATTGTCACATAATCTCATCATAGAAACAGACTATAGATATGACGCGTACGTCTGCTATCACGACAGTGCGGAGAAGTTCGTTGTCGATGAGATGATACCAGAGTTGGAACAGCAACTAGATGGCTTCCACCTACCTGTGTCTGTCTTTCAGAGACTTCCTCGTCGGCGCGGACAAGCTGGACAATGTGGCGACTGCCATGCAGACTAGCCGGGTCGTGATCGTCCTTTTGGATGGTGATTTCATCGCCTGCGGCCAGTGCATGTTGGAGCTGAACATGGCGTGTACCCGAATGCTGGAGGCCGGCGAAGGACCGGAGGGTCTCCTGCTCGTTTTACTTGACGCCCTTCCCGTGGACGTCTTGCCAACAACCTTACGGTTACTCCATGACAAGATAACGTGTTTGAATTGGAGCACGGAGGATGCAGAAAGATGCTGGCGACAACTTAAACTAGCCCTCCGGGATAAAGCCACATATCACCAAACACATGAGTTTGAAAATTTCGACATTACACAAAAGCTAGTATAATGAGGTAGGCGCCGTCACTTGATTTCACGGTAGTCTACTTTCTGAAAAAGTTGAATACCTGATTAAAAGAATGGCCACATTATGGTGAACGTTTTTGAGAACATAAAAAACTAAATAGTATTGTTTCCAAGTTAGGTTCTTTTGCTTTTAAGGTACCCTTTATGTATATAAATACAAAAAAGTCCATGTCGTATGGATATTATACATTTCTATGGCAACGTATTAAACGTAGGGGCCATTTTCTAAGCTGGAGTTGGCCCCCTTCTTCAATCATACTGCAGATTGTTTTTACTTTCTGCAGTCAGTTTATCTCATGTGTCTAAGTTTAAAAGGGTAAAAAAAAAGTGTAAAGTCAATAAATTTAAAGAAAGGTCATACACACCGTGCTCAAAATGCACACAACAGACTATTTGGAGTTGGGCATTTCACGCATGTTAAATTAAGACCATGCGTGACCATTTTTTGCCAAAAGTGCGGAGTTCGGCCCTTCTTTCAATCAATCAGGTATTCAAATGTATGATTATAATAAGCGCGAGCTAATTCAAGTAAGGTACTTAGTGCGAAAATCTGCTCAGTTCTATCTTGTCGAGTGTTGCCTCAAATATCCGATTTTTAAAATTCTTGCAAATGAAATCGCACAATTTGTTTATGATGAATGTATAGACGATGTGTCCTCTGACATCACGCGTCTATATTGGAATGTGCCCGGCGGTATGCGTATTTGCATGCAGAGTGATGTCGGAGGTCAGACACTTTGAATTATGATGCCTTAACCAAATTTATGCAAAACACGATGCGTGCGCATAGTGCCGGGACATTTGCATATCCCACTTCTGACAACATTTTTTTCCTGAACACAAAAAACCTGTAATAGTCATGATCTATTCCTAGAGACTAAGCGGTCCGTGTCGTGTCAGAATGGCCGAGCGGTCTAAGGCGCCAGACTTAAGGTGAGAAATCTTCACTGATCGCAGTGTATAATGGGTGTTCTGGTCTCCATACGGAGGCGTGGGTTCGAATGCCACTTCTGACAACCTTTACTTTAACACAATTCACCAGAAATCATCAAGATCTATTGCTGTAAACTCTTAAGTACTTGTCGTGTCAGAATGGCCGAGCGGTCTCAGGCGCCAGACTCAATGTGATAAATCTTCACTGATCACAGAGACTTATTGGGTGTTCTGGTCTTCATATGGAGGCGTGGGTTCGAATACCTTTTTCGACAAACTCTATTTTAACACCTGAAATCATCAAGATATATTGCTGGAAACTGTCTGTAATATGTCGTGTCAGAATGGCCGAGCGGTCTAAGGCGCCAGACTCAAGGTGATAAATCTTCACTGATCACAGTGACATATTGGGTGTTCTGGTCTCCGTATGGAGGCGTGGGTTCGAATCCCACTTCTGATAACATCTCTTTTCCTGAACACAAAAAACCTGTAATAGTCAAGATCTATTCCTAGAGACTAAGCGGTCCGTGTCGTGTCAGAATGGCGGTCTAAGGCGCCAGACTTAAGGTGAGAAATCTTCACTGATCGCAGTGTATAATGGGTGTTCTGGTCTCCAAGCGGAGGCGTGGGTTCGAATCCCACTTCTGACAACCGCTATTTTAACACCTGAATTCATCAAGATCTATTGCTGTAAACTCTGCAGTACGTGTCGTGTCAGAATGGCCGAGCGGTCTAAGGCGCCAGACTCAAGGTGATAAATCTTCACTGATCACAGTGACATATTGTGGGTTCGAATCCCACTTCTGACAACATTTGTTTTCTAACACAAAAAACCTGTAATAGTCAAGATCTATTCCTAGAGACTAAGCGGTCCGTGTCGTGTCAGAATGGCCGAGCGGTCTAAAGCGCCAGACTTAAGGTGAGAAATCTTCACTGATCGCAGTGTATAATAGGTGTTCTGGTCTCCATACGGAGGCGTGGGTTCGAATGCCACTTCTGACAAACTTTACTTTTACACAAGTAACCAGAAATCATCAATATCTATTGCTTTATACTCTCGAGTATTTGTCGTGTCAGAATGGCCGAGCGGTCTCAGGCGCCAGACTCAATGTGATAAATCTTCACTGATCACAGAGACGTATTGGGTGCTCTGGTCTTCATATGGAGGCGTGGGTTCGAATACCATTTTCGACAAACTCTATTTTAACACCGGAAATCATCAAGATATATTGCTGGAAACTACCTTCAATGTGTTGTGTCAGAATGGCCGAGCGGTCTAAGACGCCAGACTTAAGGTGATAAATCTTCACTGATCGCAGTGTATAGTAGGTGTTCCTGGTGCCCCATACGCGACGTACACGCAAAGTCGAGGCGCGGCGAAAGACAGCCTTGACCCTAGTCTTGGTTCAAGACGTTGTTACGTTATACGCGATAACCGGCCGCCGCGAGAGGGCGTTATCACGACAAACTATTAAAGGGACACATTGCTTTGGATTTGGCGATTTGGGCTATAAAACTGAAATGGATATGGTTGGGAAGCTTTTTTTTAAGTAGAATATAAAGATTCACATAACTATCCCTTCAAATTACGTGGTTTTTGTTTAATTTCGTGACAAATAACGGTCCGCCATTTTGTAGAACCAAATTTTTGACTCCACAAAATGGCGGACCGTGTTCACCAGTCGTATTTCCAGTCGCAGCTGGTTGAAGTACGTTCTGTTGATCCATTTTGAAGGACTGTGGCACGGCGCGCAGCACTGGTAATGATATGTGTCGCGAGGTAGAGAATGGTACCTGGCGATCATCTGATAGGTTTACAAGGCCACTGGCTGCGGTGCCAGCCTAAGACTCTTACAGCATATTTTGCGCATTGTTTATACGGTGGTATTTACTACTGGAAATAAGTCTATGATTCCCGGGTCAGATGTCAGGGGTCAGAAGCAATTTGTTGTTTTGTAATCACTACTCACTAATTACAACACATTATACGTGTTTTTGTGCATGAACAACTCTTATAAAAGATAGGGAACATTTCCAAACAGCAACATTTTATGACATTTGAAGGCAATGTGTCCCTTTAAGCCACGAACCGCCAGTAACAACGTCTTGGGAATTCCCAAGACGTTGTTACTGGCGGTTCGTGGCTATTAATAGAATGTCGTGATAACGCCCTCTCGATCGCGGCTGCCGGTTATCGCGTATATAAGTACGTAACAACGTCTTGAACCAAGACTACCTACTAACCCGCTCGGCGAGCTGCTAAAAGACCGCGCCACTCAGTTTGGCATATGATGCACGATATGGGCCAGAGCGAAGTCCCCCTCTTTTGTGTTGGTCATTGTGTTCCTGGAATCTCAGGAATTCTTTTCAGAAGTCTAGGGGGGATGTGTTAGGTAACAATAGTCTGGAGAGTGTATAGGGTATAGCCGGACAAAAAGGGGGTACCCATCTGCCCCATATCGTGCTGGGTATACGGATCGGACCACCCCTGATCGCGTGTACATTTATATGTACATTTATATGTACACGGGTGCGTGCACGTCTTCCACGTACATGTACGTTCTTCCATACCTTATGAGGAAGGATTCTTCCTAAACCATGCAGGTAGGCCTAATTCATTGTAATTAGGACATGAGAAGGGCCATTTTGGGCGTTGTGTATCAAATTAGAGTAAATAGTATTTGTTCTCATTTCAAAGTGATTTATTCAACTGACCTAAAGGCTAAAGCTAGTCCGAGTAACTTGGACCCTTTATCGCCTTTTTAAACATTTGGACATGATCTGGCGATGTCCAAATGTTAAAAAAGGCGATAAAGGGTCCAGTTACTCGGACTAACCTAAAGCAGACTTCTCTTAATTCTATTGACATCTTTTTTTCAAATTCACCTAGTCAGTTTAGTCCCTTGTGGATTGTTTGACGACATCTTTTTTTGTTAATATTAAACAGTGTATTGCGGTAGAAAATACAATTTTTTTAAGGCAGTTTTGCCATGAAAATCACGGTTTTGCGTATTTAATTACTATTTACATTTGGACTAGCCCTACAAATAGGGCTGTAAATGGTTCCTTTTTTAACTTGTGTCATTTTACTGTGAGTAACATGACACAGTTAAAAAAGGAACCATTTGTATGGCTATAATTTGGACATGATCTGGCAATAGATCGCCATGATCATGGACAAAAATGATGGAGGATGGCAAGGGTCGAAGTTCAATATTCGGACCATGGAGGAAGATTAAGCCCACAGTCCTCGGCGGCGATTTCTCGTCAATGGAAGGAAGAAAAAGTGACTTTGTACATGTTAATTATGGCATCCTGGGATTGTTTTTGAAAATGTGTGCTAATCTTAGTGTAATCACGGAGGAAGGAATTCTGGTGCATTTAAACTTAATAAGGCCAACTTCCTAATGATTAAATGACCCGGGCCGAATTTCATGGCTCTCCTTACCGTAAGCGAAAAATCCCCGCTTACTGTAACAGAAAATTCTGTGCTCATACGGCAAGCGTATTTCACGCGTTAGCGGGGAATTTTGGCTCCTGGTGGGCATGCGTACATCCCGTAACTAAGGATTCTGTGCTTACAGGGTTAGCACAGAATTTTTTCGCTAGTGCTGTTAGCGCAAAATGGTGATCGTAATTAGCGCGGAAAGCTGTGGTTAGCAGAGCCATGAAATTGGGCCCCGGTAGGGAGTCCGGCATTTTTTTAGCTATTTGTCACAAATTTGATATCACCTTGCGGGGTTGAGTCCTCCTTCGATCCCCTTGCCCAGATCCAGTGTAAATGTGGTGTTTGAAATATGGCGGACACAATAGGAGGCCGTTATTTGATTGGGGTAAACCTTTTTATTTATTTATTTTTTATTATTTCGATATCTAACAGGTAGGCCTATGGCATAAAAGATTAACCAAATCTATTTTTAAATAGCGCCCTCCTATTGTGTCCGCCATATCACACAAATGCTAATCACCATCTTCTCCCAATATCGGGGGGGGGGGGGGAGGCGTGTCGCCCATTCCTAGTGTTTGTGTGTGGACCCCCACATGTTTGTTTCTCGTGCCTGTCGCCGTTTGCCTTTGAGAAAGAACTTTCGAAACATTAGGCTAGCTAATTTTGTTGATTTGTATATTTCAGGTCAATCCATTCTACTCTAGGAGATATATAGGTGGCTTTAATCAGAATTTTTGGTGACCAAGATTTGACAAGCCTAAAATGGTGCTGATTCCAAAAATAGCAGTCTTATTAACCCCACTAAAGACATTTTGGCCATTTCGGCCACTTTTTGGCCACAAATGACAATTTCTGACCATATTTTGTCAAATAATCAGAATTGTTGGTGACCATGTTTTGAGAAGCCTATCCTATGTAAAAAACAGGGTGCTGATTAAAACAAAAGCAGTCTTATTGACCGCACTCTTGACATTTTGGCCGTTTTGGCCACTTTTTTACAAAAAATTACAATTCTTACCATATTTTATCATATAATCAGAATTTTTGGTGACTGTTTTGACAAGCTTAACCCTGGTTCACAACACACTAATAGAAATGGTAAACAACTACATCGACAAATACACTCTGGATTACCTTGACCCACTCCCACAAAACTGTCAATGCCCAACCATATATTTTCTCCCAGAAATACACAAAAAGAGCACCACCGGGAGAACCTTTTGTTGGACGACCAATCATAAGTGGTTGCACAAGCCCCACGGCAAAAATTTCAGAATACGTACACTCCTTCCTTCTACCTATAGTTACCACGCAACCCACATATGTCCGCGACACCGCAGACATCTTGCGTAAACTAGAAAGAAAAAACTTTCCACAAAACATACTGATCAAGTTGTTTCCATGTACACGAATATCCGACAAACGGATGCAATCAAATGTGTATAATGCAATGCCCTAAGCAACACCAAGCACAAATACTCTATCACAAAACCACCATCCATCTACACCCAAAAACTGTCAATGCCCAACCATTATTTTCTCCCAAAAATACACACAAAAAAGAAAACCCACGCAGTCCTTTGTTTGTAACAAAGGACTGCGTCCTTTGTTTGTAACAAAGGACTGCGTCCTTTGTTTGTAACAAAGGACTGCGTGGGTTTTCTTTTGTTAGATGTTCATAGTGTGACTACTACCGCCCGAGTGTTAGTATGAAGATAAAGGTGCAGCAGTTCCGTGCTATTTAGATTGTTTGGTAGGGCCGAGGGGAATGAACTAAAAAGTTCCGGAATGATGGAAATATAATAAACAGAAAATCTTAACGGGGCTGAATATGATATAGTATAATGGTGCTGAGGAGACCTTGTTAGGTGATTTGATTTAGATATGAAATAAAGAAAGGCCGTGATGATGATAATAGAACAAATAGCTCACGAGGCCCTGGTCTTTACGGCCGGGGAAAACGGAGATTGTCGTACTCTGGTGATTGATTGTCACACAGTTCACAAAGGTACTGAGACGCGCTCTAGATCTCCTGCGGGTTAGCTCCACTGGTAACACTCGACAAAAATTCAGGCTCATGTTTGCTTTGAGGCTGGACGTGAATCCCCGCCGAGACCCCAGCGATTCCCCTACCTCCGAGTCGACTTCAATTCAACGGACGACTTGTCTCAACGGAAGACTTGTCTCCACGGACGACTTCTTCCCATTTGACGCAAAGACGGCCGAGTTGTCTCAACGGTCGAGTTGTCTCAACGGTCGAGTTGTCTCAACGGTCGAGTTGTCTCAACGGTCGAGTTGTTTCGAGTCGAGTCGGCCAACAGTCGAGTTGTCCGAGCCCTGACGGTTTAATATAATGGAGAGGTATTTCTTGCATGTAACAAGTAATTTCCCGCACATCACACACCATCACCCAGGTTGCCTGCCCGGTCCCGCCCGGCACCTTTCCCGTCGTATCTCCCTCGGCCGCATCGATCGTCACTGTTGCAAGACGTCGCATGCGAACACGAGCGGTGAACACTGCAGCCGCTAGCGCATAGCCGGCTGGCCGGCCGGCCGAAAAGCAGAGCTAGCAGCTAATTCGATCGCGAACTTACCAGCGCCCCTTCGGCCAGTAGTATAGATAGCTACCAGACTATTGTGCAACTTCATGGCAGCTCTTTTTCGTATGTGCGCGTGCGTGAAGAGAAAATGTTCCTCATTTTCATACAGAATTAACGCATGCGCACTAGTTTCCCCCATTTTTCAAGGGGGAGATTTTACAAGATTCCCAAGACGTTGTTACTGGCGGTTCGTGGCTATTAATAGTTTGTCGTGATAACGCCCTCTCGCGGCGGCCGGTTATCGCGTATATACGTAACAACGTCTTGAACCAAGACTACCTTGACCCAACCGTGTTTGCTCACTGTGTGATAATGAGTATGCGCTATGGTAAACAGTCTTCTCTCATTGGATAATGAGATGAGATGAGATGACGCGCGCGCGCATCATATGCGTGTTTATATTTGAAGCCCGTGTTTCCTTCCTTTGGACTGTGTACGGGTACGTACGGGTACTGGTACGTATATCGTGCTAGTCTTGGTTCAAGACGTTGTTACGTATATACGCGATAACCGGCCGCCGCGAGAGGGCGTTATCACGACAAACTATTGAAGGGATACATTGCTTTGGATTTTGCGATTTGGGCTATAAAACTGAAATGGATATGGTTGGGAAGCTTTTTTAAAAGTAGAATATAAAGATTCACATAACTATCTCTTCAAATTGCGTGGTTTTTGTTTAATTTCGTGACAAATAACAGTCCGCCATTTTGTAGAACCAAATTTTTGACTCCACAAAATGGCGGACCGTGTTCACCAGTCGTATTTCCAGTCGCAGCTGGTTGAAGTACGTTCTGTTGATCCATTTTGAAGTACTGTGGTATACCCAGCACGATATGGGGCAGAGGGGTACCCCCCTTTTTGTCCCTATATACCCTATACACTCTCCAGACTATTGTTACCTAACACATCCCCCCTAGACTTCTGAAAAGAATTCCTGAGATTCCGGGAACACAACGACCAACACAAAAGAGGGGTGGTTCGCTTTGCCCCATATCGTGCATCATATGTATTTTGCGCATTGTTTATACGGTGTATTTACTACTGGAAATAAGTCTATGATTCGCGGGTCAGATGTCCGGGGTCAGAAGCAAATTTTTTGTTTTGTAATCAATCACTACTCACTACTCTCTTAATGTAAAAGAGTGAAAAACTCACTCTCAAAAAGAGTGAATCCCTTCTCAAACCACTCGAAAAGAGTGAATCTCTTATAAAAACCACTCGAAAAGAGTGAAAACCACTCGGAAAGAGTGAAATTTCCACTCTTTCTTGGAGCCATAATTTATATGGGACAACTCTTTTTCGAGTTGTCCCTTATATGGCTCCTCAAATGAGTGGAAATTTCACTCTTTTCGAGTGGTTTTCACTCTTTTCGAGTGGTTTTTTATAAGAGATTCACTCTTTTCGAGTGGTTTGTGAAGGGATTCACTCTTTTTGAGAGTGAGTTTTTCACTCTTTTACATTAAGAGAGTAATTACAACACATTATACGTGTTTTTGTGCATGAACAACTCTTATACAAGATAAGGAACATTTTCAAACAGAAAAATTATATGACATTTGAAGGCAATGTGTCCCTTTAAGCCACGAACCGCCAGTAACAACGTCTTGGGAATTCCCAAGACGTTGTTACTGGCGGTTCGTAGCTAGAATTTCGTGATAACGCCCTCTCGCGGCTGCCGGTTATCGCGTATATAAGTACGTAACAACGTCTTGAACCAAGACTACCTACTAACCCGCTCGGCGAGCTGCTAATAAAAGACCGTGCCACTCAGTTTGGCATAGTAGTGATCCTTCGTTTTGAACGCCCAATCGCCCAATGAGAAGCTCTACACCATAGGCCCCACCCAATTGTGACCGTTGTCTTTATTGAGCTTCATAAATATGCATGTTATACAAAAGAGCTTTTCCAAGAGACGCATGCACATGCCACCAGTCAATCTCGTACCACCGGTACTTACATTGTTCAACTGCAACGCGTAGCATTGTGTATCACAGATTAGGAATTGGGCGCGTAAAGAAATGTGATTTGAATATAGGTTTGGTTGAGTGGCTGTCGACACGAACCTGTTTATTTTCATTAGAGAAGAATAGACAAATAAGGTTTCACAGTTTAGGAGTGCAAGTTTTATCCGTTCTCAATTTAATCGTTATCCACAATTTGTTTTAAATTCATTGTTTAGTGGTATTTTTTTCTTTTATTTTGAATAAGATTGTCAACCAAAGCCGACTGCAGACAAATTATGCCACCAAAAACTAATTCAAGCAAAACAAGAGCAATTTACAAAAAAAGGAAACAAAAGGAAAGGAAAAAAAATAGAAGAATAAAAACAAGGACTGAAAAATAACCGCCTCAATTACAAAACTAATATAACTTTCTATTTTTAAATGGATGCTCACGGTGGCTTTAGTGTTTTTTTAAATGTATTTTCATTTGTTTCGTTTCTAGCTATATTTCTTTTTAACTAAAGAGCAGATGCAAATGTCATAATGCAAAAAATGTATGTGTGTCTCTGGGGCGGGGAGGGAGAGAGAGATGGGTCAGGCATATTAGGTCCGGCCTGACATCTGAACAATAGGCCTTTTCACACTAGACAAAATCTCGGGGGCGGCCCCGGGGCAACGCGGGGGTGAGAATGTGCGACGTTTCACACTAGCCATTTTCGCCCCGGGGCCACCCCCGAGATTGGTCTCGCCCCAGGGCGAACTCGCCCCTGCTCCAGGCCAGGGGTGAGATTTTTCAACCCGGGGCGAGATTTTTCAACCCGGGGCGAGACCGATCTCGGGGGTGGCCCCGGGGCGAAATGGCTAGTGTGAAACGTCGCCCCGCGTGCAGGGTTTCGTACAACCCGGTTGAGAAACAGGTGGTCTCGACAAAATAATTCCAAAGGTCCTGTCAAAGCGCGCGCTATTGTTAATTGTATACAGCTTGGCCGAAAGCTCAGCGCCATTATTCTGAAGCACAATATGTGGCAGAGGCACCCCCCCCCCCCCCCCCCCCCCCTCTTTTGTGCTGGTCATTGTGTTCCCGGAATCTCAGGAATTATTTTCAGCGAGGAGGAAGTTAGGAATTTACTGGCCATCTGGGGGTCGATTAAATAGAAACTAGTGTGAAACGCTCATGCCCAACCCCGGGGCGAGCTCGCCCCGGGGTTGGCTGAGGTAGGTTTGCGCGAAACGAGTGTGAAACGACGCGGGGTTGAACTCGGGGGTGAAGACGCCGGGGTGGCCACGGGGCGAGGGGTTCGGCGCTCTAGTGTGAAAAGGCCTTATGCCTGACCAGCAGGGTGGTTATGACCAAACCAAATGTCATCTCAATGTGAACAAAACACCTGAACACCATCAACGCACTGCTTTCTATGACCAAACAAAATCTCATCTCAATGTTAACACCAACCTGAATATCATCAACGCGCTATACATGCCTTCTCTAACCAAACCAAATCTCATTTGAATCTGAATATCATCAGTTCGGTGCTTTCTACGACCAAACCAAATCTCATTTGAATGTGAACACCAACCTGAATATCATCAGTTCGGTGCTTTCTATGACCAAACCAAATCTCATTTGAATCTGAATATCATCAGTTCGGCGCTTTCTATGACCAAACCAAATCTCATTTGAATGTGAACACCAACCTGAATATCATCAGTTCGGTGCAAATGAGATTTGGTTTGGTCATAGAAAGCACCGAACTGATGATATTCAGGTTGGTGTTCACATTCAAATGAGATTTGGTTTGGTCATAGAAAGCGCCGAACTGATGATATTCAGATTCAAATGAGATTTGGTTTGGTTAGAGAAAGCATGTATAGCGCGTTGATGATATTCAGGTTGGTGTTAACATTGAGATGAGATTTTGTTTGGTCATAGAAAGCAGTGCGTTGATGGTGTTCAGGTGTTTTGTTCACGTTGAGATGACATTTGGTTTGGTCATAACCACCCTGCTGGTCAGGCATAAGGCCTTTTCACACTAGAGCGCCGAACCCCTCGCCCCGGGGCCGCCCCGGCGTCTTCACCCCCGAGTTCAACCCCGCGTCGTTTCACACTCGTTTCGCGCAAACCTACCTCAGCCAACCGGGGCGAGCTCGCCCCGGGGTTGGGCATGAGCGTTTCACACTAGTTTGTATTTAATCGACCCCCAGATGGCCAGTAAATTCCTAACTTCCTCCTCGCTGAAAATAATTCCTGAGATTCCGGGAACACAATGACCAGCACAAAAGAGGGGGGGGGGGGTGCCTCTGCCACATATTGTGCTTCAGAATAATGGCGCTGAGCTTTCGGCCAAGCTGTATACAATTAACAATAGCGCGCGCTTTGACAGGACCTTAGGAATTATTTTGTCGAGACCACCTGTTTCTCAACCGGGTTGTACGAAACCCTGCACGCGGGGCGACGTTTCACACTAGCCATTTCGCCCCGGGGCCACCCCCGAGATCGGTCTCGCCCCGGGTTGAAAAATCTCACCCCTGGCCTGGAGCAGGGGTGAGTTCGCCCTGGGGCGAGACCAATCTCGGGGGTGGCCCAGGGGCGAAAATGGCTAGTGTGAAACGTCGCACATTCTCACCCCCGCGTTGCCCCGGGGCCGCCCCCGAGATTTTGTCTAGTGTGAAAAGGCCTATTGTTCAGATGTCAGGCCGGACCTAATATGCCTGACCCATCTCTCTCTCTCCCTCCCCGCCCCAGAGACACACATACACTTTTTGCATTATGACATTTGCATCTGCTCTTTAGTTAAAAAGAAATATAGCTAGAAACGAAACAAATGAAAATACATTTAAAAAAACACTAAAGCCACCGTGAGCATCCATTTAAAAATAGAAAGTTATATTAGTTTTGTAATTGAGGCGGTTATTTTTCAGTCCTTGTTTTTATTCTTCTATTTTTTTTCCTTTCCTTTTGTTTCCTTTTTTTTTTTAAATTGCTCTTGTTTTGCTTGAATTAGTTTTTGGTGGCATAATTTGTCTGCAGTCGGCTTTGGTTGACAATCTTATTCAAAATAAAAGAAAAAAATACCACTAAACAATGAATTTAAAACAAATTGTGGATAACGATTAAATTGAGAACGGATAAAACTTGCACTCCTAAACTGTGAAACCCTTTTTGTCTATTCTTCTCTAATGAAAATAAACAGGTTCGTGTCGACAGCCACTCAACCAAACCTATATTCAAATCACATTTCTTTACGCGCCCAATTCCTAATCTGTGATACACAATGCAACGCGTTGCAGTTGAACAATGTCAAGTACCGGTGGTACGAGATTGACTGGTGGCATGTGCATGCGTCTCTTGGAAAAGCTCTTTTGTATAACATGCATATTTATGAAGCTCAATAAGGACAACGGTCACAATTGGGTGGGGCCTATGGTGTAGAGCTTCTCATTGGGCGATAATGAGGTCCTTACGTCGCTACGGTCCTACGTACGTTCAAAACGAAGGATCACTATTCGGACCACCCCTGATCGCGTGTACATTTATATGTACATGTACACGGGTGCGTGCACGTCTTCCACGTACATGTACGTTCTTCCATACCTTATGAGGAAGGATTCTTCCTAAACCATGCAGGTAGGCCTAATTCATTGTAATTAGGACATGAGAAGGGCCATTTTGGGCGATTGTGTATCAAATTAGAGTCAATAGTATTTGTTCTCATTTCAAAGTGATTTATTCAACTGACCTAAAGCTAGTCCGAGTAACTTGGACCCTTTATCGCCTTTTTAAACATTTGGACATGATCTGGCGATGTCCAAATGTTAAAAACGGCGATAAAGGGTCCAAGTTACTCGGACTAACCTAAAGCAGACTTCTCTTAATTCTATTGACATCTTTTTTTCAAATTCACCTAGTCAGTTTATTCCCTTGTGGATTGTTTGACATCTTTTTTTGTTAATTTTAAACAGTTTATTGCGGTAGAAAATACAATTTTCTTACGGCAGTTTTGCCATGCAAATCACGGTTTTGCGTGTTTAATTACTATTTACATTTGGACTAGCCCAACAAATAGGGCTGTAAATGGTTCCTTTTTTAACTTGTGTCATTTTACTGTGAGTAAAATGACACAAGTTAAAAAAGGAACCATTTGTATGGCTATAATTTGGACATGATCTGGCAATAGATTGCCATGATCATGGACAAAAATGATGGAGGATGGCAAGGGTCGAAGTTCAATATTCGGACCATGGAGGAAGATTAAGCCCACAGTCCTCGGCGGCGATTTCTCGTCAATGGAAGGAAGAAAAAGTGACTTTGTACATGTTAATTATGGCATCCTGGGATTGTTTTTGAAAATGTGTGCTAATCTTAGTGTAATCACGGAGGAAGGAATTCTATAGTGGTGCATTTAAACTTAATAAGGCCAACTTCCTAATGATTAAATGACCCGGGCCGAATTTCATGGCTCTCCTTACCGTAAGCGAAAAATCCCCGCTTACTGTAACAGAAAATTCTGTGCTTATACGGCAAGCGTATTTCACGCGTTAGCGGGGAATTTTGGCTCCTGATGGGCATGCGTACATCCCGTAACTAAGGATTCTGTGCTTACAGGGTTAGCACAGAATTTGTTCGCTAGTGCTGTTAGCGCAAAATGGTGATCGTAATTAGCGCGGAAAGCTGTGGTTAGCAGAGCCATGAAATTGGGCCCCGGTAGGGAGTCCGGCATTTTTTTAAGCTATTTGTCACAAATTTGATATCACCTTGCGGGGTTGAGTCCTCCTTCGATCCCCTTGCCCAGATCCAGTGTAAATGTGGTGTTTGAAATATGGCGGACACAATAGGAGGCCGTTATTTGATTGGGGTAAACCTTTCTATTTATTTATGGCATAAAAGATTAACCAAATCTATTTTTAAATAGCGCCCTCCTATTGTGTCCGCCATATCACACAAATGCTAATCACCATCTTCTCCCAATATCGGGGGGGGGGGAGAAGGCGTGTCGCCCATTCCTAGTGTTTGTGTGTGGACCCCCACATGTTTGTTTCCCGTGCCTGTCGCTGTTTGCCTTTGAGAAAGAACTTTCGAAACATTAGGCTAGCTAATTTTGTTGATTTGTATATTTCAGGTCAATCCATTCTACTCTAGGAGATATATAGGTGGCTTTAATCAGAATTTTTGGTGACCAAGATTTGACAAGCCTAAAATGGTGCTGATTCCAAAAAAAGCAGTCTTATTAACCCCACTAAAGACATTTTGGCCATTTCGGCCACTTTTTGGCCACAAATGACAATTTCTGACCATATTTTGTCAAATAATCAGAATTGTTAGTGACCATGTTTTGACAAGCCTATCCTATGTAAAAAACAGGGTGCTGATTAAAACAAAAGCAGTCTTATTGACCGCACTCTTGACATTTTGGCCGTTTTGGCCACTTTTTTACAAAAAATTACAATTCTTACCATATTTTATCATATAATCAGAATTTTTGGTGACTGTTTTGACAAGCTTAACCCTGGTTCACAACACACTAATAGAAATGGTAAACAACTACATCGACAAATACACTCTGGATTACCTTGACCCACTCCCACAAAACTGTCAATGCCCAACCATATATTTTCTCCCAAAAATACACAAAAAGAGCACCACCGGGAGAACCTTTTGTTGGACGACCAATCATAAGTGGTTGCACAAGCCCCACGGCAAAAATTTCAGAATACGTACACTACTTCCTTCTACCTATAGTTACCACGCAACCCACATATGTCCGCGACACCGCAGACATCTTGCGTAAACTAGAAAGAAAAAACTTTCCACAAAACATACTGATCAAGTTGTTTCCATGTACACGAATATCCGACAAACGGATGCAATCAAAATGTGTATAATGCAATGCCCTAAGCAACACCAAGCACAAATACTCTATCACAAAACCACCATCCATCTACACCCAAAAACTTCTGGAGCTCATCCTAAACCGCAACTGTTTTCAATTCGGAAACAAGTTATTTCTCCAGAAAATTGGTTGTGCAATGGGCTCCACAGCAAGCCCAGAAATATTAGGCCGTGGGCCAAGGCCCAAAAAGAGCTTCTTTCGTAACGTACCTAAGGAGGATGATTTCTTTTTGGTTTGTTCAATAGAAATAAATATCAGATAGTATTTGGGTTGTTCTTAGTTGTGAATCTTGTTTGTTAATGAGCACAACACTCTCAAACTTTTGATTTAAATCGATTTCTTCTCACGGAAAGAGGCGGAAAAGTGACTAGTCTGGCGCAGTTCACCGTGTGTATGTGACGTCTGGGAGCCATACACTAGTCTCCATAGTACCGCGCCGTTGTTTACGTAAATTCAGCAACCGCAGGAGAGACTACGAGAGAGCGATGCATAAGAAAGCGGTTCTAACGTGGACTTCGGCGATATTTCTTACAATTGTCGACCTGACAGAGGAAAATTAAAACTTCAAAACACAAAATCTGGGACAGAATGTGTCATAGCTCTTGCAGGTTTCCTGAGTTTGAAAATATTTTCTTTAGAAATACGTCAAAACAACGAGTGTTTGAGGCCGTTTGTGTCATGTTTACTTCGTAGCTGGATGGGTGCACGTACAGTGTATGCACCCTCAATTTCAGGTCGCTGACGCAATACTTTCAAGCAAGGCTGTAACGAAGGTGAGGCTATTTCCCCCGTATATTATCGATAGATTGATGCAATGGTCAGGCATGTTTTGGTTGATTTTTCAAACTACATACAACGAAGACTCGGTCCCATGTATTCATGTGCATCATACATGTAGGCCTTTGGGCTTTGCAAGGGCCCTAACGTTATACAAGTTACAACTTACAAGGATTACTAGCAGAACTGCATTTTCGTCTGCAGGTCTAGTGTTGGTCGAGACTGCTGTCATGGTCATTATGGCAGTTTTCTTTTTAAAATGAAATGTTGGGAGGTTAGTATTTAGTTTATTTTGGGGTTTGTGGGGGGGGGGGTGGGGTGTTCTGTTGAGAAAAGGTCTTACACACTGTGTAAAGTCATCACTTTATGAATGTTTTGTTTTCAAGGGACACTAGTTGAATAGGAAAGAATGTAGTATTGAGACGCCATTGTGTATGTACAATGTCTATGGTGACTCATGACCATTTTTAGAAATTTTCTGTCCCAAATTCGTTTTTTTTCCTCTTCAACATATATCTGCAATGACTAACCATCATTGAAGTAAGATATGGTTTTAAAAAAAGTAGCGGCAGGACTTTGCATTCTTTCCGTTGAATATTTTAAATAATTCCAAAAACAATAAGCCAAACTGTTGCGCCCTTTAACCACCCCGCCCCTAAAAAAACCCACATTGGTTGGGTTGATTTTGCACAACATAACATGTTCCAGCAAGTTATTTCCAATAAATTTTCCTGACAAGTTCAACATTTTCCAATACATTTCGTTAATTGGCCTTTATCAGGAGTTTCAGGACATCCTGGAGATATTAGCAAACTATATCAACATCTGAGAGAAGGACCCAATCATCTTGAATATTCATTTTACATGTACATGTATTTATAATTGTTTTCCTTTTTTTTCAGCACAAGGGGTCTACCACCAGTCACTGAAGGACAAAGGATCTTTCAAAAGGGCCCATAGAAATTTCACCAGCATGATCAACGCAGAAAAAACTTTTGTGCACGCCTTTTTGTGCATGCCCTGTTGGACTTCACCAAGGACTGGATCGACTGGGCACTCCATTTATTCATCAAGGAAGAAAGGCAACCTGATTTTACCGTGACCTTATTTTTTAAGTCCAGGCAATTAGTTTGGCTTTCTATGTTGCATGTTGTGCTTATGCCTTGTTAAATTTCACTGACGAGGCGGCCCTGATGAAGCTATTTGGATTTTCAGCAGACATTGGAGCTAAAGTAATTTTCCTTCGAGAAAGTGTCTTCCATTACTTAACGTGACCAAATGCAAGTACTACTAAGGGATCTCTTTCTTAATATGCCATCAACCATTAGTAATTTAAGGCCACTCATTCTTCAGTCTTGTTCCTTGATGGACAATACAATGTGTGATATTCACTCAAAGTTTTAAATATCGGTGACTGTTTTATAACTTAATTATGCCATTCTTCAACTGGAACTGTAAGGTCTGAGAAGAACAGTAGACTGTGGCCATCTATTTTTTTAAATTAATGTTGCAAGATAACGGTCAGTGCCCAATTTATTTTTCAATAACTGTTGGACGTGAATTTTCAATTCAAGACTGAAAGGAGTAAACAATTCTGAATTAATAATTTCAATGGCTAAAATCACTTTCCAAGGTGTTGTACTTTGCAATTCTTGTTTTAGTAAGTACATGTATTAATAACGAATGAAAAAAGAAATTGCTGACAAAAGTTAACATGTTTTTTATATATTAACAAATTTATTCTTGTCCATTCCATGATCAGCATGTGAAATTTGAGAAATTACACTGATGGATTCTATTTTTGTAGATATTCTTGAAATGATAAAAAGGAAAAATTATACTCAATCTAACACTCTTGCAATACAGGTGTAATTTTACAAGGGGTGATTAGTCTGTCTGGAAACACCCCCCTCCCCCCCAACAAACGTTTTTGTTCAGGGTACTGAACAATTTTGTTTCTAATGCAATGGTTTTAAAAAGTTAATTTAAGAACAATTTGAACTACTTTAAAGGTTTAGCGTACTTGTTCATCATGCATGCTGCTCTATAGCAAATGACGAGTTTCATTAGAATACTTCAAACTTAGGTTGCCTTTTTAAAATGAGGTAGAATGACAGGGAACAGGTGTGTACATCTGTATACTGATAAGACTACTATAAACAATAAATACCTCAGGAATATTCTGATATGAAGCACAAGTTCAATACATATTTGCTTTCTTTTTAAATACATTGAACTACACTAAAAACACAGAAAGCATCTTTAACTAGTAAAGACAATTAAGATGAACATAAGGATTACTAGAACAGCTCAGTCTCACTTAAATGTTTGCTTTGGTTCTCATAATGAGCTAATATAGCTTGTAGTACTAGTAGTAAAAATGAAAATGTGCACCCATAATATTTAACCCAGATTCCTCGTAAAAACGTATGGGCCACCACGAGCTATAATTTATAAACGTTGTCTGGCATGGTTTCATTAATATTAATTGTATTTTATTCTTTTTTATTTTTTTATTTTTTTTGGGGGGGGGGTTGGTTCTGTACTCGTTCCTTCTGACCTGATTTTCATAAAATTCTTTGAAAAAATACATGTCTTTGGAATTATGCGTAAATTGTTCAATATCGTGAACAGGTTTAAAATTGATTTGTTCGGATAAAGCTACCGCCCTTCCCCCATACAAGTATGCCTTAATTTTACTTACTACTGAATGAAGTCTTTATATCTTGTTAACAAATAATATTACTAGTCGAGATGCCTGGCTTACAATTTTAATAAAGTAATGAAATAAGTGAGATTACACAGCATTCCCAATGAAACCATGAATGATGAAAACCAGCGCTTGTTAACGCGGCCGCGGATAAACATCCGCAGTCGCCGCTACTGCACGAGCGATCTCGGTGAAATTGCTGTCCAGTTGTTCCCCCTTTGCACACAGTGTGTCACCTTGTTCCATGACGTTTCAGTATTAGGGGAACACTTTTTCCTTTGGCAGATTGTGCAACATGTATTATGCTCCGAAATCACGAATGCATGTCATGTCCGTCCCCTCCGGACGTCGCCATCTTGGATTGCGCAACATCTTGTTACCAGACGCTCCAATACATTAACATTGATCGATAGCAGAGGGACTCGACATTTTTTGACAGCCACGTACTCCAAAAAATAGAGCTTTGAAGGAATTCTATTTGCCCGAACTTTTTACTACTACATAAAAGCAAACAAAACAAGACAAAAAGAACAAGGTTCACACAATTCAGTCTATTTTTGGCTTCGTTTTAATATGATTTGCAGGTATATTGCCGAGGTACGTTACGAAAATTAAAAACTAAAGCACTTTTTGCGACTCGGCCCACGGCCTATATGTGAATATCACCCTGCATGATTTCGAGAAAAAAGAATACAAAAAGCGGAAAACATCCTCACATGGTGGCGCTATACAGAGATGGATATACTGAATAATACTGGTCATCTATAACGGAACTCTGGAAGAATTCCAGAACCTCATGAATAAGATGCACCCCACCCTGAAATTCACATACGAAGCCTCTGCATCATCAATCAACTACCTTGACTTCAAACGATTTTTAAAGTAAACAAAGAAACTGGCAGGAGCGGGATTCGAACCTGCGACCTCCGGAATACCGTACCGGCGCTCTACCAACTGAGCTGCTTTACTCTTGCCCTATATGTTGGCGGTCTCCCAAATTGTCAGTATCTTTGTTCGGGTGGGCGCTAGTCAGAAGTCATAAACCCAGAATGCCGTGTATCCAGGGATCACACCCAATTTTACGATACAACCTGGGAAGCGACATTGTGGGATCACTCAATGAGGATACGATTTTTAAACTTATAATTCGTCAAACAATATACAAGGGGCGCTGTCTATGGACAAAAAGGGGGTACCCCTCTGCCCCATATCGTGCTGGGTATACAAATACTGTAAAAGTGATAAAGCGTTTACAAAGGTTCGCTGTGTATATACAATGCAGTGACTATTACACTGTTATTTTACAACGAACATGTCTGTTGAGGTACAATAAAAACTTATTAAGTAGATCTACTGTCCACAAAAGTAGCCCTTGTGGTGCCAATTGACTTACGAAACCACTGTAAATATTTTTTTATACAGCAAAATTTCTAACAGTGTAGGACCAACTCAGTTCAGTGTGGTGCCTATTGTTTGTGTAGGGAACCGCCCGCGAGTGAGTGCGACCTAATATTGTTCTCCCGTATACACGGCGACGTCTTGCTCATTTGCATATTATCATGTAACATTACTGCATTGTTGATTGACCTTTGTGATCCCTGCACAGAGACGGGTTGCAAGTATTCCGTAACTAAATAAGTAGTTCGAACTTTGTTTTGTAAACAGCGAATCCAGCTTACAAACGTGCTTTACTATTTCATAGCTTATAGAGAAATAGTATTCGGTAAATGTATATTGTAACAGTTGAAGGACATTGTCTGGATTTGCAATAAGGAGTTTTTTCAATGGATTATGAATATGCAGACATGTGATTTTTCAGTGATACGACACGGACTGAACTTTCTTCGGTCTCTTTTCCCGAGACGACGTTGAGGAGCACACAGACAATAATTTTGCTGTCATTTTCGTCCCTTTTTCGGCGTGTGCATGGCTTGGCCATGGTGCAGTTGTGCATTTTGTGTTAGAGCACTTTACCAGGAACCCCCAGCAATGGGGGTTTCTTTCAAGCTCCGTTTCTTGAAGCCTTGGTTTCAACTGGTGGTTCAAGTTTAGTTTCTTCCCTAAGGGTTTCCTTCTTCGCTGGGTTTGAGTAGCTGATTTCTGTAGATGATTTTGCGAGAAATAGAGTTCAAATCAAGAATTATAGCTATCCTGTGTTCTTCAAGTGGTTTTCCTTTTCCTGTTTTGGTGCTCGTCCTATTTTAAGAATGGGGCCGACTCTCCTTATGGCGTACCCCCACATTTGCATTTACACTTGGTTGTGCAGCCCATTCTTGGCATACCCCCCCCCCCCCCCCCCCCCCCCCCAATCAATGACAGCTGGACACAAGGGGTTAATATAAAGAGGATTACTGGAATAACCTCAAGAGCCGGTGAATACTTGTAGATTGGACAGATTTCACTTGAAACATTCAAATTAAAACTGTTTGTCTTTCAACAGATGATCATGATTGGTACATTTGCAAACATCACTTTGGCAAGATTTGCCTTGTCATCAATAGTTAGACCTATCCAAAGAGTCGGCGCTGCAAGAAACACTTTCAGCTCTACAAAACTGCTGACCTGTAGTTCCAGTCGGCTAAATCCACCTGTGGTGCAGTCGGGCCAATATCGGAGCCACCTTTTGAGCTCGTTGATCAGACCCTACTCATCAGTCCAAACCACCAAGGTATTCTTTGCCCCACCGGAGTCACTGGAAATCCACAGGGAAGGACTGTCGGAGGATCATGCCAAGAATGATATCAAGACCCTAGAAGACGTCCGAGTGGACTCTGGAAGCAAGCAACTTGTCCTGTCGTGGGGAGGTGGGGAGAGTTGGATCTTTCCCTTCATCTGGCTCCGGGACAACTGCCGCTGCCCCAAGTGCTTCCATCCTGTAGCCTTGGCTCGTTTAACACATGTTCACCAGCTGGACGTCGACATCACTGCCAGCTCGGCCGAAATATCTTCCAGTGATGAGAGTGTTATCATCCACTGGGAAGATGGGCACAAGAGCCAGTTTCCTATTTACTGGCTGAGAGCGTACCGCTTCAGCGACTCCCAGGATGACCCACTTCTGAATCCCAAGTTCCGTTTCTGGGGTGCTGACATTGACCTGCCTCGGTTTGATTTCAATGAGTTGCTCGTGGAGGATCAAGCTTTGTACGACTGGCTGGCTGAGCTGGTATCCCGTGGCATTGCTGTGGTAAAGAATACCCCGGGGGAAGTTGGCCAGCTGCACAGGCTGGGACAACGAGTGTCTTTCATGCGGTCTACTAACTATGGGTAACGTTGGCAGTACAGTGATTTTTAATGTATAATTTAGAAGTCTTTGAAGGGACCACGTAATAAGATGTTTATGACATGAATATACATGTACATGTATGATTTTCAATATTAATGTACATTTAACGGTGTTTGAACATTTTTGGGCCTTATGTTTGCACATTTTCATATTCACGAGTGAAAGCATGATGTCAGGCACAAATAGAACCCCTTGCGTACGGATGACGGAATTTGGCGCAAAAATAGTGCCACCAGGCCGGATGACGCATTTGGCCGCTGTTGGTGCAGTTTCAATCCATTGTTGGATTAAACAGTGCCAACAGGCCGGATGACGCCATTGGCCGCTATTTGTGCAGTTTCAATCCATTGTTGGATTATTGTGTATATGTTACGCTTGACTGTACAAACACATTCTAGCGGTTCGCTTGGCTGCCAGAGCCGCCGCGGCACCCCGACATCTCCCGTAAAATACCGTACTCAAGGGGTTTAACAGTAGGGCGTCAATAGAACATGTACATGCATTATACAAAAACAGTCACCTTTTTACTTTTTTGGTAGAACGTTCCATGGTTTAGTTCATTTCCATATTTAACCCTAACCCCTTGGGTAACTTTCCTGAATCCGCCAAAATCCACCTATTTTGTCATTCACAAAAAGTTGTTTTTGGTGACTGCTCAATATGGAGGTATCCTGAATCCATCGAAATCCTGCAGTACCGCTAGGCTTGCAATCCTCAATCCATCAAAACCCCCCAGGTTTCAATATGGAGGTATCCTGAATCCGCCGAAATCCTCAAACAGGGGAAGGATTTTGATGGATTCAGGTAGGTTATAAAAATATCTTTAAAAAAAAGAAGACATTTCTAACCATCATTATTAAAACAGTTCTGATGGGTATTATGCTCTTAAAGTTTAACAAAGAATACCTTCTGTTAATAGCAAACCAAAAACTTTAAGAAATGAAATTTTCACCCTTTTGTTCATTTGGAATGAAAATTTAAACATAAATCGTGTTCCTAAGTTGTATGCAGCGGTCTGAGCAGGAATTTCATCAGAGTGGGGAAACATTCAAAATGGAAACTTTTCAGGAGGTTAAGGGTGGGGGACTTTTCTGTGCAGACGGGAACCATGGCTGATTTTGAAGAACAAGTTGTGTGTCATACTGCAGTATAAATTGCAACTCTTTACGTAGTACATGTATTCCAAGGTTTTGTTGAGTTAATATACATTTGTAAATTTCATACTGATTAAGATCATTTGACCAAAGTTCACTATAGTTGTGGAATTTCCAACTTGAAGAATATTTAACCCTAACGTCCTCGGCATTCACTTGGGGTACAGTACACTGTACTACAAAATACTACTCAATTCTCATAGGCCAGTGTAGTAATAGTACTGCATACTACAGTTTACTCAAGTAGTATTTTGTAGTATTCGGTAACGTTAGGGTTAAAGGACAGTCTTTCATACAAGAGCAGAATTCTGTCGGCGCGGCACAACAAATTCTCATTGTCGGTCATTTTTCAGCATGGCGGGCCCAGCATACTGTTTCATTACTGTGGAGGAAATTCTCAGTTTTGGGGGGGAGTGCCGCACTGCCCGGTCAGACCACTGTTTTTGTGTTGTAAGACACGGTTACTGGGATAAAGTAAGTATAACAGGTTGGTACCTCATAAGAAATGTCTAACAACTCCCCTGACAATCTGATAGAAGTTTGATGAGATTTGAAGGTTTGCATGGTGAAAGGCAAGAACCGGAGGGAACTCAACATTTCAGACAGTATGCTCAGCCCGTCGTCAGGAGACTGATAGAAGTTCATCACACTATTTCAGCAGCAGCTCAAAACACATCTCTTCATTCATGCTTTCCAAGTTTCCATCCCCACCAATAATTTTGAGGTTACTTTTTCTTTACTTCATCTAGACCGGCGCCTTGGAATGCTTGCAAATTGAATGCACCTTGCAAGTGCAGTTCATCTTTATTAATAGGGGTCTGTACATGTAGGTCTGAAAATTTGGGATAATTTCTCTGGATTCGGCTAACCCTAACTCTCTACATGTACATGTACATGTACATCATTTTTTCCTCCAAGTAACCTAAATCCTCTGATTTCAAAGTGTTCAAGCTGCATGTAACCTGAATCCTCCAAAATCCTCTGATGGGGACCATTGCATGAATCCTCCAAAATCCTCTAGGGGTTTTCGTAAACACCCCAGTAACCTCAATCCTCCGAAATCGTCCAGCATCAGATTGGGCCTGATGACCTGGATGACCTGATTTTCCTCCAGAGGTAAAAATCCCCTTATGCCCTCAATCCTGCAAATTCCTCCATTTGGCAAAGAGGATTTCGGAGGATTTGGGAAGGTTAGTGTTAAAGAATTATCCTCTATTTTGATCTGGGCCCAGGAAAATGGTAAGGGTGGTAGGATTGCAAATTCAAAATATTGCCAAGACTACAAAATGAAGCTAATAAGGGGAAGGATAAAGGGAGAGACCAGATGAAGAAAAACAAAGCCAGTGGACTATCCGGGGGGTGGTGGGGGAACTCCTTACTCCCACTTGTTAAACATTTTGCACAGACAGAAATTTAAAAGACTATTTCTCTGTATGGTACTTCCTCCCCATAAAAACAATTTCAAACAGAATCCCAAACAAACAAATAAATGTAATTTCGTTCGGTTGAGTGGCGAATTAGAACGAAATTAAGTTCTTAATGGTCAATTATCACTCCGCGCTTCGCGGAGCGATACGGAAGTGCCGGGGCACAATATAGCCATCTGCGTACAGACAGGCAACACGTATATTTGAAGGCACACGTAACAAAGCATTTCGATACTTGCCTACCCATGGATGCCACCGAATCCACAGAGCGCATACTACATGCATTCCAGACCACCACTAATGAGATTCAACAGACATTCAGAGATTCATGTGCCTCGCTGCGAGCTGAAATGCTCAGCACCCAAAGAGAGTCGATGCAAGCCATGAACGATAAAATAAAGACTTCAACATCGACGAAGTGGAAAAGAGACGGAAATCAAAATCAATTTGAATTCAACCGTGATGTCCTCGATTTCATGGTTAAAGCGTCCGAGGCGTGCAAGTCGGGAGACTTGCCAGCAGCCAGCACGAATATCGACGCGGCGATCCACAAGATGTCAACCAGGCAAAAGCTCATTCGCCTGGCTGACTCCAGCGAAGGGGGTTGGCAGACTGTTAGAGAGTACGAGACGAACGACCTAGCTTCCGACTCTGAGGACGAAAAACGAATCAACAGGGCCGATGCCAGAGCCGTCAGAAAGATGAAAAGAACGAAGACGGCCCGGGGAAGCAGTCGTTTTCGTCCCTACACCACTTCCTTTACCGCTCCTCAACGCATCACACCCAACGTCGCTGCCAGCACCAGATTCCAGTCATTCTCAAGACCAGGTGCGTGCTTTTCATGCGGCGCCAGTGGACACTGGAGGAAGGAATGTCCCTTCTCACAGCCAGGCCGACACAACGCACCGGCCACATCGACCGTCATCACATCCGCCAGAGACAGCCGACGCACATAAAGCGGAAACGTTCCAAGATAAGTACAGAGAATGTAACTTAGTGGAAGATGGGTTTGAATGGGAACAGCGTGACAGTGCGAAGGTTTTGAAAGGGAGGTTAAAGAAACATACCAAATTCTGGCAAGACAACTGTAGTAATCAGTTCATCTTCGACACTGTAACTTCTGGCTATTCAATTCCATTCCATACCCTCCCACAACCTATGTTTTCAAAGAATAATCGATCGTCCTGTAAGCATTCCGCATTTGTAGCAGAAGCTATTTCCCAACTACTCAGAGTAGGCAGTATTGTACAATGCAATGAAAAACCGCATGTAGTGAGCCCTTTATCGGTTGCAGTGCAATCAAGTGGCAAGAAAAGGCTCATTTTGGATTTGCATACGGTCAATTATCACATATGGAAGCAATCTGTCAAATATGAAGACCTTAAAACGGCCAGTAATTATCTCAGACAGGGGAAGTATATGTTCTCTTTTGACCTGCATAGTGGGTACCATCACATTGACATGCTGCCTGATCACACCCAATACCTCGGCTTTGCCTGGAACAACGTATACTACAAATTCCTAGTATTACCTTTTGGCCTAACATCGGCACCTTACATTTTTACTAAGATAATGAGAGTTCTAGTAAAGAAATGGAGAAACGAAGGCAAAGAAATAATAGTGTATCTGGATGACGGTTTGGGTATAGCGTCATCCCTTGCAGAAGCACAGAATCATTCACACGCAATTTGCAATGATTTGAACGAGGCAGGGTTCATTATCAATAGAGAGAAATCACAATGGGAACCAAAACTCTCTTGTCAATGGCTAGGGTTTCAGTTGGACACAGCAAACGGCCTCGTTTGCCCACTAAAGCACAAAATCCAACGTATCGTTACAACTTCCGTTCAGTACGCTCAATACAAGATACTACAGGTCAAACTCATTGCTAGCCTGGTCGGCCAAATAATAGCCATGACACCCGCACTAGGTAATATCACACGGTTGATGACTAGATCTATGCTTTGCGTCATACAATCTGCACCATCGTGGGATACCGATGTACCGTTATCGGAAGAATCCAAACACGAACTCAAATTTTGGGGCTCAAACCTATCCAATTTGAAACCCGTACCAATGAAAAGTGATGTCATGTATCACAAAGTTGTATATTCAGATGCTAGTAACGTTGGCGGAGCCGGATACGTAGTTGGTGTAAGCAAAGCAGTTGCACACGGAGCTTGGGATTGCTATGAAAAGCTAAAGAGCAGTACCTGGAAAGAATTGGAAGCTGTTCGCATAGTCTTAGAAAGTTTTGTACCTATATTGACCGGAAACAATATAAAATGGTTCAGACAGTCAGAACGTTGCAAAAATTATTGAAAGTGGACGCGGAAAACCTGACCTTCAAAGAATTGCACGATCAATTTACTCTACATGCGTCACACATGGCATTGGCCTGAAAATTGAATGATTCCACGTTCTCAAAACGAAAAGGCCGATGTGTTAAGTCGTATTGTGGATTACGACGATTGGGCAATTTCAGCCAAAATCTTTAGCCACCTGGACACACTATGGGGGCCTCACTCCATAGACAGATTTGCTAGTTATCAAAACAACAAAACCCTTCGTTTCAATTCCAGATTCTGGAACCCAAATTCCGAAAACATCGACGCATTCACAGAAAATTGGTCAGGTGAAAACAATTGGCTGGTCCCACCGATTTCCATTATTGCCAAGACAATTCTACATTTAAAGTTTAGCAAAGCCGTGGGTACTTTGATAATGCCATACTGGCCCTCGGCGCCATATTGGCCACTATTAATACAGTCACATGACGGGTCCTTCATACCTCAAGTAATGGACAGTAGAGAATTTCCAGCGTCCTATGATTCATTTGTGTGTGGTGCGAGCGGGCGGCCACTCTTTAAAGAGAAATTCCCAAAGTTCAGTATGCTAGCATTACGTCTATCATACATTTAGACGTGAATGGAAAGCAAGCGATATGCTAATAGCAGGCGGCTGAGCAAGCTTTTAGAATTCTTGAATGGTCAAAGCGGGCTGTGGAGCCTTTAGAATACTTCAATGGTTAACAGGCAGGCTGTAGAACCTTTATAATACTAGAAATGTTAACAGGCAGGCTGTAGAGCCTTTATAATACTATAATTGTTAACGGGCAGGCTGCGGAGCCTTTATAATACTAGATTGGTTAACAGGCAGGCTGTAGAGCCTTTATAATACTAGATTGGTTAACGGGCAAGCCGTAGAGCTTAACGAATATTTAATGATTAACAGTGAGGCTGTTGAGCCGCGACAATTCTTTCATGTAGTTATCAAGCAGGCTGTATAGCCCCTGCAGAATAAGCGGCTGATTCTAATTTTATAGAGCTGACTTCTTGTGATACTTGCTGTACATATTTTTTCCCAGGGACCGTGGCAAAATGCGGGTAACATAGAGGACCCGGTGATGAAGGAGCTATTTGACAAGCTACCGGGGGTCGTCATTCAAGACAGAGCAGGAACTACAACCACGACATACATAAACGGCTTCCGGAGATGGAGAAGGTGGGCACAAGCAAGGACTCAGCCGATTGCCGTGCTACCAGCTTCGCCACTGCACGTCGCACTGTACCTAATGAGCATCATGCAATCTTCGAACACAGTATCTCCGGTGACAACAGCGTTTTACAGCATAGCCTGGGTTCATCGGATTGCTTCATTACCGTCTCCTACAGACAGCCCACTGCCAAGGTCAATTCTAGAAGCAGCCAAAAGAACAACCGGCAAAGCACACAAGAAAAAGGAGCCTATTACCCCAGACATGATAAAGGATCTTTGCGAGAAACACCCCCCAGAAACGGCAAATCTCTATGACGTTAGAACTCTGGCTTTTATAACCATAGGGTATGCAGGGTTCCTGAGATTCAGCGAACTGAAAAACATCAGATTCTCTGACATTTTCATTTTTGATACTCACGCCACAATCTTCATAGAGAAGAGCAAAACTGACAGGTACAGAGACGGGGCGTGGGCTGTTATAAGCCGAACAGGTGGAACCACATGCCCTATCAAGATATTGGAAAGATACTTAAAACTGTGTGGTTTTTCCCCAAACTCAGAGGAATTCATTTTTCGCGCCGTTAATAAACCTAAGTCTGGCTTCCAGCTCAGAGCAGAGAACACACCGATCTCTTACTCCAGAATGAGAGAAGTGCTTAGAGATGTATTAAAGGACATTGTGCCCGATGTGGATATATATGGCCTTCACAGCCTGCGTTCAGGAGGCGCTACCCAAGCTGCCAAAGGAGGCATTCCCGATAGGTTAATCAAAAAGCATGGTCGCTGGGTATCAGATACGGCCAAGGATATGTACGTTAGGGAAGCTTTGCACGAAAAATTGCAAGTTTCACAGTCCCTCGGTCTATAACCGAGTACCAATAAATGAACAAATTTTAAATACATTTTTCATTGTTTTTATTTATTATCGCCCATCAGTGTATTCATACACCCATTTCTCACTTAAACAAGTTTCGATATCATTACCAAGGAGAATCTTAAGACGATAATATAATTATTACGACCAATTGTTATCCCGTTCTTTACATTCTGTATGCTTGTCGGTCAACCTCCCAAAGTTGTAATTACTGGAGTGATGTGCAGTAATTAAGAAATGTAATTTCGTTCGGTTGAGTGGCGAATTAGAACGAAATTAAGTTCTTAATGGTCAATTATCACTCCGCGCTTCGCGGAGCGATACGGAAGTGCTGGGGCACTTGGTGTATATAAAGGAAAGGCGTGGCACAATATAGCCATCTGCGTACCGACAGGCAACACGTATATTTATATATATAAAAAGCCTAGTACATGGGGTTTTTGCTTATCAGTATCATTTTGCGGGGTTTTTTCCAGAAATGGTTTTTTTGACCCTGTAAATATATCGATGAAGCTCTTACTCGCATGTAGGCTTGAATATGTGTAAATATTGAATTAATCAGACTACCGTAAACCCAAGTGTATTATCGATACAATAAGGATTAACTATAGAATCCAGTTTAGACTCGTAGTCTACATCGGTATTATACCAGATAGCATGTAAACATTTCAACTTGAGTTTAATGTGCTTTACTATTTAACACACCACTTCATTATACAAATGTATGTAAAATTGTACAGAAAAGGAAAACAAGAAAACATAAAAGATAAACGAGAAGAGAAAAGAAAAGACAAGAATGGTATACAATAAAAGGGCTGGTTTGCTTGTCGGTCAACCTCCCAAAGTTGTAATTACTGGAGTGATGTGCAGTAATTAAGAACTAGTGCAGCTGATGCACTGGAAGCCAAGAACAGTTTGCATTATAAGTATTTGTTTTGTTATCAGACCAACCTTCCAAGTGAAGAGCAAACTTGACCCGAGTAATGCAGCGTACACAAGTGGTGCCTTGGCCTTGCACACAGACCTAGCGTACTACATTCGACAACCAGGGGTGAGACACCTAAAGATAAGAATTTCTGTTCCAAGTTTTGTTTGTGTTATGTACATTGCCCACCAACTGCGTTAGCTTGCGAAACTCCTTGCGCCATATTGCGAAGCCAAAAATAGCGCAAGTAGCGCAGCAGTTGGCAAGCCTTTGTCAAAGCTCATTTGAACAGCTTGTGATTGGTATTTGGACTGGAGGGCTTGTGATGGACTTGCACGGACTTGTGATGGACTGGAATACAACCCTGGAATACATACCTGCCTTTTGAAGTTGTTGGAGTATGAATATATGACCCCATGTTTTGAGAAAATGAAGCTCAAAGTTATCGACTAGTGCACACTATAACCCGAGTTCACAAAATAAATCACCCCCACAAAAAGAATTATTTTGAGATTGAATTTGGTTTTAAAACTTTGGGATGTGAAAGAACAGGGATGTTAATTTAAAGATAAACAAATTGTATTTCTGCTTGTAACTTAGAAAGCCATATTGCAACTGTCTGCTCGTTTCGTGCTGCCGGGTCACAATGTGTGGGAAAAAGCTATTAAAACTGGATATTTTATTGCATAGTTCCTTTCAATAAGGCTCACCCACTGATCCATCACTATCAGTTTATGAGGTCAGGAAAGAGATTGAGGGTCCTCAGATGTCGTACGAGTCAATATTTGAATTCTTTTGTGCCATACTCTGTCAGAGCATTTAATCTTTCCAACTGTTAATTCAGTCATGAGTGTATAAATGGTCAATGTACAAATACAGTGGAACGCCGCTATAATGTACATGTACATTGCGCGTGCGGGATCCACAGATTTTGTTCGGTATACAGCGGCGGATCTACGGGGGGGGGGTTTAAACCCCCCCCCCCCCTTTGGCTGAAAAAAAAAAAAAAACCAGTGTCGGGTGTCGAAAATTCGGCACGCTGGGGTGTGTAGTCCAATCACCTCAGGTAACCCCCCCCCCCCCTTAGTTAAAACCTAGATCCGCCCCTGGTATAGCGATCGTTCGGTATAGTGATTTTCAACCGCCGGTTACTTAAGGACGACTTTAAACATGTGTCGGTCATTGAATTACTTAAACATGTTCATACTTTCTAAGCTTACCGAATTCTAAAGCAACAGTTTGCTTTTCCCTTCTATTCCTTGGGGAAGTAATAGCCACCTGTCACTCTTCAACATAAAGCTGCGGCCGTTTGCGAATTACAAACAGCCCAAATGCCCAGTACATTTTTTTAAAAATCCGTTGCCTTTTTTCAACAACAATGTTCGGTAAGTTTTGTACGCAACATTTGGGAGCCAAGGATGGTGTTCGGTACAGCCGAATGTTCGGTATAGCGGTGTTCGGGATGGCGGCATTCCTCTGTAGTGGCATGGGGGAGGAGGATAGGAAATGGAACACTCTAAAGTATATGTACATATATTTGATTTGTTTGTTTTTTGTTTAAATTGTTTGATGTTGAACTAATTTTTACTGTTTGTGTTTTTACAGCAGACATGTAAATTTTCCCTTTTATTCTTGAAAATGGATAATGGAAAATTTAATTTAAATGAATTGAGTCACGAAAAACAGTCTTTGAAATCACGAAAAACAGTGTCTGTATTTGGGTTGCTATTTATTTGTGTACACCAGATCCAGATGCTGCACTGTATAGAGCAAGCAGAAGGGATCGGCGGTGAGAATCTCTTCTCTGATGGCTTCAAGGTTGCCAATGATCTGAAGCAAATTTACCCGGATACATTTCGCCTCCTGACGACTGTTCAGTTTGAATTCTTTGACGTGGGCAAAGATCACTACGGTGGCTTCTACCAGCATGCCCGGCATCCGACCATTGAGTAAGAGTGAAACGCTACATCGCATTCCGATTTTAATAACAGATCAGTGTTGTAGTCAAGGCCACAACCTCCGAGGCCGAGGCCGAGGCCACAACGTCCAAGGCCGAGGCCACAACGTCCAAGGCCGAGGCCACAACGTCCAAGGCCGAGGCCACAACGTCCAAGGCCGAGGCCGAGGCCACATCCTCCGAGGCCGAGGCCAGCTATTAATCACGTAGGCCTAATGATCCACTCAATCAAGGTTATGATTTTGTTGGATTTTTAAAGGTTTTTAACCCCTTGACCTCGGGTATCATATCGTCACAGTTTTCACGAACAGACGAAATTTGCCTCTCCGCACTAAACAAAAAGTTACAAGAAAATCAGGATTTAAGCTGCTTACTTTTTAAATTGAAGATATTACCTGCATTTATACCACATGTTGATTCATTGTTGACACTATGTTAAAGTTCAGTTCTCGGTCTTTTGTATTGACACATTGTAGGTTTGCACAACATTGCATGTATCGATATTGGGTTTTAGTGTGGTCCGGGTTATTCCAGCTTTCGATATGCGATCATTACAACATTGCCACATAACGCTGGTGTTCTTGTGGTATAATAAGTTTTCTACATGTTTTCAGAAACTGTTAGACGAATATGCCTGATAATTATAATGCCATGTTTTCTTTTAATTTTGGATGATCCGTCCTATTTACCAACTAGGGTCCTATTAGCCTAAAAACTGCCCTTTAGTTCACCAGTCTTTATCAGTCTTTAGGCATTTGCTTCAATATAGTGTGTTTTCCTTTTGCACAGAAGCTTATGCTGTGGGGTATTTTGCAACTAAATAATGTTGTCAATAATAAGTAACTCACTATACCTAAACTATAACTAGAATTCTGCAGTAAAATCCACATGCTGTGCTTGGGGCTGTCAGAAAACAATATTGAGTTTTGTTTTTAGGGAATCAAGTTTAAATATTGCTGATGATAGTTTTGTATTTTACTTTGGGTGTGGCAGTGTGCGACTTTCAACATTGAGAATTAATCCTTCAGTGGTAGTTAAGTAATTCAGTGTATATTTGGGTAAATAAGTTGCGTTACTTTTTTGTCGATGGTAACAATTATGTATCCATTATATTAACACATTTCGGTACTAGTCCAGATGCCAGTAAAATAACGTTAGATATTTTTGTGGTTAAAATTTTTGTTTTCATAAGTCTTCCTTATAAAATTCGTCATGCCAGTTCTCTTACTCAATTCAAAACATCACTAAAAACTCACTTATACCAGTCATTTGTTTTATAGGCACCTTATTAATTAATTATGTTGTTTTTTTCTCGATGTAAAGCGTTGTGATACCACTTGTGTAAGAACGCTATATAAATGCCTTAATTATTATTATTATTATTATTATAACGGCCGCATATATATAATGAAAACCGGAAATCTGATGATTCAACGTTGTCTAACGTTAGTGTTGGGTTGTATGTGGAGGAAGGGGATGGTTACATTTTTTTCTCTGTCGCCAGACTCCCCCCGCCCCCTCCAGAAAGTACCGGATCCGCCCCAGTAGTAGTACCATTTCTTTAAATGTCTGTGTCGGCGCTCTTTGGGTGTGGCACCCCGAAAAATACATGTTCAAATTGAATTGCTAATTGGTTAGCATTAGAAAAACTTGCCAATGAGACATTACACCATGGGCGGCGATCCCGGGGGGACACGTCCCCTCAATATTTGTGGGAAGGAGACGGCTATGGCAGTGTCGTCCCCCCCCCCTCCCCCCCAAAATAAATTCCTCATTGTCATATACATTTTAAGGGTCATTGGCTTTTACATGCACCACATGAGCAAGTATGCACCAGAATACACAAAGATCAGCACACATTGTCAAAAATTTCCAAGGATATACGCAAGAGACACAGAGTACAAAATGCTTTAACATTTATTGTTGGTTGGGTTGCTTTTTCCTCCGTCCCCCCAACCTTGACAAGAAATCGCCGCCGGAACCTACTCCCCATTTTCAAATGAAGGCAAAGGAATAAGCGGCTTTCCCGCCAGGTTTACCTGCTAAATTTTTGTTGAATAAATTTGTTTTCAAAATGACAAAAATAAATAATTTCTCTGTTCTATCTGTATCGGAAATGTTTTTAATTTTATCAAGTTTGCAACTGTATAAAACTTAAACTACGTTATTATTTTTGTGCCCTTCGTTGATACAACTTTTGACCAATCCGAAATGCCCTTGCACTGATTAGTCAATCATGACGAGACTTCTAAATGCCGATCATCTGCATTATCACCGCGCGTCCGTCGTGAACACTTACTCCTACAATACTCTTGGCCAATCAGATCTTAGGTCGCAAATTTGTATTGCTCCAATCGGTAAGGTTGGCACATTTTCGCCATTAAGAAATTTTCACTCCCCGAGTGTGTCATCGTTTTTACCCCAAATTTAAGTAATGTAAAGTAATACTTTATGTACGTGTTTTTGAAGATGACTTTTCGAGTGCGACTTCGGCGGATTGCCGATACATATATACTACTCAAAAAAATGAAAGGATCAGACATTTGCCTTTGAAAATTTCAGTCAGGTGTGTGCTGAAGTTGATTTTACTCATTGTACACTGCAGCGCATGTCCATGTTTAGTTAAGCACCACAGAATGTGAGATGATGCAAATTGCTCAGTCAGGTGTTTCAAGGTCAAATTGACTGGAGGGGTTAAAAAAAAAAAATTAAGTTTGATCCTTTAATTTTTTTGAGTAGTATATATAATTTGACACGTGAATGGGTTTGGAGGTCTCGTTGAAATCTCGTGTTTTTTTTAGCTTCTTGGAGATTTTCGATGGAAGTTGAAAGGTCAATAGGTGAAACATGATCACACTGATATATTCGGCGAAATATTCGGCGTTTCTAGCCCCCAAAAGTTGGACATTTCAAGAAAAAAAGTACTGTTCAAACTGATATGAAACCAACGACCCCATCTTGGATTCGCACATTAGTACGTTGTCTGGAGTGTTCTTGAGCAGTACAAACAAAATATAGCTGAAATGTAGATTTACAAAGTGTTCATCTGCTCAAAAGTACCATGGATTCCTTGGTTTTTATTTGAACAGTGAAGTGTAAGATATAAATGTTCTATTTTTGTCTGTACGAAATATAGATAAATTATTGTTGTTTTCTCCATTCTAATTTACATCATCATCCCCGACGCAAATTTCCATCTTCACATTGATCATATATACGCGGTACCCGCTACTGCACTGGATTCGAATCGGCTAGCCGACGTACCCCCCGGCAAGCTCGGTGGTCGAGTGGTTAAGGCGTCTGCACTATAGTACTGCATGAAGTCGTGGGTTCGAATCCCGCTCGAGTAAGCCTGTGGATTTTTTTTTCACACAGGCTGTCTGAAAGCATTGAGCATACAGTGCTTCATTTATTACGTCGGGAAAGGGCAAAAAGAGAAATCTCTGTTCTAATTTACGTCATCATACCCGACGCAAATTCCATCTTCACATTACTTTTTTTAACATGTGCTTTCACCAAAACATGCAATGTATTAAGTGAAAGTATACCCCCAAAAATTCCAGTTTGCACAACAATTTCTAAACTGGTTCAATATCATGTACGAAGGGCCGAATGATGCCCGTAACACATACAAGTTTGTGGAAAACTGGTGTGTAGATTTGAGGATGCATGAGAATGAACTGTGGGTGGGCTTACATTCGTCTGAAAAAAAAAAAACATTAAAAATCTCACACGTTTGTAAACTTCAACAGCCAATATCTTATATGAAATAAGAGGCATATTTGAAAGAAAATAACATCTTTGAATTCCACTCATTATTATAGTTTCAATTTGATGTATAACTTGAAATATTTACGTAACTTTTGTGAAATGGGGTATCCAAACACTATTATTGTCAAATTAGCGGCACACAAAGTACATGTACGACAACTTTATACATTTTAAAAGGGCATATCTCAAAAACCGAAAGATTTTGAAAAACAAATTGGACCACTGAGTCTCTAGTCGGCAAGAGCTTTAATTTGAAGTATAACTTGATACATTTAGACATTTAATGTTAAAAATTCTCGGGTGTTATAGTTTGTTCTCTAATATTGTCTTAAAGGTATAGTATACAACATTTGCAAACATCAAAAAACAATACTACTGAATTATTACGAAATACCGTACTAGACCATAAGTAAATAGCAGTCTCCAGCATCCTGTGAAATCGCCATGCACCTGGTGCTGTCGTTTTCAAGAAAGGTTGAAATGTACTACGTTTTACAACGATTGTCTACCCGATAGGCCTAATTCCCAGCCTTCTATAAATTGCTCCGTTTTGTCTCAAGTATGGTCAGGAAACCAGACTACTAGAACAATTTTTTTCTCTGCCCGTTTTCACAGCATCTATGCACACAAACTTTAAATAGGTCATTGTTACAGTATTTGCTAGTACGCTATAAACCCAAATCCATTATTTATAAAAAAATAACAGCAAATCGTGTACATGTATAGGCAAATTTGTGAATTTCTGATCTAATAATTATAATCATACCAATACTAAGACAAGCCAATGAACAAGCACGACAATCATTATTTGATTCAATATTCGTACACAGAATAGCATTAAAAATACATTCAGCGTTGCGTGCATTTAAAACTAGCTGAGTGTTAATAATCTAACAAGTTTAAAACTGTCGACAAGTGACATGAACAATACCCCATTTTGTCATTTAGTTTCAAAACATTATCACTTGACCAGTTTTAAATTCCTTCTGAAGATTCCAAAAATGTTTATTAATTTATGCAGTACGCTTTAACTTTCTTGAAAAGGCTTGTGAAACAGCCATGTTGATGTAATACCAATTCTTCTAAAACTATTTCTAATTTAGTTATTCGTCACTTAACAATCCACAAGGTATTGATCTCATTTTAGTTACGCGAGAGGGCGCTATTTATGTTCGGTAATAAAAGGATCGTCTTGTCAAAAGAGCACGACAATCATTCCTCCAAAATATCACAGGATCCATGTTTTGAAGAAATGTTGCTTTTAATAGTACTGGATCCCAAACAAGCTATTTACAAATGTATTATAGGAAAATCAGCTACAACATCGAACCTTCTCTGATAAATTAACAAAGATTGATATTTTATGTACACAATGCTATGCTGACACCATTGTTGTTCCTCTGATTACATCATGCCAGTGGCGTAGCAGGAGGGGGAAGGGATAACTTCACCCCAGTAAGAACTCTTTCCCTCCTTGCACACGGAATTTTATATTATTTTAGGGTCTGTCGCCACTTCATCTGCAGTGTGGTGATATGCGTTCAGTTTGAACATTGGCCTATACAATGTATGTCGAGGCTTTTGAAAGCGTGAAAGCGCCGCACATTAAAAACTGGACCTTATAACCCCCTAGATCCCTTGAAATGGCCGCACCCCTTCCCCCAAAATGAACCTGGCTACGCTACTGCATCATGTTTTGGTTCGTATAATGAAATATTGCATTAACATAGGCCTACTAATACATATCTTTTTCCATTTGCTCTCTAGAACTGCAACAAAGGACCTGGCAATATATTGTAGCGTGGAATTAACGCTTTCTTACACGATTCACGTCACACACAAAATCCTACTATGGGCCCTTTAAGCCGCCTCTCCAATGGGAGACTTTTGGGACGCTGGTGGCAGCAGAGACAACGGTCCTTTTTGCTAGCTCTGAGCACACGCGCGTAGTTCTGAGCATGCGCGCGTAGTTCTGAGCATGCGCACGTCTGATAAGAACAATGGAAAAGGACCGCTTACTCTGCTGCCATCCAGCGTCTCAAAAGTCTCTTATTGGATTCTGTCGATTGACATCATCATCTACCCGTTGATTTGATAGTTAAACACCCAATCACCGGATACCTGCCAGGTAGCTATGCCAACATGTAGAGCAGCTGGTACCCGCTGGTGGCATTCAGTGGCGTTCCACTCCATGAATCCTTCGTCTTGACCTCCCTTACCGACCGTCACCAGGCCGGCCTTGTACTGGATCCAGAATGGGCGACTCTCGGCAACACTGAGTAGACCTGCCTCATCGTAGAGTAAAATGCACATGCGGTTACCTCCAACAGCACGGATAGAAGACCTGGAATTGCTCCAGCCTCCTATGTCTGATAAGTGACCAAAAAAAAGGAATCCATATAATTTTAGTAATTTTATGTTTCACTTCTTTCACCTTCCTAGTCCCAGTAATTGGACCATTTGTCGCCTTTTTAAACATTTTGGACATGATCTGGCGATAGTAGGGTCCAAGTACGTGTACGACGATTTTCTATTCATTAATTAAATACGTCTAAAATCCCAACAAAAACATCAGAATTCACCCTTACAACGGCCACCAAAATACTAGATACGCCACCTTCGGATCAAGTGGAGTTCCATGATCAGACGAAGGTACCAAGGTTTACTTACCATCCAAATAGAAGGTGAAATTTACCGTTTCATTCCCACAGACACCCGCAGAATATGTCTTTTCGCTGTCTTGGAGTTCAAATCGTGACCCCTCGACCTTGCATGACGTCACCCTGATGCGCAGCGCCCGCATGCACTGCGCGACAACCTGTTTATGTCGGCGACTGTTTCGTGAGTGGTACAACGGTCGCGTCGGTCCGATTGGAGGCTGCACGCGCGTGGGACTCGTTCTGTTTTGTATTGTTCTGTTGCGTTTTATTATTGGGGGCGGGTGTAATTTTGTTAAGGAAGATCAAACTGCTTGATCTTAATTTAATTACAAGTATCTGGTGTATCTGCCCGTCTGCCTGAGATTTAACATGAAATTAAAGCACATCTAATTTTCCGGTTTTTTTTTTTTTTTGGGGGGGGGTGTTTACAATTTATATTTATTGATTGATTTTTTTTTGAGGGGGGGTGGTGAAATAATGAAACCATGAAGGAATTACAACCAGAGGGAATACAAATAAGTCAACGACTAATTGATGGACTCAAAGGAAAATATGCATTATACATGGATTACATTTAAATCAAGCTCTTTGAACGTCCAGGCGCGGATCCATTTTTGTATTTTTCTATTTTTTTATATTTTTGTTTGCTTGTAGGGGCCTACCCACTGATCTTTATGTAAACTGGATAGCGCATCGGCTGTTCGAGTTGAGGCCACCGTCCGCCATGTTATCACTCCCAATACAAAAGTTTTTCCAACCTTGTCCACAGGGTCTCCTTTTATCCTCGTTCTCCTTACATAGCGATCAGTGGCAAATTGGGAGTAGTAATATGGCGGGTGCTGGCTTCAGTTGCTTGTACAGCGCGCAATGGCCAATGGGCTATCTAGTTTATATAGACATCAGTGGGCCTACCTACGCCTTGCAAATACAGGTCTTTTTTTGCCTATGGGTGAGAACAAAACAAAGAGGTTAAATGGCGCCACCAATGGTGAGAAAGTGTATCAGCCCCCCCCCCCCCCCCCCCTTGTAAAATTTTTTTCGCAGGCGGAACATTTTGGGAGTCAATTTTCTGGGCAAATTTCAGAACCCTCCCCTGCAAAAATTCCTGGATCCGCCCCTGACGTCATTAAGAAAGGATCCCACAAAACAATAACCAAAAAAACAACATCAACAACAAAACAAAAGAAATCAAAACACAAAACCGAGTTCATGGAGGAAGTTCCCACCCCCCCCCCCCCCCCCACTCCCCCCCCCCCCCCCCCCCCTTCGTGCGTGCAACCTCAATTCAATCTATCTACACACGAACAAGTAACGCGACCGTTGTACCACTCACGAAACAGTCGCCGGCATAAACAGGTTGTCGCGCGGTGCATGCGGGCGCTGCATGCGCATCAGGGTGACGTCATGCAAGGTCGAGGGGTCACGATTTGAACTCCAAGAAAGCGAAAAGACTAGTCTTGGTTTAAGACGTTGTTACGTATATACGCGATAACCGGCCACCGCGAGAGGGCGTTATCACGACAAACTATTAATAGCCACGAACCGCCAGTAACAACGTCTTGGGAATCTTGTAAAATCTCCCCCCGAAAAATGGGGGAAACTAGTGCGTATGCGTCAATTCTGTATGAAAATGAGGAACATTTTCTCTTCACGCACGCGCACATACGAAAAAGAGCTGCCATGAAGTTGCACAATAGTCTAGTAGCTATCTACTGGCCGAAGAGGCGCTGGTAATTTCGCGATCGAAGCTGCTTGCTCTTATCTGCTTTGCATTAATTGCAGGCAGACTGCCGGCCGGCCGGCTATGATGATGCGCTAGCGGCTGCAGTGTTCACCGCTCGTGTTCGCATGCGACGTCTTGCAACTGTGCCGATCGAAGCGAGGGAGATACGACGGGGACCGGGAAGGTGCCGGGCAGGACCGGGCAGGCAACCTGGGTGATATAGTATGTGATCTGCGGGAAATTACTTGTTACATGCAAGAAATACCTCTCCATTATAATAATTTAAACCGTTGGGGCTCGGACAACTCGACCGTTGGCCGACTCGACTCGAGACAACTCGACCGTTGAGACAACTCGACCGTCTTTGCGTCAAATGGGAAGACACTATTAAGTCGTCCGTTGAGATAAGTCTTCCGTTGAGACAAGTCGTCCGTTGAATTGAAGTCGACTCGGAGGAAGGGGAATCGGTGGGGTCTCGGCGGGGATTCGCGTCCAGCCTCAAAGCAAACATGAGCCTGAATTTTTGTCGAGTTTCACCAGTGGAGAAAACCCGCAGGAGATCTAGAGTGCGTCTCAGTATCTTTGTGAACTAAATCAAATCACCTAACAAGGTCTCCTTAGCACCATTAGAATATATCATATTCAGCCCCGTTAAGATTTTCTGTTTATTATATTTCCATCATTGCGGAACTTTTTAGTTCATTCCCCTCGGCCCTACCAAACAATCTAAATAGCACGGACCTGCTGTACCTTTATCTTCATACTAACACTCGGGCGGTAGTAGTCAGGGGGTTGGATCTATGCATGTTGCATCTATTTATGTATTCATAATGCGCGCTGCAATCATTAGGCTAAGCAGGTGCGTGCGCACAACAAGGCTTCTACAAGATTCCAAGACGTTTTACTGGCGGTTCGTTCCTATTAATAGTTTGTCGTGATAACGCCCTCTCGCGGCGGCCGGTTATCGCGTATATACGTAACAACGTCTTGAACCAAGACTACGAAAAGACATGTTCTGCGGGTGTCTCTGGGAATTAAACGGTAAATTTCACTTTTTATTTGGATGGTAAGTAAACCTTGGTACCTTTATCTGATCATGGAACTCCACTTGTTCCGAAGGTGGCGTATCTAGTATTTTGGTGGCCGTTGTAAGGTTGAATTCGGATGTTTTTGTTGGGATTTTAGACGTATTTAATTAATGAATAGAAAATCGTCGTACACGTACTTGGACCCTATACTATCGCCAGATCATGTCCAAATGTTTAAAAAGGCGATAAAGGGTCCAAGTTACTTGGACTATCACCTTCCCAGCGTTTTGAAAACAAACAAACTGGAGATGTTTTCTGAAACAAACTAAGAAATATGTCGTCTAAATATTGTGCTTCAGTTAATTTGTTGGCGTCTGGAATTCATGTTTTCGAAGGGAATGATTTATAACGTACGGGCGCACCATTAAATTCATCCTGGTTATCAGCGATAGATGGCGCTCTTGGCTATCAGACGTTTTTGAGAAATCTTTAGGTTTCATTTCTTTTTTACTCACTCTGCAGATTAAGTAACGAATTAATAATACTGACATTTTGTACTCACCTATTTCGGCGAAGATATTGTCGCTCGTCTTGTTCTCTAGAAGGCCGATAAAAGCATCCCTTGTTGCTTTGACAGTGAACTCCATCCTGAAAGGTATGTCCATCACCTCGGGAGTAAACTTATATTGAACAGGATCTGTAGGCTCAGTAGAGAAAGACCAAACTGAAAAATAGGTAATAAAATTGAAACGAATGAGGCAACGAGCCAAGTACTCTATAGTCTCTGGGCCCGTTTGTTTAACACGAAGCAGGATCGCGATCAGTGATCTGTACGTTGGTTCACACACCAGATTTCGCCTAATGGTAGTCCCAGTAACTAGGACCGTACTTATCGCTTTTTAACATCTGGACATGATCTGGCGATAGTAAGGTCCCAGCGAATCGTGTACAAAAAACGGCGCGACTAAAAAACTTTAAAAACCGAAAACATAAGGCCCCAAAAATATGGTAAAGAGAATACAAATGAGAAAGAAAGTTACCCCTGAATGTATAGACATTCATGGCATTCCCTAAGGCCGCTTAAATTGATCAGAACAACCGGTAATTTTACCCAAAAAAAGTGAAAAATGTTCCGACAATCTTACCGCTGACATCTGCCAAGCACCGTTCGCCATCGATTTCTTGGTTAAGCCGGTTTCGGATCGACTCCGGAGGGCGCGTGTTACGTCACAGTCGCCATAACAAGTCACGCATTATCAACGACTGTTTCATGGTATGCTATGTGCGTGCGCAAGATCAGACAGTGCGCAAAACACACCGGCAGCGAATTTGTTGGGACTCAACAACTGCAATTTGTTTTTTTTAAATGACGCTATTCAAAAAGTTCGAACTTAATTTTAAAATGGCCGGTCCTTCCTTAAAAATACCACTTTACTTGAAAATGTCAGCACACCAGCAGCCACGATTTTACAGGATGCTTTATTCCCAAATTAAACAGTCCTGCAGTAAAGTTTCGTGATAATAAGTCTATACTGTCTTGCGCATGCACGTATCATACATAAAACAGTCGTTGATAAAGCGTGAATTGTTTGCGTTCGATCGCGACTGTGACGTAACACGCGCCCTCCGGAGTCGATCCGAAACCGGCTTAACCAAGACATCGATGGCGAACGGTGCTTGGCAGATGTCAGCGGTAAGATTTTCGGAACATTTTTCCCCTTTTTTGGGTAAAATTACCGGTTGTTCTGATAAATTTAAGCGGCCTTAGGGAATGCCATGAATGTATAGATCTATCAGGGGTAACTTTCTTTCTCATTTGTATTCTCTTTACCATATCTTTGGGGCCTTATGTTTTCATGTTTCTATTTGTTTTAGTCGCGCCGTTTTTTGTACACGATTCGCTGGGACCTTACTATCGCCAGATCATGTCCAGATGTTAAAAAAGCGATAAGTAAGGTCCTAGTTACTGGGACTAGCCTAATGGATGAGGGCGCACTTCGAGGAAAATTGTCACAATATGGCGGGTTGACACAAAGACAGCAGCCGACCGCCATAGACGAATTTCACGTCTCTGCACTTCCGGGTTGAAAGCGAGGCTCTCGATGCTAAACAAGCACAGTGGTATTCAACAAATTCATTCATTCGTTCATAAATCACGGCAAATTGTCATCGTGGTCAAGCGCGGTATAGCCTACTGGTTCATCACGACGAAAATCATCCAAATTGATTCTTAATCGATATGATGTTCAACTACATTTTGTATTTCACAGAACATTGGTTCTCAAATAAACTTCACAGCAAACACAAAAACATTGCAAAAACATTGTTAAAATGTTTTCGTAAATGTTATGATAATGTTTCCAGATTATGTTTTCTTAACGTTAAAATGTGTGGTTTAAAAAATGTAACAACATTTGGAGACAACATCATGAAAATGTTTTTAAAACATCCTAATTTAACGTTCCGACAACGTCCCGCCAAAAATTTAAATACATGATTGGAAGCCCCCCTATTGTTCCTCTCCCCAACGCACATCCTATCCTCGGACTCCTCCACCCTCCACCCTCCACCCTCCACCCTCCACCCTCCACCCTCCACCCTCCACCCTCCACCCTCCACCCTCCACCCTCCACCCTCCACCCTCCACCCTCCACCCTCCACCCTCCACCCTCCACCCTCCACCCTCCACCCTCCACCCTCCACCCTCCACCCTCCACCCTCCACCCTCCACCCTCCACCCTCCACCCTCCACCCTCCACCCTCCACCCTCCACCCTCCACCCTCCACCCTCCACCCTCCACCCTCCACCCTCCACCCTCCACCCTCCACCCTCCACCCTCCACCCTCCACCCTCCACCCTCCACCCTCCACCCTCCACCCTCCACCCTCCACCCTCCACCCTCCACCCTCCACCCTCCACCCTCCACCCTCCACCCTCCACCCTCCACCCTCCACCCTCCACCCTCCACCCTCCACCCTCCACCCTCCACCCTCCACCCTCCACCCTCCACCCTCCACCCTCCACCCTCCACCCTCCACCCTCCACCCTCCACCCTCCACCCTCCACCCTCCACCCTCCACCCTCCACCCTCCACCCTCCACCCTCCACCCTCCAATCACTATGTGTTTCTGTTTCTTTTTCCTTCGGCGAAGAACTGCCTGGATTTAAAAGCCTGCAAGAGATAGAGTAGACTTTGATCCAAGTCTGTGATCGTGGTTTTTGTCGGCCTGATAGCCAATACAATCACAGAATAGTGCCGGAAATAGCGCCCTCTTGCGTCCTCTTGTGAGCTAACCTTGGATCACGATAGATCGCGATCACGATAGATCGCGAGCCCGATCGCGAGTTATAGTGTGTGATAACCAATAATGGGTAATTACGTTTAGCGTGGCTGATGCAGACAAAAAAATTACCGCGATCTCGGACTTGAAATCAAGTCTAGAGATAGAGAAGTTAGTACAGCGCACTTCACCACTCGGCCACGAGCGCTTGTTAACTAAGGGAGGACTTTAGTCGTACTTATACCGTACTGTTACGATATGTCAACATGTAACGTTGTTGCGACGTTGTATGTACGTTACTGTGTACCATGACGAAACCGCAACCTTCAGGAAACGTTGCGGTAACCCCGTGTGTTAGCTGGGCAGTTAGGTGTCATTTAAACATTTGTACAACGTTATTAAAATGTTATGCAAAAATGTTTCCAATTACTATGAAGTTAAACATTTTGATAACATTATTTTACGTTATTAAAAAAAATAATAATTATTACTTTTCAAAAATGTTTTTATAATGTTATAAAAATGCTGTCTTTCATCGGCACATTACCCGCATTAGATTGTTTTTGGACGACTCGACCAGTAACTGCGTAAAATTCAAACGATTTTACCGTGTATAAATTGCAAATGAATGGACGCGGCATAACATGTATGTGAACACTGTACATGTACATTAATACGAAAGCCCATTAGCGCCAAGCAAAAAAAATGAATCGAATCCGTTATTACGGATTTACAATCCGTTATTACGGATTCACAATCCGTTATTACGGATTCACAATCCGTTATTACGGATTCACAATCCGTTATTAGGCCTAAAAATACAGATTCCCAATCTGTTATTACGGATTCGCAATTCGTTATTACGGATTTACAATCCGTTATAACGGATTTACAATCCGTTATTACGGATTCACAATCCGTTATTAGGCCTAAAAATACAGATTCACAATCTGTTATTACGGATTCGCAATCCGTTATTACGGATTTACAATCCGTTATTAGGCCTAAAAATACAGATTCACAATCTGTTATTACGGATTCGCAATTCGTTATTACAGATTCATAATCTGTTATTATACGGATTCACATCCGTTATTAAACGGATTAACAATCTGATTGAATGATGAAACAGCTCCATGTGGTGCTTGGCGTCTGTCATCATGTGTCACAACTGTGAATTTGAATGCTATTTGCATGTTTTTCCAAATTGAATGCCGACTGTTCAATTTTGTACAACAAGAGTGCGCAATCGCATGCTCATGAATTTAAATTGAATGATCATTTTTTCTCTTTGAATGGTGATCTAGATCGTCAATCAATTTCGTGCTAAATTGAATGAACCTGTCGTTAATTCGGATGCTAAGTTTACGAAGTTGGGCGTGAAAACCTATAATAAAATATAATAAGCCATTCTAATGTTCACGTTTATTTCCATGAATTGACTTTCCCCACTACTGCTCATGTATCATATAAAAATTATAATTTTTATATAAAAAAGAAAATCTGATTGTATATTTAAATCGGATTTTTTTATATTTAAATCGATATTTTTTTTTACCATCATACCATTGGCATACAACATTTGTTTCAAATAAGTCAATTTAAATGACCATCATTGAAAGTCAAGTATAACCACACACAATTGTTCATGAAATCAATACTGAAATTCTTTTCTAGAATACAAAGTTTGTCTTAAAATCTCTGTTACAGCATGACCATCATACTGCACATTTATCATCCAAGTACACACAACCATGGTGGAATAAAACTATTTAATGCAGCCACCATATTTTTTTAATGCACTGTCCTTATTTTGATCCTGTAAATGCACTGTCCTTATTTTGATCCTGTAAAAGTTTTTACGATTTTTGCGGTGGAAATATTGTCCTTCGGCGTCATTTTGCAGCTGTAGAATGGGAACCAGACAATGGAACTTTCAATGGACAGAGCACCATTGAAGATTTAGGCCTATGTTAAAATGTTGACGGTTTAGCAGAGACGATGAGGCAAAATTTACGATTTTGGAAAACGTAAATATTTATTAAAAATCATTAAAAGTCCCAACACAACATTATTTAATTGTCATTTTTATACAACTCAGCAGAAAGTCCTTAATGCCTGATGAACTGGATACAAATTGCCACTCGGGGGAGGGGGAGTGGGGGAGGGGAGGGGGAGTGGGGGAGGGGAGGGGAACGGGTGGGGGGGGTCGGGGGGGGGGGGGGGGGGGGGGGGGTCGGGGGTCAGGTCAGGTCAGGTCAGGTCAGGTCAGGTCAGGTCGGGGTGATAGGCGCATTACAACATGCATGAGTTATTTAAACCTATATGTACATGTAAGAGAGGAATACTGTATCATACATGCAGGTAGTACATTACACACACAATGTACCATTATGCATTATACACAAGATAAATGTAGTACACTGTTTTAGGAAACTGGCCTTATACATCCCTTTAGAGTGAGTATAAGCGATTTAAAGTTAATGACAGTCAGGTTTGAATAACAGAAATTGTTTTTTACATTAAAAAAAATAGCAGAAATAGAAAAAGAATCAAAACGTGATTTTTATTAGTGATTTAAAAACAAAACATTTCCAGTGATTTAAATCATGATTTAAATCAATGATTAAGTGTTGATGGAGAGCGAGAGGGGAGTAAAAGACTGACGTCTATTTTCCGTGTGTTTCTGTGGTGGTTTTTTAAGCCGTTCAAGGGCACACAGGCTTTTGCTGTTTTGCTTGAATGTTCCAATATTTTAAAGCATGTATTCAAAGCATGAACGTCAAGACTGTACTTGTTAACACGTTCCCTTTTAGGCCCCTAAATGTAAATTTAAATGTTTGCCTTTTTTAATGATGGAAGAGCACAAGGTGGCCTGCAATAGGTCTGTTCCAATGTTCATGTATGAACGCCACGGATTGTACTTTTTAAACACATTCTCTTTTAAATGGCAATTTAGATTTTCGCCTTTTTAGTGATGAAATAACACAAGGTGGATATTTTTTTGCATAAATAACAGTAAAAAAACAAAAAAACTTTTTCCTGCAATACAAAGACACGCCGGCAAAATCAAGAGTAATTTTTCAATAGAAAATCGCCGATGAAAAGCGCTTGCTAAATATAAACGTGTTGTAATTTCAATGCATTTTAGACATTTTAGACATCGAAATAGATGTAGAATACTACAAACTTGATCTTTTTATATACAGTGTAAATGGTTTCTTGTAGGAACTGAACCAAATTTTCTCCAAATTTTGCGCATATCCCTTTTTAAATTCGAGGGTGTCTGTACTTAAAGAAAGCTGATTTCGTGCGTATGGTAAAAATATCTTTTTACTCAACCTGTATAGTGTACAATCATACGAAATTCTACGTCCAATTGAAATAGAAAATTTGAAAGAAATTTTTTTGGGAAAGGACAATTTAACGGATTACTACAGTGTACTACGGTATTTTGCTAATGCGGGTCTACAATTTGTCACAATTTTGTATTATCCCCAGATGAAAATTGTATTTTGTGAGCACAAACAAATTACTTCGTGTAATTAATTCTTAAAGCATGTCCTAACAGAGAATTAATTAGACCGGGATTAATAGAAAAACCTGAAATATACCTATTGGCAATACTTGTTGGCACAGAAACCGTTTAACTAGTAAGTACGGTACACTCTAATAACTGTGTTGAGCAATTAAACACAATCTTGGTATCAGTTTGTAAACATGTTGAGAAGCTAAACATGACATGTCCAATTCCTAAACACCAATGTTCAAAACACTATCCATAGGGATATGTACAGATTGCTAGCTGGTGCTGTTGTAGATTTGGAGATACTCATTCAAGTTATTAATGCGAAATATTGTTAAAACACTATCCCATGTATATCTAGGTAAAAACGATATGATTTTATACAACTTTGGTACATTTAACAACATCATTTTGCTTGATTGTTTATGAATAATCAATAAACTATATAAATATTATAATAACACGTGTAAGCTTAATCTTTGATTTTTATGATCTATAATTATTATGCTCCATCACCAGTAAAGAAAAAATGATAAAATAAATGTAGGCCTACATTTATCCAAGGCGGTACCTCTTTTTCCCCTGCTATAGACCATGTAAGTTCACCCCCATGGTGGCGTGCTCCCGGAGCCCGCAAATAGGACAATTAACTTGTAACATTCCTAGTATTTTTCAACATTTTTTATTCATCGAGTATTAAAGAAATTCGCCGACTGAAATAGCCTTATAAAATTGTTTCTACCATATCAATTTAAAAAACCGCTTAAATCAGACAAAGTGAAAGGGAAATATCGTACTAAAAATGATCACTCACTTCCGGAAATCTCTAGAACACATGCAGTATAATTTTTCGCGCGGTTCACGACGTACGTAACACAAACAAGTGCGCATACATGTTTTGCTATACACGTGAGGATTTTCCATTGTTACCCTTTCTGCCTTAATTTCCCTTCTTTTTTCTTGAGAAGTCAGACAACCTGTTGTCTAATAATTGCGCAATTATGTAAAGAGCTTTTAAATGTGACTTTCTGCTCGGCCATTCCATGCTGTGAATAAATATGCCATTGCCTTAATATTTGTATCTTACTATGATTTTAATGCACCATGTTGGGCTTATATCGTTTTCTTAGTGTTTAGCTTTACCGATGATCTTAAGGTATTAATAATTCAATTTCCTTAGCGATTTTGTATAATAAGTTTGATCGATATTTTATTTCCATGTGGTTTTTGTTGCCTTTTCTTTGGGAATATTTACAAAGTAATGTGTAATATATGCAAGGTCTAAATGGAAATCAGCGTAAAGTGTTAGGGAATATACCCTGGATAATGAAATAATGTGGAGCTTATTTAGCGCATTTTACAAATGTCTCAATTTTTCAGTTATTTTCCCCGTTCATCAGGCCATGGGATCACTATATACATCCGGTCGAGATCAGGGCAATATGTTCTCTGCTCTCACAGGCACACGTTTTACCCGAGTTATAATGACTCGAGTCACATTTTTTGGCGACTTGACTAGACTCGGGTACCAACGGGTAAATGACTCGGCTCAACTCGAGTCATTGCGAGCAAATGACTCGACTCGACTTGAGTTTCTCACCAGAAGACTCGACTCGAGCGAATGCTAATAAGACTCGAGTCCCAAAAATAAATTGAAAACTTAGCGAACAAATATTTGCAATGACATCGGGTGCAACATGTTCACGTTACTTCGCGTACATCGACCACTTATCGTGCACAAACAAAGGCGCCCCTAATATAACAGTTTCAGCCTAAGTTTAAATTAAAGAAAATCACTCAAAATGAGGCAGAATGCCGTTCCATACAATTTTGTACGATACCATTAATGCCCGAAAATCATATTTTCTTCACTACAATAAAAGTCCTCCAAGGCCAACCTAATGATGCCCCGAATGAAACGGTGCAGAAACAGTGTCAGCCTAAACTAATGCAAAATAGACGGATTGTCGGTTATATAAAGAAGAACATTAGTCATAAAGAGGCGCAGTGGCTTTTCCTCAAAAATTGTACCGGTACCTACTTACTGTCCGAACATTCAATTTTAATTGAAAGAACATATCCCCTGATCCGAAATGCGCCCCGAATGAGACAGTGTCAGGCTAAACTAATTCAAATCAAAGAAGGATTTTCAGGTACAAAGAAGCTGAAACTCTGTCATCAAAAGTAAGGATTGAATGAATTAATTTATTTCACCACATTGTAAAGTACGTACAAATATAATCAAAAATAGAAATAAATAACCATTATGGCAAACAATACAATGGATAGGATACCGGTGAGCAAATAGTTGCTATCAAAGCCGGTCTCCTTGGGAGGTCAGACTCCTTAGGAGGTCAAACTCCTTGGGAGGTCAGAGGTCAGTATAAATGAAACTACATTAACTAATCATTAATAAGAAAAGCAACAGACATCAAAATTATTACACAAACATTAAACAATACATAAAATAACACTGGTGCATATCACACTGGATTCCATTTCCATTACAATAATATTTCGTAGCATCTCATTTTTGCAGTGGCGTAAATCCGTGTCGGCGAGTGGGGGAGGGGGCGATTGGCGAGTGGACCAAATTCTCGGCCGACTGTAGAAATTCGAAAAGCGAGAGGGGGGGGGGGGGGTTGGAGGGAATTGAGACAAAATATGATACTATGGGGCGCTGATCATAATCCTTAATACAAAGGTCTGGCTACCCTACAGGCTTTGTAGGCCTACATGTTAATGCAAATATGCACACTTATGTGCCTATGCCCAACAACACAACGGTACATTTCAAGTTTTGTACTGTTTTTTCTCTTTATTAAATACATTTTGACTGTTGAAAGTTACAAGATAACCTCGAAATCAGTATCCCGTTATTTACGCCCATGCCTTTTGTACATAATAATACATGGAGGTGGGAATACGGTACAATAGGGCAGAGTTGTAATCAAATCAATCACAAGTCAATCATAAGTCAGATCAAAAGGCGGATCACAAGTCAATCACAAGTCAGCTCACAAGCTACATGGCATGAACAATGACAAATGAATGCTTAAATATCATGTTTGAATAGCATGTTACATGGCTTTGAGACCAGAACTGTGAAGTGACTTGTGAAGTGACTCGTGATGACTTGTGGTGACTTGTGATTGACTTGATTACAACTCTGCAATAGGGTACGATTTCATCGCTAGTATGAATAAATAAATAAATAAGCTTACCAGTAGGCCTACGAGTACAGCCCAGCCATTTTCGGATCTCCACTGAATCGCTGCTGTGCAGCAAGGTGTCGTATACGTAGTACGTCACCTTGAAGGGTCTGCTAGGCGTACGGGTGTTGAGTGAGCCCACTCGAACCTGTGTGCACTGACATGGGTTATCTACCGGGATCACCCAGCGGTAGCGACCGTTTGAGGCCAGATCTGGCTCTTGGCAGATGGTGCAGGACATTGCTTGAAGGGGAAGTGTATTAAGGAACATAATGTCAGTTTCCTCCAACAAACAGACGTTGTGTACAGGGGCGTCAATACTATTTCAAATGTGGCGGGCCATTACTGAAATCAAGAATTATTATGCACTGTGAAACGCACACGGCGAGCGTCTTGTCGCGAAGCTCTTAACGGGTGAGGTCCAGGGACTTGCCTTATAATACTGGTGGGGCCAGAGACATATCCCGCAGATTCTGCTTGATTTACGCGCCGATTAATTTCATTTATATACAGTTAAATGTACATCTATTTGAATTCGAACTTAGTTGAACATTATTTGCACTTTTCCCAAACAGTTTTCCCTTCCTGTCCCCTCAGGATTGACGCCCACTAAATGCTTGAACTGCTCGGGGTAAAACGCACAAAATTCACAAGGGGCATGTGAACCAACGCCTTTCACCTTTTAAAGCGTGCGTCCTGCGCATTATCAACCAATAAATCGTGCATGGCGCTAAAGACTGATAACCGCAAACAAATTATATATATATATATCCGAACTCTTGCCTTGCAAGGAAGAAACAAATAATAAATCCTTCTCAAATAGATAATAAATAAGAAACTGTGATTACCTTTAATTGCGTTTGTAGTCATGGCTAAAGCCAGAAGAGCAACAAATGGCGAGTTCACAGACATCATTGTCATTCCGTCTCTTCGGGTAGAGCTATCGCGAAGACTCCCAACAAACCGTCATTTTGCACTGACGTATACCTCTCATGCGTTCGCGGCGCTGTTATAGGTTTTCGCAATTATTGTTGATTGTGAAATGCAATTAATAAAGTGGGCGCATATCCGCCACGATCGCGGTGCTAAAGGCGCCATATGCACCATTGCTTTCCTCGGTGCTTGTTCCCATGGCAACGCTTTTAAAAGCCTCGAAATGAGAAGCGTCTTATTATTGACATTAATAATTGACATTAATCGGCAACATTGTCATCAAGCCCCCTCTCTGTCCTTCTGAAACCTTCTGAACTCCCTTTTCACCCCGGCGACCAGATACCATGAAAATGTAAACAAAACCGCCGTGATCATTGGCAGGTTAAACCACGTGTGCGTACGCAGCACACTTGACTGGTGAACTTGAATGGGCATTTCATTAGTATCACTACACAATGTAGTCCCTGCCGACACGTGAAAAAAAGGTCGATACATCCTCGGCTGCAAGTACACTGTTAGAAAGTTGGGCAAACAAATTTCCCCCAACGTTGGTATATAGTCGGCTTGTTTAACCTTTTGGGTATTTTTTTCACGTAATTTACACAACATTTTTGGTAAAAAAGTTAGGCAGTACCATTTTAATTTTTAACCTCACTTTAAACAAAAATTGGTTTGTGCACAGCTGTGGTTATACAACAGTTGTTCAATTACGTGAAAAATTCCCCAAAGGTTGAACAAGCTGACTATTGTACCAACGTTGGGTAATCTGTTTGCCCAACTTTCTAACAGTAGGCACACGAGGTTGATACCTATACCGCGACTGCCCTCACATACCCATTTACTCCCAGTGGGAAGAAGCACTTTATGACAAAATGTCTTGCTCAAGAACACAAGCACCGTGACCCCCTGGCTGGGTTCGAACACACAATCGGTAGTATTTGCCCAGATTTTGAGTCTAAAGCACTACCACTAGGCCAAGAGACTCCACTAGTCCAGTGTATCCAATTTACCAACACTTTTAACCTTTTTTGCCACTTTGAGGGCGTTAATTTATAACCCTTTTTGCCATTTTGAGGATGTTCATTGTTAACTCTTTAACATTGTTTGGATTTTGAGCTATTGTGAATTGCCATAATTCGTGTCAACTAACGATGTCCAGGCCAATGATTAGGCCATACAGGTCGGTAGAATTCACACTTTCTCCTGATCTTAATCCTCTGAATTAATTTTGTTTTCTGCTTGTTATTTTTTTCAAACTAAAATGCACAAAGTGCTACCGTGAGTCAGTTTTGAATTCTCGTAAGCACAGCGAATGCCTAAATTTTACAGTGAGCGCCTAAACCGGGGGTCGTGAGGGCGTGTGACACCGTGAATATCGACCTTTCTATCGCCAACCCGCGTTTGGCACATTTTACCAACCGCGGGTTGGCAATGTATGGATGACCCAACACTAAAAAATAGTTATTAATGATTACAATGATATTATTTGATTTTTGAAAACACGAAATAATCAACAAACACTACAAAATACTTCCTATAAACATGCATTTGTCTTACTGTAATGAGGGTGTTATGAGGAATGTTTTGGAAGAAATATGTTGCCAACCACGACTTCAATTTATGATCTTGTGGCAATCCATACAAAATGGCGCTCAATGTTTACAAACAATAGGAATGTATATTAACGCATAATCCTAATATAGGTTTCTCCGCTTATATCACCATCTTCACCAGTGGTGTGACAACTCGCCAGGGCATTTTATTTCTTATTTTTTCTTTCGATAATTAAGAAAAGATGGACGCACCGATTATAGGACTGTTAATTACGTATTGCGAATTCGCATGTAGTCTGTCTCCGGCTAAAGCCTATACTGGCCAAATTCAGACTGCGTATCAACTTGCCGTTATGGATTGCCGTAACTTTTCTGTGGAATTTTTTTCCCACACAAACCGCAGAGCACAACAACAGTAAAAATATGTTTAATCACGATAATTACCAAATGTAATTTCTGAATTTTCCATGCACTGGTACAGATTTTATTACATAGTTTGACAAACTATTTTTTGATAAAATTCATCTCCTCTTTGAAACTTTATGAAGGACTCTTGTTGATCAGTAGGTAGTCAGTTTTAAGCACGGCATCTCCTTGTAGATAATCACCTGTAACTACTTTATGGTCCTCTTCAAGTAAAATACACCAATGTATAAGGAAAGAGCACTCATGCTTCATTTCCCCTATAAACACCGCCCATGAGCTATATTATGGCATGCATTATGCATCCTTCATACACAGCATGAAGCTTTTCAATACACGGTTCTCCAGTAATTTACTCATCAACCACGCTCAAGTGAGGGCGCACTATACCTCTTTTAACTGCAAAAATAGCATTGAGACTTCTACATACTATACTAGCTCGACCGGTTTGATGACAGCAGTTTGAAACCTGGGTAAGTTAGAATAATATCGAAAAATTTAAATCCCCTCAGACTCTAGTTTCTTTTTCGTTTTCTCTCCTAAACTTCGTCAGCATATTCGATATCTTCGTCATATTGATCTACATTGTCTAACAATTTTGCATATTCTTCTGAGAGCAAATCTTTTTACTCAATTATAATAAAGTCACTATCCACACCCTCGTGGGGGTAATATGTATAACCCTTATATTCAAGATATTCCCTTAGATCTGATACCCATTCTTCAATGTCTAGATTATTATCTTGAATATAAGGAATATAGAATGTTTCATCAGACCCTTTATCAACCATATCGTCTAAACAGTCTATCAGATTATACAACATATCTCTATTACGACAGAGGGGTACTATAATTTGTTAGAGATCTTAAATCAACTTCTATAAAATACTCTTTATCTGTATCTTTTGTATAGTGATCTGCACCACCATCAAGCTCGGCAGTGACATATCGAGTGTATTCAAATACAGAAACTGTTTTTTTCCAAAAGCGTAGATACTTTTAGATATTTTTATTATAGACATTTTATTATTGGTGCAATATAATATTTTTAGTAAAAAAAATAATATTTTTTGTCATATACAAAGATAATAGAGTTGGTGTGATTCAGAAAGAGCGCATTTTTTTTTTTAAATTGCTCTCTAAAAATAAAAATTGTTTGGTCCAAAATCGAATATTCATGATTTGGTCCACAAATGAGACCTTCTATACCGGTACTACTCAATGCTATGCTGACACCACTGCTGTGCCTCTGATTACATCATGCCAGTGGCGTAGCAGGAGGGGAAAGGATAACTTCACCCCCAGTGAGAACTCGGTAATCCTTACCGTTTTTAGGACCCCGTTCCATAATAAGAGAACGAAGGAGACAGTGTATATGTTTCGCAACTTACCTCAATATTTTGCGATGATACAGGCAGGAAAAGTCACTCTGTGTGCTTGGAATCATCTAAATAGTTCGCTAAGATATCATGTTGAATATAAGCAAGCTTAATTTGGTGGAAAGAGGGCAGGGTTTTGATTTATGAGGGAAATGATGGGGTAAAACGGCAACGTCTCTGATTCTGACTGCAAAAACGGTAGGAAAGTCACATTTTCTTTGAAAGTGCATTTCAAAATTACAACAAACATGAGTTAATCTGAAGAAAAAAAACTGCTTTAGCCTGCACAATTCACTTTGGTACTGTAAAGTCATGTGCAAAAGTCAGTTTTGAACGGAACTCGTAAAAAAATAGAGGTGTCCTAAAGGTAATGATTACCGAGAACTCTTTCCCTCCTTGCACCCGGAATATTTTGTTTATTTTAGGGTGTCGCCACTTCATCTGCATGGATCCCTTGAAAATGGTCGCACCCTTCAACCGAACTGAACCTGGCTACGCTACTGCATCATGCTTTGGTTCATATTATACAATTAATGAATGTTTATGAGTGCGAAATGTTCCATTCCACTCGGCTTCGCCTCTTGGAATGGAACATTTCGCACTCATACAAATTTAATCTGTCACCTCATGAAATTATTCTTACCATTGCACGATTATTGGTTTTATACAACGCCTGAATAAATCCTCGACAGATTGCATGCATGGATTTCTTTGTGTACAACGTGCCGTTTACCTTCTCAGTCCCGCATAAAACCGCGACAAAAAGTGGTCCAGTTCCGAATCAGTTAAAGCTTTAATTGTTGTTCCTGCGTGTCTTGCAAATTCCTCTAATCGTCTGACTGTATATTTCATTTGTCTCTTTGTGTTAGCAGCGTCAGCATCGCCTATACGAGTTCCAATATTTCGCCGTCTGTTAGGAGAACAAACCGCGGTTCGGAAACACCGTCCGCCATTTTGTGTGAATGACAGCCTAGACTGGTTCCCGGTCCCCATATGTATATAATATACATTTGATGTCCGAAGGACAACGGAGGGATCGGAAACCAGTCTGTTGTAGCGGCACCAACAGTGACCGTGAAATTAGGGAAGTTACATCGCACGCCCCTACCGTGCGATGTAACTTCGCGCCGTGCGATGGGACGAATAATTCAATGCACGAGATCGACGGTCCACTAATCGGATGGCGGGGATTTATTCAGGCGTTGTATAAAATGAAATATTGCATGAACATACTAACCCATATCTTTTTGCAATTGCTCTCCAGAACTGCAACAAAAACCTGGCAATTTATTGTAGCGTGGAATTAACGACTGGTGAGAACAATGGAAAAGTACCGCTTACTCTGCTGCCACCTGCGTCTCAAAAGTCTACACGCCGAGTTGAAAGTAAAACACCCAATCACCGGGTACCTGCCAAGCTGATATGCCAACATGTAGAGCGGCTGGTACCCGCTGGTGGCATTCATTGGCGTTCCACTCCATGAATCCTTCGTGTTGACCTCCCTTGCCGACCGTCACCAGACCGGCCTTGTACTGGATCCAGAATGGGCGACTCTCGGTAACACTGAGTAGACCTGCCTCCTCGTAGTATAAATAGCACGTGTGAATACCTTTCTCAACTGCACGGATATAAAACTTGGAATTGCTCCAGCCTCCTATGTCTGATCAGAAAAGTGTCGAACAAATCAACCATACAACTTCATTAAAACAAATTTATGTCTCATTTCTTTGCTAACTGATGTATGACAAAGTTCATCCCTATATAAGAACTGCTGCTGCTGCGGCTGCCGCCGTAATGACGTCATACTGTGTTTACCTCGTTTGCCAAGTTGGGACATGTTGGCTGAGTTCGGGCGGTCATCAGTTCTTAACATGAGTTCAGCAATACCTGAACCGTCTCGATAAAACCTCGCATTAATGCCGTGTGAAAAAAAGCGGACGTTAGTCCCGCCCACTGCATACTAATTACTACAATCATCTGTGTTCACCGTGTTACTCTTGCTCTGATTGGTTCTTCCATTTAAAGTGCACAAAACTATAAGGGCCGAGGGTTTTTGTACATAAAGACTTTTTGCGAGGTTTACCGGGAGTCGTTCGGTTAAAACCACTTGCGTACGGATGACGCCATATGGCGCAAAAAAACCAGTGCCACCAGGCCGGATGACGCCATTGGCCACCGTTTGTGCAGTTTCAATCCATTGTTGGATTATTGTTTATGTCATGCTTGACTGCACAAATACATTGTAGCGGTTCGATTCGGCTGTCATAACCGCTGCAACACCCCGACGTCTCCCGTAAAATACCGTGCCCAAGGGGTTAATGATGAAGGGCGCCCGAACAGCAGGAACGCGAGCCGAGAACATTGCACTCGAAACAAGAATACATACCCCTGCTGGTCGGGAGTTTGAACATGACGTAATTTGATGCGACGTACAAGACAGAAAAGATGGCCGATGATCGAGGGGAAGCATGCTTATAGAGTACCAAAGTGATGACGTCATGCAATGTTTGGAACCAGAATCCTTTTCTTATTTTGTGTCAATGTATTTGCATGACTGGCTGTTAACAAAGGAACAGTCGAAATCTCCATTTGTTTGGAGCCAGTTGTCGTGCCAACTGACGTCACACTTCGGTACTCTATATGTAACGTAAAATTCCCTTCACAACGTTTTCAAAACATAGCTATTTCCGAACAAACTAAGAAAAAAATGCAGGCTAAATATTGTGCTTCAGTTAATTGTGGGGGATCTGAAATTCATGTTTTCTAAGGGAATGATTTATAACGGACGGACGCAGCCATTACATTCATCCTGGTTATCAGCGATAGACGGCGCTCTTGGCTATCAGACGTTCTTGAGAAATGTTAAGGTTTCATTTCATTTTTTACTCACTCTGCACATTAAGTCACGAATTAATAATAATCTGTACTCACCTATTTCGACGAAGGTATTGTCGTCCGTCTTGCTCTCTTTGAAGGCGATATGAGCATCCCTTTCTGCTTTGACAGTGAACTCCATCCTGAAAGGTATGCCCATCACCTCGGGAGTAAACTTATATTGTATAGGATTTGTAGGCTCAGTAGAGAAAGACCAAACTGAAAAAGAGGGAAATAGAATTGAATCGAATGATGCAACGAGCCAAGTACACTATATTCTCTGTCATGCATGGATCCAGAAAACCTAGATGAGGGCGTACTTCGAGCAAAATTTTCACAATATGGCGGGTTGACACAAAGACAGCAGCCGACCGCTATAGACGAATTTCATGTCTGTGCACTTCCGGGCTGTTGTTTGCTTAGCTTAACAATTTACATGGAGTTTTGGCTGGTAAACCAGGCTGATTTTAACTGGAATTGAGTTAGGAAATGACAGCTTATTTAGTGCTAAGGACAAATTGGAATCTCTCGGTATATCAACGAATAGGTGTAACGCTGATTCTTGCATAAACAATAACGGTTATAATCTTATTAACCTCTGTAAAAATCTTGATATGCATATTGTCAATGGACGAATAGGTGATGATAAAAACATAGGCAGTGTTACCTGCAGTCAAGCACGATTGACTGTTATTGTTTCTACTGAGTTGTTCCCTAAAATTGCAAATTTTGCTGTTGGTAATTTTGATGTGTTCTTGTCAGATAAACACAACCCAATTTCAGTTACCATAAAAGTTAAGGATGTGTCATACACAGATAGATTTAAGGAGCAGGTACCAATTGTAGATATACAAACCACCACCAAAACTAAAACCAAATGGGATTCGACTTTCTCTGTTCAATATATAAATGCATTTGATGAAAACGAAATTATGAAATTGCAAGCAAAAGTAGTGAAAAATGAATTTCTGCAAATGACACAGTCCGATATGGATGACACCACAAGCAATTTGAGTGCCCAATTCATGAATTCTGCTTTTCAAACTGGTATAAGTAAACAATGTCAAACAAACTCGTTTAAAAATAAGAATAAATCTAAAAATGCTTGTACAAATATACCATGGTTTAACAGTGACTGTAAAAACGTCAGATCTGAGTATTTAAAAATTAAAAATAAACTGAAACAAATTCATTCGCCTGAAGCTCAAGCCAAACTTAAATATTCTAGTAAAAAATACAAGAAGCTCATTAATAAAACCAAACAGGACTTTAGTAAAAAATTAATAATAAGATAAGGACACTTAAGAGCACTAATCCCAGAGAGTAGTAAGGGAGATGCCGATTCTATGTCATTTTCTGTTTTTTCACTTTTCTCTCTAATTTTGCTGTAGGTACATACGTCAAATTTTTTAAAAACAAAATAGTCTAAAAATCGCCCAAATTTTATTCAAAATTTTGCTGTGTATATACACACCAAAATTTGCACAAAATCAAGAAAATAAAAAGTGTTTTTCATAGTCGAGAAGCGTACGAAAACGCCGGGGCGCCCCGGCGAAAAAGCTATTACCCCAAAATAACATAAGCCAAAAAAAATTATTTATTTTTTTATTTAAAAAAAAAATATTATATTTGTTACTATAAAGATGGAAACTCAACCCATGATTCCAGGATACAATAGATGGAACAAAATATCTTTAAAAAGATATATCGATAAGTATAACTTATCTTTAGGAACACCAACAGGACGCCGTAATACGTATATCAGGCGAGATTATATTCGAAGACAAATTTTTAAATTTGAGAATACGATCTAAAGCTTCGTTAGCGCGACTCGCGCACGATACAAATTTACACGTCGTCTCAACGGGTAGAAATGGCAGAGCGATAAAAAAAGATTACATCGAAGCTATAAAAAGATTTAAGGAGCAAAATACTTTTCGAGAATCAGACTTTCGAGAGACTAGAAGATTTGAAAACAGTTATAGAAATTTGGAACTGATTCCGAGTCTGTTTACCGACGATCCAGAGCAATTTTACAACACCCATATGTCGATGATCAAAAACAAAATCGTCGCTGAATTAATAAAAATAAAAACGATGAAACTACAGATCGCTATGAAAATAAAGTATGTAAAAAAATCAGGTGATGAGACTACAACATCAACCGCTACTCATTTTAGTTACCAAAATCGAGTCTTAAACAAGAGCGAGATAGCTACGACTATCGGGAAACAATATGAAACGATATTATCTCAGATAGATAAATATACGAATAAAGGAAGTGGTTGGACTATAGATAAAATAGTCGCGTTTTACATCAACATAAACAGAGTTAACCCTCTGGTAGGCGCTTCTTACGTAAAACTACCCGAGTATGTAGCTAACAAACACGCAACCGTCAACATCAAAAACGAAGATCAAGAGTGTATAAGATGGTGTATAAGAGCCGCCCTAGGTATATATACCGATAGAGTTAAAAACCAATTAGCAACAAACCCAAAGTACCAATTTCGCGGAAATAATCCATCTACTTATAAAACCGATGACGGATTAAATTTTAAGGACATAGACTTCCCCACACCCATAAGTCAAATATCTAAAATAGAAAGACAAAACGATATAAGTATAAACGTGTTAGGATATGACACAGACTGCAAAAATAAAACCTATCCACAAGATAAAAGGGGCTTGATATATCCGCTATATTTATCTAAAAGACCATACGATATAAAAACTATCAGTTTGCTATTATTTGACGGTCATTATTGTTGGATAAGTGACTTACCTAGATTCTTATCTGGCGTTACCAATAGTCAACATCGTAAAATGTTTTGCTTAAGATGTTTAACGCATTTTAATTCGAAAGAGAAGCTGGATGGGCACATAAAAGATTGCGAAGGAATAGACTCTGCTTTATCTACCGTTAAAATGCCACATGAAAGCGCGAACAAATACTTAGACAAAAGCAAATTAATGTTTAAAAACTTCAAAAATTTACAAGATGCACCATACGCCATATACGCTGATTTTGAATCTGTATTAGAAAAAACAAAGACGACGGTATGCCCTACTTGCGTAGCTACGCAAGTAGAACCGTCGAGTAAAACTCATATTCACAAAGCCTGCGGTTATTCGTACGTTGTAGTTAGATGCGATGGTCGACAGATCAAGCGAAAGACTTATAGAGGTGAACACGCTATAGACAATTTTATAACCTCGTTGCAAGAACTCGAACCTAAGATTAATGACTTACTAGCTCGCATTAAGCCGATAATATATACGCTAAAAGAAGAACAAATTCACCTAAACTCTAACGAGTGCTGGATTTGCGAAAAACCAATTTATCCAAATTACTCGTGTAATTGCCAGTGCTACAAGCCTGTAGAACCTAAAAGTAAAGAAGAACTGGAAGAATACACGTACGAAAACGAAAAGGGATACGTCGAGAAAACATGTATGTTCTGCCAAAAGAAAATTAACAAATTTCGAAAAGTAAGAGATCATTGTCACACAACGGGCAAGTACAGAGGAGCCGCACACGCTTACTGTAATCTTAAATTACGAGTAATACCCGGCATAACGAAAATACCGGTCATCTTTCACAACTTAGAAAATTATGACGCGCACTTGATCATGCAGGGTATTTCCAAGTATCAACAAGATATCTGGTGTATACCCAAAAATTCAGAAAAATACATTTAATTTTCGATCGGTCAATATAGATTTATCGACTCGTTTCATTTTATGTCTAGTGGTCTCGACAAATTGGTAAAGTCTTGCCCGAGAGACGCTTTTAGGCTACTCTTGAAGCGTTTTGGCGAAGAAAACGCGGACCTCTTATTACAAAAGGGTGTATATCCGTACGAGTACATGGACAGCTTTGAACGATTTGACGAGACTACTCTACCGTCGAAAGAATCTTTTTACAGCGCTCTAAAGGACGAACATGTGTCGAACGAAGACTACGAAAGAGCGCAACGAGTATGGCGGACCTTTGACATAAAAAACATGGGCGAATACCACGACTTATACGTAACCGCGGATACTCTATTACTAGCCGGCGTATTCGAGAATTTTAGGCAAATGTGTAGAACGAATTACAAGTTGGATCCAGCCAACTACTTCACGGCACCTGGTTTAAGTTGGGACGCTTTATTAAGACATACTAAAATAGAATTAGAATTATTAACCGATGTAGATAAACATCTATTTTTTGAAAAAGCGAAAAGAGGGGGAATATCGAGCGTTGGTAGTACGCGCTATGCTAAGGCCAACAATTCATACCTAAAAGATTACGAGCAAGATAAACCCGATTCGTATATTCTCTATCTAGACGCCAACAACCTCTACGGATGGGCCATGAGTCGACCGCTACCTTACGGAGGATTTAATTGGGTCGGCACAAAACAATTTACCCACGATCGTATCATGGCGTTAAAAGATAAGGCTTCAACTGGATATATGTTCGAAGTTGACCTGGAATATCCAGCCGAACTACACGATCTACACAACGATTATCCTTTAGCCGCCGATAATATAATCATACCTGAAGAATGGTTATCGGAGTATCAACGAGAGTTGGCGAGTGAGATAGGAGATGGCGCTAAGGTAAAAAAATTAACCGGCACGCTATATCGCAAAGAAAAATATGTATTGCACTATGTCAATTTGAAACAGTGTTTGAGGCTAGGCCTAAAACTAACTAAAGTACATCGGGCGTTACAATTTAAACAAAAACCTTGGATGAAATCGTACATCGATAAAAACACGCAACTCAGAACGAAAGCAAAGTCGGATTTCGAAAAAGACTTTTTCAAATTAATGAATAATTCTGTATTCGGCAAAACGATGGAAAATGTCAGAAACAGAATAGATGGTGTGCTACTGCGAAACGATCAAGTAGAAGAATACGAACAAATAGTTTCTAAACCTTGTTACAAGTCTACTACAGCGTTTAAAGAATGCGGCCTCTCATTCGTGGAATCGTACAAAAAGAAAACGTATTTAAATAAGCCCATCTATTGCGGCGTTAGTATCTTAGATTTATCGAAGACTCTAATGTATGACTTTTATTACAACCAATTAAAAAAGACGTATGGTGATAAAGTAAGATTGATGTATACAGACACGGACTCGCTGCTTTTGATTATCTATACGAAAGACGTTTATCTCGATCTGGAAAAACAGTCTGACTTGTACGATTTTAGCAACTACGAGAAAGACCACTTTTTATACGACGATACTAACAAGAAAGTTATCGGTAAATTTAAAGACGAATGCGGAGGAAAAGTCATAAGCGAAGCTACTTGCATCAGATCGAAGATGTACTCGATTTTATACGGAGACGTCGTATTAAAAAAGGCCAAAGGCGTAAACCGAGTGGTTATAAACAACGATCTATCTTACGAAAAGTATAAGCGATGCGTTTTATCGAACGAATGCTATTCAAACAAGATGATTCGTTTTGGAACTGAGCGTCACATGATATACACAGAGTCTCAAGTCAAGCAATCTTTAAATCCTTTAGATACGAAGAGATATATTTTACCTAATGGTATAGACAGTCTGGCTTATGGTCACCGTTCTAGCCAGAACAAGACGATCGATAAATATCTACTCGAAAAATTAATTTCTTATGGTTATTCTCGACTAACTCACCGTCACAGTCTCTGAAAGAAAAACTCAGTTCGGGTATTTTACTCCTAATTAGAGGTATGGTAATTTTTCTTTTATTCTGGACAGTCACTATTACATCCGATTCAGCCACAATATATGCAATCGGTATAACGTCTAACAAGTGCGTGCCCCTTCCGTTATAGAAATTATTAGACGTAGATAACTGATCGCAATGTAAAAAAATTGCATTCACGTAATTCAGACTATAATACCCTACAAGTTCACTATCACGCAAAGGGTGCCAATTAGAGTGTAGGTCCAACACTTTTTGAGTATATAGATCGAAATTAATGATAACACTTTTATAGACCGATACTGCACTAACATTAAAAACAATTTTTTTATTAAGCTTGTCCGCGTAAACTGTAATCAAAGTTAATTTATTAAGTTCGACTACTAACTCATCGATAGTATAATGTCCAGCTGGAATTACCATTTCACCGTGAGTTTCATTTAGCCGTCTATCAATCAAACTCCATCTTATAGTCATACGTTGAGCTATATTAAAAAAACCGACGGTAAATATCGCGCTGTTTAAACTCATACAGTAATTTCCATTAGAGTTATCTATAGGTTTTGACAAAGTAAACGTTTGTTCGTTATCATCCATTTTAAAAACGTGCGATTCCATTTAATAAAGCGTAAAAAAATCTTTAAAAATCGCTTAAAATTTACCGATTGTCAAGTTAAAACTAATCTGTTTTCCTCGATTATTGATTAAAGCGCCGTCTCGGTCTCTGATACTAAAGCTAAGTTGGTTTATCTTATCACCCGCGAGTCTACGAGCGGCCAACCCTGCACGCTCGATAATCGTATTATCTCTTTTCGTTATCGGTATAACGTGTAACAAGTGCGTGCCCCTTCCGTTATAGAAATTATTAGACGTAGATAACTGATCGCAATGTAAAAAAATTGCATCGATAGGCATTGTATTATAATACCCTACGTAATCTACACCAAAAACTAAGTTTTTGACCGATATCCCCAACAATTGTTTAATGTTTTTATCAAAGCGTAGAACGCTATTTTCTTCCGTTACATTTAAAGATATTTTTTTATTAAGTTTATCTACAGAGACTTCTAACCAAACTAATTTACTGAGTCTCTCTTCGATCCAATCTATATCGTAATATCCAGCCGGAATATCAATTTTACCATCCGTACTACCCGTTTTTTTCCCAGTGTTTGGATCGATTTGATGTATAAAATAGAGAATTTCGCTATTACTAGGCATATTATAAAACCCCGCGGTAAATATCGCGCTGTTTAAACTCATACTGTAATCTCTATTAGAGTTATCTATAGGTTTTGACAAAGTAAACGTTTGTTCGCTATCAGCCATTTCAAAAACGTGCGATTCCATTTTATATTTAAATCTTATAAATAAGATTTAAAATTAAAAAAATGAAATTCACTCAACTTATGAAATTTTTAGACGTTAATAATCGAACGGTAAAGAATGCTCTAGATATCGTGAATCTAGCTAGAGGTCAAGACGATAGCGGCAAGTACGAAGCAATTACCCAGGAGAGTACCCCGTTGAACATGAACTTGAGTCAACTTAACATCATTGTAAACGCTAACACGAACGCGAGTTTTATCGCTAATTTAGCGGATATATTTAGCGTTTATAAAATGTCCGACGTGAAGAGCGACGAAGCGGTCGAACGTTATGCATCGGACCCCATGACGTTTTATCAAAATCAACTCAACTTTGCATTTTGGTGCGCGACTTCTGGTTGCGGCGTAGGACTAGAATCGTTGCTACATAAAAACCCCGTAATATCGGCTTTATTCAAGTTTCACGTGTATTTCACGATCAGAAAGATACTATACTTTCTAAAATGCCCAGTTCCAAACGACGATGCATTCGACGATCTAAACAATAGCATCGATCACGGCGCTTATACCAACGTCGGTCAACGCTTTCGAGTCGATCCAAACTTGAGTTTTAAACAGACTGTAGACTTAGCATCAGCGGGTCTAGGTACGGCGTACTATTACGATAGAGGCTCGCATAAATATTTACCGGTACCCGGTATAGATTATATACACGATGAGGAAGACTTAGATCCACAACCTGGTGGTGGTTACACCATGGGTTTTACAACACCGGATGATACGTATAAGTACGGTAAGTACACCGTCATGTATATCAGACAATCCGTAGACGTTGTACGACTCGGTTTTAGAAATTTTATACTCCAGAAGAGCTCGTTTACCGACGTTGGTATAGAACAAATAAACGAAAGCGTTAGAACGTACGTGTACGCCATACTCGGCGCGCAAGCCCAAGCAAAAACGAGTATACTAACCGCGGGTACCGGATTAGATGCCCAAAGACAATTTGAAAATATAGTAGAAGGCGTTATAAATAGCCCTACGGACTTGGAATCTTCTATAACCAGATTTCAAGATTCTTTACAGTACGCTAGAAGCTCGTTAAACTTTGTGATTAGCCCAGGATTATACTTGATTCCATCAAATATGGAGCTTTTAGTCGGTATTCATCGAGGTTATAATAATAATATACAGATAGCTACGCCCGGAGCGTCGATAGGATTAAATATCAACTTGAACTCAGACGTACTCCCTACACCTACACCTACACCTACACCACAAACCCCAACCCATACACCTACACCCCCTCCAACACAACCCCCAACACCACCACCTACACCAACCCCTGCACCAACCCCTGCACCACCCCAACACCAACCCCTGCACCACCCCCAACACCAACCCCTGCACCGCCCCCACCATCTCCTGTAAAAAAGAGGCGTACATCTACCCAGCAGAATTTAGACGATTTAGAAAATTTAGACCCACCGCCAGACTCACACGAACAAGAAAAAACGGCTTTAGTCGTTGGTTTAATGGCCGCTGCTGGAGTTGGGTATCTAGCTTACGATATTTTACGTCGCTGAAGAAGGTGGTAACTCAGTATCTGATGGAACGACCATTAATTCTTTCTTAACGAACGATCTCTTGGGGCCGTGAGTCAGCCAGTACAACGCGGGCTGTCCGGGATTCGTCGCTCTTTTTTGTATCGTATACATTTCTAAGCTCCAAATAGGATCGGTAGCTCTTCTTCTAACGTCTTTTTCGAGCTCTCCAGGAGCGTAAAGATATCTAACGATATCATCATTTACGCTTAAAAGTTCTTCGGGGCTCTTGAGCCCCGAAGAACTCAATTGTTTTATTTCTAACTGAGACATAGCCGCTCGAGGAGTTAACGGCTTGCCTTTCATAGTCGATATCAATCTAGTTTCTTCGTCGTTTAACGCTTTTATAACATCGGGCAATCTTTTTACCCACTCGCGGCTACGCTCGGTAGGCTCTAACATTTCTTGAACGTATTGATGACCAAATAATCTTTCGGCTAAAGTACGATTAAATCTTTCTACTATACCTTGAGCTCTATGATTACCAACCTCGCCTTTCTGTACTGCGACGTTGCGAGTCCGCATCAAAGTATTAAATTCAGCCATAAATTCTGTACCGGGGTCTACTTTTATCGTGAGAGGCCAAGACAAGGCCGATCTTTTGTAAATCTTTTTTATCGCCTCTACAACTTGAGTACTCGTTTTATTCGTCAAGGGTTCAGCTTCTTTATATCGAGTGGCCACATCAACGATCGTCAACGCGTATTTGTAAGTTTTCCGTTTAACTACATCGTGAGGTAGATACAACAGATCCGCTTGATGCATTTCATTGGGCCGCCCTATAACCTTATTGAGACTCGTAGGTCTCGCTATAAAACTGGGTGCTGGTAAATATATTTGCCACATGGCTTGTTTTCTTAACCAATTTCTAACGTCTGGCTCGGGTACATTGGCTTTTAACGATAATTTTTTTATGGCGCCTGCACCTTTCCAATATCCTCTAGGACTGTAAAATATTTTACTTAATTTTGTTTCCATTTTATTTTAACGACTTATTAAAAAATGGTGAGTCTTTTAATTATGGGTGCTGGAGCTTTAATAAGCGCTGTGGCATTTAGCGGAACGAGCTTTGCCTTTTCTAAGATAGGAAAAAGCGGTGCGGACGAAGAGCGTAAACGACACGATTTGGCTTTAGAACGATTAACTCAAGCTAAACAAGAGTGGGTAGAACAAAGAACCAAAGTTCTGGATTATCTAAACAATCGACTACATAAAGAAGCCAGGGCTCAAAAAACATTTAAAAACGTAGATGAGGCGTTGAGAGAATATAACGAAGTAACCAACGACGAGTTGAGATTACCTCGCGAACCTGTATTGTCAGACTTTTACGTACCCAGCGAAGATCAAAAAGATGGTGAAATTGCATTTATCTTAGGAGGCACTGCTGTTTTAGGTTATTTAGTTTACAAGTTTGTCTAAAAGTTTAAGTTTTTTGCTTTTTATTTTTTTGTTTCGTTAAGTAAAATGAACGCAATTTATGGAAGCAAACTGAATCCACACAGAAGTTTAAAAAATCCTAGAGCGTTGAAGGGGTTGAGGCAATCGATGGTTATTACTCATAATCCTAGTACCGCAGGGGCTGGCAGTCTGTTGATCGTTGAATTTCCTATGTTGAGTCAAGACGATGTAGTCGTACCGGGTACTGTACGATTAGCTTTTAATATAGACTTAGAATCTGAAGGCACTGGCGAAGATGTTGCAAGAACTCTATATTATAACGTCGCACGAAATTTAATTAGTGGCGTAAGAATCAAACTAGAAGGTAAAGATTTCGTAGCGTTTACGGATGCCGATGTATATAACGCGTATAAAGACTTGTGGCGACCAGCCAGCGCGAACGATGCGTATCGAGGACTCGAAACTTCTAACGTTACGAAACTCAGAATCGGCGCTAGCGACGGGGATGCTGACGAGAATGATGGAAAAGACAAAGCGATAGCCAACGCTTACGGTAACCGATATTATATTCCTCTAGATTTTGAAATGCTTACGGATCATCAGCCTTTTAGTCCATCGACGCTCAAAGATAGACTAACGTATGAATTTACATTTAACGATCACGCGAGCGTAGTAAAATCTACCGATTCTAACGCGAAGTATAAAATTTCGGGGTTAGATCTCGAGTTTGAAACGGTGACTAGTAAAACATTGGCCGATGGTATCAGACAAAAATATCGAGGTAAAACTCATTTTCTATACGAAAAAGTTCAAAGATATACGGTTTTAACGTTAATCAAGTCCGATACTACTTGGAACATTAATCTTAATCAAGCCATTAGAAGTCTCAAAGGTATACTTCTTTTATTTAAAGAATCGGGCGAAAAGGATCCTCGAATTTTTTATAATCCAAAGATCGAAAAAGTAGACGTTACGATAGAGGGTAAGCCGAATCAATTGTATAGCCAAGGCATGAAGCGTTATCAACACTGGGATGAGATTACCAAGTTTTTCGGCGACTCTAATACAGAATTTGGTGCTAGCGTGTGCAAAGACTTAGACTTACACGATATGACGCTAGGAGATTACTTAAGCACTAGTTACGGTCTTTGGCTAGATACGAGGGTAACCGACGACAACAAAAGTCATGGTTCTGGCAGGAAAATAGGAGACGTAGGTGGCGGTATTTCTCTCCATTTAGAAAGAGAGGCTGAGACAGCCGGTGGACTATCGTGTTACGTTTTCTTGGTGATGGATGGTCAGTTGGTTCTTGAAGATGGACGATTTAGCGGTAGTTACTCTTAAAATATAGTCCTTACTATAAATAAGCATGTTTCCAAAAGCACCACACTGCGCACTAGTATGCGGTAGGACTAATTCGGGTAAAACCAAATATATTTTAGATCTATTAGAAACTGAGTATAAAGATCACTTTGAAAATATCGTAGTTATTTGTCCTACGTTGAGCAACAACAAGACTTATCGCGAGAGACGTTGGTTGTGGTTAGACCCCGAGATATACCTATGCGATTTAGAGGTAGAAAAGGTGTCTCTCAACGAAGCTTTAGAATTTTATAGAGCTCGATTTAAAGGATCGCACGTTCTATTTTTGATAGACGATTGTAGCTCGGAACAAGAAATAAAATATCGTAAGGCGGCGCTCGGGAAAAACACTTGCGTTTTAACAAAATTGGCGTTTAGCGGTAGGCACGACAATCACTACTGTTGGTTGATGACTCAAAAGTATAATTGCGTAATGACAGATTTTAGAGCTCAAACTGCATTTGTCGTATTGTTCTATTGCAAAGATAAAAATAGTTTCGATCAATGCCTCGATGAAAATGATGCGGTTCCTTTAGAAGAAAGATCGAGAATTAAAAAGATTTTAAGAGATGTGCCTTTTAGTAAATTATTGGTAAAAACTGATCCTCCTGTCTGTTGGCAGTTGATCTATAGTTGATCTATAGTTGATCTATAGATGATCTATTAGATAACTATTAGATGATTTATAGATAACTGTTAGATAACTGTTAGATAACTGATAGATGATTTATAGATAACTGTTAGATAACTGTTAGATAACTATTAGATAACTGATAGATAACTGTTAGATAACTATAGTCATCTATAAAATATGATAGAATATCTAGACCTATTATTAAAACTAGTAATAGCCATCAACTTGTCTTTATTTTCTTACGATTATATGTCTTGTAGAAATAAGATTAAAAAATATAGTTCTATTTTAAATGAGCAAATCGATAGAATCTCTAAGCACGTTATCTCAAGAACCTCATCCAACAGTAGCTGCTACGCGCATAGGGCATAGCTTAGCGACGACCGTAGCTACGACCGTAGGGAGTACGAACGAGTCTCCAGATCCTAAAAATAGACTTTTAGGCGTAGTTGCTTCCGGTGATTCTAAAAAATATTTCGGTAAAGAATACTCCGTTAATGAAATAGAGAGCTTGACCGCAGAAAAACAAGAAAAGCTATATAAAAGATACGAAGCCAAGCTCGGTAAAGAAATGATAGTCAGTTTGGGGAGTTGCGTGTTGACCTTTTACGCAAAAGCTTTAGGCGCGACTTTGCCGCTGGCTTCGCCATTCGGTTATAAACTTTGTTTAGATTCTGAAGAAGCCCTTATCAACGACCTAGAAAAAGATCCCGTTATTTCTAGCAGCTTGTCCAGTTTACTTTGCGAAGTGCATTACAATTATGGGGTTTATTTATCTCCTTTGGTGGCTATGTTGATCACGACTAAACATTTACAGGTAGATAGTAGTAATAATAGTATTACAAATAATAGTAGTATTATTATAAAAGATGAGTCTAGAAACGACAACGACAGATCAAGTAGCAGAGACTCCTCAGCCTCCCCAAGAGACTCCCCAAGAGTCGGCTCAGCCTCCCCAAGAGACGGCTCAGCCTCCCCAAGAGCCGGCTCAGCCTCCCCAAGAGCCGGCTCAGTCGGCTATAGCAAGAGTCACAAAAAAAAGAGTAAAAGACCCTAAAAGAGTAGAGCAAGGTAAAAGACTGGCCGAAAGAAACAGAAAGATGAAAGAACAAATACAAACTAGACTTCTATGTCTGTTACAAGAACAGAACATAGGGCTTTTCCGGTTTTTTTTATTACATCACTTGGAATTTTGCATACGTTGTTCACATTTATATTTAAGTATATGTGACCAAACAAACGTTTAAAAAAAAGAATTTTGACATTTGCATGTTCCGTGGAAGAGATATGGCTTCAAAGTTGGAAACATTAAACAAAGCTATAAAATTGTATGATCATGTCATCGTGACGTCACATCAATTTTCATCTGTAATGCGAGTTGGCCTACCAGCATACCAAGATTGGATGCAATATTAAGTACAGTTCTCTAGATATAGGACCTTAACATATGCACCTTTAAGATGACGTCACGTGACCCCGATGACGTCATCATGACGTCATTGTTCTACAGACATCTATGCTATGAGGTCTTCATATATGTTAACTAGATACCACATTTCAACTTAATCAGACTTGTACTTCTGTAGATATATGGCTTCGAACACTGCCCCTTTAAGATGACGTCACGTGACATATAATGACGTCATCATAATGCCATTTTACTTTTCATCTATGAACCTGCAGACTTATTTAGATATTACATTTCAATGTAATCGAACTTGTACTTTTGTAGATATACGACTTCCAAAATTGCACCTTTAAGATGACGTCACGTGACATGTGATGACGTCATCATGACGTAAAAATTCGGCACACATTCTGAGCAGTTGGTCTAAGTGTTTGCCAATTTTTAAAGTAGCCAAACTGGCCGGTAAGAAAGAAAACGTTTACAAATGCTATCGGCAATAGTCTAGCGACTTGAAAAAAGACTAGAAATCAACCCTTTTTATAAACAGCATGCACATTTAAGCCATGGTTATCCGCCCTTCCCAGAATTCCTTTGTGTTATATTGAATTTAGTCAACATTTTGAAATGGCTGTTATTTCTTACTTGAGTGAGCCACGATCATGAAATTTTTGAATTAGGTAGAGAAAAATTCAATGTATACATTTTTATAATGGGACCGACCCTGACATGCGTAAAAAAAAAAACATTTTTGATCACGTCATCTTGACGTCACACAATTGTTCCCTTTTAGGACATATCTTTGAGACATACCATAGCCATAACAAAAACAATTTAGAAAATATCTTGTTTTGTTCGCTAGATATATTGAAAAGAATGTTACGATTTCAAAAAATCAAATTATCTAGCGACTTGAAAAAAGACTAGAAATCAACCATTTTTTAAACAGCATGCACATTTAAGCCATGGTTATCCGCCCTTCCCAGAATTCCTTTGTGTTATATTGAATTTGGTCTAAATTTTGAAATGGCTGTTATTTCTTACTTGAGTGAGCCAAGATCATGAAATTTTATAATTAGGTAGAGAAAAATTCAATGTATACATTTCTATAATCGGACCGACCCTGACATGCGTTAAAAAAAAAAAAAAATTTTGATGACGTCATCTTGACGTCACACAATTTTTCCCTTTTAGGACATATCTTTGAGACATACCAAAGCTATAACAAAAAGAATTTTGAAAAAATCTTGTTTCGTTCGCTAGATATATTGAAAAGAATGTAACGATTTTGAAAATTCAAAAATTCATAATAAATCACGTGATGAAGTCATCATGACGTCACTCTTCGGCATACAATTTCAGCTTAGGGTCTATGTTTGTGTTAAGTCTGATTAAGATCTGATGTTGTTTAGTGACCAAAGTGCCGCGCACAAAATTCGTGTACAAAGTCTATGGGATTTTGGTCAGAACTAAAAGAAGAAGAAGAAGAAGAAGAAGACTTTTTTTTGACTTTTCAAAAGAAGACTTTATTTCAATTGAAACAAGTACAGTTATTAAGCGAAATATATACAATGTAAATAATATACAAATAAAAGGATGATAAACGGAAAGTCGTACAATATTGTTGAATGGTTAACTAAGGAAAACCAATAATTCACAAAGAGAAAGACATTACATGACAAAACTTTACTTTCAATAACTTATAAATAATACAAAAAGTAAGCCAATTATATCACATTTATTTATGCAAGGGAGCAAGGGAAAAGAGAAAAAGGGGATCCTGTACGGCCGGGGAAACAGCACGATTTTGGCTGACCCCGTCGAGGATCCCCGGGAGGGGGGAGCCACCAGATAACTGGGTGTGGGCCATATGGCCCACTCCGGCGGCTTCCAAAGGGATAGGCGAAAAGAAAAAGAAGGGAGAGAAAGGGGTAGGGTCCTGGATGGACCCTGGGAGGGGGAGGGTGGACCGAGAGGGGTCAGAGAGGTCAGGAGGAAGGGGGGGGGGGAACAACCATGTCACAATTATAAAAAATGGGGACATAAATTGTTGATGGTAGAGGGAGGAACACAAAAAAGGGGCGGGGCTAGGGCCAGCCCGAGCCCCAGTGGCTACGCCATAGCACGTCACGCCTACGCTGAGGCGGACAGCAATCCGAGACTCGTGCTAGCGACCACCCCGGCAAAAAAATTAAACTATTTCTTTAGATAAACCATGTCACTGCGTTCTTATTACAAGTAAGGAGGGCGTTATTTACAGCCCATTTATGACAAAAAGCTATTATATTATCAGACAATTTATAGAAAGCAAAATCGATGAGAATTTTGTTTTTCAGGCGATGCTGCCAGATAAGAAGGGGTTCAACAAACCGGGAAGTACGATATAAGTAGTAGATAATATTTTTGCAGCTGATGATGAGGAAGTTAGCTAGACGAACCGCCTCCTTTTTGCGTCCCTTAGCGTGCGGAATCAGCGCCCAGTAGAGGTCGAAGTTGAGTTGGAGAGTAGGCAGTAAACGGTGGAGTAGTGAGTGTAGCAGGTTGAGAGCAGGTTGTATAGCAGGACAGGTGATGAAGAGATGATGGATCGAGCCCCTCTCTCCGCACCATCCGCAGGTAGGAGAGATGTCGGGATTCAGATGATGTAAGACGGTGAGCGAGGGCAGAAAGTTGTGGAAAAGCTTGAATTGAAGATCGCCCTCTTTCTTGGAGGTAGGAAGTTGATAGACGTTTCTCCATTGGAGTTTAGTAGAAGAGTTGATAAATCCCAGTTTATGCCAATGAGAGGAGAGACTAGATAGATGATTGAGCTCCTCGTTGAGGATGGCATACAGAATTTTTGATGGTGCGGAGAGTCCATTGTCGTAGGAGGGTAGGTTGAAAAGTACTGGACAGTCCGGAAGAGCAGAGATGTGTTGAAGGACGGAAGGTGGTAGGGTACATCCTTCCTCGCAGAACAGAGTTGGAGATTGAAGGATGAGCTTGGTGTGAAGACGTTGAATGTCCAGATCTAGAAGACGTAGAGAGGGAGGTCTGAGTCATCGAGAAAAAGTGATGAAGGTGCGGGGTTCGATCCATAGGCCGGTGATGAGATCCAGAAGATGGCGGACGAGTTTGACTCCGCACGCCGCGAGACGCACGGGAAGGGGTCCCCCACCATCAGCTGTATCGCTCAAAAAAGGGCAATTTAAGGGCAAATTGTAAACATGGTTGATAGAATCAGGCTGTGTTTCGATTCGAGCTCCGGACGCCGTCCAAGCACGCAAGAGTTCACTGTGGAAAACTGGGATGCTAGTATAAAATTTAGGGTCGGTGTCGAGGTGAAAAAGGTTGAAATCAAAATCGAGTTTTTGGTATTGCCTGAAAAAGTGGCCGATCAGAAAGAAGGCGGGATGGGAATGGAGATTAAGTAATCGTTGGACTGTAGTAAGTCTAAAAGCGAACATGCGTGCTTGGAGGCACACGAGACCCAGTCCTCCTTTGTCGGGATGTTTATATAAGGTTTCCTTTGTTAGGTAGTGTCTCTTGTTGGACCAGACGAAGTCGACAAGGGCATTCTGGAGTTCACTTAGGACATTAGCTGGAGGGGAGAGAACGGCCAGAGAATGAAAATTTTTAGAGGCAGCAAGTTGATTGGCGATGATAATTTTGCCTTTGAAAGAGAGGGCGTAAAAGAGACGGGACCAGGAGGAGAGAGTTTTGTTTAGTTTACTTTTGCATTTTTCCCAATTCTGTTGGTCATATTTGTTTGAGTTTCCTAAGTGAACTCCGAGGAAGGGGAGACCTTCACTATTCCATGAAAAATTTAAGGGTTTGTCGCTTCGTCCGGTCCAAGAACCGGCCCAGAGACCCTGGGACTTCTGAGTGTTTAGACATGCAGCAGAGGATCTTGCGAAGAGGCCATAGGCCTCTTCGACTGCTACAAAGCCCGGATCGGAGGTGACGAAAACGGAAATGTCGTCTGCGTACGCCGACACAGCGCACGAAAAATCCGTATTAGGAATAGAAAAGGCCTGATCGGCAAGTTTCTTTCTGAGAGTAATTAAGAAGGGTTCAATAGCAATTGAATAGAGCAGCCCCGAGAGCGGGCATCCCTGACGTATCCCCTTCTCAAATGAGAAGGGGGCCGTCAGGGTGCCACACACTTTGACGAGGCTCTCGGCGCCGCCATACAAAATTTGGAGATAAGAAATGAATTTGTTTCCAAAGCCCATGGCTCCCAAGGTGTCGAACAGATAGCCGTGATCAACGTTGTCGAAAGCTTTTTGTTGATCCAAGTTGATCACGGCGAGGGGGGTATCATTAAAATTAGAATAAGAAATGATATCACGGATTAGGTTGATGTTATCGTGGATTGAACGACCGGGGACACAGTAACTTTGGTATTCGCCGACGACGCTGCCAATGCACTGTCGCAGTCTGTTTGCAAGCAACTTGGCAAAGATTTTATAGTCGGTGTTAAGAAGGGAGACCGGCCGCCAATTGGCAATGTCAGCCAGGTCCCCCTTTTTGGGAAGCAAAGTTATTACTGCTTTCCGTAGAGAGTAGGGTAGAGAACCAGATTGAACTGAAGATTCAAGAACAGAAAAAAAGTCGTTTTTAAGGACGGACCAAAAAGACAGGAAAAATTCTGAAGTAAGGCCGTCCAGGCCGGGTGTTTTATCTTTGCCAAGCTGCTTGACAGCGAGCTCGATTTCCTCAATAGACAGAGGACGATCAAGGTCCTCTGAATCTTCGGAGTCGAGCTCGCTGACATCTTGTAACAACAGGTTGAGGGCGCTCTTGTCAGTGGGGACTCGGCTATAAAGATTTGTGTAAAAGTCGCGAATGTGCATTTTAATTTCAGAGGGATTCTGGGAGATAGTTCCAGAAGGCAAGCGGATATGGGAGATGTGTTTAGATTGAGAATTAGATTTTTCCAGATTAAAGAAGTATGTAGAGCACGAGTCAGTTTCGTTAAGATGTTTGAAACGAGATCTGACAAGAGCGCCCTGGGCTTCAGTTTTAAGGAGAAAATTTAAGTGATTCCTTTGTTCGTTTAGAGTTTCTCTAGTTTCGGGCGTTAAGTCTGGCGCAGACTGAATTTCGTCTATTTTGCGATTTATTTCCAAGAAAGCTTGCCGTTTTTCTTTGGCCAGTTTTGAGCCGTACATTTGGCTGAGGGATTTGATGTGCAACTTTCCGAAGTCCCACCAAGCGGCGAGATTCGGAAAGTCGCACTTTTGTTCTCTCCACTGAGTCCAAAAATCTATAATAATGTTGCGGTAATTGTTATCTCCGAGGAGCGAGTTGTTGAAATGCCAATAGGCGCTGCTCCTCGGAGTGTGGGAAGGAATTTTGATAGTTAGTGTAACAGCGCAGTGGTCTGAGAGAGAACAAGGGAGAATAGAACAGGTGTGAATGGAGGAGATGAGATTAGGAGGGACATAAAAGCGATCCAACCTGGCTTTGGAGACCCCGCATAGTTTAGCGGGATTATTCCTCAGCCAGGTGAATTTTTGGTCAAGGGGATTCAGCCTGCGCCAGACGTCACAAAGAGACAATGCATTGACAGCGTCTCTGAGAGCCATGGCAACTTTGGGTCTGTGCTCGATCGGCATACACAGACGATCAATAGCCGGATTTTCGGTACAATTAAAGTCACCTCCGATCACAATGACACCGTCACCGCAGCCGGAACAGTGGTCCAATAATTGATCAATGGCCAGGAGAGCATATTTATCTTGTTGGGGAATAATGGTATTATAGATGTGATAAATCGTGTTGTTATATTTAATTTTGTTATAAAGAATATGGCCATCATAGATGGCGCTAGCAGAAATAATTTCAATTTTGTTATTATTGTTTTTAATAAGAGTAGTTACTCCCGAGCCTTTGAGCCCGGGAGAACAAAATGGGGTATAGGACCACATGTTCCAGCAAGGGTTATTTTCATTAAGGTTATATGTTTCTTGTAAAAGAACTAGGTCGGGGTTGGACGCGATCTGGTCAATATAAATTTGGAAAGAAGTGTTTTTGGTAGGGGCAGAGCAACCTGCGGTGTTTAGGGTAAGCAGTGACAGTGTCATTGCTAAGACGGGCCAAAAATTACATAAATTCATAAAAGTAGAAAATAATTTACTTATCTAAAGTAGAAACGAGTTTGTAAATCCTCTGCTGCATGCTTTTTTGCAGAAGGGGATTGTTTCGGAGAGGTTTGAGTTGTCTGACCAGCCCAGGAAGATTAGATGTGAATTTTCTTGCAATCTGGACTGGTCTCTTGCTGGATTTAACCGAAGACAGGAATTTGATTAGTGATGATTGGGATAGGGGGCCTTTGGTTAGTGGGAGAACTTCAGACGGAAGGTCTTCGTCCGTCTGAGTGTCCTCCAAATGCACGGAGTCGGTGTCGGCCTCGCCCGCGGTGGACGCCGGGGACGACGGCATGGGGGTTTGGGAACCACCGAGGGGGGTGGATGGGAAGGAGGATTGGGAATTGAGGGCAGGGGTGAGGGTGGGCGAAACCGTCGACATGGGGCTCTATTGTTTCCGGGCAAGTTTTCTGCGGGGGGAGGGTGACTGGAGGGGGATAAGTTTGGGGGAATCGGAGACAGGAGTGGGGGAAGTCTGTTTGCGTTTAGTAACGACATCGGAAAAGGATCTTGAGAGTGGAGGGGGAGAACCCCATATCGACGGCACTTCGGGGGGATTGGAGGGAGGGTTGGTAGGGGGAGCCCGGACTCCGCCCCCGCCGGGGGCGTGCGCTGCAGCCGCGGTGCCCGGCGAGGGCACACCCGGCCCGGCCGTGTCCGATGCGCGGGGCGCATCGGACGGGGGCCCCGTAGAGCCCCGGGCTGGCCGGGAGGGGAGCGCGCGCGGTGCGGGTTCAGGCCGGGACCCCTTGGGGTCCCCGCCCGAGGAAGAGGACGACCCGGCGGTCGGAACTTCCGACCGACGAGTCGACCCCGGAGGCGGAGGGGAGGCGGAGCCAGGCTGGTTGGGTTTGGAGCGTTTGGGTGGGTGTCTGGGATCGGATTTGGGGACGGGTTTGACGAAGACAGGAGGGGGGTTGAGAGGGTTGATTTCGCCCCCGTCACTGTCGTCCCCACGGGCGGGCTTCTGCTTCTTGCAGGCTCGGCTGATATGGCCGAATTCGCCGCAATTGAAGCAGCGCACCGACTCCGTGGATAAAAAGACTCTATAGTTGGTACCGGAAAAATTAAAATTGATGTGGTCGGGAGGGATGACATTGGGGTTGAGTAGGACCTGTACCTGCCTTCGGAAACTCATTATATGATTGAGATTTTTGGTCTTTAGTCCCAGGGGAATGGGTCGGATCTGCGACACCACCTTACAAAAGGACGACAGGTTGGCCGCAATGACTCCGTTCGGGATTTCCGGGTATACGTTAGAAAGTGTAAGACGGGTGGTTGGGCGGACAAGAGGTGTCAGCTCGAGAAAGGAGCCGTCGTATGCAAGTTCCTGTTGTTGGACTGCATCGACGACCGCCTCTCTCGAGCTGAGATAGATGGCAATTCGGCCATTTGAGATGCGTGAAGCGGATAGAATATCTTTGGGATTCAGGATTTTAGTAATGGCGGCCATGTATGATTGAACGGAGACATTGTCAGCCGCCCTGAAAGAAATTCCATTGTTCCTAGTGACATTCCTGAACGGCTCGTCAGGAATGTCAATAGGCTTAGTAGGCCCAACCGAGGGTACGCTCGGGCCAGCCGAGGGCACGCTCGGCTGAGCCTTTACAGATGTGTTCGCTTGACTGGTCATGATGACCAGCCACAGCGAGAAATGAACGACATGAAATGCAAAATGAACGTAAAATTACTCTAAAATGATAACACCCGACAGAAGGAGGACGGTCTAGTTAGACCTATAAATAAAACGGAATACAACAGTATAAAAACGGGGACCTAACAGGGTCTAAAAGCTGAAATATTCTTACTTTTCCGGAGCTCGATCGAAACACGTCCGAACATGAACAAGAAGAAGAAGAAGAAGAAGAAAAAAAAAAAAAATCAGAACAAAAACAAAGCCTTTTCCGAAGGATTTCGGAAAAGCCAAAAATGCAAGTATAGAAGAAGAAGCTCCCCAGCAAACGCCAGCGCTAACGATGAGAGACATTCCGAGCTGGGGATACGCTATGGTTGGTTTGGCTGTTTTAGGAATTGGATATCTCGCGTTTAAAAAGAGTAAACCTGTAGATCCGCAGCAAAAAGTAGGGGTTACACTCGCAACTTCAACCCATAAAGTTGAAGAACTATTAGAAATGGAATAAATAAAAAAATAAAATGTTTGTACAAGTAAAATGGATACTAAGAACGTTGCAAATACTCTTTATCACGGCGCTGTGTTGAGTTTGTTGACCGTAGGTTATACTATGTTGAGTAAAAAACTTTTGAAAATTAAGCCCGCCGATTTAGGAAAGTTAGACGTAGAAGATACGGTTAAAATCACCGCTACGGTAGGTAGCGCTCTAGCTACTCAGACTTGGTTGGTGAGTCAAGGAATAATTCCTCAGAATGTGGTAAATACTACGTAAAATATAAAATATACGACTTTATAAAATGGCTGAAGGTAGAGAATTTATACCTATGGATGACTTGGGTCGAGAAGACGAACAAAATGATGCCGATGATGATAATTTTAAAGATGCCAATGGCGATGATTATGTATGGGACAACTATAATGAAGAGACTGATTTTTCGATTCTACCCCCTCAACCGAGAGAAGTAGCTGCTCAAGCGCAAACTGAGGGGCTAAATTACAGAGAACTTGCAACTTTAGACAAAAAACTACAAACTATGAGCGGTAATGCCGAATTAAATTTAGCCGAACTGCGTAAACTATACGATAGACGCAAGGAAATAAAAAAAGCCCTCGAAGTAGTAGAAACCGATAATGAGATGCAAGACTTAGTGAATGAACAAGACAATATTGAAGATGAAATAGAGGGTAGATTAAGTTTCAAGCGCGACCTTGAACTAAGCATGAATGATCAATTCGCTAGAATCAAAGAAACGATTAATAAAATATTAGAAAGAGATACCTCGCTAATGGAAAAGATTAGAATTCTGTTTCGAGAACAGGGTGTGACGGTCGTTAGTATATTGGCCGCGTTTGCTTTAGCTATAAGTACGATCGTTGCTTCTTTGGTGGCTGCTATTGGTGGGGGTGGTTCGGCTGCTGCAGCGGTTGTTCCTGCTCCGACTCCGGTTCTGCCTAAGCCCAGAGGCAACGTGAAAGATTGGATAAGTAACCATTTAAAAAACTTGGCCAATTTGCTAAAAAAGATCGGTGGTAAGTTATTAGCCGCTTTACCGGGTATTTTGGGTAGTATCGCGAGTTGGTTGTTCACGTTGTTAAGCAAGTCGGTAGGTTGGTTGGCGGAGCACGTGTGGGCATTATTGATAGGTGTTGGTACTTTGATTCTCGTATACATGCAAAAAAAATTAAAATAATAAGTTGTATAAAATATACGACTTTATAAAATGGCTGAAGGTGGAGAATTTATACCTATGGATGAAATGGATCGAGAAGACGAACAAAATGATGCTGATGATGATTTTGAAGATGCCAATGGCGACGATGGTTTAGGAATAGACCCCGACGGTGATTTTGAATTAGACAGACCGGCTGAGCCACAACCGCCTACGACGATTGATGAAGCTGGTAATATTATAGATAAACATCGTGATATATATAAAGAAGGTTTAGCTAATAATTTTTATGATTTTTGGGAGGGGGGAAAAGACGGCTTAGTTAGACCGAAACTCATTAGGTACGAACTTTTTACTAAAAATAAAAATGGTGTTTACTTCGACGGTGTTAGATTGACTAGTAAAAGTTATCCCGATAGATTTATAAAGAAAGTGACGTTAATCACAAACTTTAAAGCGAAGTTTCCAAACGGAAACTTTACTACATTTTTTAAAGAAGATTTGGGTTTATTAACAAAAAAAGAACAAAAAGTACTAGAAGTGCTAGATGCTGAACAAACGATAGATGAAGCGTATGATACTTACGTCACTCCAAAACGACTAGTTGAGATAGCTAACAATCTGCACGATAAAATAGAAAGTATGGTGGGTCCCGAAATTGATCCTGATTATGATTTTGAAACCGGTAGATATACAATTCCTCCCCCTCAACCGAGAGAAGTAGATGCTCAAGCGCAAACTGAGGGGATAAATTATAGCGAACTTGTAGCTTTAGACAAAAAACTACAAACTATCAGCGGTAATGCCGAATTAAATTTAGCCGAACTGCGTAAACTATACGATAGACGCAAGGAAATAAAAAACGCCATCGAAGTAGTAGAAACCGATAATGAGTTTCAAGACTTAATGAAAGAAGGAAACTATATTAAAGATGAAATATAGAATAGATTAAGTCTCAAGTACGACCTTGAACTAAGCATGAATGATCAATTCGCTAGAATCAAAGAAACGATTAATAAAATATTAGAAAGAGATACCTCGCTACGGGAAAAGATTAGAATTCTGTTTCGAGAACAGGGTGTGACGGTCGTTAGTATATTGGCCGCGTTTGCTTTAGCTATAAGTACGATCGTTGCTTCTTTGGTGGCGGCTATTGGTGGCGGCGCTGCAACAGCTGCTGCAGCGGTTGTTCCTGCTCCGACCCCCGTTACTCCTACACCTAAACCCGGAGGTAACGTGAAAGATTGGATAAGTAATCATTTAAAAAATTTGGCTAATTTGCTAAAAAAGCTCGGGGGTAAGTTATTAATCGCTTTACCCGGTATTTTGGGTGGTATCGCGAGTTGGTTGTTCAATCTATTGAGCAAGAGTGTCGGTTGGTTGGCGGAGCACGTGTGGGCGTTATTGGTAGGTGTCGGTACTTTGATTCTTGTATACATGCAAACAAAATAAAAATAATAAGTTGTATAAAATATACGACTTTATAAAATGACCGCAGAATCCGTTTACCCTAAATTGCCCGATGTTCCTAGAGAAACGAACGAGTCTTCAGTCTTTAGGTTAAATAAAATCGAACGAGTGCAAAAAGAGATAGCCGTCGAGAGAGATAAGAGAGAACGGCTGTACAAAAAGTATAATAAAATTATTACCTGTTTATCTAACGCAGAGACCGTTATAGAATGTTTCGGAGCTTTATCCGGTACAATAGGCATAGTCAGCGTTGTTGGTGTCATTAGTATACCCGTAGGCGTGGTGTTAGAAGGATTAGCTATAGGATGCGTGGGCGTAAGTTTGGTATTAAAACGATTTAGTAAAAAGTTTAGAGGTAAAGCTAAGAAACACGATGAGATTAGAGTAGTAGCCGAAACAAAATTAAATACGATAAATGAATTAGTGTCTCAGGCCGTAGACGATGGCGATGTAAGTCACGAAGAATTTGCTTTGATTAACGATGAATTAAAAAAGTTTTACGGAATGAAAGAAGCTATTAGGACTCAAACTAAAGCGAGAGAAGAGTCCGATAGAAATCAAAAAGAAATAGACGATGAGGTCGAAAAGAAAGTTGTCGAGCTTCTAGCGAAAGAAAAAAAAGATCTTATCGCAAAACTTACAACTTTAGATTAGAAATATGTAAAGAGTATGAGCGTGATTCTAACGTGAGTATAGATGAGCCTCCTGATTATGAGAGTTTAGGGGCTAGGCCTAGCGCTCCTTGCGAAGAATAATTGTAATTTAGTGTATAGTAGAGCGTAGCTATGTGAGTACGACAAAAAATATCCCTCATCTCTACTGAGTGTAGAGATGAGGGATATTTTTTTGGCTTGCGACAAATCATTTTTTTTTTGCCTTTTTCGCCGGGGCGCCCCGGCGTTTTCGTACGCTTCTCGACTATGAAAAACACTTTTTATTTTCTTGATTTTGTGCAAATTTTGGTGTGTATATACACAGCAAAATTTTGAATAAAATTTGGGCGATTTTTAGACTATTTTGTTTTTTAAAAATTTGACGTATGTACCTACAGCAAAATTAGAGAGAAAAGTGAAAAAACAGAAAATGACATAGAATCGGCATCTCCCTTACTACTCAGAGAGTATCGGAAAATTATTAATGATGCAAACAATCAGGGTAAAAATGAACTTGGAAATATCGCCTTGGAAACATTCTTTGAGCATTTTAATAACTTAAGTCAGGTCCAATCGGAAAATGTGGAAGTCAAATCTAACGACATTGACCCAAGGAAAATTGATCACTCGGTAAATGAAGAAATAAATAAGTGTTTTACTAAAAATGAAATTTTGGTTCAAATAAGGAAACTAAAAAACAATAAGGCTGCTGGTGTTGATTTAATCATTAACGAATTTCTTAAACACTGTCCTGAGTCAATGATTACACTTATTGTATCTCTGTTCAATTTAATATTAAATACTTGTTACATCCCAACAGAATGGTACATTGGTCTGATCAGACCGCTGTATAAGAATAACGGTTCGCTTAAAGATGCTGATAGAGAGATCACACTGTTGAGCTGTTTAGGTAAATTATTCACGGCAGTCATCAATGCTAGACTTTCACTTTACTTAGAATGTGCCGGCATTCTTGGGAATGCACAGGCTGGTTTCCGTGAAGGGTATTCCACCATTAACCAAATTGTTTTACTTCATGTCATTGTTAACTTGTATTTAAATGACAAAAAATGCGTCTTTATTGCGCTTTTATTAACTACCGTAAAGCATTTGACATGGTTGACCGAGCATCATTATGGTCGAAGAAATTTAATTATAATGGCAGATTCTCTAGAGCAATTAATAAGCAAGTTGAACAAGCCCAGAGGTCCATGTATGGCTTAATAACTAAGTCACGTAAGCTTGATTTACCTGTTGATATAAAATTTGAAATATTCGACCAATTAGTCACCCCAATTTTAATTGATGGTAGTGAAGTTTGGGGTTTTGAGAAACTTGAGCAAATAGAGTGTATGTTTAGACAATTTTGCAAAAATCTTCTCGGGATCAACAAAAAATCTGCAAACTGCATTGTGTATGGTGAAATAGCTAAAACTAACATTAGCAAGATAGTTGAATGTAAAATGGTTAATTTGTGGGCACGTATTGTAAATAGCAAACAAAGTAAACTTTCAAATGTAATGTATACACTGTTGAAAACACTCTTTGATAACATTTATAAATCGCCATGGTTGTCAAAAATTAAAAATAATTTAGATAAAGCTGGTATGTCTAACCTCTTTGACAATAACAGTGTCATTAACAGCAAGTGGTTAAAACAGGCCATTGACCTGAGATTGACAGATATGTTTTGGCAAGATTGGAATTCTGAGGTTCAAACTAATGGCTTGTGTACAAATTGTAGAATATTTAAACAAAACCCATGTTTTGAGCAATATCTCTCAAGTTTAAGTAACTCACATCGTGTAAATCTTTGTAGATTTAAACGTAGAAGCAGCAAACTACCAATTGTTACTGAGAAATATTCAACGAACACAATTGTTGAACCGCACTGCCCTTTATGTCAACATCAAGATAGGGATGAATTCCATTATTTGTTTAAAATGTTCATTCTTTGAAATGGAAAGAACAAAAATATTTAAATTCATACTATATAGAATCAGGCCAAACACTTCTAAAATGTATTATCTATTTAACACAACTAATATTCATGAATTGGATAATCTTGTAAAATTCACCCATGTAATTATGTTAAAATTTTAATACATGTAGTTCGTTAATTTTGTTCTGATAAATTTTTTTCTTAAAATGTTTAGATTTGTATTGTTTTCTTGTGATCTGGTGCCTATAATGTGACATGTAGTTTGAGTGTACCATACCATACCATACCATACCATACCATATTTGTATTTTGATTTTATGTGTGTAACTAGGTACTGGGGACGGTGTGTATTTATTGTTTACTGTTTAGCTTTAGCCCACGATTGCTTCATCTTAGTTATACAAAAGGAAGACAGAATGATGTGAAGCGAAACTTAGCATGAATCATCTGTTCTTTAATCGCCAAGCTTTCGGCCAGGTCCACTGGCCTTCATCGGGGCTGTGTATAATCAAAACAACCAAACACAATTATACAAAGTAAACTGAAAGAAATGAAAACAACTGAGCGATAGGAAAATAAGAAACAGAACGGAATTAATATCATGTATGAGGGATAACAAAAATGCAAGGGGTAGTAATTAAAGAGTACATGTACCTAGTCAGAGCGCGATGAAGCCGTCTTGACTGTACGATGTGAGTGTATTAAAGAACTACGTGGGTGAAGACGCCACAGACTAGACTAGATAAAAGTGACTTAGAATAACAAAAGGCAAATGAGTCGGGTGAGTGATCACGGAACAAAAGTGACAGGGGCGTCCTATTCCGCAACATTTATACCAAGCGGGGTCAAAGTGCGAAGTTTTGCTATCCAGTAAGATTCTCGCTGTAGGATGATTTGAGTTGTTTGAGTACCAATTTGTTCAATGCCTTGGATACTGATATTGTCCACAGAGTGGTTGGGGAGATTGAAGTGGCGAGCGATAGGAATAGACTTGTTACCAGTCTTACCAAGTTTCTTTATATCTAAACGTGTGTGACTTTTTTTGATAATTTTGTATCATTTAAAAATATTGCAAAGGTGTGCTCCAGCATGGAAAAGGACAAGTTTATAGCAAAACAGGAGATTATTTATCATTTGTTTTATTTCATTTTACGGGAGCAGCCATCTCAGAAAATATTACCCACCGTGATCTAAAAGAAGCACATAAACAAAAAGGGCCTCCTTGAACCCTGCGAGCTGCCGCGTGGAGATTTCGGAGGGCACATTTTTATCTTTTTCTAATTTCCATATGAAGCCGTCGGTCTATTCCATTCATATTTTTTGTAATCCTCAATGATACATTGTATTTTGAAGTGGTATAGCCGCTTTTCAAGAAGGAGTTCACTTGGGGTCACTCCAGTCATGAGAAACCTGGGCCCCAGCCAAAAGCCCATTCAGTCGTGCAAAAACCGTGCGAGGAGCCACGTGGTGATTTCGGAAAGCACATTTCTTCTTTTTCGGAAAATTAGTGATAAACAACATGCAAATTTCCAGAATGATTAAATATTTTGTGTGTATGTCCAGAGGACCCCTATTCATCTATTTAGACCATTAGAGAAAAGATTGTGTGCACAAAACATTGTTATTAACGCGTAAACAAAGCTCGCAGGGTTAAAAAATGGTTCACTGCATATGTCAAAATAGAATCGGAAAGTCCGAATACAAGCTTACTCGTAGTTTTGAAATTGGTCAGTAAATGCAAGATTTTATGACCAAGGACAATTTAAACACCTGAAAACAAAAATTAATACTATTGAAACTATGCAAAATGTACTTTAACTCCGACAGTCCCAAATCCTCCAATTTTAATATGATTTACATGTACTCTATATGGGTTAGGGTTAATAGCTTTAGACTTGTTTAAATACATATCTGAACTGTACCAAAGTTTAGGGTTATTAGAATTGTTTTGCACATCACGGACGAGAGGCTGCTCCTATACAGAAACTTTACCAACAATGCAGTTGTGTAAACCAAATTTATTCGAATTTATCTCCTAATTATATTGTTTGTATTTTGTGCTCTTTCCTTATACAGTGGTGTATTTCACTTGAAGAGGAGCATGAAGAAGTTACAGCTGATTATCTACACGGGGGTGCCGTGCTTAAAACTTACTACCTACTGAGCTTCGTTGATAGGCAGATCAACAAGAGTCCTTTATAAAGTTTCAAAGAGGAGTTGAATTTCACTGTTTGTCAAAACTATGTATTAAAATCTGTTCCAGTGCGTGGAATACTCAGTAATTACATTTGGTAATTACCGTAATTAAACAGTTCACTGTGGTTTGTGTGGTGAAAAGTTACAGCAGTCCATAACGGCAAGTCAATACGCACTTTGAATTGGGCCAGTACAGGCCTGGTGTTACGGCAAGATGGTCCAATTAAAGCCCGGATTGGGCCAGTACAGGCCCGTGTGTAGTAATGGCCCAGAATTGGGCAAGTATTGGCTTTCTTCTGGTTCAGTTACCGGTGGCATCATGTGTACTGGTCCGATTCCGCGCCAATGTGCAAGCCAGTACTGGGCCAGCGTTGGTAAGCTGGCAGTGGCCCAAAACGGGTGAACAAGAACTGGCCCACTTTTGTATTACACTGGACCAGTACTGGCCCAGTTCCTAAATGTTTGCTGGGGAGCGCCAATCAAGAGCGCCAATTAAGAGCGCCAATCAATTAGAGCGCCAATCAATTAGAGCGCTAATCAATTAGAGCGCCATTTAATTTAATAGAGCGCCAATCAAGAGCGCCAATCAAGAGCGCCAATCAAGAGCGCCAATCAAGAGCGCCAATCAAGAGCGCCAATCAAGAGCGCCAATCAAGAGCGCCAATCAAGAGCGCCAATCAAGTGCGCCAATCAAGAGCGCCAATCAAGAGCGCCAATCAAGAGCGCCAATCAAGAGCGCCAATCAAGAGCGCCAATCAAGAGCGCCAATCAAGAGCGCCAATCAAGAGCGCCAAACAAGTATTGTTTGGGAACCGATTCTTCTACAGTATTGTTCGGGTTGGGTTTGCTCAAGTGTTGACGGGGAGGGTAGGGGTTTCAAAAAATACTTGAATGTGTCATGTAATGGTTTAAATTTATAAGTAAATATTCTATACATTATTATAACTATGCAACGATTTTAAGGTTTACACCATTTCTGTCCTGAAATTCTCTTTTCTTTTCTTTAATCAACCGTCAGTTAGCATAATTACACCCCAAAATGGCTCATTGAAAATCACTTTACAGATGGCATGGCTATAAATTAAAGCTGTTACTATTGGTTTTTCCGGCCAATTTCATTATGTTTTCGTTCATTTTAACGCCTGGATCATTCAATTTAGATTGAAATAGAATGATCACGCAGATCGTCATTCGACAATCAAAAACAATCGTTCAAATTCAGTCTCCGAGCATTCTATCATCTTTTAGCTTCACTCGTCCCTGTAAAAGATGCATTCAAATTGAAAGTATCGTATTGTTCATTCAATTTCGTCTGGACCAGCATAAAGGGGTTAATCGGGCATTCATTTTCATTAATAGGCAAACATATTTCACTTTTTTACAAGCATCTTTTCCTGCATGTCGGTATTTATATAAAGTCTGAGTTATCTCAATGTATTAAGTGACGTCTTCAATCCGTAGATGCACACCTCTCTTTACTAAGTCTTCAGACAGATAAGATGGCGAACCTACGGGAGGAGAGGTGTGATCGTCTGATGGAATCGACCCAAGAAAACAAGAGAAGTGTTCCCAAGGGTACAACCATACTGGCCCGATGTCTTGCACATGCAGAGATCGATGAGTGAATCAGAACGAAAAAGAACACTAAACAAAGTTACAAAGTTAAAGGATTCATAAACATGAAATACAGATGGCCCAGTTGTTTTGGGTCAAACTTTAAATCAAACAAAGATCAACAGTGAAAAATACAATTCCTTAGCCCTTTTCATTTTATTAGTTCGTTACATCATCCATCCCTCATATCAGTTCAGATGTTAAATTATAAATGTTACAAAATTTTCACTTATACATTTTACAATTTTCTTTTTACAAAAGGAAAATATATCAATTATATCAATACAAAAATCGAATAAGAAAAGAAAATCATGGTCATAATTATGACATATGCGTATCGACGTTCGCTAATTTGAATGCTTCAGCCGTCAAAGGATGTTACAAAACTCAATGTAAGAAAATATCAATGCAACAAATGAAGTCTTGGATGCACAAAAACGAAATAGAATGCCCCTAAACGAAAACGAACATTAGGAACAAAATCTTGGGTGCTTAAAAATTGAAATTGAATGCCCAAACAGTGAAAAAGAAACCTTTCTTTGGTCAGATGTGTAAACAACTATACGCGAATTAGAATGACCAATAACGAAAACGATCAGAAAAATGTGCAAATTCGCCGGGAAAACCTATATTATTATGTGAATTTACATATTCATGAGCAAAGGAGTGACACAGGGGGAATATGATCTTCAGTATCATATCTGATTTGTGCATAAAAATTAATGGATTTTTTCCTTCCTAGGGGTGCCTTATTTGAGTGCTTAGTAACCAGTCACTAGACAAATTTACCACACAAACTGTGACAAAAAGTCAAAATTTGACATTTTTTATACAGCTGAAAGTGCCTTAACTCTAACATCATAGCAACAACGCCCGTACATGTCAGGAAATATATATGAACATATTGAATTGTTAAAAAAGGAACACTCCATCCTTCATGCTTACAATTCAAAAGCATTGATATTAACACAAACTATCTCTGAGAATGATTTTCATTTCGCTGGACCTTTGAGAAACAACCTGTGACGTGACCCCCTCCCTTGGCCCTCGTGTGACAAACACTTACCTCTGATTCGGGGCATCTGCTCACGGCAGTTTGATCTGAAAGCCGCAAACGCCTTGTCTCGAAGCGCAGTAAGATTATCACCGGCTGCCGCTCTGGTTATGGTGCTACACATATCCCCGTGAACCAGCATCGAAGGAAAAAAGACGAGGAAAAAGAGCTGCAAACCAGCATACCAAACACAGCCAAGGGTTCCCATTACTTTACACTTGGAAATGTAAATTATAGCTAACATCAGAACAGTACTCAGTTCCGGAGAGGACCGCTTTTTGGTATATCAAACCAGAACTAAACCGAATTCATCAATGTGATACTTGATACGGTAGGCCCTTACGTCAGATTGATATCCGCACCCGTGTGCCTTACTGTTTGAGATAGTAGTGTCATCTCATTGGCCATTCACTTGTTCAAATGTATGCACGCGCACGCCGCAGCGCACGGAGTGAGACACGAAAGCTCCCATTGTAAATGTTAATGCGTGAAGTAACTTACATTTCTCTCGAATTCCTCCAGTTCGGCCTGTCCTTTTCCATTTTGTTGAAGTGGAAAACATGCAGAATCAATAAAGCTTAGGTATGCAGCATGAATTTGTGTTCGGCGGGACAAAAATAATGCGTGTTACAGAGACGTCGGGCTACTTGTTTAGATGCGCGTGCAGTCAGGCGATTTGTTCCGCTGCACGTGCAGAACGAGACGGCGGCAGGTTTTATTAATTGTTTAGTCTCTATGAATTGCTGCAATCCAACGACCTCTCCAAGATTAATCATTCGTAAAAAATGTTTTGAGCTCGAGTAGACAGACCTTGTGTATGCACATGTGCTTTCAACAATTCAAAACAACTGAGATGGCCCATCGTACCTAATTGCTTGGCTAACGACGAATATAGGTGCACAAAACCACTCCAAATTATCCACTTCAATAACCCTATATTTGATGACGTTTCGTACCGCAGTGCATCACAGGGAAAACTGAAATGGGCGTCACCGCCTCGGCTCGTTGCATACACTAGCATTTTCTTTTGGTCGAAAATCGATCGTACGTCGGCATTCTGCACGTAAAATTATAGCGAGCTTCGAGCGGTGACCCCACTGAAAACTGCAATGTCATGCGTAAACACTGACATGACGTCATCAAATACAATACACGGACAAAATATACGGTGTAAGGACTATTGACGTCACATGACCAAAAGAAAAGTTGGGACAGCTGCTCAACCAATTAAGCTATGACGAACAGCCAAATATAATGTGGGGACCGACAAATAATGGCGTTGACAATGGCCGAGTTGATTTGACATTCGTAAATTTCTTGTTTGACCTATTTAATTTAAATCTGTGCCTGTACACTGTATTGGCCGCCATATTGTAAGACAGGCATACGATAATATTGGCACGTATTTAATATTGTCTCAGACGTACAACCTGGACTCGCAATACGGCTGTGCAGTCCCATTGAAGCCATCCTGCCGAAAACAATGTTTGTCAACCTTGTCCCCGTTATTTACTTATATCCTCGTTTCATCCTCGCTCCCACGAGTACACGCTAACAGTCAAAACAGCTGTATAATATACAGCTGAATTGACTAAAAGACGCATTCAGAGTTCAGGTTATATTGATACGTCCGTGATTATTGTATGCATGTGCCCCACAACATGGCTGTCCTGACGCCATATTTGATACGATCTATACCCCAATGAAAATCACACAAAGGAGGGAAGTGATTCAGAGCAAATAAAATAACACGTAACACATTAAACGAGTGAGGCATTCCTTCATGTGTTTACGTACAATACAGTTTTGTTATAGGCATTATGCAAAGCAGGCATTTCTGAATATATTTCTAAACAAAAAAGCACACCGAATATACGTTCGAAATTGAAGGGACAAAAAATCTGAAAACGTTTTTTCTATCCATTTAAACTTGATTGACCTGTGTCTCTGGATTTTAGGAGGTTGTTGAATGATTTACATAAAATATAATATATAAATATACATGTAAATCGTAATTTGCAACCATAAATCAAAAATAATCAACCATAGACCTTACAAGCAACACTATAATTTGGGTTAATGAACTCGATCATCGCAAAACAGCTCTGGATGAAAGGTCGAGCTGCGGAGATCTGAATTCCTTAGAGTTTGTTTATTCTAGATTCAGCCAAACCATACGCAATAATCCAGACGTTTCATAAATATGAATTAATATTTTGGTCATCTAATAATTTTTGATCTAATAATTCGAATCGTATCTGTTTTAAGACCAGCCAATGAATAAGCACGAGAAACAGTTTTTTGTTTTGCATTACTATTCGTATAGACAAATTCGTATTAAGATAAATTCAACATTACGTGCATTTTAAACTGGACGTACCTGAGTTTTATTCTAACAATGGCGAGCAGTTACATTTCATTATCATTGAGTTTCAAAACATTATTAATTAACCATTGTTTTAAATTACTTCTGAAGTTTCTAAAATGCTTATTTATTAATGCAGTATATTTGAACTTTCGCGAAAAGGCTTTGGAAACCGCCATTGGTGTAATATACCAATTCTTTTAAAACTATTTCCAATTTAAGAGGACGCTATTTCTGTTCAGTAATTGGAGGAACGTCTTGTCAAACGAGCACAACAATCATCTCTCCAAAATAACCCAGGATCCATGTTTTGAAGAAATGTTGCTTTTAATAGTAGTGGATCCCAAACAAGCTATTCAATATGTAAATCAGCTAAAACATCAAACCTTCTCCAATAAATGTAAAAAAAGCTTGATCTTTTATGCTCTGCTGACACCACTGTTGTGTCTCTCTGACATCATGCCGATGGCCACTTCTCCCCTCCGGGAACTCTTTTCCCCTTACCCCAGGAAATAGTTTGATTATTTCTTTTTTTGTTATTTTAGGGACTGTCGCCACTTCATAATGATGTGGCGTCCAGTTTGAACATTGGTCTACAGTGTGGTTAAAAAGAACCTACACACTTTCTTAATGGAAAATATCTCGGAATTGGGAAATCGTGGTCAAATTGTTTTAACATATTTGTCAACTACAACGTCTTTGTTGTATATGGTGCAAATTGTGTTAAAAATTAAAGCTCAAATAAAGAAATGTCGTCGATATATTTAAAAATGGTCAAAAACCAGTTTGTCCACACGCAAGTCAATGGAATTTGGTAAACAAAATACATTTTAGCACCACGTGCACAAACTCAAACTCTAATAAATGTAATTAGGCCTACATTGATCACAGTCATCCCCTCTGTCAATGAAAAAAAAAGTGTTTACAGTGAATAGCATTTGACACAGTAGAACAGTTGAAGTGTTTTTGTTTTGTTTCTTCAAGGTTAAGTGAATACTTCCATCCCGGGTGGACCTATGAGTATCGACTCCTATAGACTTTCGTGTGGACAACCTCTCTTTTTGCCATTTTTCTTTAAAACGGTGCCATTTTTTTATTTGTGTTTTCTTTTTAACGCAATTTTCACCACATACCACTAAGATGGTATATTTTATAAATACGTTAAAACAATTTGGTTATATTTCCCAATTCCGATAAATTTTCTTCTAAAATCGTGTGTAGGATATTCTTTTGAACCGCGCATTAAGAGCTGGACCCTAGCGCCCTCCCCCCGCCCCCGCCCCGCCTCCCTTGTAAATGGCCGTACCCCTTCCCCCTTAACAGAACCTGACTACGCTACTGCATCGTTCATTATTATGAAATATTGCAATAACCCATAATTTTGTTACTTACATTTTTTTGCAATTCCTCTGCTAGATTGCAACAAAGGACCTTCAACGTATTGTAGCATGGAATTAACGCGTTCTTACACGATTCACGTCACCAAAATCCTACTGTTTGGGCCATTCAAGCAGCCTCTCCAATTGGAGACGTTTGGGACGCTGGTGGCAGCAGACATAACGGTCTAGTCTGGTTCCCTGACCCGAAGATTCCCTGTCGACTAAAAGCCGGTTTATGCTTCACGCGAATGCGAAGAGAATTTGACGTCATGAAACAAACAATCGCGGCTAAGATTCGCACAAGTTGAAATTGACTTCTGACAAGCGCCCACCCGAACAAAGATACTGACAATTTGGGAGACCACCAACATAGGGCAAGATAGCTCAGTTGGTAGAGCGCCGGTACGGTATTCCGGAGGTCGCAGGTTCGAATCCCGCTCTTGCCAGTTTCTTTGTTCACTTTGAAAATGTATTCACATATATCTAGTCAGTTTCCCTTGTGGATTGTTTGACGAATTATAAGTTAAAAAGTCGTATCCTCATTGAGTGATCCCCACAATGTCGCTGCCCAGGTTGTATCGTAAAATTGGGTGTGATCCCTGGATATACGGCATTCTGGGTTTATGACTTCTGACTAGCGCCCACTCGAACAAAGATACTGACAATTTGGGAGACCGCCAACATAGGGCAAGATAGCTGAATTGGCAGAACGCCGGTACGGTATTCCGGAGGTCGCAGGTTCGAATCCCGCTCCTGCCAGTTTCTTTGTTCACGCAGCGCGAATATTCAGCCTTGACGTCATAAATTCGCTTCGCATTCGTATTCGCGTGAAGTTATGAACCGGCCTTAAATCTTAGGTCAGGTAGTAGTACCCACGGTTTAAAATGGATCATGACGAGTGACGTCAATGGCATCATTCACATTTAAAGGGACACATTGCTTTGGATTTTGCGATTTGGGCTATAAAACTTAAATGGATATGGTTGGGAAGCTTTTTTAAAAGTAGAATATAAAGATTCACATAACTATCCCTTCAAATTGCGTGGTTTTTGTTTAATTTCGTGACAAATAACGGTCCGCCATTTTGTAGAACCAAATTTTTGACTCCACAAAATGGCGGACCATGTTCACCAGTCGTATTTCCAGTCGCAGCTGGTTGAAGTACGTTCTGTTGATCCATTTTGATGTACTGTGGCACGCGGCGCGCAGCACTGGCGATATGTGTCGCGAGGTAGAGAATGGTACCAGGCGATCATCTGATAGGTTTACAAGGCCACTGGCTGCGGCGCCAGCCTAAAAACACCTACAGCGTATTTTGCGCATTATTCAGACGGTGGTATTTACTACTGGAAATAAGTCTATGTTTCGCGGGTCAGATGTCAGGGATCAGAGGCCAATTTTTTGTTTTGTAATCACTACTCACTAATTACAACACATTATACGTGTTTTTTTGCATGAACAACTCTTATAAAAGATAAGGAACATTTCCAAACAGCAAAATTTCATGACATTTGAAGGCAATGTGTCCCTTTAATATTCTTGCAAAATCCGGTGGGCAAAATTTCTGCAAGAGTATGGCATTGATTTTTCGGTTTTTATTTATAATTGAGATTTCAAATTCCTGGGGCCGATTTCACGAAACGCTAAGACGCGTCTTAGAAAGAGTAACTCGTCTTAACTCGTGACTCGTCCTAGGATCGATTTCACCAAAGTTAGGACGTGTTCAACACGTCCTAACTTCCTTAGCAACGCGGCTGAACTCGTCTTAACTTAAGATCGGTCTGGGGGTCGTCTTATCTATATGCGAACACGTACAATTTACTGAAAAGCAACAATGGCTCTAAATATGTTTCTCGCTGATTACAAAGCTCGGCGGGCAATTAGGAGAGAGAGGGTATTCCGAGATAGAAGAAATCCACTAGATAATCTAAATGACGAGGAAATCCTCAAGAGATATAGGTTCACCAGGCAGGGAATATTCCAAGGGTTGGAGATGAATTGGAGCCCGATACCCGGGTGAGTGTAATATTAATAAAGGGATAGAATGCACGAATGCAGCGTTTTATACGCGTGCATTAGCGTTGTCTTACATTATAAAGTTCAGTAAATATTGTGCGCGCACCTACTACGCTCTCCCTGTTGCGTATCGGCTGAGAACAGTTGGTTATGACGCGCCGTGTTTAAACAACCGTTTTTAACAGCCGTTTTTATAAAGGGTTTTTAAAAGCCGTTTTTAACAACCGTTTTTAACAGCCGTGTTTAAACAACCGTTTAAACACACCCATGTGACAGACTCTCGACCAATAGGGATAGTGAAACTCGCTGAGGCATTTATGAATCAGCATTCAAATTTTTCATCCAAAACAATCACCAATCAATTATCTTGAATTTACTGCATGCGCGTACACATCCAACGGCTGTTACGTAAAAGTGCCAAATTGAACATGATACAGCCGTTGCATGCGAAAGGTCATCCTCGTCCAATAATTAGCGAATCGTTTATCTGTATTTCGGATGCGTCTTGCTTAAGAAGGGTTTAGTGAAATCGATCTCAGGACGCGTCTTAGCTAAGATCGATCTTAGAGCAGGAACTCGTCTTAAGTCCTAAGATGAGTCATAAGTTCAGAAGAGTTTCGTGAAATCGGCCCCTGGGGCCGATTTCACGAAACGCTAAGACGTGTCTTAGGAAGAGTAACTCGTCTTAACTCGCGACTCGTCCTAGGATCGATTTCACCAAAGTTAGGACGCGTTCAACACGTCCTAACTTCCTTAGCAACGCGGCTGAACTCGTCTTAAAGGTACACATTGCTTTGGATTTTGCGATTTGGGCTATAAAACTGAAATGGATATGGTTGGGAAGCTTTTTTTAAAGTAGAATATAAAGATTCACATAACTATCCCTTCAAATTGCGTGGTTTTTGTTTAATTTCGTGACAAATAACGGTCCGCCATTTTGTAGAACCAAATTTTTGACTCCACAAAATGGCGGACTGTGTTCACCAGTCGTATTTCCAGTCGCATCTGGTTGAAGTACGTTCTGTTGATCCATTTTGATGTACTGTGGCACGGCGCGCAGCACTAGCGATATATGTTGAGAGGTAGAGAATTGTACCTGGCGATCATCTGATAGGTTCACAAGGCCACTGGCTGCGGCGCCAGCCTAAAGACTCTTACAACGTATTTTGCGCATTATTTAGACGGTGGTATTTAGTACTGGAAATAAGTCTATGTATCGCGGGTCAGATGTCAGGGGTAAGCGGCCAATGTTTTTGTTTCGTAATCACTAATCACTAATTGCAACACATTATACGTGTTTTTTTGCATGAACAACTCTTATAAAAGATAAGGAACATTTCCAAACAGTAAAATTTCATGACATTTGAAGGCAATGTGTCCCTTTAACTTAAGATCGGTCTGGGGGTCGTCTTATCTATATGCGAACACGTACAATACGCCGCTGAGCAATGGTGCTTATGTTTCTGGCTGATTACAAAGCTCGGCGGGCAATTAGGAGAGAGAGGATATTCCGAGATACATGTAGATAATCTAAATGACGAGGAAATCCTCAAGAGATATAGGTTCACCAGGCAGGGAATATTCCAAGTGCTAGAAAGGGTTGGAGATGAATTGGAGCCTGATATCCGGGTGAGTGTAATATTAATAAGGGGATAAAAGTGTGATGATCCGGTCTTTAGTCTTTACCACGTCAATAATAACCGAGGAGAGGCGTGACCGCTGTTAATGGACCGAGCCTAAGGCGAGGTCCAATAACAGCGGTCACGACCCTTACGAAAAATGCAAAAACCTCCCGTAAAAAGGACAAAATGAGAAGCTTTTTCTCCCCACCTTTTCTCCCATTTGCTCAGTACAAAACACAGGCGTACGTAACGGCCTTGTGATCGTGAGCGCGTGAAGGCGCTCCGCGCCTGTTTGTATGTCGCGAGCGCGTACGCACACGCACGAGATGCACCGTTTTATACGCGTGCATTAGCATTGTCTTACATTATGAAGTTCGGTACATCTTGTGCGCGCACCTACTACGCTCTATGTTGCGTATCGGCTGAGAACAGCTGGTTATGACGCGCCGTGTTTAAACAACCGTTTTTAACAGCCGTTTTTAGAAAGGGTTTTTAACAGCCATTCATAAATGCCTCGGCGAGTTTCACTATCCCTATTGGTCGAGAGCCTGTCACGTGGGTGTGTTTAAACGGTTGTTTAAACACGGCTGAAAGTTGTTTAAACACGGCGCGTCATAACCAGCTGTTCTCAGCCGATACGCAACAGGGAGAGCGTAGTAGGTGCGCGCACAAGATGTACTAAACTTCATAATGTAAGACAACGCTAATGCACGCGTATAAAACGCTGCATCTCGTGTGTGTGCGTACGCGCACGCGACAGACAGGCGCGAAACGCCTTCACGCGCATGTGTTTTGTACTGAGCAAATGGGAGAAAAAGTGGGGTGAAAAAGCTTCGCATTTTGTCCTTTTTACGGGAGGTTTTTGCATTTTTCGTAAGAAGGCATTTATGAATGGGGATAAAAATGTGATGACCCCGTCTTTACCAGTCAATAATAACCTCGAAGGGTCGTGACCGCTGTTAATGGACCTCGCCTTCGGCTCGGTCCATTAACAGCGGTAACGCCCCTCCTCGGTTATTATTGACGTGGTAAACACCGGGTCATCACACTTTTATCCCCTTATTTTTAATAACCGTTTTTAACAGCCGTGTTTAAACAACCGTTTAAACACACCCACGTGACGGGCTCTCGACCAATAGGGATAGTGAAACTCGCTGAGGCATTTATGAATAAGCATTCAAATTTTTCACCCAAAACAATCACCAATCAACCATCTTGAATTTACTGCAAGCGCGTACACATCCGACGGCTGTTGCGTGAAAGTGCCAAACTGAACATGATACAGCCGTGTTGCATGCGAAAGGTCATCCTCGTCCAATAATTAGCGGTTCGTTTATCTGTATTTTGGATGCGTCTTGCTTAAGAAGGGTTTAGTGAAATCGATCTCAGGACGCGTCTTAGCTAAGATCGATCTTAGAGCAGGAACTCGTCCTAAGTCCTAAGATGAGTCATAAGTTAAGAAGAGTTTCGTGAAATCGGCCCCAGGATCTGTAACGGGCCTGACAGACATTTTGTTATAATTGCGAACATCAACGTTAACAGCCGAATATTACCGAAAACAAGTTCGGAAAACTTCGGACATTTTCGGAAACGGGAGGAATTCCTCCCGTTTTTGTCACGTGACATATTAGCGGCAATATCGGACCTAATAATTCATCAGAAATAGCCAGAATATTTTTGTCTGGGAACCAGACTAATTACGCTAGCTCTGATCACGGGCGCGTAGTTGTGAGCATGCGCACGTCTGGTGAAAACGATGGAAAAGGACCGCTTATCTGCTGCCACCCAGCGTCTCAAAAGTCTCCTATTAAAATCATCTACCCGCCGAGTTGATAGTAAAACACCCAATCGCCGGGTACCTGCCAAGTAGCTATGCCAACATTTAGATCAGCTGGTACCCGCTGGTGGCATTCAGTGGCGTTCCACTCCATGAATCCATCGTCTTGACCTCCCTTGCCGATCGTCACCAGGCCGGCCTTGTACTGGATCCAAAATGGGCGACTCTCGGCAACACTGAGTAGACCTGCCTCATCGTAGAGTAAACTGCACATGCCTTTACCTCCAGTAATAGCACGGATATAAGACTTGGAATTGCCCCAACCTCCTATGTCTGATCAGAAAAGTGACAACAACAAAAACCCATATAATTTCAGTTATTAGGCCAATATGTTTCACTTCTTTGCTTTGTGATGTAAGATAAAGTTCAGCGCTACGAACGTACTGTTGTTGCTGCAGCTGCCGTCGTAAGTAATGACGTTATACTGTCTCCATATACCCCGTTTGCCAAGTTGGGACATGTTGGCTGAGTTCGGGCGGTCTGCTCTTAACACGAGTTCACCATCCTTGCGTCCGAACGGCAGGAACGCGACGCGAGAACATATTGTACTTGGAACAAAATCACACACCAGCTGCTGCCGGTCAGGGGTTTACAGGAACATGACGTAATTTGAAGGGACGTACAAGACAGCATCGATGGCGATGATCAAGGCGAAGCATACAAAGTCGGCGTATGTAGCGTAAAATTCCCTTCCTAACGTTTTGAAAACAAAGGTTTTTTCTGAACAAACTAAGAAGAATGCAGTCTAAATACTGTGCTTCAGTAATTTGTTTGCATGTGAAATTTACGTTTTAGAAGGAAATGCTTCATAACGTTTCGCGGATACCACCTTCTTCACTCAATGCCGCCATCTTTAGGGGGAAAGCGCACAAGACAATGCATGATCTCCATGGAGATTATTGGCATGCACATGCACCATGCGCACAATTGCATGCGCGCACTTCGTGCATGCGCGCATACCAATAATCGCCAAGGAAATCATGCATTGTCTTTTGCGCTTTCCCCCTAAAGAGCAGCGATAGATGGCGCTCTTGGCTGTCAGACGTTCCTGAGGAATTTGGGTTTAAATCAAGTTTTAAATAATAATGTACCCACAAATAATATATTCTACTCACCTATTTCGACGAAGGTATTGTCGTCCGTCTTGCTCTCTTTGAAGGCGATACGAGCATCCCTTGCTGCTTTGACAGTGAACTCCATCCTGAAAGGTATGCCCATCACCTCGGGAGTAAACTTATATTGAACAGGATCTGTACGCTCAGTAGAGAAAGACCAAACTGAAAAAAAGGAAATATAATTGAAACGAATGAGGCAACGAGGCAATTACTCTATAGTCTCTGTCATGCATGGATCCAGAAAACCTCGATGAGGGCGTACTTCGGGGAACATTGTGACATTTTGGCGGGTTGACACAATAAGGACAGCAGCCGACCGCTATTGTGTCAATCCAGCATATTGAACATTTTGAGGCGTTATTAAAAACGAAAAGAAATAGTGTTTTAAGACGGTTTTAAGACGGTTCAGCCGTCGTTTGCCCTCCCTGGCACAAAAAGCTGGATACGCTACTGGGCCTCATGGCGGAATTATGTGTGTTTCTTACATTTTGGCGAACTGACGGGGGATGAACGCGACGAAAACATGATCAATAAATGGAAGACGACAGTGGTCCTCTATCCCCCAAAATATAAACAAATCGCTGTAAATTTGCTCAGTTAAAGGTATGTTGACGCTTGAACGGAACGCTTGCCAACGGGATAAGGAGTTATGGGATAAAGAAACCCGAAAACGGGGTAAATCTGCAATTTAGTTTTCCTTGTGCTTGGAGTGCAGTCTAGTCCTGTGGCTGAGCGTTAACTTGACAGCTGGAGTTCATATGTGACCGTTGCTCGCTGTACAAACTGTCGCAAGCAGCCGCCATAATTACTACTCGTGGAACACCATTGCAGTATTGCTGTCTGGCCTATGGCGCCTGTTTACGTCATAGTTGTACTAGTTTTACGTGTGTTCGTGCATCGCATGGAGTTGAGAGATGGTAGAATTAATAACAGCTAATGGTCTTTACAGAAACGTCAGTATAGGCCCTATATTTATGTCGTTTTAGCATATTAGATAAATAAGATAGATAAATGGTTTATTGTAAACAGCCTCCTGGCCACCAATAGTGGAATGTGTAAGCTGTTACAATATAGAAAATAATACATTGAAATAAAATGCATAAATACTTAAGAGAGTTTACTTGTTCCTATTGATCGAGAGCCCGTCACGTGGGTGGTTTTAACACTATTTTGCTGCAACAAACGCAGCATGCGCATTCTGACGTAGTCTTGGTTCCAAGACGTCCTTAGCGGTGCGACGTATAGCGCGCACGGCCGGCCGACAGCGCCATAGCTAGCTACACACACGTCAAGGCCAAATCGCAAAGAACGTCTTGGCTATTTCGCATGGAAGCGCGCGCGACCTGCTTATGGATAATTTAACAGGCGGGTCAAACGAATAATCGCGCTTGCGCACTGGAGGAAACTCATGTTTTAGCATAACTTACTGGTCAGTTAACGTACCTTGTACTTACGTGTGCATGCACATATATACGTACAGAAACTAGACTAGTGAGTGTTTGCGATTTACATGCGATAATGCAGCTACACACGCGCATGCAAACGCCGCACAGTTCTGCTCGCGATTTCGCGAGCAGAACTTGCAAAATAATTATGCTGCGTTCCAATCACGTCGTGTTTCTCGTGTTTACGAGATGGTTGCACCAATGCGCACGCGAGAAGAAAATCCCGCCCCCAGTTCACCACTGGTGAATACGAGTTACCAGACTTGTGAACTCGTGAACACGGAAAACACGACGTGATTGGAACGCAGCAATAGCCAAGACCAGGCCCGTCACCAGCTAGCTCCAGGCATTAGGGGGGGGGGGGGGGGGGGGGGGCACAGTGCCTGATAGGTGGGCCACATCACAAGAAATTTTTTTTATGCTTTTTGGTTTGACAGATGGGGGGGGAATTAATCACCATTTGGTCGAGCTACTGTTGTGGCTATATTGGTAGAGCATTCGGCTTTGGACTACAGAGTCCTGGGTTCGAATCCTCTGCCCGATTTATATTTCTTTTTCTAGTACTAATTGTGGTGTGGAGGTTTCTATTTCAAGGGAAAACAAGTCTGAGAATCTGTCTCACACAGCTCACACAGCCAAGTATAAGGCCCATTTACGATAATTGCCCCTAACTTTCCTAGGAAAAAAAATCACGCTCCCTGCCCTGAGCCCCCGATTTCACTAAACGCTGCGACGCGTCGTAACTCGAGTTACGACGAGTTACGCGTCGCAACTTACGACGCGTCTTAAAAACCATTTCACTAAAGTTACGATGCGTTCAATGCGTCGCAAATACCTTGACAACGACATGAAACACGTCGTAAGTTACGACGTGTATTTGGGTCGTCGTAAATACATGAAATATATGAGAAAATCATAAAGATGGCGCTTATGCTTCTTGCAGAACGTGAAGCTAGAAGAGCAATAAGAAGAGAGAGGGTGTTTAGAGACAGGCGCAATCCCTTAGACAATCTAAGCGATGAGGAAACGTACAGCAGATACCGTTTCACACGAGAGGGGATTGTTCAGCTGTTGGAAAGAGTTGAAAATAGTATTCAACCAGATACACAGGTACAGAGAAAGCTGATAATTAATGCTTAATTTGTTCGTCATATACCTATACAATTATTTTGTCGATCGACTTTTTAATTTGCGGAGTGCTAGGGAAGGGGGACGGTAAGTTTTTCCCCCGGGATTTGGGGTAACTTGCGTGGGCGGGGGAAAGGGGGGGGGTGAGGGCGTGGGATGGTGGTTGTATTAGCCTACTGTAACGAACGAATTTTCCATTTGAATTGATTTTCCCGAGGGCATCACCCACCGCAATTTAAACTGTTATCTTGAGCTCACTACTGGCAAAGAGCGTAAAATCCATTCTACGTGTGTACGTACGAAAGGGGGTCCCTTGCATCCAAACGTTGATTGGTAATGTAGCGCCACCAACGGTCTGCACGAGGCGGTGGACGTGGGAGGTTATCGGAAGTAATTATTTATTTAGGCCGCGTCCGAAACCGGAATTTTGGCTACGCGTGCGGTTATTTGCAGTGTGGTGGAGAATGGGTAAATCCCCGTTTAGGATGCGGCCTTAAATAATAGTCACACTGACAAAGCTACCAGATTGAAAGCAACTTTATGACCAATCTGTGAAATACACTATGGAAGAGCACGATAATTCAACAACCCGCCATAAAAGTCAGTCAATCCCACGATTCCCAAAATAGATAAAACCATGCAATGACACACACACCCACCCATACATACTGGCAGATTGGTAAAAAAAAATTGTTCAATCAAATAATAAAAGCATTGAATTTGGTACACAATCATAGTATGTCATGAGAAAGATATTTAGCTAAAGGGCCATCGCAGATTTGCCCTTTAAAAAAATATAGGTAGAATAAATTTGTTTTTCGAAATGGCTGCCATTGCATGTTATTCTTCCTATATTTTTCATAGGTCAAATCTGGTATGGCCCTACAGCCAAATATCTTTCTCATGACATTCTCTGTGTGCTACGTGATACAATGGAGGAAAACATCATGCACAAGGCAAGGAGTTTCAAAGAGATAAAGCACGAGGGAAAAGCTATTAGAGTAGCTCTAAAACATGATAATTGATATATTTGTTAACATACGTGTAGCTAGTAATAATAACAAACTCGTTTTTATTACAAATTATTTAGATTTATTATTCAATAAAAAACATGTTGTGTTATCCACTAATGAAAGATCTAGATAACATGTTCCACCAGATGTACTATGCATGCCTTTGAAGTAATTAAAAAATGTTTTTTCTCCAAACAAAAGTTTTAACAAATAAATTTACCTTTAAGCTGATTATGCATGTAGCTTATTGCACAAAATAGTCACATTTATTCTCAATATAATTTAAATTAAAGTGTCGTTATTCATGCACTGATTTTTTGTGTGCAAAAAGTGAATGAATTTGGCAATGCTACAAAATAAGTGTCAAGTGCAAAACTAAAATTTGAAATTTCAGTTTGAGCAGGTACATTATTAATTTTTTTATTTAATTTGTTTAATATCAATTTATTATTACTACATCATTTTGTTTACAGCGCAGCAGTGCAATCCCTGCCCACATGCAAGTTCTGGCAACATTGCGGTTCTTTGCCACAGGTTCATTTTACACTGTCCACGGTGATCTGCATGATGTAAGTGTGCCGTCAATATGCCGCATTGTACATCGAGTGGCAAATGCAGTGGCAAGATTAACCCCAAGGGTGATTCGCTTCCCTGTACAACCTCAGGATGTGGCAAGAGTCAAGCATGAGTTTTTTGAGATTGCCGGTTTTCCAAACATTGTCGGTGCATTAGACTGCACCCATGTCAAGTTGTATGGAGCACCATTGGGAGAAGCGGAACATCTCTACGTAAATCGTAAAGGGTTCCACAGCATCAATGTTCAAGCCACATGTGATGCCAACTACAAAATAACCAGTGTTGTGGCCAGGTGGCCTGGTAGTACCCATGACAGCGCCATCATCCATGGAAGCATCATTGGAGAGAGATTCAACAATGGACAGTAAGTCAGAAATCACCAAGTCTGAGAATTAAAACAAAAGAAAGTACAAAAATTATTAATCAGAGCAACAACAAAAATGTAAGATGCATTTCTTGACATCAAGCTATCAATCCATGTAAAGCTAATTTAGCTGCCATTATTAAAAGGGGACACCCAGGATAAGAATGCTTGGCCATTATGCAACTGCTCTTTAATAAAATATATTGTTTGTCCTTAACCCTAACTCCCTAGGTGGTGTGAAAAATTGTATTGAAATTGGAGGATTTAGGGTTAATTGTATGTATATATATATATATATATACATGTATATTGCAGACTAAATGGAGTGCTCATTGGTGATACAGGGTATGAACTTCGTCCATGGCTGATGACCCCCATCTTGAACCCAGCAACAAATGCCGAACGACGTTACAACAGGTACAACTTATTCTAGCTTATAACAGAATATACTTGAATCGTATGTTTCAATTAACCTTTGTTACATCTAGATTCACATACCCTTCCCTCAAATTGCAGAAGTCACAGAAAGTCGAGAGTGGTTATTGAGCAGACATTCGGCCAACTTAAGAGAAAATTTCCGTGTCTGTCTCTTGGATTGAGAGTGGCTCCTCGGCGGGCATGTGTTATCATCAGGGCCTGCTGTGTGCTGTTTAACCTCTCCAAGGAGTTCGGCCAGCCGGATCTTGATGACGGTGACGCTGACATTGCTGATGAGGATGACGACTTCCTATATGAAGGTCACATCCATGATGGACGACTCCAGCGCATCGTGCTCATTAACAGATATTTCTAAATACAAGAAAATAATAAATGTTATAAGTTATTGTTATCTGTTAAACGTGCTCATTTTCAACATGTAGTACTTCCTAGGGCTGTTCATTTTCGAATAATTAAGTATTCGATTATTCGAAACTGAATTTGACCGATCAAGTTTTTCAAGAAACCAAACTCCAGCCTCCGTTTTTGAAGGAAATTTGTTTTTGACAAATGTCAAGGGTTTTACGAACGGGAACAAAACCTCTGGCCACAAAAAAGTTACCTTTCGACAAAAATGCAGCATTTGACACTGCCAAGCTCCGTAAGTTTTCTACTAAAATAGCATCAGAGGCGTATCTGTACGTGCATACATATTTTTCCAAATATTCGAACAGGCAAAAAGGTATTCGGGACTGCCACATGACTTGAAACCTGCATAACAAGTACAGTACACGTATTGAAAGCACCTGCAATCATTATTGTCCCACCCGGGACAATAATGTAGTTGGCACCACACCCCCCCCCCCCCCCCCCCAACACCACTACCACCACCACAAACTTTAAAATGTTTTCTGGCCAGATCAAGTTTGCGTAGGTTTTGGTAATTTTCAAACTTTCAGAAAAAATGTAGAGTTGCTGTATTTGACACTTTGGGCCAATTTCATAGAGCTGCTTAAGCACAAAAAACCTTGCTTACTAAAAACCAGCTTACCAGCCACAACTACACGTAATGTATGTTGTTTGTGATTGGTCTTTACCCGTTGTTAGCTTAGCATAACAATCACATGGAATTTTGGCTTGTAACCTGATTTTACTAAGCAAGGGTTTTTGTGCTTAAGCAAATTTTTGTGCTTAAGCAGCTCCATGAAATTAGCCCCAGCTGGCAGAATCTGATTCTTTGTGGTTTAACTCAATTCACATAAAACTAGCTTCACTCTTGGTTCTCATTTCATTTATGGTTTATTAAACATGTACCAGTAAATGATATTACACTTTAAAATGTCATAATGTAAAAAGTCAATTGTAAAATACACATACTGAAAATAAATACATCGAGCTAGTCTAAAACAGAAAGAAAGTTAATGCATAAAAACATTACCAAATTTGCACCAGGATTCTGATACATAAAATTAATCCAGAGATGAAGTTTTAAATCCCTGTTCAAGCAAAAAATATTAATATTTACAATGTACATGTGTATAGGTAAAGATGCCTGTTAAAAAATGTACATACAATTTCTGTATTCAAACAGACACGAGGGTGTGTCCTAAGCTGATAATAATTTAGCTAATTTTGTCAATTTAAAAATATGTAACCAATTAATAAATAAAACCATTTAAATAGGAAAAATTCTAATTATATTAGTTATCCCACGAGCGCGAGTGGAACACAGAATAATGTAGTGCGTCCGTGTCCAATATCCCACGAGGCCAATTGTCGAGTGGCATATAGGACACAGACGCACTACATTTTCCGTGTTCCACGAGCGCGAGTGGAATAACGAATTTATCTTCAAGCAAACTTGACGCACAGTAAAAATAGAACACGTGTACACGGCGCTGTGTGCGAAATGAAACATGCACGCATCAATAAAAGTCGGAGGATTTGCCAATTTTATTTGCATTCAAAGAGCAAGGGCTATGACAAGTTGCTGGTGCGTTTCGGAAAACGTAACAATGGTGCGTCGAAACAGACATAACGATCCACATGGGACGCAAACGCGCAGCTTTTGAATTACCAATGGATTGTGCAGCAATGTGTTTTGCGTATCGCGCAATACGCGGAATTCGAACAGCCCAAGCAAGGCAAGTTGAACTGAAAAAACTGCGTTTGGCGATATAACAAAACAATTGTTGACTGCTGTGATGTGGGATATGACGTTTTTAACATCCTCGGGGAAGCATAGCACCCGAGGCGAAGCCGAGGGTGCTATGCGTCCCTCGGGTGTTAAAAACGTCATATCCCACATCACAGCAGTCAACATTTGTTAAATATCACACGGTCATTTGCCATGGATCGACCAATCAGGATTGAGGATTCAATTTTGCTTGAAGATAATGTTTCTTATTTTAACTCTAATTAATTTTACATTTAATGGCAGTACATGTATGCATCTTTAACCCTAACCCCAGGGTGTGTGGAAATTCGTAGTGTTAGGGTTAATTTTCATTTTGGATTGTCACACCATTCTTCGCGAGAGTGAACTCAAGAAACAACTGCAAGTTCCGGCTGATGTGACTCAAAGATGAATCAATCTGCCTGGAAACTTGCAGTTGTTCCCTGTCTACTTGCAGGCGCTCACGCTCTACAAGTAGACGCTCTCTCTCAAGAAGATGGATGGACTCAGTTGAGTTAAATCTTGAAGTTGATGGTCGTGGTGTTGGTTGGGGTTGAGACACACTTGGCTGTGCTGCTGGACTCTCGTCATCAACTCCATCAACTTCCTCTTCTTCCATTTCAACCTCGGCACTTGTGACCGCTAACAAAAACATATTTATTATGTAAAATTAATGTTTAATCATTGTGTTTTTAATTATTTATATTAAAAGTGTTTGAAACTAAATATTTATTTTGTGAACTATATAATATTAAAAAAAAAAAATAATTATTAAAAATTACAAATATTTCTTTCAAGAAAAAAAAAAGTTCTCTGAATGGTTAGTCTTTTTTTTTTAAATTGTACTACTAGAATTTTTTGTCAGCATTTTCACCTTCAGCAACTATGTCAAGCAGGACATCCACTTCTGGTTCATCAAGGGGATCAAACTCTCCTTCTTCCTGGTTGAGGATGCCATCCTTGGCTATGGGCAGCAGTGCCTCCAAAACCAGATCAAAGGTTTTGTTGACAGCGGGTTTCTCACCACCTCCTGTCATAAAAACAATAAATTTAGACGGTGTGGCCTATGTTAATGGTGGGGGCGATCGTGCAGAAATGCACCTGTTTTTACAAAACACTTGTCCACAATCAACCGATTGTGCAAAACCACAGGAAGTAAAGTCGGAAATTTCCTACTGGATTGACCGATCGCACAAGTGCATTTCTGCGCGATCAAGTGATACCATACCATACCAGGGTCCACTATTGAGGAACGAGGTGGTAGTTGACCTCGGAAATGAGGTTAATGTACTGGCACTGTATTATATCCCATTAGTCCGAATTTCTATTATTTCGATTTTTAGAAAAGCTAAATGGCATGCTTGCAAGTTGCAATAAATGTAAATTTTCTTCTTTAACGTTAGGCTGTCTTTGAAGAATTTGTTTTTTTTAAGGGAAAGGTCTAAGAACCATTTAGTTGATTTTAAGAGCCATTGAAAAGTGTCATGTCATAAGCCGACAATGCCGTAATGACATAATTTGAAAATTGTGTTACGGCTGCCGTAACAATAGCCACGGTCATTAATTATTATTAGGCCTAACGTTAAGTCGAATCAACATGCTGTAAAAGAGTAACATCAGAATAACATTATTTGTGGCTAAACACAAACGCAAATAGGCCTAGGCCTAATAATAAGTTAAATAACATAATTTACCATGTTCAGGCCTACCTGTTCTGTTCATCTGAGACAAACAAAAATTACCACACAAAAATCCCATAGGGTTGTCTAAGGGGCGTGGTTAACTCGTAAACGGCGACAGGTCAATTGCCTATAAAACTAATAAGAAAAGAAAAGCATGGTCACAAAAAGGATGTCACAACGCAAATAAAGTTTTGAATGCACCATCAAAACGAAATAGAAAACAAAAACAAACACATTGGGAACAAAATCTTGGGTGCTTAAAAATTGGGCGAAGTGGTTTTTGGGCGAAGTGGTTTTTGGGCGAAGTGGTTTTTGGGCGAAGTAGTAATTGGGCGAAGTGGTTTTTGGGCGAAGTGGCGTTTGGGCGAAGGGGTGATTGGGCGAAGTGGGAATTGGGCGAAGTGGCGTTTGGGCGAAGTGGTTGAGGGCGAAGTGGTTGAGGGCGATGTGGCTTTTGGGCGAAGTGACCGACAACCCCCTTGCTTTGCTTGCCATATCCTGCCACTTCTTCCTGATTTTTGTGTAGTCCCGGGGGGCTCCTCCATTTTCAACCAGCACTTGTGCTGCTTTCTTCCAGTAATGGACTTTTACTTTTTCCACATTGGCTTTGGATTTTTTCCCCTTACAGCTGCTTCCAAACAGCTGATTCACATTTTCTTGCACGAACTGGCACAAAACGCCAACTTCTTCATGTGTCCAGTTTTCGGACCGCTTTTTTTCCATTTTTGCTACGTTCGTACTGACTGTAAACTATCTCGTTCTGATCCAGATAATCACTAGGATATCTCATAACAACCAATGCACTACACTTACCTTGATGAGCAAAGGAAGATGGGAGCAGACGACATCCAAAGATGACACTTTTGGACAGTACATTTCTTCCAATCATCCACCTTGATTTCACCGTTTTCCGCGTATCGCGCGTATCGCGCGCAGCTGCGTGTTGACTACAACGGCTATTTGATGACGGAAATATTTGAGACACAAAATAGTTCTCAAGAGCGAAAAGAATTAGGCTCGTCCAAGAAATATATCTCATACAAATGAAAATGCAATGCATCGCCCTTACGACGTGTTTAGTGAAATGGTTCGCAGAACGCGTCGCAGCTAAGACGCGTCGCAGGGCTGCGACGCGTCGTAAACCGTACGACGCGTCTTAAGTTACGATGAGTTTAGTGAAATCGGTTTAGATGTTAAAGGGACATTGCTTTGGATGTTGCGATTTGGGCTATAAAACTGAAATGGATATGGTTGGGAAGCTTTTTTTAAAGTAGAATATAAAGATTCACATAACTATCCCTTCAAATTGCGTGGTTTTTGTTTAATTTCGTGACAAATAACGGTCCGCCATTTTGTAGAACCAAATTTTTTACTCTACAAAATGGCGGACCATGTTCACCAGTCGTATTTCCAGTCGCATCTGGTTGAAGTACGTTCTGTTGATCCATTTTCATGTACTGTGGCACGGCGCGCAGCACTGGCTATATGTGTCGCGAGGTAGAGAATTGTACCTGGCGATCATCTGATAGGTTCACAAGGCCACTGGCTGCGGTGCCAGCCTAAAGACTCTTACAGCGTATTATTTAGACGGTGGTATTTAGTACTGCAAATAAGTCTATGTTTCGCGGGTCAGATGTCAGGGGTAAGCGGCCAATTTTTTGTTTTGTAATCACTACTCACTAATTACAACACATTATACGTGTGTTTTTGCATGAACAACTCTTATCAAAGATAAGGAACATTTCTAAACAGCAAAATTTCATGACATTTTTCATTTCATTTCATTTCATTTATTATTTCTCAGGGCAAACATAAAAAGGTACAGTACACAGATGAAAAAATGACATAAAACAAAACATGACATGGTAACACCCCTGAAGGATTGCCAAATGTGAACTAAATCACAATCGAGTGGCTCTCCAAATGTAGCCATGCCAACATTAAATACATGTACATATATATATGCAAAATGAAAAAAAAAAAAAAAATGCAAGGCAATACTATAGTAATACAAAAAAAATACAAATTTAGTTATAAATAGGTTTGCTTACAGTATATGCAGGAGATGAAGTATATATAAATAAATATGTAGACGGATTTCAAATACATTTATGATATTAAATCTCCTTAAAATAAATACATTATGTACACAAATAACAGATTGTAACAGTTCAGAATAGACCTAAAACATAATGACGTCACACTTAGCTTACATGCGCACAAGTCCATGGTAGTCTCAGGGTACCAGGCATCCCGTAGGGCAATAGAAAAGCACGCATGTAAGCAAACCAAGACTCTATGTTTCAGGTGCACGCCTATTTAGGATGGAATTATGATGGATTTACCGGGAGACAGAATATAATTACGCAAACTACTGAGAAACTTGGACATATTAAGTACAACTTGTTCCTTAACATTAGATGGTAAACTATCCCATAATCTTGGAAACCTAACAAATAGAGAGTTGTGTAAGCAGTTAGTGCGACCCCCCTTGTGAACAAACTTAACAAAATCACAATGCCTAGAATTAATAGAAACATAACTGTGGATACTTACATCAAACTTATTATACAAACATTTAACAACAAAAGAAATGGACAGAAAATTAAGTCTGTTGATCAACAGAGGAATTCCTAATTGCTTACATCTGGAAGGGTAGTCAATGTCGGCATTGTTAGGTATGGCTCTTCTAGGGAGGCCAAGACAAGAACGTGTGAAACGCCTCTGAACCTTTTCAATGAGTGATTGGTGAGTGTGTAGGCTTGGGCACCAGACAGGAGCAGCATACTCCATGACAGGTCTACATAGGGAAGTGTAAAGTTTAACTAGAACAGTGGAATTATTACTCTTAACAACCCGTCTTATAAAGCCACAAAGTTTGGTAGCTTTGGAAGTAATGCTATCAATGTGGTTCTTCCAACTGAGATCACGAGAGATGACGACACCTAGATACTTGTACTGGCAAACAACTTCAAGAGAATCCGAGCCAATATTATAAATGGGACTAGGAGGATTTCTGCTACGAGTTACAGTCATAAGCTTACATTTCTTAGGATTAAGTACCATGTGATTAATATTACACCAGTTAATTACATTGTTTAAGTCATTTTGAAGGATTACTGTGTCAGAGTTGGATCTAATGGGTCTATACAATACAGTGTCATCTGCATATTGTCTAAGATTGGATTGAACACAGAATGGGAGATCAAAAACAAAGATATTGAAAAGCAAGGGACCAAGAACAGAGCCTTGCGGTACACCTGATAAAACTCTTAACTGCTCTGATTGGGTACCTTGGAAGATTACTCTTTGTGATCTGTTGCTAAGATAAGAATTAAACCATGATAGAACTGAGCCACAAATACCATATTTATGCAATTTATCTAATAACATGCTGTGGCTAACTTTGTCGAAAGCTTTAGACCAGTCTAGAAAGATTACATCGATACGAGGAGGATTACGCACATCAATGACTTCAGCCCATTCATGATAAAGAGTTGTCAACTGGGTTACACATGAACGCTTAGGGAAAAACCCATGTTGAGCATCACTAACTATGCCTCGTCTACAAATATGATTTACAAGGTGATTGCTTGCGATTTTTTCTAATGTCTTACCAACTACGGAGCAAAGAGAAATCGGTCTATAATTGCACATGTTACGTGGATCACCAGATTTGAAGAGAGGTACAACATGAGCAAGTTTCCACTCATTAGGAATATTGCCGGAGGAAAGAAAAAAGTTGAACAAATTTGTCAGTGGTGTAGCTAAGCTGTCACTGGCAATGCTCAAAAACAGTGGAGAAATCTCGTCGGGTCCTGCAGACTTGTGAATGTCCAAATTGTTCAATAGTTTCCTCACTTCGAATGGCGTCACAACGATGGTCGTTAGTCTAAACTCCGAAGGGGAATGGTTGCAGGATTGAGGAGTTGAATAGGAGTGAGTGTCCCGGGTGAAGTTACTTTGGAAGATCCGGTTGAAGTTGTCTGCAATATCAAGATTCTCAGTGATTGCAGAATCAGGGTCGCCATTATGAAAGTTGCTAGGACAGCTTTTCTTTCTTTGGCCACTAACAAAAGACCAGAATTTCTTGGGATTGTTGGAGCAGTTGAGGCAGAGGTCGTTTACAAATTTGTGGTAGGACTGAGCAGTAATATATTTAACCTTATTACGTATGCACTTGTACTTTTCCCACAGGTAAGTATTTGTGGGATTACGTTTTGCAGCTTTGAAGGCTCGTTGCTTTTTCCGGCTGAGTTGAACGACTTCACTAGTGATCCAAGGACTCCGTTTTTTTCCTTTTTGTCTGGCCATGGGCACGACATCCTTAATCGCTGCAAACAGTAAGTCTTTAAATCTGTCCCAGACTTCATCAGCATCAAATCCTGGCGAAAAGCATGTGTCCCAAGGAACACAGTTCAATGTGTTACAGAGCTCACTAATATCAGCCTTGTTGTACTGATAGAACATTCGAGTGATCGTTTTGACAGTATGACTTGTATGAATTCTAAAACCAATACCATAATGATCACTGTTACCTAAGCCAGGTAAAGCCCGAGTATCAATGAATAAATCTGGTCGGTTAGTGAACAATAGATCAATTGTGGAACCAGAGTTATCTACATTAGAATGAGGACGAGTTATAAACTCTACCAGTTGGTTGAAGTTAAGTACGTTGGAAATAACATTTAGTCGTTGTACGTTAGGAACAGTGGTGTTTACATCGATATTGAAATCACCTAATAATGCTATGGCAAGGTAGTTATGGGCAAAAGGTAAAATCGATTCCAGTACAGTTTCATAATAATCAAAGAATTTGGAGTTAGCATTTGGTGGTCTGTATAAACACCCTAATAGAATGGTACCTCGATTACAAGATATTTCGACCCACAACAATTCAAGATCAGGGTGTTCAAATTTACAACAGCGTGAAGGTTTTAGGTGATTTGATACAGCAACAAATATACCACCGCCATGTCTGTTACGGTCTTTTCTAAACATTGAGTATTGAGGATTCAGGTTAAATTCACCATCGAGAACAGTTGGGTCTAGCCAGGATTCAGTTACAAAGGCAATATCAATGTACGTTGTTAACAAGCATTTCCGATTGAAACAAGACAAGCTTATTGACAAGGCTTCTGGCATTAAATAATACACAATTGATTTTTGAGCGTTGCAGTTCTGTACTGTTGTCAGAAGACTTGGGTGATGTTGAACCGTCAGGGCCGGGATTTGGGTGAACATCACCAGAAAGTTGAACTTGAAAAGATGAGGTTGAGTTGGGGTAGTATGTGATCGGGCATTTACCAAACCTTCTACGACGGCAAGCGTTGATGGTGGAAGTGCTAGCAGGTACATGATGGCGAATGACATGATGATCACATGCTAGAAGTACTAGTAGCTGAGGCTGTGAGTCAGTGGATAATCTTGCAGTTACTTGCTGGTGCCTTGGTGACAGAAAAATGTCAAATTTGTTGGGAAGTTTTGTCCAGGAATCAAAGTTTAAATGGTGGGGCTTGAGGATAAGTACTTTATCTTGACAAATAGGCTTGGTAGGCAGGGAACAAAGGCTGGCATCATCGGGACAAAGGCTGGCATCATCAGGGCAGAGGCTGGCATCATCAGGACAAAGGCAGTGATGGTGATCACAATGGAGGCACTGAAGCAGTGATCGGTGCAGCTTGCATGAATGCATGGTGTGAACTGTAGCTGAATCCACTCAGATTTATCAGCAAACTTGCTGGCAAAATTACACCAAAATTTGAAGGCAATGTGTCCCTTTAACAAAGGGCACATGGAAATTTCCGCGATCAAGTCAAATGCCGATAAAGAGATCAATTTTACATCGTGATACCGCAAACCTTTCCTTTAACTTAGTAAAATCATGTTACCAGCCCAAATTTCATGTGATTGTCATGTTAAGCAAACAACAGCTAAATACCAGTCACAAGCAATATACATCACATTGAGTTTTGGCTGGTAAGATGGTTTTACTAAGCAATATTTGTTGTGCTTAAGCGAGTTTTTGTGCTTGAGCAGCACTACGAAATTGACCTATCGCGTTTTACGTGTTAACCACGCCCCTTATACAACCCTATGGGAATTTTGTGTGGTAATTTGTGTTTGTCTCAGATTTTGCGCGTTCCATGTGGAATTATAATTTATGTGATTGGACAATAACTCACAAGCTGCGTTGACGCGATTCGACCGCGATAGGTCAATTATCATGACAACTGTCTTCTTGTTTGTATACACACTGCACGTGTCAACAGAGGGTGTAACTAATTTTCCCAGAACAGCATATCAACATTAAAAAGTCGCCTTTCCCATTGCGAGCGACAGATGGCGCTATTGCAAATGTTGCTCTCTTTTTGACGAGCCTGCCTCTTTAATGTAACTGAAATTACCCCCTTAAAATACCTTTGCATGTAGAAGAAAAAGGACCAAATGCTGAAACATAAAAAGACCATAATGCATGAGTACATGTAGGACATAGGGACTTTTCTAGCAGTTCTATATATAGAGATCTTTGTAAAAAAAAAATCCGTTTTATGTGAATGCAAATTTTCATATTCACGAGACAAAGCATGATATCATCAGAGCCCCATCAGTGACGTCTCCATAGCATTGGGTACCAACAAATCAAGAATTCGCTACCCGGTACATTTTCTTGTATAGAAGGTTTCGTGTTTCGGTCGATTCACATATTAGGTAGTTCGTTTGGAAACTCGTTTTTAACCAACATTTCTTCAAAACATTGTCAATAGATTATTTTAGAGTAGGATTCCAGTAGGCCTACTGTAATTATGCACATTTGACCAAATAGAAATAGCGACATCTTGCATGAGTCAAGATTTTAAATGAATTTTTAAAAAAGAGAATTGAAGACAACCACGCTTTCTATTTCAAATTAAAACAAAAATTTTGATTACGTGTGAAAACATAATTAACTGGATACTTGGTTTCTTCAACTCGATGTATCTCTCGGCTCGCTCTCTCTACAATAACTATCGACTCCGATACCTGTACAATAACCTCATTTTCTCGATTAAAGTCTGGAGGGACTCGCGGTTCGATCCAAGCAGAATCTTCGTCCATATTTTTCCCACATGGTATACATTCGTTACCAAATGAATTCCTATTCTGTTCGAGTATAACAAGCGAAAGCAAAAATAAACATCTATAACCTTTGCCCTGCTACTTTCCGAGATCCGTTCGGAAACCACTGCCTGTGCTTAAACCAAGGATATTAGTCAAATAGAAAGATTGGTTTGTGATACTGCTCGACCCAGCATATAGAGTCCGATTTATGTGTGGTTTTTCTTTAAAGCTTTTAAGGTGGCCGAAATCATCATCAACTTAAAGGTCCAGCGAAATGAAAATTGATCTCCAGGATATTTTGCGAAAAAACAAATGCTTCTGAACTGTTCAAGCATAAAGGAATAATAAGCAGGAAGTAAGAATTAGGCGTTCTTCTTCACTGTTCAAAATTTCCAAGCTATTTTCTGACATGTGGGTTGTTATGTCAATACAGTTCAGGCACTTACAGTACCAAAAAAAGAAATCAAAATTTGATATAATGTAGCAGTTTGCCACTTGGTTACGTCAGTTGTTTATATACTAAGCACTCGAATAAAGTAGAAACGCAAATATTTTAAATATTTACTATGTGAAATGTGAAAACAAACTGTAATTGTTATGCACAAACGAGCTATGAAACAAAAACTTCCCCCTTGTGTGACATATTTCCTTCGCAAATATGTAAATTCACGTTAGTACAAAGATATTCCTATTAGGGGCGTCACCACCGTCCCTTGACGAACCAAGGTGATGGTAAATTGGATGTTAAGGTGCATATGGTGTGGGATAAAAATTTAAAATTCTATTTAATTGAATTGAAGGCATCGGGTGATTCAATCTACAACAGTGTGACGGGAATGTTTTTATTGATATGATATCCATATATGATATGCCCATAAATATCGTAGTTTATTTAATTTAGGAATTTGAGAGGTTTTACAGCTCATCGTATAAGTTATAATAATCCCTGAAGAACCAAACAACAACAACAACAACAACAACAAAGGGTTCCGGTCTGCATTTGAATGCCAATGATTTGTTTTGTGAGCAAGGCGCAATAATGATACTTGTGCCTATGATTATGTGTTTTAAGCCGAAATAGCCTGTGTGATTTCCTTTGAAAAGTTCGCAATTTCTCCCTGGTTTGTCTTTTTCGTTTTTCAATACAAAAAGACAAAAGTGAAACTGCATGACCCGCAGGGAAATGTTTTTATTATGTTTTTTCCATAAAAGTAGTAGGCCTATGCACATTTCTCGAACTTGCACGTACAGTAGTTTTAGCAATTCTCGGGGGGGGGGGGGAGAATCCCCCCCAAAAAAAAACATTTACATTTTTTTTTTAAACCCCCAAAAAAACAAAAACAAAACAAACAAAAAACAAACAAACAAACAAACCCAAAAAACAATACCCCCCAAGAAAAGAACAATAACCTAAAACAAGAACAGTTCGACCATTATAACAGGCCAACGGCTTTGTCTCTTTCGCTTTTCAATTTAGAGAGCAAATAGGCCTAGGAAGTGAAACTGTATGAAGTTATGCAGGGATCAATGATTTTTTCCGATATATTAAGTGTTCACATTTCAGACCCGCACGTATGCGCACAGTGGTTTAAAATTGTCAGCTAAGTGGGCGAAGTTACTCCCTGCAACTCTTTACAGGCGTTTGTAAAGACGTTTGTCCATGCAGACGTTTGTCAGGCGTTTGTCGAGGTGTTTATTCGGGCGTTTGTCCTAGCGTTTGTCTTGGCGTTTGTCCTGACGTTGCACCCGTTGCTCGTGTTTGGTAAGCGGTCTTTATTTCTTGTAATTGATAAAAGTTAAGACATGATTCCACGCACACAACAACATGCGATTCCATAATAAGAAAAGGCTGGTTAATTTTTGCTTCCATGTTCGGTTAATTTAGACTCAGTCAGAACAGTTTGTTGCTTGATTCAGTGACAATTCAATGGAGGACTCCAATAATGTGAATATCATGACCGAAGTTCGATTAATTTCAATTTACAGAAAGGTTTGCCATTGTATCCCACATGTACTCATGACTTCTGCCGCCATTTTGCTCAAAAAGTGAATCAGGAATAAGTAATTTTGAAAGATTAGTAGGCCCCCCTATAGATTGTTGAGACTTTGAGGCAATTGTTGCAATTTTTGCCGAAAGAAACACGGGGGAAATTAACCAAAACCTAATGCTTGTTTTGACCTAAAAAGCCAAGTATGCACAATAGGTGTTACTGAGGTGGATTTTTCAAAAACAAACTTTAAGTTTTTCATGGCTTATATTATTCTTTGGCTAGAAACTGACTTTTAAAACAAGCACAAATACATATGGGGACTGGTAGCTAGTACGGATCGGATACCGGTATGGTTCTTGTGATTGGCCCTCGATTGTCCATTTGCAAGTCCTGTAATAATTTCCCAAAGTTAGATCATGTTGTTTTTGTTCTCATAAGTGGGTTTGAATGTTGCGGGAAATATACTTTTGAATTAATTATATATTAGTTGGTGAGTTTTTTATTAGTTGGTGAGTTTTTTAATGTAATTTGATAGTCAATTAAGTTAATTTTTGTATTGATTTATATTTTTTTATTTTTAATTACCCTGTTGTTGTGTGTGTTTTGTTAAGTAGGCATATTTGTCCTTTATGTTGGGACCCCAATGGAAATAAGCCTGTAAAATTGGCTTTTTTGGGTTATCCCAGGTTAAATCAACTGTCTTTTGTTTATTGTGCTTATTTGTATCTGTCATTGTTAATGAGTTGGTTGAAACCTGAATAAATCAAATCAAATCAAATCAAATTACGAGAATAGGTTTTCCCGGACGATTTCGGAAAATGTGCACATTAATTTGTAAAAGATGCATTCGTTTTCGTGCGAAATAGAGTGAACGTTCACAATCCCGTTTTCTATTTAACAATTGATAATTCTATTTTCATAAAGGTGCTTTTAGTGGTAAAAAATCAGCGTACGATTTCCTGGATGTGCACTGAATTTAGTATTTTGATAATTCTTTTTAGCGCAAATTCGAATGCACATCCGTAATCCTGTTTTCCTTTTAATTTATCATCAATCTATTTCGCCAAATGTGCAGCCGGTTTCCCGCGCAGTGTTTTTAATGCATGCCTGGTCAAGCATTGGAATTCATTTAAGAAACAACCATTCCCAGACATATCTCCCTTGATGTCTTGGTAGACAGGTCATTGACGGATAGACAATCGAACTGATAAAATGAGAGAGAGCTCTTTAAGAAATACATAAGGATATTGAAATACAATTAAAACAAAGAACCAACAATAAAAAAGAACAAATACACTAATCATCAATACATTGATTGATTGATTGATTAATTAATTAATTAATTAATTAATTAATTAATTAATTAATTAAGCAATCAAAATTGTATCATGAATTGTATAGGCCTATATACATATACTGACCTTTTCCAGCATAAGGCGACCGGTCACCGTATTTCTATGGGCTTGGGGCGACCGACCGGCTTAGGGAGACCGATTACCGGTCGCCTTAAGGTAAAAGCAACAGGAAGAGATGGGGTTAGGTTACAGTTTTTTTAATGCACGATGCCCATAGACCGGTCGCCCTAATGCGGGAAAGCTCGTTATATATATATATATGTATATATATATATATATACTTTATTTAAATTGAATGAAGAATTTGCGAATTCAAATTATAACAAATGAAAAAGAATATTCAATTCAGTCCGTGTAACAATCTCAAATGGATTTGCTGCGAAATAGATTGCATATTCTTAAGAATCGGCCACGCACGTCAAACCGAAAGCCTAATCACGTATTTGTAATCGTTTAAATGAAACGTTATGCACATTCATATATTTGAATGATACAAAATGAAATCGAATGCTAGGTTTTGCGAAAATTAAACCCGGATATACGTCGTTCTCAAAATCAGCGCGAAATTGAATTCAGGTTTTACAAATTCAAATGCACATTTTGCGAAATTGTCCGGAAAAACCTGTACAAAGATTTATTTTAAAAACCTAATTTGCATAACCCCCTAGGTTAGTAGGAATTCCATCTCTACTTTTGAAGTTTGCTAGAACGAAAATGGGGACCGGGAATCGGTCTAACTTTAACAAAAGTACATGTACCAAAAAGCATTTAAGATTATCCAAATAAGGAATGTTCATGAGTGCAATGGAAGGAATAATTCGTGAGGTAAAAGATGGAATGTTCCATTAAACAAGGCGTAGCCGAGTTGAATGGAACAGTCTAGCTTTTACCGAATGAAAATATTCCTTCCGTTGCACAAATTAAAAAAACATGCTTTATTCGTTTTATACAACACCGATGCTTGTCATTTGATATATTATGAACAAAATACGTATTTGCAAGACACGCAGGAACAACAATTGAGCTTTAACTGATTCGGACAACTGGACAACTTTTTATCGCGGTTTTATGCGGGGCTGAGAAGGGAAAATGGCACGTTGTAGGCCTACACAAAGAAATCCATGCATGCAATCCGACGAGGATTTATTCAGGCGTTGTACAATTAATAAAACAACTAATGAAGGTTTCACATTCGTGCAATGGTAAGAAAAACTTACCATTGCACTCATAAACATTCATTATTTGTATGCTTATATGAATTATAAAAGTATGATGTGGTAACGATAAAACAAATTACTAATTTCAATCTGAAACAGTGAAAGCTTACTGTTGAACCAGTAGCCTACAAATCCTCCTGAGAAATATTCCCGTGTGAATGCTGTCATCATTGAGAACATATTGACAAATAGAAATAAGCACATTATGAACGTGTACATATTATAATCTTATAATCCTCGTGACTAGGAAGATGGATTGGGGTAAAACTTTCACAGATTTGTTATTTCATGTAGGGCCTACATTTAATCACATAATAATTATGGACATTGTCTGCAACTGTTTTGGCAACTGCACCAATGCTATATTATACCTTAAAGGTAGTGTACACGATTGGTAAACCGCCAATTTTTTTTATACTAGTTATTACGAAATACTTTTACTAGACTGTAAGTTAATAGTAGTCTCAATCATCCTGTGAAATGATGGCACCAGGTGTACTGTCGTTGTCAAGAAAATTGGATATTTATATATCGTTTATATATATATCGTTTTCTAACGAAAACTGCCCTGTAGCCTTTAGTCAATGCGCGCGTGGCTACCCGGACGAGTGGCGCGCCCCGGCATGCTGGCATTCGGGGCGCGTCATGCGTCCAGGAAGCCTTGCGCGCCTTGACTAAAGGCTATCATCCGCCTGACGGTTGAAAACGAGCTCCGCTTTTTCTCTCGGTTGTTTTTCGTCATCCAACAACGCAAAACTTTGAACAGGTCAGTGGAACGATATTTCCTATAAAATACTAACCCCCAAATCCGCCCATTTCTGAAAATTGCAACAATGACTAATCATGTACACTACCTAAAATAATGATCTAAAAGCATTCCAGATAGTCCAAGTTACTGTCGTACTAATGTTTCTTTTCGGAATGTGTTTACAGAGTGACGTCACGAAGGGTCAATCGCGGTGAAGATGACGAACTCGTCTAGCACCCTGTTGCTGCTGGTGTTTTGCCTCCTGCAATCAACAACCTCAGCGATCTTTGGTTGGGAGGATTCCCATCTGTAAACTCGACAAGTGTTGGTGCGGCGCGGCTAAAGGTTGGTCAGACCAGTATCTAATAATCAACACTGTCTTTTGTGACGTTGACGATACTGGGTTTAACTTCTCCAAGTTCCATATCCCTGGCATCTTACCGACGGATACCTGGTCCCTCCGTTTCAACTCGTGGCGTGATCCCAACAGAAATAAATCGACGCCCTTTCAACCGAGTCAGCTGATCATTCCGACAAACGCCATCCCGTCCACAATTGACAACGCGCCACCATTGTTCGACTTGTACTTTGGAGATGTCGAGTTGGTTTCAATCGAAAAGGGGGCGTTTTCAGCTCTCCCTCTGACAAGCCTCCGGTTCTATACTACTCGAATGACTAGCTTAACCCTGGACGGTTTCCTGGAACACGGGGGAAAATTGACAAATATTCTTGTCCAGTGGGTACGTCAAAAAAGTGGCGCGCCGATAACACCTCCAAGCTTCCACTCTTTTCCAGCTCTGGAAAGACTGGAATTCTATTACACCCCAATAGACGCGCTTTATCTTCCCGATCGTACTCTGTATGATTTACCATCATTGGTAGAGTTTCTATTTTTGTGGTCACCATCACCGTTGCTGGGCGTGTCACCAAACGCCATTGATGTCCCGAGTCTGAAGAAACTGGAAATCGTTGGAAGTGGATTGAAGATGGTGCCAACCGAAGCCTTCTCTCGCCTTGCCAACTTAACAACGTTGAACTTTTATAGTAATAACATCAAAAGTGTGGATTCTGCCGATATAGGCGCATTCGAACAATTACCTTTCCTCCAAGAACTCGTGTTGCTCGATAATCCATTCAGTTGCACGTGTGAATTGCTGCCGTTTGTGAAGTGGCTGCAAGAAACATCGTTAGACATCAAGGCATATTATTCAACCGAGGAGTACCGGTATATCTGCAACAGTCCAAAACAGCTACTCCACGAATCACTGCGCGATTTGAGCCTGCTCACGTATCTGGATCGTAACTGTACTGCAGACACCACGGTCAAACCCATGAACTACACAACACAAGATTTCGTAGACTCCTCCACAGTCACCCGTATATCCGTTTCCGTCATCTCAGCCGTCGTGGCGTTGGGAATTGCAGTGATGGCAGTTGCTGTGATATTGCACAGAAAGATGAAGCTGAAATGGGTCGGGTTGTTTAGAAGATACGACCGTTTTCATGACAACGCAGATGCAGATGGTAGGGAGGAATATGCGTACGACGCCTACGTCTGCCATCATGGCGACATGGAAAATTTCATCAACGAACAGATGATTCCACGCCTCGAAGAGGAGCCTTACAACTTCCGCCTGTGTGCGCCTTTCAGAGACTTCATCGTTGGGGCGAACAAGCTGGACAATGTGGCGACTGCGATGAAGACAAGTCGGCTGATCATCGTCCTCCTTGATGCCAACTTCATCGCCAGCGGCCAGTGCATGCTGGAGTTGAACATGGCGTGTACCCGGATGATAGAGGGCGGTGTAGACGCCAATCCAGCCGCCACTGCGGTTCGGGCCCCCATCCAGGAAGGGGCTGCTGGTCTCTTGCTCGTGTTGCTTGATGCTCTTCCAGTCGATGTCTTGCCAACCACCTTGACGGTGCTTCGAGATAAGATCACGTGTCTGGAGTGGAGGATGGAAGACGAGGACAGATGCTGGCGGCAACTCGTAGCCTCAATTCAAGCTGCTAGACCCAACCAAATTCGGCAAATTGACATTCAGGAATGATTAGTTTGAGACACGCTGCAATACACTGCAAAAAGTGTTTATGCTAATGCATAGGTACGGTGTATGGGGTGCGGCCACCTTGTACATTGTATGCCATTAGATAAATATCAGCCTTGATAGGGACACAAATATCCATGTTTTGACCCTAGTGAAATCCTAACAGCATATATCAAGCCGTTATTTTTCAGGGGGAGGGCGAATGCTTATACGCACACAAAGTATAAAAAAGTCACGGTGCCCAGGCTCGACTAGGTTGGAACATCGACGGTTTATACAATACAAGCCGGATGGCGTATATGTTTTTTGCAGCTGTAATGTTTCAGAATGCACGCATCCGCTCAAAAACGGCACAACAAATAAACTAATATCAGAATAACCTATAGGTGTCAATAATTGCTCTTTTAATAATAAACAATGTATTATATGATGGTGCATGAGAGATGTATATTAAACAATGCTAGTTGAAAGTTTAAGCTCAGTGGTTGCTTTCAGTTTTTAAAGAAAAAGTGTACAAAATGTTTACAATCTAGCATTCTAGCTTGTAGTTTTTGGTATACTTGATTTGTTGATATTTATAGTTTTACCAATAAAAAGGGACAGAATGCTCTTAATCCCCAAAACCTTTGTCATTCTGAAGTGCAGTCGCTTGTGCCTACTATGTTGACGTCTATGGGCGCATATGTACCGGGATCCCATACACAGCCCCAACCCGGAACGCCGCTGTCATTATGAATATCCAACTCATCTTTCCTATTATTGGTTAAACCCTCTCACGTGACTGGCCACTCTCCCAATAATCGATTCATCGATCACTTGAGGCATGTGCAATACTACAATATTTCATGGTGAAAATTTCACGCTTCACCGCCCGTGATCACAAGAACAACAAATTCACTTTGTTACTGTCGTCTTTCATTCATCACTTTCTTTTGAAAAGTTACTCATGATGTTGCAATGTTTAAGGAGCTAAATAGACAGTAATTAATGTTTCACCTTATTCGTTTTTGACTGAAACATACCCAGATTATGTTCTTATAGGCTCTTAAAATTAGCACTTTATGAAAATTGACACTAAACAATGGACATGTAAAACACGATATATTATTAGTCAGCAGTGCTTAGAAATAGAAACAAATGTGTCTGCTCAGCGGAAAGCGATTTCTTCCCTATCCAGTAGTAGACACGGGTAGCATTCAGACTAGCACCGCGGGCAATGCTATCACAATTAAGCGGAGCAAGTTTCCACTCAGACTTTGAATTTATGTCGCATGTACACTGTAAAAATATTTTGTTTTTTACACCTAATGTTTTTTTGTTTTTTTACAAATTTCAGTCAATTGTGACTTTTTGAACATGTATTTTGCACTTTAACATAAAAACTGTCAATAAAAATAACTATTGTAACAAACAATCTAAAATTACCCAATTTTGGTATTCTCACAGACAGGAAACTGTAGGTTTACAACTTGCAAAACAAAATGACAATATAACAGAATATTTGCTTTATAACATTTGAAACATTTGTTTTAAATTATTTTTGAGTGTGTAATTGAAAAAAAAAATCTGCTTTTTTCCCTTTGTAAAGAGACAAATATCCTTCAATGTAGAAAAAAATGTTTTTTTACACTAAATTTTTGTTTGTTTTTACATTTAACATGTTATTTTATTTTTGTTACAAATTTCGGTGAATTATGACTTTTTTAACATGTATTTTGCACTTCAACATAAAAACTGTCAATAAACATAACTAATGTAGGCCCCGAACAAACTAAAATTACCCAATATTTTTGTCTTGTTTACAGACAGATTATAGTAGGTTTACAATTTGCTGTGATTTAACAATTGCAGAGTAAAATTGCAAACAAAAAATGACAATATTGCAGAATATTTGTTCTATAACATTTATAACATTTGTTTTGAACTTTTTTTATGAACAATACAATTTTATGTTGGTTTTTTCCTTTTGTAAATAAACAAATATCCTTCAAATGGTACGTTCTTTTACATGTATTTCACGTCATAGCAAAAGGTGTTAAAAAACGTAAATAATGCAAAACTGTGTTTCTGTAAAAAAAGGCAAATAATTTTTTTTATCACACATGGGATAAAACAAATATGTTTTTTACACAGATCTTTTGTTTGTTATTTGCTTATACATTATTGTTGATGTAAATAAACACATTCAGCCAATATTAATGTATTTTTACATATTTTGTTGAATTTTTTAAAAATGCGTTTGTAATTGTTCGTATTGTAAATCCTCGGCATATCTACATCACAATCTGTAAACGTAGTCTCCCCTGTTTTTGACACTTTTTTTTTATTAATTAGAGGCCGTGCTTTTTAATATTAGTTTCACGTATTCCTATAGTTTTCTTGCAATTCAACCAAAATATGCTAATTCGTTAAAAAAATCATGCTAAAATATACATTCATTGTTCTGTTTATAGCCGTATGTGCTAAATGCGCACATTTATTTGTCTTTTAACGTCCGTATTTCATGCATCAGTAGACCAGCTTGGCCCAATTTCATGGCTCTGCTTACCGTTAGCGAAAAATCCCCGCTTACTGTAGCAGAAAATTGTGTGCTTACGGCAAGCGTATTTCACGCGTTAGCGGGGAATGTTGGCTCCTGAGCATGCGTACATCCCGTAACTAAGGATTCTGTGCTTACGTGGTTAGCGCAGAATTTTTCCGCTAGCGCTGTTAGCGCAAAATGGTGATCGTAAGCGCGGAAAGCTGTGGTTAGCAAAGCCATGAAATTGGGCCCTGCTTGTTTCAGAACACACGTATGTAACTAATTCACCCAATCAGCAATGCGAAATATTTACGCGCGTTCGTGATGTCCGAATGTATATTGTGTATGCAGCTGCCGCATGTTTAAGGTTGAAAAGTTGCACCGACGTTGCAAGTAGTCTAGTACATGTAATACTAGCATAAATAATAAGGTAACTGTTCCACTTTTGCTTGCAATTTTATAGGCTGAATCCACATCTCAACAAGCTGCAGTATTTGACGAAATAATTGTTCGAGTAGCGGCGGTTTTAACACAACACTGTTTTACAGCAGTTGGATGTTTCCGTTCCAGTCATAACAAATTGTTGTAAAAAATACAGTTGAAAATGACGTTGTGGTATACAACGATTTACAGAGTTTCTTTCTGTATAACCACATGGAAACTCTGTTACAAACATTGTGATTTTTACAAGAAATTCCTTGTATATCAACAACTGCGCAATTGTAAACTGTACATTTCCAAAGAAGTTCTGTAAATATACAAAGTTCTTTTCTTTGATTGTTCATTCACATAGAATCTACTGTTATCCTACATGAATCTCATGAATCAGAATTGAGGAAATTTGTGTGCGCCAAAAAACGTGTTAAATTGCTGTGTTTCAGTTCAAAAACACACTTTCTTGATCATAATAGGTAACTCATGTACAGAATTACTTTTTTATTCAAACATTATTAAATAATGTCATGTTCCATCCCCGTTCATGTTCAAAACATCGAAACGATTGATGGCGAACCATGACTTTTATAATGGCTAGACCGAATGAATATAAAACCAAAATGCGCTATGCTATCATATTATATGTATGTACAAATGTAGTAGGATCTATGGGCGCATGTACACCGTAGTATGTAATTATGTAGGATTGCATAGTAATCACACTGTACAAATATTGTAAAACTATATAAACTGCACTCTGTAGATGTCTACAGACCATCTGTACACACACAACCCGTGTAATACCAATCGACTGCAGATTCTGCTTTTTAATTTTTGCAGATATCTGTAAAAGTAAAAACCCCAGTTAAATAAACAACATTTGTGTAAGCTTTAACAATTGTTGCAGGTTGTAAATACAAAAAGCGTACATCCATTAGCATTTTACGGTTTTCCTGTATTTTGCCAAAACAAATTGGTCTGTTCATGACGTTTACTACATTTTTATTTTTTAGTAATAACAAAATATCTGTAATTAAATATTGCAAAATTGATTGTCAAATGAAAAAACAGAAAGTGATGGCAACTCCCTCTCCCTCAGTATCCGACCTTCTTTGTTTTACTAGTCTGTCATGGGCGGCCATGTTTACATACAGTCCTTTTGTCAACCCGATGCTCGGGTGTCTCAACACAATGCTTGCAGTCATACAAAGTATAGCTTACTGTACATGTGTATATTGCCCCCTATCATGGCAGCATTCATCCTGCCTTTAAAAGCTTAGTCGAATTCGTCTATATTTCAGGAAAGATCCACATTTCAGCGGATTTTTGTAACTGCGTAAAATTAGAGGGCCTTTTATCTTGCCCATAAAAGGACTCTATAATCGTAATTTCACAAGGAGCGATGTATGCCCCAAAGCAATCAATCATTAATATTCTTTACTAGAATTGCCGAACAAAACAAAAACCAAATATATGCCACCGTGGGAACTGCTGAAAAGGAAAGGACCACTGTTATCCAAGATGAGTCAAGTTTTGCTTTCTTTTCCGATTGTTTTGCCTGCAAGGTCACGATTTACAGCGAATAGGGCCTACATGTATTTCTTTTTGTTGTGAATTACGAAAGTAAAACTCGAAAGTAAAACTACCACACAGTGCAATGACTTGCCAGTGTCTCCATTCACATGGAGAGGGTATAACGTAATGTTAAGCCCGGTTCATACTTCATGCGAATGCGTACGTATGCGAAGCGAAACGTCACAATGAAACTTCAGTTGTTGACGTCATGAAATTCGCTTCACATTCATATTTGCATGAAGTATGAACCGGGATTTAGATCGAGAGGTTCCCAATTGATACGGCAGTTAATCAACCAAACTGTTAATGATATAACCTTCATAAAAATATTTATCGGCCGAAAAGTTTGTTCTGTTAAACATTAAGGTATTTCAACCAAATTTTGACTTTTGTATATGTACAAATGTAAGTAAGATTTGAGGCTTTACAAATGTTTTTTACGTGTGTTAACTTTCTAAGAGTGTTTAATATTTCAAACTGGCAATTTTTGACAAACCTGTGACCGTCGGTACGCAATCATTTCGTATCAATGTCAATCAGTGCTGCTTTCATGACAATTAAGCAAATTATTGTAAGCTGTAGACGTGCATTGAGGCACATTCATTTAGACTGAAATTGAATGACATGGGGCCATTTCATGGAGATGCTATAAGCACAAAACATTTGCTTAGCCCAAAAAAATGTCTTGCTTAATAGTAAAAAACAGCTAGGTTTCCAGCCGAAACGCCGGGTGATTTTCATGCTGAGGAAACTACAGTGGATTACCAGTCACAAACAATAAACATCTTAGCAGCTATACATGAAATTGGCCGCAGTGTGGAGGACCAAACATCTATGAAACATACTCTGATTGTGTCGATTAATATATAGCGCATTGTATACATTTTAGGTCAGTGGTACATCAACCTCGTTCTCAATAGTAGACACTGGATGGGAAGTACCCGATCGGAATAGAGATTGCTCACTAACCTTCCCGAATTGTCCTGTCTTTTGTGTTGTATAACTCTTGCTTTTTTTAAACTGACATAAAAAATCCGACGGTGGTTTGGTTTATTCCCATGCGATGCCTGTGAAAATAGACATGCTCGTCATTGCTCGTCATTGCTCGGCGGAGTACAGACTCTGTATTATCGCGGTATGTGGGCAGTGTTTTTTACAATGATTTCAACTTTTTTATTCATGGTTAATGTTTGACCAAAACATCCCCTGAATAAAGTCTGATATTTTCCCTGTAAAGTTCAAGTTGATAAAAGACGATTAGGCCCTGCAAGATGATTTCTTAACACCCTGTCCCCCCTCGAAGGCGACAAAATTCACTGAGACAAGTCTACTGATTGACGATTGGGGGCGCCATTCACTTTACACGGTGCGTCGTTCTATTTGTTTTACCGCACTGTCCTTATTTTGATCCCGTAAATGTTTCTACGATTTCGCGGTGGAAATGTCGTCCTTCGGCGTCATTTTGCATTTGCAGCTGTAGAATGGGAACCAGACAATGGAACTTCCATGGACAGAGCACCATTAAAGATTCATGTTAAAATATAGACGGTACCTTTTAGCAGACACGGTGAGGCAAAATGTACAAGTTTTGGAAAACGTGAATATTTATTAAAAATCGTTAAAAGTCCCGACACAACATTTTTTAATCGTCATTTTTTTACACAAATCAGCAGAAAGTCCTTAATGCTTGATGAATTGGATATAAAATTGCCAGTCGAAGGAGTTTTGGCAACGAAAAAAAAAAGGAATTTCCGATGCCGCGATAATAGAGTTGCCGCGATTAATACTGTAGCGGTCCGGCGGCCCTTCCGCCCTGCTTCCTGACTGGGGATGCCACCGGACGATCGCTGACAGGATAGGGCCTTCCCGAAGAGCGGTGTTCGGGAAACCCGGGACGTAACTCCGTTTGGAGGAAGTCTACCCCCAGACACCACAGTGGGCCAGTGACATTCACGCATTCACGCTCACCTCAATAGGCTCACTCACTCGATTGACAACATACAAATCACCAAGTCACAGTGGAAGAGATGGCTGATCGGTACACAGTGGTTTATTCAACTCCCGCCTAATAGGCGGCTCCTGGATAGGTGGTTCCTAGATAGGTGGTTCCTAGACAGGTGGTTCCTAGACAGGTGGTTCCTAGACAGGTGGTTCCTAGACAGGTGGTTCCTAGACAGGTGGTTCCTAGATAGGTGGTTCCTATATAGGTGGTTCCTAAATAGGTGGTTCCTAAATAGGTGGTTCCTAAATAGGTGGTTCCTAGATAGGTGACTCCTAGATAGGTGACTCCTTAAGTAAACTGAAACTCGGTCATAACTTGGTTGGTTAACTCTGCGGTGTTCACTCACCGACTATATGCTCAAGGTAGCCCTCTCGGTGGGTCCCGCTTCTCTGCGCGCTAGGTGATTAGCGGTAGCAGCGGAGACTAAAGATTCACGGCCAAAATCAGCGGCAACGCTAAGCAGTCACACAAAGTTAGTGAGTTGCTAAGAGCGACGTGCGAGACTCAAGAGAGCAAAAAGCAAGAGGGCCACGCACGGCCGACGCGTCCTTATATACTCGCGGGCGGCACGTGCTCACTGCCCTACCTCGGGCAATACAACGCTCTGCAAAGCTAGCTGTAGCAGCATGGGACCACCGACGCGGGCACCAGTACGTACCCTAGACTGGTACTAGATCCCTAACTCAATGTTTCGTTACACAGCCTCGCCTTAAGTTTGGTCAGTCCCTTTGACCAATAAACTTATACATCAAAAGAACGAAACATTGCTACGCCTAAAGTCTCTTACATAAAGGCAATGCATAAGCTCAAAAACAAATAAGGTTCATCTGAACCATTGAAACTTTTGTAAATTACCTAAAGTCTTCTGCACTCTACAATGATAATCATAGTAGCACCGACATGACTGAAATCTTAGAAAATCGGTAGGCGATCATAATAAATTAACTTTAATACAAAGGGCTTCATGAACTCTGAATAAACTTTAACAAAACTTGGTGCACTAACATAGGTGCGGCTCTAATCCAAAGATAACTAACAGGTGTTTTATTGTTGTTGTTTACAAGGCGCTAATGTTCCTTCTATTAGCATGCCTAAAGTTCATTGTCCAGGTTCGCCTTAGCGAACTCCTGCCATAAAGTTCACATGGAAGACTCGCTCGGTCTGGTCCTTGGTCACCAGCACTCCTTCCTGGTAAACACTACGCGTTTCCGTTTCCGTAATCTTCGTAATGTTCCCGATCATGCTCCTTTCGAGCTCCTTATTTACCATCGGGGGTCCTACACCTATCACGCCGGTGTCCTCGTCCCTCACCAGTCTGCGGATCCTTGTAGGCTGTTGATCCTCAGCGGCTCCTGCGGTTGCAAGCGGGGGCCTTAGGAATACTACGTCGTAGTGTCGTGCACGGCGTTCATGCACAGTTTGAGTAGTGCCAGTTATGACCTTGGTGTGACCACCTTCAGTGATTTTCACAGAAAGCCCCGACAGCAAGTAGCTGATCCGCAACTCCCTAGGTGACTTGTCCTCTTCATTTTTCCCCGAGGAAGACTCATCCGACGACATCGCTTGTTCAGCTCCTTGCTGACTCAGCATTTTCATCATGCTCAGAGGTTTTCCTCCAGGCGTCGGAACAGGCATTTTACTCACAGGCGCCTCGTCAATGTCCCATGACATTGACATCGGTGACAAAGCTATCTCTGCCGCTCCTCCTAGTGGTGATTCTTCGAGCGGCTCCGCAGACTCGATCTCTACCATTGCGGCTACATCCGGAAGGTCAGTGGCTGCCTCACTGCCCGTCTTTGACGACTCTGCCGTCGGTGCCTTCGCGGCCTTCGCTACCTCACACGGCTCAGGCACTCTTATACCCTGCCGTTGTGGTGGCTCTGTCGATTCTGGATGACTCTTCTTCGCCTCTGCGCCTTTAGGTGGAGTGGTTTCACCCTCAGGTGCTTTGGACACAGTGTAGGGTACTGCATCACTTTTTCGTGGCTTTTTTGCAGGCCGCTCTTCTCGATTAGCCTTACTGCTATGCCGCATGCCTGTGGCTCTTTCCTGCTTCCTCTTCCTCTCCGGAGAAGCTTTCAGTGTCACCTTTATGTCACTGTCGTTGCGGCTCCCTGGAGTCTCGGTGCGCCTTAGCCCACCTTCACTTCGACGCTTGTTTCCGTGGGACTCGTGAGTCTCGCCCCTGATTTCACTGACTTCATCTATGCGATCCGGGTGACAGTCACGGTAGTGTGCCTTCAAATTATCTCGGCGGTTGTTCTTGTGGGCGCAGCGCCCACACCAGTAGTACAGACGCGGCCCATGCTCCGTACTCAGGTGGCGATCCAGGCTTCTCCTGTGAAGTTGTACTTGGCACTCGGGACATCTCGTATGGTCCCGGTCCACCTTCTCATCCTGACTGTCCCGACCCTTCATGTGTAGATCCTGCAGTGGGGATGGATAAGAAATGTATGACATTTAAGATAGGTCGCGTCTCTGCTCGCTCTCACAACCATTATCACACTTAAAGATATCTCTGGGGCATTTTGCGATGCCTGAGGGGATTCCGACGCGGTAGTGGGGGCTCGGTACGGCATGTTTGCCCTTCCGTGTTTTCGGGACTCTTTTGAACGTTGGGGATGGAGATCGTCACATGTGGCATCTCCTCAGCAGGGTTACTGGGCGCTGGTGACGTTCTTGGAGCGAAAGGACTTGCAGTTGGGTTTGGAAATCGCCTCCCTGGTGTAGGCGTCTCTGTCCGCTCACTGGAATAACATTCTGTTCGCCCTGGAATGCTGGTTTCGTGCTGCGGGATGAGTGTATCTGCATTGGCCTCCTCTGTCGTGGTCTCCATCCACGAGACAAGTGGCTTTCCTATGTAGGGTTTCAAGCGGTCCCGATGCACAACCTTCATCTTCCCATGCTTTTTCCGTTGGATCCTGAAGATGACCTCGGATAGTTGGTGCACAATCAGATACGGGCCCTCCCATCGGCACTGCAGTTTAGGCGAAAAGCCTTTCCTTTTTGCCGGATTGTACAGCCACGCAAAATCTCCAACCACCAGTTTATCCCTAACGGCTCGTCTGTCGTAGTAGGTCTTTTGCCGCCTTGCACTTTGTTTCAGACACTCACGCGCCCTACCGTGTGCGAGCCTCAACTGCTCTCTTAGTTGTTGCGCGTAGTCAGATTCAACGTCTTCAACATCTTGTTGGTCGTTACTGGGTTGTTCAACAGTCAAGTCAATGGGAAGGCGCACCTCACGCCCGAGCATCAGCATATTAGGTGATTCACCTGTTGACTCCTGTGGTGAGGCACGATAGGCGAACATGGCCAGTGGAATCTTTTCATCCCAATCTCGTTGTCGCCTGTGGGGCTCTATCATCATCGAAACCATTGTGATCAGTGTACGATTGAAACGTTCAATCATTCCATCACTCTTTGGATTATACGGCGTCGTTCGCGTTTTTTCGATGCCAAGTAGGCGACACATTTCTCCAAAGACCCGTGATTCAAAATTACGCCCCTGGTCGGAGTGTAGGACTTTAGGCACACCGTACCGGCACACAAACTCTTTGACGAATTTCTCTGCTACTGTTTCTGCCGTTTGATCTGGTATTGGGTAGGCTTCTGTCCACTTGCTCAGGTAGTCGCCTACAACAAGTATATACTTGTTCCCTCTTTCGGTAACCGGTAAGGGGCCCAGTACGTCTAAGGCAACCCTCTCCATAGGCGTGCCAACCATCCTCTGCTGCAGAGGAGCTCTTCTTCTCTTCGCTGGAGACTTTTTACTGGCACAGACATTACATCGCCTGAGGATTGATCGGATGTCCGCCGAAATTCCAACCCAGTAGAATCTCGCCTTCACCTTTGCCATGGTTTTCGTGATGCCCAAATGTCCTCCAGTAGTGCTGCCATGTAATTGGTTCACCACTTCGTCATGGTATCTCACTGGTAGCACTGTGCGCCATCTCACCTCGCGCCCGTCATCTGACTCCCATTTCCTGCAAAGGACACCATTCTGTACTTCGAGTTGGCCCCAGTGGTTCCTATAGGTCTTGGCCTTGGGCGACAATGCAGAAGTCTCCGCCCAGTCAGGTTTCCGTCCATGGTCTTCCTTTGCAGCTATTACCCATCTAAGGATTTCGTCCTCCAGCTGCGCCTTTCGTAACTCTTCTAAATTCAGGGTAGGTTGGACAGTAACGACTCTTGAGTGAGAAACAGCGGCTTTGGCTCCCTTCTCGGCCACGTCTTCCTGGACCACCTGCTGACTATCCGCCTGCGACGTCTCTTCTCGGCCGCATTGAGCACATGGGATCCGAGACAACCCGTCCGCGTTCGTGTGAGAACGTCCTGGTCGGTGCACCACAGTGAAGTCAAACTCACTGATCACCTGCAGCCATCTCGCCATTTGCCCTTGGGGGTCCTTAAAGTTTACTAGCCACCGCAAGGCTCCGTGGTCCGTCCGAATGGTAATTCTGCGCCCGTATAGGTACTGCCGGAATTGTTTAAAAAAGACCACTACCGCCAAGAGTTCACGTCTCGTAACACAATAATTACGCTCGGCCTTGCTTAACACTCTACTCGCGTAGGCGATGACTCGCTCTTGACTGTCGACAATCTGCGAAAGGACGGCTCCTATGCCCAACCCACTGGCATCGGTGTCTACTATGTAGTCGGCATCTGCAACAGGATAGGCGAGTATAGGTGACTCTTGGAGCCTTGTCCTCAACTCCTGGAAGGCGTCTTCACAGGCGCTACTCCAAACGAACTCCTTTGACTTCTCGGTGAGACTGTGCAGGGGGCGGGCGATGTCAGCAAACTTCCTGATGAACCTTCTATAGTAAGATGCCAGCCCCAAAAAACTCTGTACCTCTTTTACTGTCTTGGGTGTTGGCCACTCCCGTATGGCGCGAATCTTGTCTGGATCAGTAGCGACACCCTCACCGGACACAATATGTCCGAGGTACAACACACTCCTCCTGAACAGGTGGCACTTCCTTGGTTTAAGCTTCAGGCCAGAAGCTCGCAGGCGTTGGAATACTGTCTCGAGTCGCCTCAACTCTTCTTCCACTGTTCCGGAAAATACGATGACATCATCTAAGTAAACCAGTAAGGTTTCCCAATGTAGGCCAGCTAGCACCCTTTCCATCAACCTCTCGAATGTGGACGGGGCATTACATAGCCCGAACGGCATGACTCGCCAAGAGTACAAGCCGCCTCGGACTACGAATGCTGACTTCTGCCTAGCATCGTCGTCGAGTTCTACCTGCCAGTACCCCGAAGCCAGGTCCAAGGTAGAAAACCATTTGCTTCCTGAAAGGGTGTCTAGAGACTCATCTATGCGAGGTATAGGGAAGGCGTCCTTGATGGTAACCGCATTTAGGCGTCGGTAGTCTACACAAAATCGCTGGCTACCGTCCTTCTTCTTAACAAGGACTACGTTTGACGCCCAAGGACTTTCTGAAGGCTCTATCCTACCATCTCTAACCATTTCTTTGATTTGGCGATCTATTTCTTTTTGTTCCTTCGGGGGAAAACGCCTGGGCCGCTCCTTGATAGGACGCGCTTCGCCTGTGTTTATCCTATGTCGAACCAGGTTCGTACGGCCGATATATCTGTGTCGCTACTCGCAAAGACGTCTTGGTAGATGTGCAAGACTTCAGCAATTTTCATATGGTACTTCCTCTCCACACCATTGATGCTGCAGTCGTACAGATCCTTTAGGTGTTCGGGAACATCCACCTGTCCCGCCTCGGTAGGTGCGGACAGCCCTTTTTCTACTTCATCTTCTTTCACAGGCGTCAGGAAACCCACCATTGTTCCTCGCTTCACGACGCATTCCCTCTTTCCAGGGTTGAACACCCGTACGGGAAGCAACTCTTCTTCTGGGTTTACAAGTACACGTGCCACAATCATGCCCTTGTCAGCCACCTCGCTCCGATCAGAAGGTTCTATGAGACCAAGCTTGCTTCTGACGCGCTGACCTGTCACCATCCCCGGTACTAGTGCCTCATGACCTGCTGGCACCCTCGTCGTTTCTCCTACAATTACTCTTGCACACAGACCTCCCCCATTGAGGTCCATGCATTTTATCCCTTCTCCATTCAGTCGAAGCTCAAGGGACTGGAAATCCAAGGAGCCCTGTGTTGGCAACAGAAAGTCCATACCCAGGATCCCTTCAACTTCACCGGTATTGCCGAACACAGCACGAACGGGATATGTCGTCCTCCCAATCTGTACTTCCACCAAGGCCCTACCGAGAGTTTCCATTCTGCTACCGTCAGCGTTGCGAACGCCTGAATCTTCGCTCTCCAGATTTGGCCGTTTCTCCATGGGTATCCGGAAGTAAAACCCCGACGATAGGACAGTGTCCGTCGCACCTGTGTCCACCAGTAGGTTCGCCTTGACTCCTCTAACGAACGCCTGCACAAATAGCCCAGCACGCGCTCTTTGGCCAGCCGTCGGTCCTACTTCTCTCCTATCAGCACTTTGACTTCTTAGGCTGTCTCCATCCCGGTATTCCGGCCCATCTACTTCTCCAGCTGTCTCTCGGGCCGTCGAGCCAGCTGGCTTTCGTTTCCCGATTCCCGTCCATTTTTCCCGATGCGCTGCCTGCAGTCGCGTGCAAAATGACCTCGGTTCTTGCACCGGTAGCACACATCTTCTGAAGTTGCCTTGCGCCTGGGGGAAATTCTCGACCCTACAGGTACTCCAGGTTCTCGCTTCGTCTTCATGTCATCCAGCATGTTCATCATCCGCTCGAGCCACTCCTTAATTTCTTTGTCGCTTCGCACGAATGACTCCCTTAGTTGACTGCAACTCTCATGAACTTCACTCCTGACCTCCTGTATAGGGTCGTTGGGCACCCCGTCTACCCCCCGGGCGTACTTAAATCGTCTCTCACTCCGTTGTTCCTCGATCTTAAGGAAGCTCTCGGTGCTTAAGGCGGCGCGGATGGCTTCATCCAGTGACGATGGTCTTGCCCTAAACACCCCCTCACGGATACCTTGCTCTCGTATTGCATCTGAAAAGTGGCCCCTACCTAGGCGATCACGCCCCTCGTCAGTCAATTCAGGATAGGCGAGTGCCGCCAAATCACGTATGGATTGTCCTAACTCTTGCAACGTCTCCTTTTCTTTCTGACGCCTGTGGCGAAATTCCACTAGGTGATTTTCAGCCAGTTGTCCGGGCCCAAATCGCTTTTCGAGGAGATCCATCAGCTCAGTGTAGGTGAATTTCTTGCCGCTGGAGGCGAGGTTCCCAAGCACTTTCACTGCCTCGCCTTGAAGACTCGCTGCAAGGAAAATTTCCGCTTGACTATCTGTCCAATTATTTGCCAGTTTACAAGCCTCGAAGTGCTGCTTATACTCTCGCCAAGGGGTCTTCCCGTTGAATCGGTCCGGTAGGATGTTCGGCCGCCTGCCAATCCTTGACTCGCAGCTGCCCGCCTTCGTCTCGGTTTTCTCCCTGACGCCGAATAAATCCAATTCGCCCTCTCCGAACGTGGTGCTGCGGTTAACCCGTAAGGACACGTTGTCTACCGCACACGATGGCGCGATCTCACTGCAACGTCTGGGAAGTGACCACCCTTCATATTTGCTTGCATCAGCCGTCAGCACTGGTGTGGAGGTTGGTTGCGTAGGCACTGGTGTAGGTGGAGGTGCAAATATTGGGTATCTTTTCCTAGGTTTTGGTGTAGGGCGAATTCCTGACGACAGGGCAGGCGTTGACATCGCCGAACCCTGGGGTCCAATGTTGAGTCGCTCTAGTAGTTCTTGTACCTCAAGTTGTAACCGGTAGTTCTCATCCTTCAGTTGCTCCCTCTCGTGGGTCGCTCGCTGGAGGTCGCTGTCAATCTGATCGACCGTCGACAATTCGCCTTCAAAATCAATGAGGCTGTCAGCCATGACGCCTTGGTAGGTGAAGTACCCTTTCACACTCTACCGATGATTGCGGGTCACTGATGTTACTGCGATGTCTATCCCACTTCTGACACCAAATTTGTAGCGGTCCGGCGGCCCTTCCGCCCTGCTTCCTGACTGGGGATGCCACCGGACGATCGCTGACAGGATAGGGCCTTCCCGAAGAGCGGTGTTCGGGAAACCCGGGACGTAACTCCGTTTGGAGGAAGTCTACCCCCAGACACCACAGTGGGCCAGTGACATTCACGCATTCACGCTCACCTCAATAGGCTCACTCGCTCGATTGACAACATACAAATCACCAAGTCACAGTGGAAGAGATGGCTGATCGGTACACAGTGGTTTATTCAACTCCCGCCTAATAGGCGGCTCCTGGATAGGTGGTTCCTAGACAGGTGGTTCCTAGACAGGTGGTTCCTAGATAGGTGGTTCCTAGATAGGTGGTTCCTAGATAGGTGGTTCCTAAATAGGTGGTTCCTAAATAGGTGGTTCCTAGATAGGTGACTCCTAGATAGGTGACTCCTTAAGTAAACTGAAACTCGGTCATAACTTGGTTGGTTAACTCTGCGGTGTTCACTCACCGACTATATGCTCAAGGTAGCCCTCTCGGTGGGTCCCGCTTCTCTGCGCGCTAGGTGATTAGCGGTAGCAGCGGAGACTAAAGATTCACGGCCAAAATCAGCGGCAACGCTAAGCAGTCACACAAAGTTAGTGAGTTGCTAAGAGCGACGTGCGAGACTCAAGAGAGCAAAAAGCAAGAGGGCCACGCACGGCCGACGCGTCCTTATATACTCGCGGGCGGCACGTGCTCACTGCCCTACCTCGGGCAATACAACGCTCTGCAAAGCTAGCTGTAGCAGCATGGGACCACCGACGCGGGCACCAGTACGTACCCTAGACTGGTACTAGATCCCTAACTCAATGTTTCGTTACAATACTAATAGGGAGTCTGACTATACTAACTAACGTTGCACTTATTATGTCGTCTTTGCCCCTGTTTAAGTGTTTTAAAGTACATTTCAGCCTATCTGAAGAAGCAGTAAGTACTTAAGAACGTCTTTGTTTTCATAACTTGTTTTCGTTCTACACTGAATCCTATTTTTTCCGGTATTTAATGTCTGTCCTTTGTCCGGAAACTGGTACAGTTTTACATGTACAAATTCAACGTTAGAACACGTATGTAGTCGAGTCGTCTAACGGATGTCGGACAACTCGACCGTTGGCCGACTCGACTCGAGACAACTCGACCGTTCAGACAACTCGACCGTTCAGACAACTCGACCGTTTACCAAGTCGTCCGTTGAGACAAGTCGACTTTGACATGGAGACAACTCGACCGTGCGATGCGTTGTACATGATGTAGCTAGCGGAGCGCGTGGTATTTTCAACACAGGTTGCCCGTCGTCAATGTTTGGGTATTTGCGTGTACGCGTGGCCCAGAATGGTTCAGAATGTGTGGTATTACCGTACGTGCGCGGGGACCCGGTCAGGTGTACGCGTACGGCCGGCGGTACGGTGACACGGCATGCACGGCGAGCGCGACGCCGGGACCCAGCGCATGCAAGGCCCGCGAGAGCGACGCGGCATGCACGGTGCACGGCCGCGGGCGGGCAGCCACACCGGTATTTATCGCCGCACCGATGCGGTGATAGGCCGGTATTCTTAAACATCTCAGTTGATGATGGCCAGTGTAGAGGCTAGTGGATTACAAAATGTAGTTTGTTATCAAAGTGTTATTCTAATCCCTCATCCCGGGCCCCCTGTGTACCCCAGCCCCGTCCAAAACGACAGCGCATGTCCTGCCCATCAAAAGTCAGCCCGTGCCGTTCCTTCCATAACCAATTCCCCTATCTACGAGTCGACTTGTCTCAACGGACGAGTTGTCTCAACGGACGACTTGTCTTCCCATTTGACAAAAAAACGGTCGAGTTGTCTGAACGGTCGAGTTGTCTCAACGGTCGAGTTGTCTCAAGTCGAGTCGGCCAACGGTCGAGTTGTCCGAGCCCCCGTCTAACGTGGTGGCTAGTATTGCAAAATTTCTTTGCAAATGAGTTTTAAACTTCTTCAGTTTAATAACGGTACTATTGACGTATTTTAAACACAACCTAACAGTATCCTGTAAATCGGTCCATTAATAAATTGAAGTCAAAATGTCTCGTCCGAATATTGTGCATGTGCTTATTTTACTGCATATACGTATGGTGTATATATGCTATTGTGTAAGATGTTATGCTGAACTGAAGGCACTTTGATAATTCTGCCCTGTGTATATATAACATTGTGTTTAACATCTTTCGGTTTTTTGAAGGGTGATACTCATTTTGAAAAAATGAAAAGATCTTACTTCGAAGCTTGATGACAAGGAAACCAAAACAAAATTCGAATAGACTTTGTCATCTTTGTTTTGACATAAACATGGATCTGCTTGACATTAAAGGTCGTACACCATACATCATCTCACTCTTTCAGAAAATCTGCGGAAAGAGTTCCATATCCGGCCATCACTTATTTTCCCTTAATATGACTTAAAAACTACCAAAAAGTGTAAATCTGATGAAGAAACACGAATTTCAACCTTTTCTTTGAAAATACTTTGACTTTTTCTGTCATGGCCCATAGACTTTGTGCACAAGGCCCAAGTGATGGCCGGATATGGAACTCTTTCCAAATCTGCTAACTAATTTCTTGATAGAAGTGGCTGTGGCATGTGTTGTGATACACAGTTCTGATAAATTTTCTATTTTTTCTGTTTCTGATCTTTTATGGTAAATGTTTCAAAATTGTTAATATCGATGCTAAATAGATTTAAACATAATTCATTAAATTTGCCTAACTGGCCCTGGCCGTTCATACAGTGAGAACCGTTGGGGCAGACATGCACTATAGCATAACTTGGAGAAGGAATCATGGGTATCGAATGCTGGTCAATATCTTCTCCTGGGGACAGTGAACTTTCAAATACAATTAATGCACCAGTTGTTAGAAAACCACAAGACATAATACATGTACATCCATTCTTTACTCTGAAAATCCATCCATCTACCAAACAAATGACAAGAACTCAAATGCATCGTCTCGACATTGTTCTTCCATGGTTTTCTAACATGGCGGCTACTCATCATGACGCCTTCCAATTCCATCTATGGGTGACCAGGAAGACACTGGACGTTGCCCAATAGTTTTAGGGGTAATGCCCGTGCTGCCCAAACTTAGAAATGAATATTTTATAGTCTTTGTAAAAACAAATTGAAAAAAAATAGAAAAGGGACACTTTTAACCCTCCTGTTCTCAGGGCCAAAATCGACCCAGCTGCTGTACAGATCAAAACCTATCAAATGTCAGATTGAAACACACACAAACTGTCAGAGTTGGTGTTTAGAGATTTTGAAAGGCTGTGATAGTTATAAGTATAGGAGGGTTAATAAAGTGTTCGTGATGATAGTCACATGTGTGTGCACATTAAGGTACTGATACGGATGTCGCATAAGACCTGTCATTCAAACTTTCATGTTCATGTTTGATTTGTTTCATGTATTACATGCAGGATTGAGATTACTGGAGGGGGAGGATTAATGTTCTGGCTCATGATGTCACCAGGGCAGCCCCAACATGATGATGTATTACAGGTAATGTTGCAACAATTATTTGTTGTTTCTTTGCTTGACTTTGTGTGCCTTTCCATAGTGTTTTTTTGGTATTGTACAAATCTCTTTTTCAGTTGTCATTAATGTGGAGTGGCAATAGACATGAATATTTACAAGCAGGCACGGATTGGGGGGGGGGGGGGGGGGGGGTTGTGGTCGAAAACCCCCTCCCCCTGAAAATTTAAAATAATTTTGGCTTATTAGTGCACAGCAAAATGCCCCAAAAAATGTTTTAAAGCTAAAAAAATGCAGGTCATTTCAACTTAAACTGGATTGTTCAATTCTTTGCCATGTCTCACATGTCCCAACGTTAAAACTACTACATGTGACTACAGAATAAATCCAAAATGCCAGTAGTCTTGAAACATATTGACAATTTTTATTTTTAAACATGTTTTCTTTTATAGGAACACAGCCTATGTAGTTATGTGTGAGGATGGGGAACTGGTTGTCATCATGACTGACGTTATCCAACACCTGACCACCTGGGTAGCCTGCCTCAGTGTTTAGCCGAAAAGACCACTGCTTGGGAGAGTTCCTTCTATTACTAAACAAGAAGAACGTCCTCTTGCAACGAGTTGAAAACCATCACCTTCTTTTTACTTAATTGACATCATGCTTCTATTATTGTAAGACATGGTGGTTATATGTGTGAAAGCAACAGTTATTGCATGTTCCTTTATCTGGTGATGGTACACTTGTCTAGTCATTAACCATCCTAGTCCCTCATGTTGGACTTTTGTGTTTAATACATGTAGACCCATGTACTGATGACATCATGGCATGTTTATTGTGGTGCATGATGGGAGCAATAAGGGGTATATTTTAGCCACAACGTGCACTAACTCTATCGGAAACAGACAATGCATAATGAAGCAGTCGACAAAATCCCATTTTTTTTCAGTGATCAAAGTTCCTTTTTACACATTTGTTTACTAGAATGGGTATACCCCAAACTACAACATTTGGTTTTGTCACTTGAGTGTAATTCAATCAAGACTAGTAAAGTATTTAAGAAAAAATGATCCCCTATTGCTCCCATAATGCAACACGATTACGTCATCAGTGGGTCTATTCAATGCCCTACCATGGCATCTGTAATCAGCATAGCTGTAAACTATTACCAAAAAATTGTAATTATTTTGAATTAATGATATAAATACGAAAATACAAATTTAGTCTGAAAAGTTTCAAATTTCCAGTGGTCTAATTAAAAAACCCATATTGAGACAAATGTAAAAGTATAATTAAATTATAGACAGCATTCGGGATCAATAAGAGGATTATCCGCATGTACTTAAAATCAGTTAGTGCAGTATCATTAGTGCAGGGCACCAACCAGTTCATAGATTATAAATGACAAAAAACTTACACATATTGTATGTACATGATCAATGTGAAGTAAGCAGCTTGATTACTAATTAGAATTTTGAAATGTTGTAACTAGGGTCCAATTTGCAGGTTAAACCCCGGGGTGGGGGGGGGGGGGGCCATGACTAAATTTAATTCAAGTGTATATGTGGCTGACATTTTACTTGAAAATTCTTTTTAAAGTTGGGTATGGTCCAAACATTACAAGAACATGTCATGTGATGGGCAGTTATCTTTGCTGTAACATTTGTGTAGCATAAAGTCACAGTATTTGTATATAAAGAAGGCAATGGCAAATCAAAGGTGAATCTGATGAACCTTAATTTGTAAACAAATTGCACTTCTGGTTCACGGTAAGTGTGAGATTAACGGTGTTTTGTTTATATTAAAAACATTGATTTTGTAAATTAAAGTGAATGCTGCTTTTGCATTTACATACCATCCGGACCAATGTAATAGTACCAATGAGTAAATTCATAAATAAGTCTGACATGCATTCCTGCCAATGATGGAAACGTTTTTCAAAGTATTTTGTATATGTATACTAATAGATGCATGTGCTTGATAAAAGTACATTTGTACACCCTTTTAAAAATTTGTATTGTGAAACATACTCTCAATGTTTGATGATGAAAGCATAATTAAAGCAATAAAAAAAGAAGTATATCAAAAATGAATGAAGTGTAAGAAGTAGTATATTGTTGTAATTCTCTACCACAACCTTGCTTGTGTTAAAGGAACAATAAGCCTTGAAATCACCAAAATAAAATCATTATAGCTGTTTCAAAAGTCCTGTTAAAATGATCTTTCCAACTGTAGCAATTTTAAGATAAACGCTTTTTGTAGCCCAACTGGGCGCCAAAGGCTTATTATTGTCCCTTTATCAGTGTTAAGGTTGGTGATCCACACTGGGAGTATGGTATAATAACGTTACGCTGAGTCCCCAAACAATGTCTTAAACATTTTTACCCGTCTTCGGGATAGATTTTCATGGATCTACACCTGGGGAGCCCCTCCCCAATCTCCTATACCCAGCACGATGTGTGGCAGAGGGGTACCCCCCTTTTGTCCCTATACCCTATACACTCTCCAGACTATTGTTACCTAACACATCCCCCTAGACGTCTGAAAAGAATTCCTGAGATTCCGGGAACACAATGACCAACACAAAAGAGGGGGGGGGGGGTACCCCTCTGCCCCATATCGCGCATCATCTGCAACCTCCCTGCTGTTGCAAGCATGTTAAACCATAGGCCCCTATTGTACAGAGCACGAAGTTCGTGACTCAAAATCAGTGGCGTAATTAAACTACAGGGGGAAAGGGGGGGGGACGTGCCCCCCCCCCCCTCCCACCGGATGTTCGTACCCCCCGCCCCCCTTTGCAATTTTAAATTGCACACAAGCAATACATATGTTGCCATTCGGTGCCCCTAAAAAAATTGGTGCACCCCTACAAATTCAACCCTAGTTACTCCGCTGCTCAAAATACGCACAGGGAATACGGCTGGGCAGAAAAGGCCACCAGGTCAAATATTACACCCAAACTCCATGGGCGAATCTTAAATTGTTTTGCGGGGGATGGGGGGGGGGGGGGGGGGGGTTGGTTTACGTCGGTTGTGCGATTTTACTGCTGCATTCCAAGCACATGTATTGCGGTGTACGCAACATCAATTTTTACTCTCTGGGCGCCACTGAAACATCTATTTTGTCCTATCCCGTAAAGGCATAGGCCTAACCAGATGACACCAAAACCGAAAAGTTGCAAGTTTTCAACTGTTTGATTCAAAGCAAAAAAATGTAATAAAGGAAAGAACAGGAGTACTCTTTCTTGGCGTTGGTGGCGCCATTCAAACACCATTCCTCCCTATCTCGAAAAGGTTCAATCAAATGACAGCTGGTTTCCAATTAACTGTTGGCTTAAAAGCAAAAGAAAACAAAAAAACAGGGTGTGGGGCTCCGACCCCCTCAAACCCCCCTCTGGATTTATCCCTGAACTCCCAAAAAATGCAAGAAAACGTACATCAAGACTAAATAGCACAATTTATTCAATTATCTGTGTATTTAATAAACGATACAAACGTTTCCGAGGAAATTTTAATGAGGGACGATGCCCCCCAATTGTATCAAACAAATCGTTTTGTTGTTGCTTTCGTTGACCCATTTTTCACGGGCAGAAATGCTGCCCACCCCAGTGGTATAGGCATATTTTTCTCGGGGTGGGTGGGGGCATGCCTTTTGTTTAAGGGGGAGGGGGCAAGTCCATTCTGAATAATTTTTTTCATACACTCACGACAGCAAACTTGATTACTCTTCCAGTTAGCGGCTAACAGCGGGGCCGGGATCCAGGGCAACACCCCCCCCCCCCAAAAAAAAGGTCAGTACCCCGAACAAAATTGCCCTTCCGAAATAATTTGACAAGGGGGCTTGGGGGGCGGGGGGGCGTTGGCTAGGACTCTTTCTAGCGTTGGTGTTGGCGCCATTTTAATGCTGCCTGAAAATATCTAGTTGGCCGGTTCATACATTTCTCGATTATTAATTTATTGCTTCAGTTCCCCCGTCCCCCTCTAGTTTTCGAACACGGATTTCCGTCACTGCCCTGTACAATCACATGCGCACAAACCACAGAATGACCCGCGAGCAAATATCCAACACTTTGCTCAGTGTGTGGTTTGCATCAAAACAATGCTCTTTTCGTCGTTAAATTCCAAGGAAATTCTAAAAAGGAGGCGAGAATAATATATTCCAATATATTCCAGTACCAAAATTTATGAATTCTGTTAAAAAGTGCTTTTTAAAGTGTGTCAAAAAATGTAGTCTACCCCCTTATAACCCCCAACCCTTATGCTGAAAGTTGATGAGCGTGCAAGTAGTGCACACATCATAGAATTTTTGTTTAAGTACTTTTAAAAAGTGACATTCCATATGAACAGAAAAATGACGTCAAACAGTGAAATAACTATCTGTGTATTCACATTGTTCAAAAAAACACAAATGTACCTTAATATTAAAAAAATACATCGATTTTCTGTGAGGCATGTGATACCTTATTTCAGGGGTTATTCTGTGGCCGGCCAGCCATGTTTCTAAATGTAACTTTAAACTAACCACATTTATGTCTTTACTTGTAAAAGGAACGCACTTTTAACACAATGCTCTCAATATTCCAGCTAGTTTCACGATTGAACAGGCATTTGTGTTTTTTTAATTAACCTGTAATTATTGGAAAGGGTTATTCTGTGACATTCTGCCTTTTGTAATTTCTCGTCAAATATGGGGTCTTTCAGCAGAATTAACTTATATGTGCTAACTAGAGCTAACTGAAATGTACTAGTCAACTTATTGCCATGTTGCAGTTTAAACAAGGCACGGCTAAGCAACAAGAGAGTATTTTGTTAAATCGGCTTTGGCCCTGCCGACATCGACATCCCAAGTAGGAAGAGGGCGCCATTTTTCCTCAGTCTGTGGCTTGACGGTGACCGGCGAATGCCACCCTCGTGCAGTAATTTAAAACAAATAATAGTAAATATATACAGCAATGTTTTAAATGGGCAAAAGTTAATAATAAAAATTTATTTTGAAATAAAACAATCAAACTTAATTTTTGTGTAAATTATAACACTATTTAGAGCCTCTTTTTACCATAACAATTGTTGTTGTCGGCTACTTGTGTTTGCTACTACTAGTTGCATTTCCCAGGCATACCATGGAGGTAGGCCTACCTCCATGGGCATACTATCCATGCCACCGTACCACGCTCCCATCCCCCTGTACACATAAATCACCTAGAAGCAAAAACCTAAACGTTTCAGCCTGAATGCGGATGACAACCACCCCCACTCCACAGAATTTAAATACAAACAAAATAACACTTAGCTTGAATGCAGACGCGCACACCCCCCCCCCCCCCATAAACCACCCAGAACCTAGAAGCAAAAACGTCAACACTTTAGCCTGAATCCCCCTCCTCATCACCTCTTTAATCACCTCTTTAACATTATTTGTATAGCCTAATGCGGAGTGCCGCCCCACACAATTAGGCTACGCTACGCAGCTCACCTAAAGAGGCGTTCAGATTAGTTTCGTATTGAACAAATGAACGGATAGTTTTTAAGGGGATGGGGGGGGGGGGGGGGGTTGACATCGATCATTGTGTAATGAAGTTACAGAATGTCTAAGTTCAAATATTTTTTGTCAACACAATGTGCCAATTAGTCTAATTATTTGAAAATAAATTTATGCAGTTAGCTTATTTTTAGCACTTTTGGCGAAACATGTTGTGTAATTTATACAAAAGAAAGCAAAAAATTGTCCGCGATGAGATTGCTAGCAATATGAATTGCCTTGGAGTTGCCCCGTGTGACCAGTGACGCACCCAGTATTCATAGGGGCTCTATTTCTTTAATATAAAACACAAACGACGTTGATCGCGCTGGTCATTTGGCAGAGTCCAGACTATATTATTGTAATGTGATGCACGCTGCACTCGAGTACGGTGTTGGGGGGGGGGGGGGGTGCAATTAGACTTCTTTTCTTTTCCTCATTTACCAGACAGCGACATTTTTTTGCGGCCAAGAACGACACATTTGGCACTCCAGATTTGTCTTTCTTGTCGATGTCACTGGCCCGGCACGGTGGCAACCCCTCTACCGACTTGTATACAGGACCCTGGAGCCCCAGAAGGGGTTGATTAGTGCCCCCCCCCACCCCCGTTGTAATTATTTGGGGTATTTTCAAACTAGTTTCAAATTAGGCCCGTAGCAAGATTTGGGAGTGAGGGTGGTCTTTTCAACACTTGAATATGGACCTTTTGCACCTTTTCCCCCCAAAAAACGTTGCTCCAATTGTTTGGGCCCGCAAGATAATTTTTTGGGGAAAAAGGGGGGGGGGGTAGAAATCCCTTTTGAGGCCGTAGGCGTCCATTTACTGCATATTGTACTCGGAAACAGGCCACATTATATCGTCGCCGTCAATAATTAATTACCACTTCGTGGTGATTATGTTGAATCAACTGGGGTGCAACAATTATGATTACACAATAATATTGTGATGATGACCTAGTGTCAAGTCGCGTTAAAGACTGGAAGGGGGAGGGACGCACGGATCAATAGTGGGGGGTTGTTGTAGATTTTTTTGGGGGGGGGGGGGGGGTGCTGGGAATGTGGGATAGCAGCAGGCCTAACCCTTTTTGGTACTTTATAGTGCCTTTGCGGGTAGGAGCAGAAATAGGGGATTTGAATAGCGTCCCATAAGGTAAGAAAGATTACCAGCCAGCCCCCCCCCCCCCCCCGCCCCCAAGGCAATTCGACAAAAACACTTTCAACACCCCCCGCAAAAATGCCTGGATCCGCCCTTTCCCCCTAGTACACCTTGCCGGCATGGATGCCTGTCATCATATCATAATTCATAATGTGCAAGACACCTGGAAGGGGAATGTATATAAAAAGATTATTGCAAATGTATTAATTAAAACTTTCACACGCGTATGATATTTACACGTGTGTATGATACGTGCATATACATAGCGCATGCAGCGCATCCGATTATCCTTTTCCAATCGGTGGATGACCAAGGAAGGTATTACATCCCATGGTATTGTCTGATATTTAACGTTATAGGTGTCAAATGATGTACTTTGTGACCCAATGGGGAAAAGCACATTTGGGGGAAATCACTTCAAATCAAAGCCATTTGGGCCCTAGGTTTAAGGGTTTAACGTTAGTGATAAAGACATAATTGGGAGATTCAGACAACTATCTTAACCGAAACGTTTAATTTAGTTTCTGTTGTGTAAACCTTGCTGCGCTGCATACACTACTTGAACCTTAGCAGGGGCGGACCAAAACTGCTGCAGTGTGGGAGGCCCTAACAATGAAGTTGTTTGCGCTGTGATGTTTGGATCTAACCATTTTAACGTTCAAATAGGCCTATGTCAAATTGTTAGTAATCAGGTCACTGTAGGCCTAGGATTAAAGAATTTCACTGATGGTTTCCTGATCAGGAAACATTTGCCAACGGGTAGGCATACCGGATGTAGGCCCCTATGTATTTTCAAAAGTAAAGGAAACACAATAATGCATTATTGTGAGTGTTTCCTTAATTAGAAAACATGTCACTAACGTTAGATAGGCTACAATGTTTTTAGAAGAAGGAACACACTTTGTTCCTGTTTTGGAAACACGTGTAGCCCGATAATTTCATTAAATTACGGAGTGACTGATTTTTTTTGAAAAAATTAGCACAAACTTATGGACTGCGTTTTAAAAAGAAAATCAACAGTTTATTTTTAAATGTCTTATACAATACAAAGTACATCAAAATAGGATAATGCCCGGAAAAATATTTCCATACACGTACATTCAAACTACACTTTATAGACATGAACAATTGATGTAAACTTGAAATATGTTAACATACATGCTCTTCAATACATAATTTGTATGGTCAGCCTATATTTATTTTACCCTATTACTAAATTATTCAAATTACATCAAAATGTTGCCACCAAAAATAAATTTCACAATTACCCAATTTTTCAATAACAAGTAGGGCCTAATGTTAATTTGCTTTTTAAGTACTTCCACTAAATGCACTAAAAAAACATTCCGAAGTGATGATGTCACTATGCAATGGTACAACCAGATTAAACAACCATCATGTCAATATGTTGCATGACCGATTCTTGATGTGTTAACAAAAGAAAATATATTTTCCTTACAATACTATTTCACTGGCTGACTGGGTAGTTTAACAGACAATATAATTGGCAGACTATTGTACATTTTAAAAAATATCTCTTCAAGAGGAAGCACAATTTAATCCATGTGGGATAGAATTATTTTTCGTTTCCACTTGCATTATGGGCATCTTACAAGTTACAGCTGTACAGAGACCTAAGTATTATTAGCTGCATTTTCCTTTGTACTTATCCATTTTGGTCAGTTTACTTATTTTTCATTCGAGGTTCGTAGAATTGTTTTGGATGTTTTCCTTTTTTACAAAAAAACTTGCTCTTGGAAGTTTCACTTGTTTTTATCCAGCTTCAGTTGTTTGGAATCCTCGTTTTCTTTTTTTCGCAAAATTTGAATTTGATCCTAATTCCACTGCAGTTCCCTTGAAGTAGCTTTTTGGTTACTTCATGACATATCTTGATCTTTTCTTTCGAGTCAATACATTTTTGGGAATAGTTTTTTTTTTTTGGTTGAACCAAATCCCAGCTGTTTCTGTCTATTAATTAGAATTCTCACGCCTCTTCCCTACTTGACCCTTTGGTAATTTTTTGGAAGTTTTCTGTTTTATTGGCAAGCGAGATCCCCATTTTCAGTGAGTTTTTTTAGTTCATTTTGTTTGATCATGTGGGCCGTTTTCCCAGGCTACACCTGCATTATAACCTGCATCATCGGTCATTATCATCAATTTGTTGTTTGCTATTCATCTTTATTTTATGTTTCTGTTTCATTTCAGAATTCAAGCTCAAGCACAATGGAGGAAAATGTGGGTATATATGTTTACAAGTTAGTTATGAACGTTGACAATTCTTTGTAGGCCGAACAAGCTATAATTTGACATAATGTGTATTGACAGTTTAATACACACGGCATTTAGACATTAGTTTTTCTTTCTAAGTGGAGCTGCTGTCTGAACTTTGTTTGTTGAATGGGACAATTGATGGGATTTGGGGATTGATTTATTTACATTTCAAAACCCTATGTGATAAATAGCAGATTTAGTTTAAATAGCTTGCATGAATTTAATGCAGATAAACACTTGTGGACATGGTTGGAAAGTATTTGAATGTAATACACGGACGGGATGATTGGGGTAAAAAATAACTCTGTAAAACAAAGGGCAGAACAGTTTATTTTTTTGGTCCTTTTTTACAAATAGCTAAACAAAATAAAATAGATGGATAGACATGAAGACTCTATAGACAGATAATATGATCATTTATTAGGCAACATCACTTTTCGAGCGCATCTCAAGAGGGGAAGTGGATTCCGGAGAGAAGTATGGGGAGGTGGAGGAGGAGAATGTAGAGTGGAATGACAGTGACCTAGAGGAGGCAGGTCAGTTTTGTACAATTCCAAAACAGGAAACAAATTTCCCATTTAGGCAACATATATGTGTCCTAAATCAGGCAACATGTGTCCTAAATCAGGAAACATGCAGAATCTAGTTGAATTGTCTCTAAATCAAGAAACATACTGATGGTTTCCTGATCAGGAAACATTTATCACAAAATGTGTTCTGGAAACACCTGTACCCTTTGGTTTAACCTTTTTTCAATATATGAAACAATACTATGTGTACAAGTATAGAATGTTTCCTAAACAAGAGACAACCAAGGTGTCTTAAAAAGTGTATCCTATTCTGGAAACCCTTGTTGTCAACTGTCAGGTATGCGCTTTTTGATGATCTTTATCTTTATCTAACAATATTTAATGACAATGCTGCTATGTTCATTTCAAATGAAACAATTTCTCTAATCGCCTTTGTGGTGAAGATTGGCAGTCTTGAGAAATTGACATTTAAAATTTTACTTGTTTCAAAACATCGCCAAAAAGCACAAAATACCATAAAGTTGTGTTTTTAAATTTTTCATTCATGAAATTAAAAAGCAACATGTGTTTTTAGTGATTTGTCTCCTATAATAGAAACATGTTGCCAAATCCAAATTTTTTTTTTTTTTTCCTGATTTGGACTTATATTCTGGACTGCAGGAAGCAGTAACGATGGTGGTGATAATGACATGACAGTGGATGATGAAGATGACTGCCAGCCAGAGGAGAAGATTGGTGAGGATGAAGAGGGCAGCATGGATGACGATGACTGGCAGCCAGAGGAGGAGGAGAAAATAGAAGAGGGTGAAGAGAGCAGCATAGATGACGATGATGATGACTGGCAGCCTGAGGCGGAGGAGAAGATAGGAGATGATGGAGAGGGCAGCATGGATGACGATGACTGGCAGCCAGGGCAGGAGGGGGAGATAGAAGGAGATGACGTAGAGGGCAGCATGTGCGACACTGAAGGAGAAGAGAAGGAGGAAGGAGCAAAGCAGAAAGCAGATACAGGAAGCAGAAACAGGAAGAAATATAAACCTGTATGTGTTTCATGCCAAATATCAGTATCAATATACATTTAAAGACAGTAATCTTGACCCAAAGGAATGGTTTTCGGTGTCATTAAGACAATTCCATCTGTTCAGAATTGCTATCGTACATAAAAACAACACATTTTCTTCAGATCTTTCAGCCTATTTTGTAAGCTGAAAAATAAAATACCTAATAAGTCAATAGTGTAAAAAATCCTTTTCACTTGTTACACTTAAGTGAAGGAGATACAAGTGTGAGGACCTGATCTTTCTTTTTATTTAAAACAGATAACAAAAAATTACTTTGCTTGAGAGTTGAAGCATTTTACATGCGTATAAGTGCTGTCGATTAAATTTCATTGCCTTATGAGCAAAAACTGCATATGTGGCCCAACAGCCAGTGGCCTAATTATGGAAGGGGTGGGGGAAGAGCACGTGATCCCAGCTGATGAGGCCTGTACCTGGATCTGGGCGTATTTTGTGCAATTAAGCAATTTACTTCTACTGAATATGACAGATCATATGTAACATGTAGTCGCTGTGTTCCAAATGCATGCTCCATAAATAGAACTAAATTTTCTGTTTTTCCATAACAGGGCATCAGAAAGGCTCGAAGATGCCCCCTGTGCTCCCTTCGTTGCTTGTACCTTTCACAGCATTTGCAACGTCAACACCGCATGTCAGACCCCAAAAAAAGAGCAAAAATGCTGGGAAAGGCGCGAGAAAGGTTAGTGACAAAAACAGTCTTGTTTTTTGTTATACAGGTAACATACATCTAGAATACATCTGATAGTTGATGAGACATGAAGTTTGTTACTCTCTTCCTGCAGATTAGGAAGAGAAATAATGGAAGATAAAAAATTAAAAAATACAACTCTCATTTGTGTCATTACCTGTAAATTCACCTAAGTGTACCCATCCGACTCCCTTTAGATTTGGCTACAAAAAATCAAAACATGCATTAGTTCTTCACAGTTGGCCAAAAAACTTTCAGAGCCTAACTCCAAGTAGTTTGGGGGTTAAATGACGGCCCTCTAAAGTGGGCATGGTCCTGACCTTTTTGACGTGGGAAACTTCCAAATGATCATTTTTTGAAAAAGAAATGAACTTCAAGGTTGCTGTATGGGATGAAGTGTCTCTGTTATCTTCCAAAAAGCATCTAAAAAGACGCATGTGCTCGACATCTTGAGATTTTCTCACTTAAGAACCCAACTGAGATTTTTCATAGAGTAGTTTATGGCATTCGACACCCTTCCCCCCCCCCCCAAATATGCACACATGATATCCAAAATCTTTCTCACTAAATTTGTATAATATAGCCACTGCTTGGTCCCTGGGCAATCATTTTAGAGTCAGAAGTACAGACGGGGAAAATTCACAAAAAATTCCACATTTTCTGGACCGGGGAGGGCCATAAAACCACTTTCAGTTAGGCTCTGAAATTTGTGGGGATGAGTTTAAAGAATTAATCAATGTTCAGATTTTTTTCAGCCAAATCTTGGGGGGGGGGGTCAACTTGGGAGGTTTTTTAAATTTAAGTGATTTGACACAGAATGACCCATTTACAGTATATTTTTATTATATCCTACAATTTTTGTTACAAACTACACATACCTTAATTTTTATTGCCTTTTAAATTGCCCAACCAGTGTAAAAATGAAATAGTTGTACTTAGCTTGCTCGGCATGCAACACTGCATCTATTACATGAAGTAGTTTAAACTTGTTTTACCTGCTGTATTTTTCAAACAATTTCAAAGGGAGCCAATCGCACATCAGGGCCCATTGAAGAGACGTCGAAGGGGCTACCCTTGCCCTGTGAAGGGCTGCCCAGCGAAAGGGCTGAAGCGGCCCGATTCACATATTTCCAGCCAGCATGGCATCAAGGTAAACTAGTTTTGATTGTTCCTGAAATGATAATGTCACAAAAATCTGTTTACCAAACTTTAAAAAGCAAATATTTCTTTTTTTTGTATGTACAGAAAGGAACTGATACGTACAAAAACCTACTGAAAAAGGTAAATGTACTGAGAAAGCGGCCTTCAAAACAACCCGTTGGTGAAGCAAGTTCTTCCGGACCAGTGCGGCAGGATGGTTTGTTGCTAATTTCAAGAGGATAGTAATTGCTGGGAGACATCTGCGTCATTTTGTGGCTTAAGATATACACTACAGGGTTCGCACGCCTCCTGGAAAACCTGTAAAATCCTGGAATTTTGTACCCATCCTTCAAAGTACTGGAAAATGCTTAATTTTTCAAAGAACTCCTTGAAATTTCTGGAAATTGTAGTAAAATAAATATTATTTTCAAAATAAGACAAAAGGGTCGAATAAGTTGCAATCAAAATTTACCGCAAATGAGTCCGCTATCCCGGGCAGCGTCGGCATAGCTGAATTAAGTCCTGGAAGATCAAAATCTTGACCTGGAAAATCCTGGAAAGTCCTGAATTTTTTTTTTACAAGGGTGTATGAACCCTAATACATGTATAACAGTAAAACAGAGTTATATCTGCCATAAAACAAATAAAAAAGTAACTTTTCAGAGCTGTTGCCAATGTTGCGTATCCTGCAGGCTTTGTGCCGAGTTATTTGACAAAACCTGCTGAGACTACGCAAATAAAAAGAGTACGTGTTGTGATGATGTCATACTATACAAAATTGGTATGCTGCCCCTAGTGACGACTTTTAGACAAGTGGCACCGGTGGGCTAAGCAGGACTTCAAAAATAGCTCTGAAAAGTTACTTTTGTGTTTGTGTTATGGCAGATATGTTACTGTAAAATGACACAGATGTCTCCCAGCAATCACTATCCTCTGTAATAATTATGTAAACTGCAGTTTCTCATTACAGTAACAAGTATGTGATAGCTGGTTATATTTGGGATCAACCCTTTGCATTTTACCCATTTTACCCAAGCCTATTGTGTTTTTTCCATGAAGAACCCCCTAGAAAAATTGGAGAATGCCCTCCTGCAAATTTGACACTTAGTTACGCCACTGACTTCAAAACCATAATTGCCAAACGACATGAACGATGGCACCTAAATTGGCTGCATGAATCTGATCCAGTTTTTGATGCTGTAAAATTTGGTTTTAACCCGTCAATGAGTTGATTGCATAGTGAAAAATGGCTCCCCTTTTACAGGGCTGGTGTGGTCTAGTGGTACCCCGTCCAGCTTGCAATAACTCAACCCAACATTGACCCAGTCTACAGACAAAGCTGAAAATGTTTACCCGATTCTTGCGTGGAAAAGAAACTGTGGAACTGTACAACTGTTGGCTCTAGCCTCAGAACAACTGACTTTCACATGTTGAAAAGCAAATGTGCATGGAGAAAAGTGCCCACTGCAATGTGTACTAACTTTTCTTTTTCCTCTGACTTTTTACAGATGTACTAAGGCTCTTTCAAGAGTATACTGCAGTCAAAAAGGGTCTGACTCGAACAGCTGTCACCCAGGCCAAAAGAACAAGGCGGAGCCTGCAGCGCAGCGGTCACTTAGGAGTGAGCATCAAGGGTTTGGTATCCCCTTCCATCCCACAGAGGTAAATAAAAGCAGTTTTGCACTGACTGTAGTTTCATTTGAAATTTTAATTAATCATAAATGTAAATCAATTCATTTTAACCCTAACAATCCCAACTCCTCCAATTTTAATAGGTTAATAAAATGTATCCTGTCCATATGTCACGTACGTTATTCAGGCTTGATTCCTTTCTACCAAACAAAGAACACAAACTGCTTGTTTATTAGGTGTCTAATCTATTCAAATTATTCGACTTATGGGGTGCTAAGTTTAAACTTACAAAAAGTAAATGGATAATTCAATATTACAATGGAAAATAAAGGGCACGTACTGAATTGACAAGGTTAAACATTTTAAATCTAGCCTTGAAATATATATTTTTATAAACCAATAATTTAAAGTATTAGTATCCAAATGATGTGGGAAATTTAATACATCCCAATATAACACAGGATTCTTGGTCAAGGTTATTCAAGTACTCATGTATCATCCTCTTTAATTCACCTAGTTTTATTTTTATTTCTCTGTTAAGAATTGAACAAACGAAACACAAATGAAATAAACATAATTTGCCATTTTTGTTGCCAAACAGGGTTGTCGTTGTCTTGTACGAAGAGAAAATGAGAGCAAAAACCATCAATAAATACCTACTGTCTCTAAAAAGTTTCGCACAATTTCTCACGCTGCATGATGATGCAGCCAATGCCTTGCGACTCAGCCCAGGTATATTATTTAAGACATTGGGCCTTCTGAGCGACTTCATTAGAAGCACCAGACCAGCCATTGCCAAGGAAGAGGCCTTTAAAAAGGCAATGATTGAGGGTAAGTAAATAATGACTTGTGTTATTGCCAAAACCAATAACCAATACATGTTTGCATCTTTCTTAATCCACTAAAGCTGAAATGTTAAATTTTATTTCACTTTGATGTCCAAGCTTACAAATGCTTAAAAACCAGACCATCTGTCAATATGTGCATAACAGACGAAATCATAGAAGCGCATCATGTGCGGCAATTTCTAGCACAAGCCGATGTTGAACTGGCACGACTCACACGACCAAGCACAAGTACATGTAAGTCACAGATTATCTGGATCGTGTTGAACAACATGTACTTATACTATAAGCAAACCAGAACCAAACACTGACTTTGTGATATGTTATACATGTATGCATGTACAGTAGCTACATGTACCTGCCAAGCTTTCCAACACTGAAGCTTCATGGATTGATTTGGATTTTTTTTTTGTCCACACTATATATTGCTTTGCCGACTTTAAAAAGGACACATTATTGGCAATGACACCAGGAAAAAACTACACTTCAGTAAGGGAAGGTTTACATTTAACAATGAGAACAGCGGTGACTAACCAAAAAGAATGGTTGAGTAATCACAGTGATGTGCATTTGAAATTTCATAATGTCTCTTGGCAGTTTCTTTTTTCATTATAAAAATCAGCCGTGAACTTTGTACAGGTCATTAAAGCAACATGTAGTATGAACATCAAAGTGCATTAACTAGTTCAATATTTGCCCCAATTTTGTCTAGGTAATGAATCAACACTGACGTGGGATTTGGTGCAGCGAATTCGCAATTTGCTCATTGTGTCAATTCTCCTACACCAGGCTCCTAGGTCCGGTGTTGTTGAGAATGCCACGATGGGTGAATTCCGGAGCCGGCGGACTATGATTTCCCCAGATACATCTCAGGAGGTGATTGTGTTTGATGTAAGTATCGTTATGTTATTTAAAAAAAATCATAGCTCATAGACAATGGAGCAGAATATTGTAAGAGGGCGTACGTCCTATATTAGAACTTAAATAAATTAGGTATGGCTTTCTTTATCCAAATAATTCAGTCCCATTTTACATGTGGAGTTTCTTGTAAAAAGGAAATAAAGCAACAGTACCAAAGATTCAATAATGAATTCCATCATGTTCTCAGGTTGGAGACCACAAAACAAGCAGGCAGGGTCCTGCAACTGTGGTCATTACAAAGCGAATTGAAGACCAGTTGCTATGGTATGTGAGACATGCCCGGCCCCACAGCAAAGGATGTAAAGGTGCGTTTTACAAGAGAATTAAAACAAAGAGTAAACTTTAAAAGTGTGACAGTGATTTCTATTTTGCACTGACTATCTTAAACCAATTTCCTTGTGTGCCGGCCATGCGTACAGGTAAAACAAATGCTCAATTGTGCAATGTAACTGACTTCCAACACAATTTTCTATTCACAACCAGCACTGTATATTCTATGTGAATACAAACAAGCTGCACCCTAACCTTCCCTAATAATTAACCTGCCAAAATCAAACACCCCTTTGTGTTGAATTTTGTGTGATTGGGTACTGTAGAGCCTTGGCACCATCACTTTGCATGGGACTTGATGATGCCCTGATTTTGTCAAAGTACAAAGAATGTGCCATTGGTTTACTACACACAGTGTTGGAGTTTGTGTGGTTAGGGAAGGATTCTAGTAAAAAGGCTTGGGCTGTTAGGGTTAATCATGCTCACAGTAGACTTCATGAACAATTTTAATAGGATTTTGCACACATCCTTGGGAGTTACCATAACTCCCTAGGATGTGCGCAAAATCCTATTAAAATTGGGGGATTTGGGATGGTTATTTTTTAGGGTATTATTGTGATTATGCGTGAGGCTGTTTTTTCAGATTCAGGCCCCATTTTCATTTTGTATTTTTGAGTTTTCATAAACAGCAAAAGGTCATGAACCACAAATACCCCGAGTACATCAGTGCAGCAAACTCCTGATCAACTGTTGAAAGTGAACATCACATTAAAGACAAATAATAAATGCCCAATATAATCAATTTGAGGATTTTGCCACTTTCTTTATGAAAAGGTTATTCAATTTGATTTGTAATTTACCCCAATTTACCCTAATTGTTAAACAGCTAGTGACATCCTATCAAATAGTGCTCATCTGTTTCTTGGGACTAATGGCAATTCATTGAGCAAAGTTGCCAAACCGGTGCAAGAAACATGGAAATCCTACGGACTTCCCGGCCACTGCACACCCACAATTATCAGAAAAACTGCTGCAACCAGGGTATGGACAAACCATTAAATAAATCTCAAAATATATTGTGAGATCTATTTTTTGTTTACCACTTGGATTTGTTTCCAATATCATAAAAGAATCATTCTTTACCTTGTCTACGAATCCCCATTTTGCCATGTGTAGAATCATTGCAGGCCAAATTAAAAGCCTATCAACTTTATATTGTTAAGAAGTTAAACAAAAAGCTCGACTTTTATAGATACACCTTAAGCTTTCATTACAGTTTTTTTTTCTGCGTAGAAATAGTTTATATTTGATAAAGATTAAAGTATAAGCTTCAACCAGTACTGTAAAGTACAAAGAAGGTATTTAAAAAAATCAGGTTCTATTTTCTGCGAAACCGTGCTTTATTCTCTTTTTCAGTTACATCTCTTCTTTCATAATTCATCTGTCACACTTTAAAACAATTTAACCCTATTTAACGTTCTTTATCAGGCTGTGCGTCAACTCTCCAATGAAGATGCCGACAATGTTGCGCATCTAATGGCGCACGCACCATCAACTCAGCGTGCCTATTACGTGGCGAACCAAAACATGCGAGAGAAAGTGCGGGCATTTTCAATGCTATCATCAGTTCTCCGTACAGTAAGTTAAATGAAGCGACATTATCGAAACTGACTTTTGACATGTTTAATTTTAAAATTCTAATACAAAAACAAAAACTTAATCTTTGTTATACATACCGTAGTGAAAAAACACAGCAGTCCGTAGGATACGTACTGTTGTGTATGTAGCTCATATTGTTCAGGATTATTAAAATCACTGTCCCTCTAATGACATTTTCTGTAAAATAGAGTTCTGACTATCACTAGTTTGTTAATGAAGCGAGATTAATCAAGTTGACTTTTCTCACGTGAGTAAAAATCAAGCTTGAAAAACTCCAGGATGTACATGTATGGTGTAAAGCAATTACATGTACATGTACTCCAAGCAAATTTATATAACTTTTGGTCATTACTAAAAATGTACAGCCTGTACATGTAACACCCGGCACTTGTTACACACACACACACACAACCACCACCCACCCCCCCCCCCCCCAAAAAATGAAGTTTTTCAAGTTTTAGGGTTCATATAAGGTTGCAGAATTCTCCAAAACCTCATGTGAAAACCTTATGTAAAAGGTACCGGCCAGTCCGCTTATTGGAATCTAGCTAAAAAATCCTTCAACGTACTACATGTATCTGTCATTTCAGGAAAAACCATGTGTGCTTTAAATGCACTGTACACATATGTTCTAATGCACTCCTATACAGGAATCAACAGCGACTACCACTGCCACAGAAGGCAGTCATCATGCAGAAGCCAGCCAGGAAATACAGAACATGCCATCCATGACTTCCAGAGGATATCCCAAGTGCATCCCTCAGCAAGTAATTTCTTTTTTTTACAGTATGTTAGTATCTTTTAGAGACATAGACGTAGGGTATTTGATTCAATAGAAACAATGGTAATTCATAAGTTGGTTTTTAACAACTAACGGTACACCAACAGTAATGTACTCTATGCGTTTCATAAAAAAAGAGAAAAAGTATTATTTTATTTATTTTTATGCACTCTTCGATAGGACCTGTTAGTGTCTCCCGTCTCCACAGAAGGCTTTCCTGCAGAATCTCCAGATCTAGAAGTTGCTCCACAGGTTATTATTATATTTGCTAAAATTGTTGTAACAATTTATTAAAACCCTAAAAGAATGCATGTAAGTTAATTGCATACACTCTCAACCACTCACATTTTGTGTGACATTGTTTCCTCATTTGTGTATTTTTGGGGGATGGGTGGAGTTCAATTAAGTAGGCAGGCTGGAACAATTGATGAAATTTAAAAAAGATCCTTGTCCAAGACTGTCTGTAAAATGGCAATCTGAATAGCACCAGTTTTTAAATAGCCAAGCTCCAGGAACACCATAATAACAATGGTCATCATGCCCTCATCAACATCAGATGTTCCACTACAATGCTCAATAAAAACAATGGTAATTCATAAGTTGGTTTTTAACAACTAAGGGTACACCAACAACATGGTACTCTATGCGTTTCATAAAAATCATAAGAAAAAAGATATTATTTTCTTATTTATTTGTATGCACTTCTCAATAGGACTTTCCAGTGTCTCCTGTCTACACAGAAGGCATTCCTGCAGAATCTCAAGTAATTCATCCACAGGTTATTATTAGATTTGCTCTAATTTTTGTACCAATTAAAAACCTGGAGTTTCAATTATTTGATCAAATGAAATTACATTTCTTGTGTAAGACTAGCTTTAAAATGTGTTGCTGCTACTGCTGTTTCTTGTGTGAATATTAAAACAGAGCCCTTTTTGTTATTCTTTAGCAGCATGTGGATACCCCTACAGATACTTCCCACCCTTTTCAAGTAAGTTCACAGTGTACAAACAACAATTAATTCTGTTTTGGACCAAAAATTTAAAACCCTTTCACAACAGTATTTTGTTTCAGTCTAAAACAAAGATTTTCATGCAGCAATATGCTTCTAAAAAGAAAGTTTTGTGAAAAACTTTTGAAAGCAATGTGATTTCCATTATTTTCACAATAAACATGCTAAATGATTTTGTGCCGAGCAGAGTATTGTTGGAACTACACGTACATGTACAACAATGTACATGTACGTGTACAAATGCCCATTTATTAGTCTAAAAAAATGGACGTACAGCACTAGCAGTCCTCTGGGATTTTTAAAAATACATAGTACTTTGGTATATCTTAATTGACAGCCTTTCATACAAAGTGATGGTAACTACATGTACGTGTAATTGTTGACATCTAAATCACATAAGGGTCCCATGTGACCCAATGAATTTTGCTGGAAACAAATTACAAAAACAGATTTTTGTTCATAGAATTTTGAAGGTTTGAAAACTTGAGTGATTTGACAAGGAATAACCATTATGTCAAATCTTTTAACCAAGGTTTCCCCTTCCTACATTCTACACAATATGGTTTGCTCATGCCATTAACTAGAGAGAATGTAAAGTGTTTTGCAAAAAAGTGTATAAGTGAAGGGTGAAATAGGCTATGCGTGACAATTCAATGCCCATTATGTCAAAAATGAAAAGGAATTGTGATAAAAATAAAAACTTATTGCGCAGGTGAAGAACTTCTACGTGTACTCCGGTGGTAAGAAGGTGTTTACATCTGCACAAGAGAAGGAGATCATGGAAAAATACGACAAACTCAAAAAGGACGACCCACACCTTTCATTCCGAGCGGCAGTAAGTCCAGTAAAATGAATCCAAACACAGGACAGTGCATATGAAAATAGTTTATGATACTGTGACGTGAGCAGAAAATAATCTTTGTTTCAGTTGTTTGATCTTGTTGCACTGAGGACAACTCAGATAAAACTTGCAATGGATGCCGATTGTTGTTACAAAGTGCATAACATAATAAACTTACATAAATGTAGCCTACCTGTAAAAGATATTTTAGGAATGGTAAAGGAGAAAAGGCTAAAATATAGTGCCAAAATTAATACTAAAATATGTACGCCGCCAACTTTTAAATAATCATGTTTGCTCATTTCTAGGCAAGGATAATAAAAAAGGAATCCACAACCTCAATACGTGAACTCGGGGATAAGAAAGTTGCTGACAAAATAAGGCATACGCTTGGAAGAGTGGAGTCAGCTCAAGGTATGGATTTATGTACAAGTAAATGTACCTACTCCCAACAGCATAGCTATAGTGTCCAATCTGCAAGGAGTAGGGTACATGGCGGTGCAACAATTTCTCGAGGGGGGAGGGGGCACTTCATCTTCAAGCAATTGGGGGACCCCTGTAGTTTCACCACTGGCTATGTACAATACATTACAGTAAACTATGACACATTTAGAGAAAAAAATACTGGGCAAAGATCACAGGATTTGTTCTGTCCAAATGTAAAGATATTGACAGTTGTACATGTGTTGATATAGAATTTTTTCGGTACTTTGTCAAAGTGGATAACATTCATGCTCTGACGTCCTATACGTTACTCTTAAATAAACTGGTTCCAAATGCCCAACATACATGTTCAGTACATGTACCATTCTTGCCCTGGTTTGGTAATCAGGGGCCAATTTCATGGAGCTGCTGAGCACAAACATTTGCTTAGTATGAACATTCTTCCTTGATAAAAACAGGATTACCCACAGTAACAAATGTTCATGTCATGTACTGCTTGTGACTGGTATTCAGCTGTTGTTTGCTTAGCATGAAAATCACATAGACTTTTAGCTGGTAACCTGTTTTTATTAAGCACAAATTTATTGTGCTTATAGAAAAGGTTTGTACCGAGCAGCTCCTTGAACTTAGCCTAACCTTACACATGTAGCAAACAGTAAATGTGTGATTACCAGAAAAAAATTATTTTGACATTTTAAAGACCAACTTTAATGAGAGAAGAAAATAAGGTTTCCAATTTAATTCATGTTTATTATGGTTTAAGTAATATATTCACTGTTAAAAGTCACTGGCGACATTGATATCTCTGTTAATAATGCATCTTTTGACCCCAACTATTGACTGCCGTCGGGAGTGGGTCTTTAAATAATATAATACGTACACAGCTAACATTTTGCTTTGGAAAATCCTATACAAGCTATACAAAAATAGCACACACTTCATTTAAAAATGTCATAATTGTACCTGGTTTCAGGCTTATGTTTATAGAACAGTACAAGTTTTTGAAAAGGTGTTGATTACTTTAACATGTAGTGAATGATTGTCATCTTTGTATCAGCAGCAACAGCAGCAACAACAGAAGGGGGTCCCAATGTACCTAAGGGTAAAAACCGCAGAATGTGAGTACACGTATTTGACTTGCTTATGTTTTTCAGGATGACATGATTACTGATTGATAAGGAATTAGACAAAATAGAGAAACGAAAGACATTCACAATGAAGAAAACATATAAATATCTAGTTTAACATGTTTATCCACACTCATACAACAATAGGAGCTTGATCTAAATGCTTGTTTTTATTTGAAGAAAAAGGGTGGTGGTGGTTTTCAATTCTTTTAACATCATTCCAATGTAGTCAGGCAAGAAAGCACCATGTACTATTTATGTCATTAACAGTACAAATTTCTTGCCTCAAAAAGAAACCAACAATGTTTTGAAGAAATTTTGTTGAGAAACCATAGATCATTCTGCAAATTGTTGGTACATGTTTGACTTGAAGAAAAGTGACTTTGTCCAACAATTTTAAACACATAGATGACAATTCCCACACACAAATGTACAGACAGAACATCTGTTGAAGTTTGGCGGGCTTGATGATGTCGTACACTTGCCGTTAAAAATGGGATTTACAAATATCCCTGAGTGGTTGCTTTACAAAGTAAATGGCTTGACACTTGTATGGCTCAAAAAATGTCATTAGCCATTTTTTTTGTTCAAGTATCCAAAAGCTGTCTACTGGGTGGTTGTCAAACTTTGTTAGGGAGCATGCATCCGATCTCCTGGCCATTCCATCACGAAAGGTACGTGTATGTTTATATGAAAGAAATGTGTTAACGTACATGTAAACAGAGAAAAGAAACTTTTGATGTCATCCTTTTTACACATTTGTCAAAGTGAAAAATGTAAAACTGGCAAGAGCAGGGATTTGAACATTTCCCTAACCTCCCAGGGTTGCAAATCAAGCAAAGCTACATTTAATAATCAGCTTCCAACCTTATCTTGTTTTCAGTGAATTAGATGTTTATGTGCCCACTTTACTTTGAGCTTACATTAAGTTCAACTTAGGCCACATATAATTTTAACAATAAGAAATTGATTAAAAAAAGTATTTTACTTGTAGCTTGCTTTTATGGATTTTGTTGGCAGACAAGTAAAAAAAGGGAAATCCAAACATCGTCCAATTGTCCATTTGTTTGACTTCCTTGCGTGTGAAATTTGGACAGTTTGTTTACTGTGTCCTTTGTAACCCGATAATTTGGGGCATACAAAAACTTACAAGACTGATTACACCCCCACCTCTATGTTAGCACCGTTTATCACTACTTTTGGGATACTTTCTCAACCAATGTACCACGGATTTGCAAATGAAAATCTCTTTGCATGACGTCACACAGACACGGGCAAGAGCTTAATAACGTGGAGGCACAAGTACTACAGGCACAGTACATATGTAGCACATAGCTTTACTACACTGCATCATGTGCATTGTACACAATAAAAGAAATTGTACATGAACACATTATTTATGCAGTAAATTGTTTCAGGAAACTGACCTATACATCCCTATTATAGTTCTTACAATCAATTTAAGGTTAATGAAAGTCTTGTTTCAATAACAAACTTTGTCTTTACTTTGAATAATGCCAGAAATTAAAGAAATAAAAACAAAGTGATTTTTATTAGTTACTTTTCCCCCCTTGATTTAAATCATGATTTTACAACCCTTATTTCAGTTTAAACAGATGTCATATAGAGCAAGTGATAGCGTTATAAAAATAATTCTTAAATTTTAAAAATCATTTTTGTAATCTTTAAAAAATAAATAACAATGTCTTACCATCCCTAGATTTGAGGTTCAAAATCAAAGAAGAATATCATCCCTGTCATCACTGGTTTTATTTAACAGGGTACAAAAACAAATCGTAACTGGTTTTGGTTGACTGAAAAAAAAAAGACTTTCTGTCGAATTTATTTAAAACAAATTTCACAATTATTGTTTACAGACACCATCAGAGAGGCACGATAAATATAAGAGTGGTGCACAATCTAGAGGTAAGCTGGTACGAGTATTTGCTCACTCCGTTTTCACAGAAAATGTCAAAGATGTAATATTTATGCTCTTCAACAAATCAGATTATATTTTCTAATTGCATTTCTTATTTGAACAAATTTTTTTCCTTCCAATTTGGGAGTTTGCAACCCTCCTAAAAAGACTTAAATTATGGGTTTCTTTCACACCTGTACTGCAAAAAAAAATACTTCCCGCGGGAACTGAATTGTTTGGTACATAATAAAAAACGTAAAAAGTAATAATTATATAACTTAATGTAAGCATTGTTTTCCGTTTGATGTCTCATTTGAAAGTGAGTAACTTTTGTGCTACTACAAAATAGCATTTGAAAAGAGAAGTTATTTCTCTGAATGAAACTCAAAGAGCATTGATAGTACATCTTAAGTACAAAATTTTAAGGGGTTACAAATCTTTTTGGGGTACATTTAGCTTGGTGAGGACACCCAAACCCCAGGCATTACAGATCTCAGGCTGAAAAATGTAGCCCTAGTATAGTGTATTTTTATTTTTTATTCTGACCATGTGCCATTGTCACAGTCGAAGAAACAAGTCATACATGTAAGCCCAATTAAAGAGGTCACTGTACTTTCCTCAGAGAGGCCAGTTTTCTTGTAAAAGCCTGACTTCATGCTCCATTCTTTAAAAAATGTTCAGCTAATTTCAAGTCTTGACATGTATAATCCTTATTTTCAGGCTCTGGACAAGAACCTTACTTCCCTGTTTCCTAAATAACTATTCATACTTGAGATTCTGACCAAATTACTTTATTGTTGCTACTGACATTTAGAAAAATGAAAAAATACAAAACAATATAGGAGCACAATTATCTCCTGAAAACACTGAAAAGCCATGCAAAAGTGACAAACACTTGAAGATTTGTTTGATTCTTGAAACTGTAATGACTGTATGGTGCCAAATGTACGTGTACATGTCCATGATTTTAACTACAATAACATAACTTGTTTTTTTTACTAAAGCCTGTGGGGGGTGGGGACAAACCCCAGCTGATGAGGCATACCCAATCCCCTTCCCCCTCCTCTCCAGTTGTCTCCAACTGGAGTATGCAACTGTGCATACAAAAGTATACTGTATTTTTCGCCTGAAGTGTCCTATGACAATTTCTGAAGCCCTTATGAGTGCCCCTGCAAATTAAATACCTAGTGGTTATGAACAAGTTCATGTGTATTTATTGATCTATTACAAGTTGCACATGTATGTACATGTACATGTACATGCATACAATAACTAACACATAAAACACTGTCAACCCCCACATTTCAAGTTACAGTAAGTTTCCTTTCCAATTAGAGCACATGTACATGAAGTCATTCAAAAGTCATCTCTTAATTAGAGAACATTTTTTCCCTACCATTTACATGTAGCACGTTTAACTTATGAAGCAGGGCATGGTGCCTTCACTGAGGAGCAGGTTGACATAATAACAGAAGAACTTCTGCCATTATTCTGCCCGAATAATTCGACAAAAGTAAGTACTGTAGCCTACTGCATTGACAAATCTTTCTTTGACATCTGTTTAAGTTTTCTAATACAATTTTTGTTCATCACTTCATTTAGTATTTCAACAATAAGAAAATTTGAATTAAATCATAAGCCTCATGCCACGGAAAATTGTACTGAAGTCTTGATGAGCATTAGAATGGTTTATCCGTGTCCACATTAGCAACAGTGTTTTGATCCTCTTTAACCCCTTGAGTACGGTATTCTTAGGCGAGACGTCAGGGTGTCTTGCCGGTTTTGGCAGCCAAGGGAACCGCCTACAATGTGTTTGTGAAGTCAAGCGTAACATAAACAATAATACAACAATGGATTGAAACTGCACAAACGGCGCAAAACGCTGTCATCCGAACTGGGTGCCCTTTTTTTTGACGTACTATGTCGTCATCTGTACACAAAGGGTTAATAAGCTTTTTCAAGTACTCAGGATGTCAAATTAACTGTGGTTGTCAAATGTGAACAAGTTTAACACTATGACTTGTTAGGTGGCAGGTATCACTCAACTATCCAATATCCTCAGCCACATTTGAGTTTGGCATATACTCGCCAGTTGTAAAACCAAAACTGCATAATGTATTTTTCATAAAGAAAAATTCTTTAATTAAAAAGTGTCCTAGTCTTTGTTAAAAAAATTCAGAAACACGGGTGAAATTCTGAGATCGGATGCAGAATTCTTTTTAAAATTCAAGTTTTTTAAATCAACAATATATTCCATCAACAATATGCCATTTGCACCTGAGGGTGTACAAAACCCATGGACCCCAATCCTGGCAGGCAAAAACTGTTTTATTATACTAAGGTAATAGATTCCAAGCGTCTCAGCATTTTCTCCAGTTGCCCTGCAGTAATTGCGGAAGTATTCGAAAAGATCTGTGATTACTGCACTGTGAATATTCGCACAAATTTTTTTTTTTTTTAATTGCACAGGAACATAAATTAATTTAACTTGTCCCAGAATAGACCTATCCATTAATCCATGTCCTGTTATGTACCAATCACAGACGCGACTATGGTCTGTGTACGCGTCCATCCAACATATGCTTTTTCTATTATTCAAGGCGTTGGAAACAACACTTTCAATAGCGGGGACGATCAAGGTGGGGTACATCACTCATCATGTACCACGTGGTACATCAATCATATGCGCCTGACACCGTACATGCGTGTTTATGACACATCACATGCTCGGTTTTCGACCAATACAAAATAACAATCTATTACCATGGTAAAACAATATGTAAATAATTAACCAGCAATACATCTCATGTACAGTATTATTAATCATTGATGTATTTCTTTCATTTATTTTTTCGTATGCACATGATGCATGCAGTACTTAGAATACATGACAAAAGTCATCTTGCCAGAAACGCTTCTAGCTATCATCATGACAGCAACAGGTGCAACCAAAACAGTGGCAGAACAAATGTTGAAGGATCCAGAGAGTAATGGTATGACACATCAATTGTAGAGCTGACAATATAGTTGCAGACATTGTTCATACTTTTTGTGATTCAACATATACATGAATAGGGGTGTGCATAGGAACCGGGTACCCGAGTACCCGACCGTTCATGTCGGGAACCGGTTCCAGATTATGGAATCTAGTACCCGCACAACTTTACATTATCGCATAGTAACTTCCCAGAAAATAAAAAAGGAAAGGTTTTGAATGTTATTTGTTGGGAATTTTCAAAATTAAAACCTGACTACATGGGAAACCAGCACAGATTTCATGTTTATGACTGTGACACTCACGAAAATTGACAAGAAAGGGAATTTACCGGTTGTGGTTTTTGTAGTCTGGGTATGGATAAAGAGCCTTGACCAGACATAATAGCATGCCTCATTCCACAATAAATACAACTGTATAAAGCTTCTGTCTTTTGTAATATGCCGGCGCATGCACATACCGGAACATGTAATGGCGGAGAAGTGATCATGTTTACTGGACAGGCATGAGATTTTTCAGACTTTTGTCTGAAATCAGACTTTTGAATTTCAGAGGAAGACATTATTGCAACTTCCGAGATTGGAAGTTTTGGTTTGGGTTTCTTTAACGGGTACCCGGGTACCCGTAGTTTTTCAATCGGGTAACCGGTTCTTTTACTACCCGTAAACACACACCCCTATACATGAAACTAGGACTCTATGTCTCTTCGCTGAACAGAACATAGGGCTTTTCAGCATTTTTTGTTAATGATGTCACTGCGATTTTTGCTTGCTTGTGACATGTCTGCCTACCCACCAGGCTTCATGACAATTGGACCTACCAATTTACATGTCTTACGAGCAGTTATGCCTTTGATGACGTCATTATGATGGTGCACATATTTTGCATTTTTTGTTACATATGTAGGACCTAACAAACCTATTACAAACAGAATTTCGATATTAGCATGTTCTGTTGATGAGATATGGCTTTAAGAAAATGTTAAGGTTCAAAAACTTAAAAATGACTATAATTTCGTATGATGGATGTCATCGTGACGTCACCTCAATGCTTGCCTACCAACATACTACGTTTGAGCGTAATCGGACCTACGGTTCTCTAGATACAGGTCATTGAAAAATGCACATTTAAGATGATATCACATACACGTGATGACGTCATCATGACGTCACGTTTCGGCATACATTTTCAGCTTAGGGTCTCTGTTTGTGTTGAGCCTGATTAAGATCTGATGTTGTTTAGTGACCAAAGTGGCTCTTACAAAATGTGTGTACAAAGTCTATGGGATTTGGGATATAACAAAAAATATCATAGAAAATCAGCCGATGACGTTATCATGACGTCAGCTCGGATTTAACATGCCAGCAGCACTATCTACCTGCCCACTAATTTGTATGACGATCGAAAGTACCCTTATATTTGTTTCAAAAAAGCATATTTTTGATGATGTCATGATGACGTCACACATTTTTCACATTTATGTGAAACAATATAGGAGCTAACAAAGCTATTACAAAAAGAATTTTGAATTTAGCATGTTCTGTTGGTGAGATATGGCTTTAAGAAACTTTAAAGTTCAAAAACTTAAAAATTACTATAAAATCGTATGATGACATCATCTTGACGTCACCTCATTTCATCTATAACACGAGCTAGCCTATCAACATACCAGGTTAAAAGGAAATTGGACATACCGTTCTCTAGATATGGGCTCTTGAAAAACGCACCTTTAGGATTGTGACGTCATTGTGACGTCACTCTTCGACATACAATTTCAGCTTAGGGTCTATGTTTGAGGTAAGTTAGGTTAAGATCTGAGGTTTTTTAAGACCTAAAGTGCCGCCGACAAAATTTGTGTACAAAGTCTATAAGATTTTGGTCAGAACTAAAAGAAGAAGAAGGAAGAAGAAAAACAAAATCAGAACAAAAACAAGGCCTTTTCCGACTGACTGTCGGAAAAGCCAAAAAACAAACCAGGGAAAGTTTGAGCTCAATCCATCACCCGAGTCATGACAAAATAGTGAAAACCATTGTTTTTATAACATTGATTTTGTGCACAAAATACAATGTATGGTGCTTAGTTAAATATCATACTATCAAAATAAGCCGCAGCAGTTTTGGAGGTCTTCTTCTGTATTAAAATTGATGGATTCAGGACTGTTAGGGTTAATGATGCATGATTTTAAGCATCCCTGGTAGAAGGTTAACTCAACTGATTATAATACTATTCTTAACCCCTCGGTTTCGGATGTACTCATTGAGTACGTCCGAAACCGAGGGGTTTTCGGACCAGTCGTAACTACTAATACATCCAATGTACACAAAAACAGACATGTGTTCTACATGTACAAGAGCTGATTTTTCAGGTGGTTCTTTTCAGGTTTTCTTTTTGCGCTCCAACTTGTCATTTGACTGTCATATAGCTGATATATTGAGGCACAAGCAGCAATGAGGTCAACCGCGCCGCAACACTTTTGGAAGTGGGGGGGGGGGGGGGGGCGGAAACTGATGACATTTTCTCTGGTTTTCTTTATCTGGAACTGCCAAAAGTGGGGGTGCCATTTCCCCAAAATGGAAAAAGTGGGGGAAAATGCAGCCCTGGTCCCCCCTGTTCCGCCGCCGTTGGATGAGGTTGGTGAGAAAAGGTTCATAATCTTTAAACAGACACACAAATCAAACAATAATATTGGGAACCCTTTACAAATGTAGTACTAACTCAGGCTTAAATCGCAGCTCAGGGGAGATGCTGAAATGTGAAAAGAAAAGACAAACCACAAGAAAACTCAGCTCTTCTGATGTTGTTGTGTCAAGTTTTTTTCAACCACACCACTCACACTAGTCTGATACTTTATAAAGGCAGAAAAACTGGAAAAAGTTCACTTGCAGCATTTCAGGACAACTTAATACATACTGTCAGATGATCATGCTCCTAAATTTAAACATGGCAAAGATCATGAGGCTCTGAAGATTTCACCTGCAAATATTGGGGTGTTAATTCTGATTTCATCAGACTTATGGACTTCCAAATCATGCAGCAATAAATGAAAGTCACTTTAAAATCAGAAGTAAGACTGCAGATTTTGCAGGTGAACTGCAATGTGGAATATTTGATAAGTGATAAGTAAAAAAAGTCAATCACTTGTCACCCATTAACTTTTTTTCCAGTTTTTGCCACCTTAGGATTTGGGACTCCCATACACTCGATATGGGAGTTCCAAATCCTCGGACAAGGTGCTCACCATGCCCACGCGTTTCGAGTAGCTAAAACAGGTAAACGCCAGTTAGCACATTTGCCTATGTGCCGCAATGTAAAAAACAAGGTTTTTTTTTTTTAAGTCTCAAGCCCAAACAAACCCAAAACTTACTTACCCGTAAGATTCCCAAGTAATGTAATTGCTCTTCAATTTAAGATGATCAGTGAGATTACTCATGGAATATTTGTCCCGAAATATGCATGTTTTTAAAGATGACTTTTTGAGTGCAAAATCAGGGGATTGCCAATTTCGTGTAATATTCGGCATGTGAATGGGTTTGCAGGTCTCGTTAAAATATCTTCTTTTTTTCAAGTTTCAGTGAGATAAATGATCACATTGATATATCAAGCCATTTTAATACAGATACAATTCACACATGGGTTCCAAATATGAAATATTCAGATTTTTTAGCCCCTCAAAATTAAGAATTCAAGAAAAAAAGTGTTTGAACTGATATGAAACCAATGACCCCATCTTGGATTTACATGTAAGTACATTGTCTATAGTGTTCTTTAGCAGTATCCAATAAAAATTCCTGCGAAAAACATTGCTAACTCCTCCTAGAAGTGTTTATCTAGGGTCATGTCATATATTTTTCGCGGATTAATATTAAAGCCTAATTGTAAATTTGCACAGTATTCATCCGCTGAAAGGTAGTTCGATTCCATGTTTATTATTTTAACAGTGAAGTGTATATTCTGTAAATGATGTTTTTGTTATTTTTTCTGTATGAACATCTAACAAAAGAAAAACCATGCAGTCCTTTGTTACAAACAAAGGACTGCGTGGTTTTTCATTTGTTAGATTTTCATAGTGTGAAGTTAAATTAATGTTTTATTTTTTTTTACATTTGCTTTCAACAAAACACATGCAATTTATTAATAAAAGTAAACCACCCAAAAAATAGTGCCAAGATTTTAAGGGAAAAAAGCAAATTGGTTCAATATCATGTAAGAAGATTCAATTTGATGTGTAACTTGACATAGTCACATAACTTTTGTGAAGTTGGGTACAATAAACAGTATAATAAACCTTTTTGACATTCTCAAAGCATGGAACTGCATCAGCCTAACTGGCATTAGAATGGACGTGATTGGTCGCATTGGTCACATGTTGGTTGTCATGCTTGCACAAATCCTCTTTTGATTGGCTAATAATGTGACATTATTAGCTGTTCTAATTCCACACATTTGCATTCATCAGTAACTGGTACCCTAAGAGGCATTCCCCAATGATTTCCTTTATTATTATTGCCATTTAAGATTAATTTTTCTGGTTATTATTTTCCTCAAGTTTCATGCAAAGATATGTGAAAAGGTTATCACTCAACTAATGACAGATATTTAGCATAAAATCAATTAATATTTGGACTGGTTCATAGAGCCATAGGTTTATGTATAAATTACATGGTTTGTTTGGCCTCAAAACCCACAATGCATTGAGAATGTCAAAAAGGTTTATTGTCAAATTAGCGGCACATAAAGTAAAAACTTTACAAAATTTAAGAGGGCATATCTCGAAAACCGACATATATTTCAAAAATTAAATTGCACAACTGTTTCTGTCTCGGCGAGAGCATTAATTTAGTGTATAACTTGCTAAACTAGCCTAGTGCTAGTGCTATACTAGTTACAGAGTATAATTTCAAGCAAACAACAGAAACAATCGAAGAAGCGATAATCAAATCAAAGGTTCAAAAAGTCAAACTTTACCTACCTAAACATGCTAAGCGTTATCCACGTGTGGTGATCAATAGTCCATGTTGCCGACTGAGTGGAAATTCACATTAAAGTTGTTGTTGTTGTTGTAGAGTGGGTTGGCGCGTACGGCATTATACTATGCCCTTTGCGCCATTAGCGAAAGATAGTACGTCTCAACAGTAGTCTAGTTGTATACCTGGTACAGTAAGTATGAGTGAGCGGTATACGCATGCGTGACGGTCAAAATGCGGTAATTTCGACTCTGAACAAATCAAGATTATAGAATCGATACAAAAAACAAAAACAGGGTGAATTTGTGTAGGAAGGGCAGGTAAAGGTAGGGAATAAGGAAAGCGTTCATGATCCACATGAGACACAAAGTGTCATAAGTGTCCTGCAAGGCCGGACCGTGTACCGTGCAGTTTAAGGGCCCGGGCCCCGCTCGGGTGATTCGCAGGTCCGCAACACCTTCAGGTGATGATAAGTGACACTATGTCCAGCCAACCATTCACGCTCCCCCATCCCAGAAGCTGGTGTAATATCAAGAGTATCGGCGAGGTGTATCGGGGAATTATATATTGACATTACAATTATGTACATACTTGATAATATGGTGGCTATTTTGTTTGGGTTCAAGGAGTTGTTGGAGTGTTATTTGGGTATTGGGGAGACTAAGTGATTTTATGAGTATTTGTCTTTGGGTGTTATATTTACGACAATTCAGGAGAAAGTGCTTAACATCCTCTGTACATAAGCATACTTCACATAATCCATTTGGATGTTTGCCGATTTTATATAGGAAATTATTCAGACCTTTACATGTGCCAAGTCGAAGTCTATGCATGATAACTTCTTGAGTACGTGTCATTCCCCAACTAGAGAAAATATAGGAGGCCTTATATTTCATGGTATTTAGATTAGTGCTGGGAAGGGTTTGGTTCCATTTTTCTTTAAGTTCTTCTTTGAGAATATGTTTAATTTCATTATCTAAAAGGGGTATGTGGTGATCGATGCTAGTTTTATGTGTGGCTGATTTAGCAATTTCGTCTGCTCTTTCATTTCCATTGATCCCACAGTGTCCAGGGATCCATTCAAAGATAACTATATTGCCTTGGCAATGGATGTTATTTAAGGTGTGGCGAATATCACAAACGATTTTATGTTGGGGGAAGGTTTTCGAGATAGACTGGATGGCGCTAAGGCAATCACTGAAAATACAGGTGTGTAAAGGTTTAACATCTTCAACCCATTCTAGAGCAAGGAGAATAGCAAAAAGTTCTGCCGTGAATATAGAGATGCCATTATTAAGGCGGGAGGCTTTACTGTATTTAAGTTGGGGGATGTATATACCACATCCGACAGTGTCATGGGTGGGATTGTAGGATCCATCCGTGTATATATGTAGAGAATTAATCCATGTTGTATTAATGGTTTCTAAACTAAGATTTCTCTTGTCATATATATTTGTAGCATTTGCCACCCGAGAGAGGATCTCAGTGGAGATAGAGGGCTTATTGTAATGCCAGAAAGGAGTAGGGTCATTGAGGGGGAAAGTTGTATAAGGGTATTGAGAGATCCTGGCTTCAAAAGGTGTATTGTGGGTTGTAGACATCCATTTGTCAGCAAAATAATGCTTTTGCCAGTTATCTGAAAAAATGTAATCATTAGGATGGGTTTTGTGGGCATTTACTTTGATTCCGTAAAGATTACATAAGAACTGTCTGCGTAAAGCCAGGGGTGGATCTCCACATTCTGTCTGCAGCCTAAAAAGTGGTGAACTGTGAATAGCTCCTGTACAGATTTTAAGAGCTTGATATTGGATACTATCAAGTTTTTGTTTGATAGTCAAGGATGCAGAGTCAAAGGCTTCACACCCATATTCCAAGATAGGTTTTATTAGTGCACTGTAGAGCTGATATAGTGTTTTACAATCGGCCCCCCAGGAAATACCGCTAATGCATCTGAGGATGTTAAGTCTCTTTTTACATTTGTTAATTATATTGTCTATGTGTTGATTCCATGTTAATTTGCTGTCAAAAATCACTCCCAGGAATTTGGCCGATGACAAAGTCTGCAATTTATGGTTTTGGATGTGCAGGGAGATATTGAAAATTCTTTTGTTGGTAAACAAGACAGCAATTGTCTTAGGGATGGACAACTTGAAACCCCATTTGTCACACCATAAATTGACATTATTTAAGTTTTGTTGAATTTTCTTTTCTAGGTAAGATGTGTTCCTGTTGGATTTCCAGATGGCCATATCATCTGCATATTGCGAGACATTGGCATCAACAACATGGTGGGAGAGATCATTGACAGCAACATTAAAGAGCAGAGGACTGATAACACTGCCCTGTGGGACACCATTTTCCAGAGTTCTTTCTTTAGAAAGAAAGTTATTGACTTTAACTTGAAATTTTCTATCAGAGAGAAAATTGTCAATCCATTTTATTATTCTGCCATATATACCCATGGATTGTAGTTTGATAACGATACCTTTGCGCCAAAGCATATCATAAGCTTTTTCGATATCAAGGAAAATGGCAAGGGTGCTTTCTTTATTACTCCGAGCTTTATTGATAGATGATTCTAAATTGACAATGTGATCTTTGGTACTTCTTCCTTTCCGGAAACCACTCTGATGGTTGGATAAAAGATTGTGAGTTTCTAAGTACCAAAGTAATCGAGAATTTACCATGCGTTCCATGATTTTACAGAAGGTAGACGTGAGGGCAATGGGTCTATATGATAGAGGGTTGGTGGAGTCTTTTCCAGGTTTAAGGAATGGAATAAGGATAGCATCCTTCCATTGTTTAGGGCATTGAGAGGTATACCATATCATGTTAAAAATGATGAGGAGGTAATTACGAATTTTCAGAGGGAGATGTTTGATAATAGCGTTACTTATTCCGTCTTTACCTGGAGATGTGCACTTGGATGAATCAATAGCATGGTTTAATTCTTCCAAATTAAAAGGTTCATTGATCACACTGTCATTGTTACTATTAATATAAAAATCTTTTTCAGCTTCACTTTTGATGGGTATAAATGAAGGGCTGTAATTGTTTGTACTGCTGACATTAGCATAGCTGTCAGCAAGGGCTTCAACCTTGTCTTCGTCAGTAATGGCATCTGTGCCATTGTGGTTTAGAACAGGGATGCTGTTGGTATTTCGGTTTTTCTCTATTCGTTTAATTTTATTCCAAATAATTTTGGTATTTGTTTTGGGGTTTATTTCGTTGCAGAAATTTTCCCAGTCTTTCCTTTTGGCATTTTTAATTGTCTTCCTGGCTATGGCACAAGCCCTTTTGTACAGTATTAGGTCTGCAGGGAGACGGGTTTTTCTGAGGATTTTAAGAATTTTTTTCTTATTATCAATGGCCTGCTTACAATCATCATTCCACCAGGACGTAGGGGTTTTATGATAATTTGGATTGGTTTTCGGAATTGAGTAACTCATGGCTGATTCGAGCTCATTGATAAAGTTGTTATAAGTGTCATCAATGTTATCTGATGTGTTAGGTTCAGAGATATTTTGATTGCAGGCAGTTTTATATTTACTCCAGTCAGCTTTTTTAATAGACCATTTAGGTGTGAAATTGGCTTTATTTTTATGAATAGGATGATTATAATTGATAATAATAGGGCAGTGATCACTTCCCCAGGAATCATCTAGAACCATCCAGTTACATTTAGCAGCTATATTAGGTGATACAAACGTGACATCAATACATGAGAGAGTGCCATGGAAGGTATTTACTCTTGTACCCTCACCAGAATTGATACAAATCATATCAAATTCTGTTGTAATATCCTCAATAATCCTGCCATTATGATCCAGTTTGGAGCTGCCCCATAGAGGGTTATGACTGTTTAAGTCTCCACAAATTATGCAAGGTTTGTCGATTTTATTTAAGATCTCTCTGAAAGACTTATCGTCTAAGGTGTTGTTGCATGGGTTATATATATTAATGACGTTAATTTTATTTTTATGAATATCATACAGTTCACCAATTTGATACTCAATGGGAGTGTCAGAACCATATATGTATTTGAAAGCTAGGCCACGTTTGACAAGAAAGGCACAGCCTCCTCCCCTTTTTTTAGCTCCTGTGTTTTGTCTGTCATGACGATAAATGTCATAACCAGGTAGGGTAAACTGTTTCCCTTCTTTGAGCCAGGTTTCTTGAATACATATGAGGTCTGGTTTTTGTTTAGGGGGATAATTATTGATTGAGGATTTAAATTCATTACTATGAGCTGTAAGAGACTGTGCGTTCCATTGTAAGATTAATACCATAATATAAAGGAAAATCATGACGTTTTGTTCGATTTTGCTTTAGTTGTCTGACTGCTAAGATTATGGGTTTCCACCGGGTCTGTGTTTATTTTGGCCGAAGATATATTGCTCTTATTTTGGGTTGATCTTCGACCCGATTCGCCTTTCCTTGTATTGGTATGTGTGGGTGTCCTTTGTTTTCCTTGCGTTTCTTTGGTCTGTGATGGGGGATTGTCTGAATGGATGATGTGATTGACAAGGTCTTTAATAGCCGTTTGCCTTTCCTCTTTGTTCTTTAGTGTATCCAAAATTTGGATTGTGCCTGTCAGAAGTTCCGTTAGGCGTTGTTCATTACATATGCATGTACATCGTGTGTGTTCGGTTTGCGTTCCCTCATCAGTTGTGTTTGTCTGGGTGCTCACGTCTTTGACGGTTTTTTTGGGTTTTGCGGTTGGTGGTGGCATGTCCGTTGTGTCCTTTGTATTTGGTTGCACTTTGCCTGTCGTAGGTTGTGCCATGGAGGGTGGAACACTCCTCCATGGTTGTGCTGGCGGGGGGGTTAGCTGCTGTGTGGGATTTATTACGATATCCGTTTTTATAGCTTTAGCAGCATCTGCATATGATACATGATATGTAACCCTGATTCCTTGAATTTTCTTTTCTTGTTTTATGGTGGTACAGCCTCCATAGGCTGATGAATGGTTCTCACCACATCTGCAGCATCTAGTGTTTTCTTTCTGATGGCATTGTTCATAGGTGTGGGGCCCACCGCATCGCACACAACGTGTGGCGCTTCTGCAGTTTTTGGCGGTGTGACCTAGTCTCTGGCAATTGAAGCAACGAATTACAGGTGGAATATATGGTTTTACAGGGAAGTTTTCATAGCCTATTTGTATTTTGGTAGGCAGATTTGGCGAGTTAAACGTTAGGCAGATAGAAAGGCTTTTTTCAAGTTTGCCTTCGCGTTTTCGCATGAGTCGTTTGGCATCAGTGACTCCATACTTCTTACATGCAGTTACTATTTCTTGGTCTGTTATGTCTGTTTCTATACCGTATACAACACCTTTACTTTGAGTTTCGGATTTTGCATACTCCGTTGTGACAGTCCATTGCTCTAGTCGATTTATAGTTTTGAGTTTTTTAGCTTGTGCTGTGGTGTGGCATTTGACGGTTATTCCCCCTTGGTTGTTCTTGGAAACGTTTTTGATGAGGTCCTTTCCTACACTATTCAGGGCTTTGGCGATTCTAATTGGGTTTATTTTGGATAGTTGGACATCGGGGGAGTTAATTATTACTAGAGTAGGTTGAGTTTGGCAGGTGTTGTATGTCACAGTGTTTCGGCGTTTTGTTGGATGTGGAGATTCGGATTCTGAATCGGTATAAACATCACTATAGCTGAGGCTGTGTTTTGTTCGTTTCCTGTTTTGAGTTTGCCAAGGGGACTGTGTTTTGTCTTGAGCTTGACTGTACAAGGCTTCAAATGTTGAACGCGGTTGTTCATTTTCATTAGGATTTTGGTCTGCATCCATTTGTTGCGATAACTGATCCCATGAGAAATCATTATTAGATTCCGATTCAGCCTCGGCCATGGCCGATAAGGGAGGGGAATATATTCCGATACACCTCGCAATACTCTTATATTACTTACCCGTGCCCGATGAGTAAAAGAAAAAGATCAGAAGATCAACCGTTGGTGATGAGTGACAATATTCGGATTTGAATTTCGCGCCACAGACTAGACACGTCCGCACACGTCACCGCTCCGCTCGAGAGTCTCACATTAAAGTGTACATCAGGAAAGAAGACATTTCAGGATAAAATTGTTCCGAAACAACACAAGCGCTAGCGGTATTTATGCACCTGTCACTCAGCCTGTATACGAAACATTACGATGTCGGCCGAGTGCATGTTTGAAACTCTTGACAATGAGGGCGTTATTCATTTCCAAATTATTATGCACTTCGCACTCGGGCGGAAGGGGGGGGGGGGGGGCCTTCTTTTTTTCATCCTTTTTCTGTTTATGGTGACAGTGACAGGAACACGTTTTGTCCTACACAAACGGCGAAGGACAGATTTTACTTTAATGCCATCCCCCCACCCTACCCCCACCAAAATCAGTCATGAACAGCAAAATCTTGGAAAATTACTAACCCTCCTGGATAACAACTGTCTAACAATTTGGCACAACTGGTTATTTCTAGATTTCTGTTAGCAACATCTGCAGGCAGAAACAAGGAGGCAGAAATCAGCATGTAGGGGAACATTTTGAGTGACCATACACTTTGACAAGAACATCTAACACAGAAAACACAAAATTTCTTCCCCTATATTGCACGAAAATGTCCTGATTAAAGTCTCAAAATTTAAGGTCTTGCAAAATGTTTGTATAATTCTGAACACAAATGGATGGTTATTTTCCAAGATTTTACTGTTCCCGACTGTTCCCGTTTGGCAGTATGAACACTTTTGGGTCCATTACTGTGGAATTGGATATATCGAAGTTGAGGACCACCCCCCCGGCCCCCCCCCGGCCCCCCCCCCCCCCTCCCTCCCCCCCCCAAAAAAAAAAATTAAGCCTATTGCTTTTTTCTCCCTGAATTGTCCACCCCGCCTAAAAAAAAAGATTTGGCTCCCCCTGAAAACTGCACCCCCTCCCCCCCCCCCCCCACCCAAACCCAAGTAAGTACGCCACTGGCAAGAACCATAGTAAACTATTGATAGTTCACTACAGTGGCGGATCTACGGGGGGGTTTGGGGGGTTTAAACCCCCCCCCCCCCCCCCCCCCCCTTGGGCTGAAAAAAAAAAATAACCAGTGTCGGGTGTCGAAAATTCGGCACGCTGTGGTGTGTAGGCCAATCACCTCAGGTAAACACCTCCCCCCCCCCCTTAGTTAAAACCTAGATCCGCCCCTGCACTAGCTATCTTTTTTTAGCTTGAACGTTTTGGAGAAGGTGTCGTTATGTCAAAAAACAACCACTGACTTCAGCCACTTATTCTAAAGTGACGCGCGTTTATGATGATATTATTGCTACTTTTAACTGTCAATTTGATCATCGCTTCTTCAGTTCACGTTTTATAAAAATGTGATGCACCATGGTTAGACTTAAGTGCACTTCAGACATTAAAACAAAAATGAATTTAGAGAAAAGCCATTTCAAAATTGGTCACTTTTCAAAATAAGTTAATTTTCAATAAAACATAAAAATTTGGCAATGTGGTTTTTTTTTCAGATGTTGTACAGAGCACCTTGGTGTACTGTAAAAAAAAATTGTATTTTTGTTTTCTTCTAACGAATTTTCAGTATGTGTTTGTTCAAAAGTGGCCATCGATTGGCTTATATTCCTAATTCCGATTTGGCTTATAATAAAGTAACATTATTTAAGATAAAAACGTCACAATATTTTGTCGCTTTATAGTTTATGTGTTATTTCCAGCATTTTAATTGTTTCGGTGATGTTTATCTGCTTGTTGAGGCCGAGTATTGTTGTAAACATGACCCTTTAAACAACAATCGAAGAATGTTGTCACATGTCCTTATTTTAGTCCCTGTTTCCAAAAATGTTAGTTTAATAAAAGAAACAAAGAAACAAAGAAACAAACAAACAAACAAACAAACAAACAAACAAACGGAGGGAGGGAGGGGGGAATGGTGGGCGAACAAACAAACTAACCACCGAACTGCATATAACATTTAAAAATACAGCTGGTATTGTACAGCCATTTTGAGATCCGGTATTCTGGTTGTTGCCGATTCAAGATCCGCTGTTGTCAATTTTTTTAATTCACTCAAAAACAAAATAGTTGTACAAACTGTGCTATTTTTGATTTCCAGGTACATTAATTATTGAGTTATTAAATCAGTGGCGTATCCAGGTTTTTGGCAAAATCGGAACATTGTGAAGTACATTGTGAAGTAGTTGCGCTTCTACCCACATAATCCCCCCCCCCCCCCCCCCAAAAAAAAAAATCAGCTGGGGTCACCTTTTCTATTTTTTCCTGTTACATTGTTTTCTTTGGTTTTTTTGCCCTGGATACACCACTGATGTCTAATTTCCTGTGAAGAAAACATGCTTCAACATGTCAGAGTACTGAAACTCTGATAAATAGGACATAATATGAAATAAACAAAAAATTTGAAAGACAAAGCAAGTATAGGATTTATTTTTTTTGTTTCTTTGTTTCTTTTTTTCTTTTTTGAGGGGCGATCCAGAATTACTTGCCGAGGGAAGCCTGACAGGCGCTTTTATATTTAACCAGTGTAAACATAACTAAGAAAACAGACAGGAGTCGCAGAGCGCGGGGGGGGGGGGGGTGGGGGGTCCCCCCCCCCCCCCTCTGGTTCCGCCGTGATTTTGCATTTCTTTTGCTTTTTATCTGGAACATTTCAATCACTATTTTATATTATTAATTTTGACACAATTACCAAGTATAATAAGTACAAATACGTGTAAACAAATAAGTGATTAAAACAAATTGAAATTGATAATTATGTTTTCAATTACAGATATGAATTAAGTAGCATAAACAAAAGCAATTATCCTTAAGTAATAAGACAATTACAAAATGTGGAAAGAACGCTCAAGGAAGCTGTTAGGAAGTACACTTTTGTTTATTTATCAGCAGCGTTTCAACCTCGATTTCAACAGATATTTTGAAGCAATGTACAGAAGATAACCAGCAATTTTAGTAATAAAACCCATATAACTTTCTATTAGCCTGCCGTTATGAAGAAAAAGACCATCACATAAGTTAACGTTTGTACAAAAGCACTTATAAGCCAAGTATGTCAAATAATGTCATTCCTTGCAATCTGATCTGCGGGTGGACCCTGTCGAACCACAGACTGAGAAAAACGGCAAAATTTTCATTTTAAAGGAACAAAATCTTAATGTAGGGCAAAATGTTCCTAAAAATTATATATATTAATAATGTTAATTTTGTGAACAATATATTCAGTGGAAATATTTGTCCAAATAGTTTTTTTGTAATAACAGTAATTGAAAAGTTATATGCAAGCCAGTTACCGTAGGCGCTGAACCACAGAATATAAACCCTTGTCACAAAATGACCCAAACCACAGACTGAGCTGCTTGACGCCGTCCATTCCACAGAATAACCCAAAAGCGGGTTATTCTGTGGTTCAGAGGCAACATTTCGGAACCACAGACTGCAGCCGTTGTGCATGCCTCTATAGGGGCGGCAGTCACTCGATCGCCTCGCGGATCTCGCCTCGCGGATCTCGCCTCGCGGATCTCGCCTCGCGGATCTCGCCTCGCGGATCTCGCCTCGCGGATCTCGCCTCGCGGATCTCGCCTCGCGGATCTCGCCTCGCGGATCTCGCCTCGCGGATCTCGCCTCGCGGATCTCGCCTCGCGGATCTCGCCTCGCGGATCTCGCCTCGCGGATCTCGCCTCGCGGATCTCGCCTCGCGGATCTCGCCTCGCGGATCTCGCCTCGCGGATCTCGCCTCGCGGATCTCGCCTCGCGGATCTCGCCTCGCGGATCTCGCCTCGCGGATCTCGCCTCGCGGATCTCGCCTCATCGCGGATCTCGCCTCGCGGATCTCGCCTCGCGGATCTCGCCTCATCGCGGATCTCGCCTCGCGGATCTCGCCTCGCGGATCTCGCCTCGCGGATCTCGCCTCGCGGATCTCGCCTCGCGGATCTCGCCTCGCGGATCTCGCCTCGCGGATCTCGCCTCGCGGATCTCGCCTCGCGGATCTCGCCTCGCGGATCTCGCCTCGCGGATCTCGCCTCGCGGATCTCGCCTCGCGGATCTCGCCTCGCGGATCTCGCCTCGCGGATCTCGCCTCGCGGATCTCGCCTCGCGGATCTCGCATTTTTTGTGTGGCTGTGTGCGCAATGACAATGTGTTACGCGTACTTAGGCCTACGTACATGACCTTTGTAAAACCAATTGTTAACTGAATGAGCTGCTGACTCTTGTGTTGTCTGCGCTGTTTGCAAGAGTAGTTTCATCTGCTCAAGTTATTGGCGACGAGGGATCATCTGTAAGGTAATTAACTTTAGTAGATTGATGTCATTTAAGTTGGAGTGGGGTTGGGGGGGGGGGGGGGTGGGGGGGGGGGTAAGGGACTGTGGGTTGAAACGGTAAAATCGGTTTTGTGCTATTGAACCAAACCGTCGAGTGCACTACAAAGTGACATATCGTCTATTGACTTTATGCACAGGATACGTCATTTTGTTGTGCGACCGATAATGTAACGGCCTATACGTGTTTTAACTTTTTCAGTGAGGAAAATGGAAGAAATTCTGGATGAACTTGGACTGCCTGAAGTTGTGACAGCTTTTGTGGCAAACAATGTAAGTGGCAATTGCATTTATTTTTCTAATTGTGTGATGACGGACACGACCCGATCAATAATTTGAAATAATATGTCACATTTTTCTTCTCCGGAATATAGGTCTAAATCTCCCATGGTTTTATCCTAAACGGTTTATGGTATGAACTTGTTGCATTGAAAGTATATCGACCTGGATCCCATGGTGGTGCACATTACTTTAACATCATAATTACATCATCTGTTCAAAATATTACTATATTATGTCATTTATAACTCTAAATTAATGAACGATCACGTTCATACTCTGTGATGTGATGGACCCAACCTCGTTACCATGGGCACGATCTTGCGGCGCCATGTTTTCCCACCATGCCTTGCTCGATCCTAACCCCTGGAATTGTGTAATTACCATATCCCACATATAGCGTGTTCGATTACTAACCCGCGCTTCCTCGCGCCTCCAAGGCCAAATCGGGGAAAGTTGCACATGCGCAGTATGTTAGAGTAAACGAACGCTCTCGGGTCACTCGAGTGACGTCAACGCGGCTTGTGACAACATCTCTGTAGGCCTAGCGCCTGGTGGCGCTATTTTCGATGCCCAATTTTCTGCCAGCGCTGTGACAAGCTTATAATTTGTTTTTTATTTTTTGATCATTTATCATTGAAAAATAATTGGCGTTTGTTAATTGTTACTATTTTTAAATGACTCATAGAATTATTGTTATTTTGATAACAAATTGATAAGAAATGATTGAGGCTCAAATTTTCAATTACTTTTTTTAGTAATTTAGTAATATGGTCACAACCTTTTAACTGAAATTGTCCTCCAAAATTACAAAAAATGTAATCAAAAATCCATAGCTTTGCATAGGGTTAACCTATCATGACCATTGACCCCTCAATTTATTTACTCTTTCCAGTGATATAATTTTTAAATGAATTGAAGCAACTTAACATTTTCATGAATCTGCCTTGTTAGGCGGAGTGTCCATGACTGACGGACAGACAGAATCTGAGCCCCATTTTAAAGTGGATTGGTTTTAAATAAGGTGACACTCTCACAGAAAAAAATACACAGGTTGTGTAAAATTTTACATAATTGCAATGTGCCATACGAACCTGCTAATAGTTAGATAAAACTTTGCACAACAGGTGTTGGGTAAGGTTTTTCATAAAAGTTTGGAAAATGTTTACTTTAAGAATTGGTACTAACATTTGCCTAATATCTGCCTAATATCTCGGTAAAAACAATTTGGTAAAATTTTACCAAATTTGGAAGTTAAAAAATACATTGTTTCTATGTAGAATGACTAGAATTTCACTGTATTTTAAGTGGTTTTTTTACCGTTTCACCATGTCAAAAGTTTACTAAATCTTCAGGTAATTTGGTATTTATTAATAAAAGGTTAAATAAGTTTATCATAAGTGAAATAAATCAACACATAAACAAGAACATTTAATGCAAAACATAACTGTAAATTTATTCTCAATCACTTATTACAATTTCCAAGTAATCATTGTCCAATTTTATTCAATATTTTTTGTTACAATATACTTCAGAAGTATTGTTTGACCATAATTCAGTGTTGATTTCCAACAATAACAGCAAAACACAAAGTTCAACGGTTATATACATGTGTGACACAAAAATAAGTCAGTCTTTTAGGATAAAGCTCTAGACTTGTCATCAAAACTTGCATGTATCTCATTAATTAGATTAAAGGAGTTAAAGCTAAAAACTACAGAAAATCTAATCTTTTTAAGCAAGTTTTTCTTTCTCAAAAGATACATCAGGTTTGTTTTTTAGTTTATGGATAAAATACTTAGCAAACAAATGCAACCACACAGTTACTTATTATGAGTGAGGTTCTTTAATACAACTCTGTCTCTTGAATAGTTTAATTAGCATCACATGTCGGACAAAAGATTTTGACTCTTTTTGGGGGTTGTAAGAAAAGTCAGTGGTCATTTGAAATATGGTCTATGTAGTTTTGTTCAAGGAAACATCTTTTTTTTTACTTTGATGTGAACTTTTGTCTGGCTTCAACAAACTACTATTCGAAGATTCTTAAAAACTTTTGGAAAATGTTAAATCCACAATAATGCAGTCTGCTTAAAATTCAGTATTACACTGAAATGTTTTAGAACTTGGCAATCATAAAGATTGCCTTGTACTGTACTGGGTCTGATCACTGTTGAATTTTCATTTTTCAAGTCGGAAAAAAATGAAAAGAGTAACAAACTTCATAATTTATTAATTCTTTTTTTACATATTTGTAGTGTTTTTATTACAACTTTTTATGGTCATTAATTAAACTTTAGATTACCTGAAACAATTATGATGGGCGTACATTTTGCTGGAGCTGAAGTCTCTAAAATCTCTGATAGTGCTACTTTTAACAATGCCCTTGATGCCATACACTACTGATTCTAAGAACTCCCATGCCCCATCGCAATATCCTGATACTGTGGACTACACACAAAGTAGGACTTGAAACATACATCAAGTGCTTTAAGAAGTGGGATGGTTGCATAGCCCTCCTCTCCATGATCACGAAGAATTGTGGTGATGGTTGAGGCGGCCGATTTACTTACGGTCAAGTACCATGTTCCAAGTCCATGTTTTCCTAAAGAAGTACAAAAAAGCAATATAAATACTGTGTACATAAACCAAATCCCCAATTATTTACAACAAAGAAGTAGTCAACTTAAAAAAACATTTCTTTGCTAAACGTGTTATAGCCATGTAGGCATGTACGTGCACGCAATATATCTCCGAGGACAAGAGAAGAAAGGAAACACAAAGAATCCTTTCAGTCCTCGAACGTAGAGTCTTTTGTTGAAATCGGTCCTCGAACGTAAGGATACGTGCTTAGTCTATGGGGTTTGGCTATATCAAGGGAACAAAAGGAAACACAAAGCTTCGTCCTCGGACGTATTAGGGAAGTACGACTGTGTGAACTTATATCATGTGTGTGCATTTTAATGATTTAGACTTCAACATAGAAACAAACTGAGCAAATTCAGTGAAGCTAGCACAGCAACCTCTACAAACAGTATTTCAACTGAATGACAGATCTACAGCAAAAACTAGCACTTGAAAAATATTGGGGAGTGTGTAGATCTTAAATGTGCTTAACAATGCTGCTCAGGGCAGGACATGGAAAAAGTACATTTTCCTGAACTGGAGCTGAGTACATGGGCAGGCTAAGAAAGGAACAAGTTGTGGGCATAACCAGCAATAATTTCACTACCTTCAAAGAGCATTGTAGTTGTCAATTATAATTTTTAGTGCATATGGCTGAAACTGTACTTGCATATTTAATTGTGCATCATTCACAGTATTATGCCGGTCATATTTGTCTTGTGACGGGCGACTTGCATTAAAAAAAGTATTTTGACCGGGGTCAAAAGTTTTCATAATGAAGGTCTTAAAGTTGATGCTTTGTTCCAGGCCTTAATTTTAGAGTGTGAACCGTTCGTTTAATTAAATATAAGATGTAAGATTTAGCTACACTCCTACAGTACTTACTCTCTGGAAGTCCATTGAATGCTCCTGAAGACTCACTGAAACTGATACGGCCTCCTCTCCCCTTCCTTCTTCCAGTAAACAGAAGTGGAAGAACATGTATGGCCAAGTTCTTCCTTGTATAAAAGATAAACCCTGTTAATTATTTTGTGTGTCCAATGAGTAATAGTTAGTTATTAGCTCACACCAGTTTACACAATTTCTGAAACGGCACATTATAGGGACAACTCATGCACCTTCATGGCTAAGTAATAAAATCAAAAGATTCCTTTAGAAACAACAGCAATAATGCCATTTTTTTTTAGATATTCAAATCTCCTTTTCAAATGCAATATGTGATTTGGTTGTATCCAAAGTTCATAAAATCTGGGAAGGCCTATACATGATATGTACAGGTGAAATTGCTTTTGTACATTGACTTTCTCAAACAATTTCACCGGAGTCCCTGCACTGCCCATGTTTTACAAAATCAGTAGGTCTATACTGCAAAATTACTGTACCAAATTGTGACATGTTGGCCTACGTTATTGTTTACCTTCTAAAAATCTAATGTCCATATTTGTCGCTGTTTTGAATTAGTTTCCCACCTCTGGCGCATCGTCGGACGTGGCAGCCATGTTTTTAGCATGGCCTTATGGGATACTTACCTAGCCCAGGTTGGACGATGTCTTCATTGCACTACGAAGGGAGTCCATACTGGGCTAGATACTTACCCTACTAACCCGCTCGGCGAGTCGGTTAGTAGAGCCAGGCGCGAGTAAGCGCGACAAGTCACGCGAGAGCTAAATCGAACGGGCTCGCGCTTGCATGCACGAGTAAGCGCGGGGTAAGTAATCGAACGCGGTGATAGTGGGATATGGTAATTAGGACTGCAGTCGATGTGTTTAACGCGCGACGCAGTGTTTTTAGTAGGAAGGTTTTATTTGTAGAATCAATCTTTTGGAAGGATGAGATTAGCTCCTAATAATGCAATGATGCCTAATGTATTTCCCGCCTGACGTTAAATCTAACACTGCACTGAGTAGGGGTAGTAGTAACTGTAGCGGACAGCACGTGGCCTCTTCTGGTCACCGTAGTTTTGTTGTTGCCAATTGAGGGCGCTGTTCATACTTACCGTTAACTTAGAAAATTCCATCGTTGATTATAAAGTGATGTTAATTTCGTGAATTGTATCCCACAAAATCATCCCATAAGTATACCAAGGTCATCTTTAGTTAGTTACATGTAATCTCACAGTCAAGTCAAGAGTTTATAGATCTTCATACCCCCAGCGTAGTAAGTAGAAATTGTGAATTTATGTGATATTTTCTGATTCACTTGTTGCAGAGATTTCAGTGCATCTTCACATAATTACGCAGTATGTGTTGTTTGGTTGCACATATGCATGTGTACTTGTAGATTCTGAAGCCCATCTGATCATATTATTTTGTGCTTTATTATATAGTATTGATACTGCTCGGTCCATAAATTCTGCTGCGATTTATGTATTCCCTGCAAGGTTTCATATGTGAAAGTGTTTATTCCTTATGATAAATTCTTTATTCCTGTGCTTATTATCCCAAATAATGCACGCTTTACATAACTTCATGTGTTATTTAAATGCTCATGGTAGTTTATTCTGTAATTCTTTTCAGCAAAACCTTCCGTCTACTTCTGTACCTACCATTGTGAAACCATTCCGTCCATCAATCGACCAACCTTTAACCTCAGAACTCATTACTACTTCAAATTTGTAAACCGGACATCCTTTGAGAAATCTTCATCCATAAACTTGCATCAGTCATCAGCTTATTCCAAGTTATTGCAATTCTACCATCTGAGTTTCTACCTAATCCTGCATAATTAACTGTTTCACCAACGAATGACTTGATGTTGAATTAAACTAATCGGAACAATCAAAGGAAGTGTGATTGTACAATGGGACTTTAATACACGTAAATGTACACCTCATCAATTTAACCCAGCTGTAGCTGTTGTGGGCTACATTAGTTTTGTACGAGCTGAACTCATTTGATCAGAAATTGAAGACAATCATCATGGATACTGTAGATTCGAAATCACCTACACCAAGTCTGACACAACAGTCACGTGACTTAAAGAAGATCAGAGGCGTCCGGAAGGCATCACTTACAAAGATTATGAACTCCATTTCCAGCCTGATGCAAGACAAGAACGAAGCCCCCCAGATTGAGCCAAAAATGAACGAATTTGAAAAGGCCTTCGCAGATTTCACTGATGCACACAACAATTATGATGAACACCTTACGAGTGAAGATGAGAAAAAGGGTTCTGCAGCTTACTGGAAAGAATCCCAGAACAAGGCTGTACAATTTCGGGGCTCGGTCACTCACTGGTTAGAGGAGAACCGGGCCAAAGGTGAATTTAAAGTATCGTTTGAAGACCCTGAGGACGATGTTGATGTAAACGACTCCATCAGCCAACAGGGCAATCGCTCATCACAAGATGGCATTTCCCACAACAGCTCCGGTGCATCCACCACAAGTTCTACAGCAAGTGCCCGCCTACGAGCCAAAGCCGAGAAGGCTGCTTTAGAGGCTGAGGCTTTTGTTTTGCAAGAACATAATGCCATCGAACTGGCCTCGTTACGAAGCATGATGGAGCTACAAGAGCAAAAGCTGATGCTTGATCAGAAACGACGGGAGATGGAATTAAAGATCAAATACGCCAGGGCAGAAGCTCTAGAAAAAACCTTTGCAGAGGCCGAAGCAGCGAGCCGATCAGATGTGTGCTTCACCCACTCCACACCAAATACTAAACCTCCAGATGAAGATACACCGAAGCACCCTCGGGATCGGAAGCCAGGCTCTAGCCACTCTGCTCAGGTTAACGACACACCCCAGTTTAGTGCACCTACACGTCAGACCTCAAGTCCTGCCCGTCAGTGGTGGGCACCGTCAGTGATTCCCAATGGATCTCCGTCAACTCCTAAGTCACCAGATGTGACGGATGTCTTATACCAGATGGTTAATGACACCCGCTTATACCAGCAGTCATTAGTGGAGGCACTTCAGCTCCCTAAGGCTGAACTCATGACATTTGATGGCGACCCTCTTAAGTACTGGTCGTTTATCAGAGCCTTTGAAAACACCGTTGGACAAGAAACCATAGGGGTTGGAGCCAAACTCACCCGTCTCTTGCAGTACTGCTCTGGGAAGGCGAGGCGACTCCTGCAGTGCTGCACAGTTAAGGGGCCATCAGAAGGATATGCCCTTGCCCTTCGTCTGCTAAAAGAAAGATTTGGAGACGAACACACCATTTCACAGGCCTGGATAGATAAGGTGACAGAAAGGCCAACTGTCGCTGACAACGCTGCATTGCAAGATCTTGCTGATGACCTGCGATGCTGCCGAGAAACTCTGGACACAATGGGCTACCTTAATGAGCTAAATAACGGAGGTAGCCTCCTGTTAATCATCGAGAAGCTTCCATACCATCTAAAGACTCGATGGCTGAGGGAAGTTCATCAAATAAAGACCAACAAGAAACGATCCCCAAACATCGATGATGTTACAAAGTTTGTAACAACTGCGGCCGAAGAAGTCCGCGACCCAGTCTTTGGAAGGATTGTCCAACGAGCTACAACTAAGGAGTGGAGGCCTAAAGACGCAAAAGGGAGCAAGGCTCGTGCGAACTTTGGCATCCAGGCCACTTCAACAAAGAGCCCTTCTGGCAAACCAAGTGTTAGCATATCAATGAGGGCAGCTGCCCCTTGCCCGTGTTGTGGACAACCCCACTATCTCAACCAGTGTGACCACTTTAGAGCGATGCGTATAAAGGACCGTCTTGCCTTTGTGCAAGTCAAGAAGCTGTGTGTCAATTGCTTCAAACCAGGACACTTGGGGAGAGATTGTACTCGTCCATTCGTATGCACGGTCGAGGGATGTGGCATGAAGCATAGCAAGTATCTGCACCTTCTACGTCCACGCAGTGACACCAGTTCTGCACCGACAAGTGGTCAACCTACACCAGATGGTTCTTCGAGTCCATCACAGACATCAGCCACAACTAGCCCAGTTGTTGTATGCAACCTTACTGGGGGTGGCAGGGGAAAGGTTGCACTGCCGATCGTTCCTGTCAAGATCAGAGCACACGGAGACCAGCAGTTTGTGAGTACTTATGCTCTGATGGACACTGGTTCAACCCAAAGCTTCTGTTCAGAAGATCTGATGCGACGTCTTGATATTCAAGCCAAGAGAGATACCATGAAGCTAACTACACTAGACCAGAAGGAAGTTGAAGTTAACACCTTCATCGTCAGCTTAGAGGTGGCTGATCGCGATGACTCACACCTATTTGTGATGCCCAATGTCCTTACCAGACCGGAGTTAAACGTCGGTCTCGGTAGCATGGTGACGCGGGAAGAGCTAGACAGCTGGCCACATCTTCGCGACATCACAATACCCGATGTTGACCTCAATGATGTCCATCTCCTAATTGGACAAGATTCACCACATGCTATGGTCCCCCTAGAAGTTCGTACTGGTGCTATCGGCGAGCCGTATGCTACCAGGACCGCTCTCGGCTGGACACTTAACGGTCCAGTTGACCTTCAGAAGAAGCCCAAGTTATCCGCCTCTTACTTCGTCAAGACCGACATTGACCTACAGCATCAAGTCGAGAAGTTTTGGAGGCTGGATGATGTGGGGAGCACCTTTGAGAATCCGTCCATCAGTGAAAGGAAAGTTCTTTCAATCTGGGAGAATTCACTGTGTCGAGATGGAGTTCACTATTCCATGAGCATCCCATTCAAGGAAAGACCACCACACCTCCCTGACAACAAGTCACTCGCAGAACACCGGTTGAGGCTGTTAGGAAAGCGGCTCTCCAAAGACCCAACTCTGCTAGAGAAGTATAGTAGCGGAATCAAAGACCTCCTAAAGAAAGGATATGCAGAGGCAGTTCCTGCTGATGATATGGACAGGAATGATGGTTACGTGTGGTACCTGCCCCATCATCCTGTACTGAACCCCCACAAGCCAGACAAGGTGCGAATTGTTTTTGACTGTGCTGCACGCTTTCAAGGTACCTCACTGAACGACCAAGTTTATCAAGGTCCCGACCTCACCAATAAACTAATCGGGGTCCTCCTGAGGTTCCGTCAAGATCACATTGCCTTAATGGCCGATATTGAGGGCATGTTCCACCAGGTGCGGGTAAATGTAAGAGACCGAGACGCCCTTCGCTTCTTGTGGTGGGAAGACTACGAAGCTGGAAATCAGCCTGTCGTGTATCGTATGACGGCGCACTTATTCGGAGGAACCTGGAGCCCTAGTTGTGCCAACTTTGCGCTAAAGCGCACCGCTCTTGACCATCACACCAAGTATGATGTAAACACCGTTCAGACCATCGACCAAAACTTCTACGTTGATGACTGTTTGAAATCTGTCCCTACTGAAGCTGAGGCCATTCATCTGGTTAGCGAACTGCGTGAGTTACTGGCTCTTGGTGGGTTTCGGCTCACGAAGTGGCTGAGCAATTCACGAGCAGTATTGAAGTCACTTCCTGCTCAGGAGTGTGCAAAGTCCATCACAACTATGGATCTAGACCAGGAGATACTTCCGTCTGAGAGGGCGTTGGGAGTACTCTGGGAAGTCGAATCGGACACCCTTAGATTTAACACAAGTGTGAAGAAGAAGCCGCTCACTCGACGAGGATTGCTGAGCATCACTAGCTCGATTTATGATCCTCTAGGTTTCGTCTGTCCATTTGTATTGAAGGCAAAGATGTTGTTCCAGGCACTGTGCCGCCTCAAGACGGGGTGGGATGACCCTATGCAAAGCAACATGGCATTGCAGTGGCAGCGATGGCTGCAAGATTTACCCCTCATAGAGAGGATGAGTATACCTAGATGCGTGAAACCAGACAAGACCATTGCCATTTCAACGATGCAGTTGCACCATTTTGCAGACGCATCCGAGAGAGCATATGGTGCCGTCAGCTATCTCCGCTTGGTGGATGTTGATGGGCAGGCCCATTGTTCATTCTTGATGGCTAAGGCAAAGCTAGCACCACTGAGAGCTACTACCATTCCGCGACTGGAGCTTGCTGCTGCGGTTGTGGCTGTGAAGCTGGATCAAATCATCAGGCACGAGATGCAACTCCCACTTATTGAGTCAGTCTTCTGGTCAGACAGTATGATCGTGCTACAATACCTACGTAATGAAGACAAACAATTCCAGACGTATGTTGCCAACCGAATCGCCGTGATCCACGAGCAGACTTCTCCATCTCAGTGGAAGCACGTGGATTCAGCTTTGAACCCTGCAGATGATGTCTCTAGAGGCATGACTGCCCAGCAACTTGTCGACTGTGACCGCTGGATAAATGGGCCTCAATTCCTGCATAAGGAGGAGGATGCTTGGCCCAAACAGCTAGACTTAAAGTCTCTTGAACTTGGTAAGGATGCAGAGATCAAGCAACAGACAAAGGTGTATGTTGTGGACACAACCGTTAACCCAAGAACTACCATACTTGAAGATATCTTTACTCGGTACTCTTCCTGGTACAAGCTGAAGAAGGCCATTGGATGGATTCTTCGAGCCAAATCAATACTACACCAGAAAGTGACCAAGAACCGTGATGAAGGTATCGAAGGTACCAAATCGCTGACTGTGAAGGAGCTGCTTGATGCCGAGAAAGCAGTCGTGAAATACATCCAGCAGACTAGCCTTGGTGGTACACAGCTGACAACTACTCGCTTCCAGAAGTTGACCCCTATCATCTCAAGCGATGGTCTCGTGTGTGTCGGCGGTCGCCTGGAAAATGCTGCCATCCCCAATGAAGCTAAACACCCCTGGATTATGCCTAACAAACATCCAGTTACTGTGCTCATCGCCAGGCACTATCATATTCTGTGTGGACATGCTGGTGTGGAGAGGACGCTTGCTGAACTGCGTCAAAGATTCTGGATAGTGAAGGGGCGCGTGGCAGTCAAGAGTGTGCTCCGTAGCTGTATAGAGTGTAAGAAGAGAAAGTCATCACCAGAATCACAAAGGATGGCAGACCTACCAAAGGACCGTGTCACATCTGGAGAAGCTCCCTTCAACACTGTAGGAGTGGACTTCTTCGGACCATTCATAGTCAGAAGAGCACGAAGCGAGGTCAAAAGGTACGGATGTCTGTTTACCTGCCTTACCACAAGGGCGATCCACATAGAAGTGTGCCACAGCCTTGAAACCGACTCGTTCATAAATGCCCTCCAGCGCTTCATTAGCCGCCGTGGAAAACCTACTGAGATCCGTTCTGATAATGGAAGTAACTTTGTGGGAGCTCAGCATGAACTGCGACGAGCACTTCAGGACTGGAATCAGCACCAAATTGAGGACTACCTACGTCAGCGTGAAATCCAGTGGATTTTCAACCCGCCTGCCGCTTCCCATATGGGCGGTGTATGGGAACGCCTGATCAGATCTGTTCGTTCAGTTTTGAGTAGCCTACTGCGACAACAGACCATGGATGATGAGGGACTTACTACCTTGATGTGCATTGTAGAGAGCATCGTGAATGGACGGCCAATCACTAAGCTTTCCGATGACCCAAGGGATCCCTCACCCCTCACGCCAAACCATCTCCTACTACTTCGTGAAGGACCAAGTCTACCACCTGGTCATTTCAGCAAACAAGATCTCTACAAGAGACGATGGCGTCAGGTTCAGTACCAAGCCGACATATTTTGGCATCGCTGGCTGAAAGAGTACCTGCCTTTACTCCAGCAGCGACAGAAGTGGCTGTACCCCAAGCGAAACCTACTAGTCGGAGACCTTGTGCTTGTGCGTTATGAAAATGCACCTCGCTGCAAGTGGCCGTTAGGTCTTATTACAGCCACCTACCCAGGGAAGGATGGATGGGTCCGCTCCGTCCAAGTCAAGACACAGCGGGGGGTGTATGATCGACCAAGTGACAAGATCTGTCTTCTGGAAGGCCAGCTAATGCCCACTTCCACAGATGATCTCATCATCAACGCCGACTAAAGCATTTGTGAACACTGAACAGTTGTGTCTACCAATTTAACTTGTTTGTTGAAGTTACTTTTTCTTTGTATCTGTAGCACTGCTGTCCTTGGCTTTGTGAGGATGACGACCAGGACGTGTCATCGGGGCCGGGATGTAGCGGACAGCACGTGGCCTCTTCTGGTCACCGTAGTTTTGTTGTTGCCAATTGAGGGCGCTGTTCATACTTACCGTTAACTTAGAAAATTCCATCGTTGATTATAAAGTGATGTTAATTTCGTGAATTGTATCCCACAAAATCATCCCATAAGTATACCAAGGTCATCTTTAGTTAGTTACATGTAATCTCACAGTCAAGTCAAGAGTTTATAGATCTTCATACCCCCAGCGTAGTAAGTAGAAATTGTGAATTTATGTGATATTTTCTGATTCACTTGTTGCAGAGATTTCAGTGCATCTTCACATAATTACGCAGTATGTGTTGTTTGGTTGCACATATGCATGTGTACTTGTAGATTCTGAAGCCCATCTGATCATATTATTTTGTGCTTTATTATATAGTATTGATACTGCTCGGTCCATAAATTCTGCTGCGATTTATGTATTCCCTGCAAGGTTTCATATGTGAAAGTGTTTATTCCTTATGATAAATTCTTTATTCCTGTGCTTATTATCCCAAATAATGCACGCTTTACATAACTTCATGTGTTATTTAAATGCTCATGGTAGTTTATTCTGTAATTCTTTTCAGCAAAACCTTCCGTCTACTTCTGTACCTACCATTGTGAAACCATTCCGTCCATCAATCGACCAACCTTTAACCTCAGAACTCATTACTACTTCAAATTTGTAAACCGGACATCCTTTGAGAAATCTTCATCCATAAACTTGCATCAGTCATCAGCTTATTCCAAGTTATTGCAATTCTACCATCTGAGTTTCTACCTAATCCTGCATAATTAACTGTTTCACCAACGAATGACTTGATGTTGAATTAAACTAATCGGAACAATCAAAGGAAGTGTGATTGTACAATGGGACTTTAATACACGTAAATGTACACCTCATCAATTTAACCCAGCTGTAGCTGTTGTGGGCTACAGTAACAGCCGGCCTGGTGGGATCGGGAGGAAGGAAAAGTATGACGACCGTCTTGACCGTTTCCGCCCATTATCGCCGGATGTCAGTTGTGTAATTTTCCAAATGTTTTTCTCAGCTGTTTTCGCAAATTTGTCAAACCTTTCGATGCATCTTCTGCTGCAGCGGCGGCAAACACTGTCATTGAGAATGAGCTGCTTTCTTGAACTGGATAAATGAGTAAATTTACTATCGATTGGAACAATTTTGATTTTCTGCCTCGACTCGAATTTATAATATGTGTGCCTTTCTATCTCTGTTTAAACATAAAATACATGTATTTCCTGACCAGAAAAAATCCATATCGTTTATCGTAGCCACCAAGACTAGTGGCCTTGTCTTGATAATGGACAAAAGTGCTCGGAGTCGTTTTGCTGATGTGACGTGACGAACAGGATGTTAACGCGGGCGCGAGCGCACACAGGGCGTTCAACATTCGGATTACGCGCGCGGTTCACTTTCAGTACATAAATATTCATTTCGAATAGCCAGTCAGCGTCGTTTACGTATTCCACACGGCCAGGGGTTAGTGAAGGAACGCACACGCGCCCATGGAGTCGAGGATGTGATGGACCATACCTGATGAACATTTTAGATTGCCAATGTCAAGGCCGTCTGACCTTTCGTTGGCCTTCCGGGCTACGGGAAGGTCAAAGTTAGGTGAATTTAAAATATAGGAACGAGCCTGAAATGAAAACAAAAAATATTTCTTTCAGACGGTTCACATGGTGATAATAAAAGTATGAACTGGGAACCCGGTCAAGACGATGCTGTAAATTTGTTGACATCATGAGGCATCTGGTATCAAATTACTAGAGATTTCAGATCATAATTGTTGGACTAGTGAAGTGGTAGACAATGCTTTAAGCAACATTTCTCAGCCCTGTGTACAGAACCGCTGGACCTTTACTTGCGGTGACTGGAAGTGCGCTGGATATTGAATATAACAACAACAAAAGAAGCGTTTTGCTACAGACAAACCAATTATGGCGGTGTTAAGTTTGGTACGCCAAATACACAAAACACCATTATGGGTGCACCACACTAAATATGCAAAAAATGGCTGATCCAAGCTAATTAATAGAAATTGTAAACCCAAAACTTTTTTTGAATAAGAAATGTTTGGGGTTCATGCAATTGATAGATTGTGTAATTATGATCAGCTATCATAACCTGGTGGTTCTGTGCTTTAACATTTGTGAAGATTTGACAAATTTATGTGTTAAACTTTGTCCTATTTTGCTGGACAAGTGGAGGGATGCTGTATGATTAAAAATGGCAGCTAGCCGGTTTTGGAAAACACACATTTTTAGGGGTGGTACTCTATGGGGTCAACGGATTCCAAACGGCTACCCTACCAGAAATAGAAAAAAAAATTACAGATTAAGATTCAAACTATACTTTTAAGTAGTGCCACAAAAACTGAGAGACTCCTGTATGGGCCATTCTCGGTTACGTGTGTGACCCCAAAAATTGAACTAATCGGATTCAAATCTTTCCTGTGCCTCCTGAAAGGCCCTTGTGTAATTTGTACATATAAATAATATTAATTTATTGACCCTAGAATAACAAATATTATTTGGTTTTTGTTAACTTTTTAACTTTGGGTTAGAGGTCAAATAAGGTCGGTTACGTGTGTGACATCAGACGAAAGCCGTTTTTTAACCAAAAGTTTGTTTCTAAAAACTCTGTGAGTTTGAAATTGTTGAAAGGCTCATACTTGTTGTTGCAGGACTTTCATTCTTAGTCAATATAATAACACATTCATTTTTTAAGGTCAAGCACATCTAAACATTTTAATTAATAATTTTCTGTAATTAGATTGGGTTACGTGTGTCATATTGATTGTGTGTGACGCCCAAAACTTTATTGTACTTTGGCGATGAAGTAAATCAACAAAAGGCACTTGACCCTGTGTCAGAAATGATGTGATGCGCAACCACACAGCCCATACAAAATGCGAAATCCGCGGGGCGAGATCCGCGGGGCGAGATCCGCGGGGCGAGATCCGCGGGGCGAGATCCGCGGGGCGAGATCCGCGGGGCGAGATCCGCGGGGCGAGATCCGCGGGGCGAGATCCGCGGGGCGAGATCCGCGGGGCGAGATCCGCGGGGCGAGATCCGCGGGGCGAGATCCGCGGGGCGAGATCCGCGGGGCGAGATCCGCGGGGCGAGATCCGCGGGGCGAGATCCGCGGGGCGAGATCCGCGGGGCGAGATCCGCGGGGCGAGATCCGCGGGGCGAGATCCGCGGGGCGCGGGGCGAGATGCGCGGGGCGAGATGCGCGGGGCGAGATGCGCGGGGCGAGATGCGAGGGGCGCGAGGCGAGATGCGAGATGGCAGATATAGAACACCATAGTAGCCGGCTAGCCGCGCGCGCGGGCGTACAACATGGAGCCTGTGCCTGTGAATCCCACCACCCCTCCGAGCAAAAATCAGGTAAAGTGCAGCGGGTAACGAATTTAGATTTTGTCAATTTTGTCCGTCCCCTACCTCCCCCGTACCCACACCAGCTAGATAAGTCGGAATATCTCCTGATTATAAGACCTGGAAGAAAAATCGTCGCTCGACGGAGTCGGCCATGGTGGAGCATAATTAGTAACGTCGTTAGAGCATGGAGGTAGAGGAAGAAAGGGTGGAACTGCGGCGATTGTGTAGTGTAGGCCCGCGGGGGGTGTACTCGGTACAAATAGCCACACGGGGACGTGCCGCAAACATGGGTCGCATTTTCGACAGTCCGGTATATCAATGACCCCTTTTTTTCCCCCGTTTGGTGGTATACTTATCGGTTGTAATTCTATCCTCTGTATTGACATGGGCTTTTATAGTCCGAGTAACTTGGACCCTCTATCGCCTTTTTTAACATTTGGACATGATCTGGCGATAGTAGGGGCCAAGCAAGTCTGCAGTAAAAAGTGGTGATTCCGAAAATATGTCTGAAATCCCAACCACTGCCAACAAAAACATCCGATTTCACCCTTAAAACGACCACCAAAATACTAGATAACCTTATGACGTCACCCCTGTGCGGGCTCATGCACGCATGCGCGACGAGCCGTATGCCGGCGACTGTTTCACGTTCATTGTACTATTCATAAAACAGTCGCCGGGGATCACAGGGATCATTAGGTCGAGGGGTCACGATTTGAACTCCATGGCAGCGAAAAGACATGTCTTACGGGTCTCTGCGAATTGAACGGTAAATTTTTCACTTTTTATCCGGATGGTAAGTGAACCTTAGTAATAGTACCTCCATCTTAATCATGGAACTCCACTTGTTCCGCAGGTGGCGTATCTAGTATTTTGGTGGTCGTTTTAAGGGTGAAATCAGATGTTTTTTGTTGGCAGTGGTTGGGATTTCAGACATATTTTCGGAATCACCACTTTTTACTGCAGACTTGCTTGGACCCTACTACTATCGCCAGATCAGAGGGTCGAAGTTACTCGGACTAGGCTTTTATCACATATTGGTATATCAATGGGTCGTCAATTTTCCAGATTGAGTGGTAGTAATAACGTTAAAGATCGCCCGAGAGAGATCATTATTCCCGACAGCAAAATATTAAAACGTGGGCGTGTGATTGGAAACGTCTGCGTTGTGTGCATTTATGTTCATACCGCGTATGTACCACTTTTAGCTCGATCGTACGCCGTATTTGTATTCAATCGTGCGTGTGTCGAGTGTGCACAATAACCTTCCGACCTCTGACCACGACCTGCCGATTTGTACTTGTAGGGGGGGGGGGAGGGGGACACATACCCCCAATATTTTTTGTGGAGGGGACGGCTATGGCAGTGTCTCCCCAATATTTTGCCATGGGTCATTGACTTTTACATGCACCAGTGTACACCAAAACACAAACATCAGCACACATTTTCAAAAAATTTCCTAGGAGACACAAAAGACACCAAATACAACATTTCCGATTACAGTTGAACCGATTGTGCGTTCTTCCTAAAAAGTATTGGTCAGGGATGGGTATGTAATCTCCAATAATTGTTGTTTGTATTTCAAGAGGTATGTTATAAGTATAAAGTTTACCTATTTTTAGCATCCCCATAGTACTTTGTACGTGGTTGATAACAATAAAACAAATTTTGCGTGTTTACTGTGTGTCGCGGTGATCATTATCTTTATTTTCGTGTTGCGTTTTGTCGTCCTTATTGCCGCTTTAGGGGCCGTCCAAGTATGTACGCACGAAATGCCGACTTTTTTGATTCCCCTCCCCCATGTACGCATGGCATATGCAGTGGCTCCAACCCCCCTCCCCCCTGTACGCATACGGATTCCATATATATCTTTTTGACTCTCAGACTACCCTATTCTAGCATCATTCTAGCATCACAATACACCTGCTGTAGTAGTATGATTCGCATGTCGCATCCAAAGACTGAAATAAATCAAAAAATGTTGACAGAAAACAAATGCAAACATTTTTATTAACGGACCTGAAAATGATTGAACATTGATATATTTTGAACCAAAACAGCAGTCAATGATGACATGAACCAAAAAAGGAAAAACAAATATTCTGATATTTTTTGCATAGTTTGCTCTAGACGTTTCATGAGTGGTTTACTGAGATAGTGAATAATGCTTTTCACAAAAATATGTGTTTGAACAAGAGGCAGTTGATATACAAGACGTATATCTTTTTTGTTCTTTTGTTTACCTCAAGTACAAGAGCGATTTTGGACAGCTCGCGAGTGAAATTGATACAAGTACACCTGTACGTTTCCAGTGTGCACTGCCAGTTTAAAAAGCAGTCTTTTTGTTGCGGGCTAAAAATAGGCCGGAGTTGGCTGGCAGTGGCACTGGGAAGACTAATTTACTTTTGGTTGGGGTGAAGGGAACTTGTTTTTCGATGCACAAAAGCTGGTCCTAGTAGTTATTTATATGAGATAGTACATTGATTTCATGACAATTCATTAAAAGCAAATTGTCGGTTGTGTACGGTGCGCATTGGCTTGGACCCCCCTCCCCCCTTCCTCCAGATTGCCAGATTGCCACGTGCATCGGCATTTTGGGCATCAAATTTTTGTGACGCGCATCGGCTGTGCCGTATTTCGAAGAAATTTCGAGCAACATGCGAGCGTGTTTAGAATATTTTGCACACTGTGCACACACACGCACCTGATGGCATTGAACACGCAGTTGTACTTTTCCTAAGAAGATGGCGTCCTATGAGAGAGATCTATATAATCCTGACAAGTTTCAATCTTAGACTTTAAAGATTGTGCAAACATGAATGGATGATTATTTGGTCAGGTAAAGTAAAATCTCTCTGAATTGTCCATAACCCTAATTAAGGCTCCCATTCTGGACCTACATGTACATGTAGGCCCTTTATTACCATTATTGCAGCTACTTGCTGCAGTGACCCATGTGCCTCCCTGCAATTTTTGTTTTATCAAACACATCAAATGGGTCTTGTGGCGTCCCATCTGTCTGTCTGCTTTTTAAGGAGTCCACCATTTTGGACCGTATATCTGAACCCATGCAAAATTAGGGGTCTTCAAACAATGATAATTAGTATTTTAAGCGGTCCAAAACACACAAAAAGTGAAGTATTAAATGGACAAAAGGTTTATCTTCTTATTAATCTACTCATTTAATTCACAAACTTGGAGATGAGAAAGTTACTTCATAAGTTGCCATTATTATAAGATACTATAATTTTGGAAATAATATCGAAACATTTTTCATAATAAAATCTGAACCAAAGAAAATGCCTCAAAACGCAATAATGTGTAGACAGATTAGACCTTTGTTTACACAATGCTATTGATAATAATGTCAGCACGTTAGGTGCACATAGTCGCCACTTTTACAGACACCAGCACCCAGAAATTACACCTTTAAAGTGCCATAACCTATCAAAATCGAGCTGATTTTCATACCATTCAATTTGTCTTGCAATGCCCTTTCCATTGATATCAAATTTGTGACAAATAGCTAAAAAAAAAAAAAAAAACGCCGGACTCCCTACTGCTTGTTTCATCTGTCTGTCTGCATGTTTCATTTGTTTGTCTGCATGTCTCATCTGTTTGTCTGCTTGTCTCATCTGTTTGTCTGCTTTCTTTCATCTGTTTGTCTGCTTTCTTTCATCTGTTTGTCTGCTTTCTTTCAGGTTCAGATAGAGCAACCGTCTCGGTTCAGAGTTCTGCTGAAGCCCAAAGGATTCATGAAGATCATTGAATTTGTGAGTTGGGTAGATTTTAACTTCAACCTCTTAAAAGTGGGGTACATGATTGGTCATTGTTGCAATTTTCAGAAATGGGCGGATTTGGGGGTTAGTATTCCATAGGAATTATCGTTCCACTGACCTGTTCAAAGTTTTGCATTGTTGGATGGGGGGAAAACGAGAAAAACGGCGCTCGTTTTTAACCATTGATGGGATGATGGCCTTTCGTCAAGGTGTGCGTTGCTACCTAGATGTGTGACGTGCCCCGAATGCCAGCATGTCCAGGGCGCACCACTCGTCCGGGTAGCTACGCATGCCTTGACTAAAGACTACACGGCAGTTTTCCAACGATTTCCAGCTGGAAATCGTTGGAAAACGATATAAATTTCCACTTTTCTTGACGACAGCACACCTGGTGCCATCATTTCACAGGATGATTGAGACAACTATTAACTTACAGTCTAGTAAGGTATTTCGTAATATTTCAGTAAAAAACAAATTGGAGGATTACCAATCGTGTACACTACATTTAAGGTTGGCTGTTATTGATGGAATGCCGGGGTGCCAGGCTCTCGCTAAAAGGGCTTTGCATCCAAGCGTAGACGCAAACAATAGGTGCCACACTGTAAAAGAGTGAAGAGTGGCCCTATTCATCACAAGATGAATGAATGAAAGTTGTTTACAAAAAATGAATGCATTGTATATGAGCAGGAATGCGGCTATTCTCGTCAACTGGCCCAGGCGTTTTCCTCACACTGCAGATATGGCCGTTATCTGGCTACACAAGGGATTATAGTTACTCCACCAAAATCAGCCTGGAATAGCAAAATCTTGGGAAATAACCAACCCTTCTTGACGACTGTCTAAACACAACCTGTTATTTCAGGATTTATGTCGGCAAAATTCATAAAAAATGAGGCAGAAATCAACATGTATGCAAACACTGTGAGTGACCATACACTGTGCCAAGAACATCGAACCCAGAAAACAAAAAACTTTAGTCCTCAATACTGCACAAAAATTTTCAGACAAAAATCTCAAAATTAACCTAAATGGATGGTTATTTTCCAAGATTTTGCTTTCTGGTTTGGGGTATTAAAGTCAAATCTTTCTGAGAGGTGAATATAAGTTTAATCCCTCTCAACCCCTAAACTGAATTTTTTGTGGTTATTGGTTATCTTCTGTAACTTCCTTAGGGTATGTTCAGACGGAGGGCAGTTTTTGGGCTAGCCCTTTTCCAATTAACCCTCCTACTATTATAACCTATCAGAAAACCTAACCCTTCCTCTCTAACAGCTTGTGTGTTTTAACCTGAAACTCGATAGGTTTTGATAGGTAGGGTTGTTGGCTCCATTTTGGCAACGAGAGAGGGAGGGTTAATGAACTGAACGGAGGTTCTGTAGAGCTAGTGATCAAATCTAAAATGTGCTCACGTTCATACAATGATGGTTAGCTCCAGAGCTAGAGTTGCAGTGGAGCTAAAAGGTCTCCAAATATGTTACGTAATATGTGTTCATGGGGGTGATGTTATGTAATTCCCTCAGTGTGGGCTAGGTCAGTTGCGTCCAAACGACAAATTACAGTGGAGCTAGGTCGTAAAAAGAAGTCCCGCTGAGCTGATGTGGGGCTAGCCCCACAAATTTTCGGGGCTAGCCCCACAAATTTTCGGGGCTAGCCCCACAAATTTTCGGGGCTAGCCCCACAAATTTTCGGGGCTAGCCCCACAAATTTTCGGGGCTAGCCCCACAAATTTTCGGGGCTAGCCCCACAAATTTTCGGGGCTAGCCCCACAAATTTTCGGGGCTAGCCCCGAAGCTGGCTAGCCCCGAAGCTGGCTACCCCCTATGCAGGCTAAACAGGGAGCCAAGTTGCGTTCCAACGACAACTTTTTAGGTGGGGCTAGCCAGCTTGGTGGCTATCTCAAGAGTTAGCCCTCCGTCTGAATGATACCACAGACTGTAAACGCTCCTCGTATTTTTCAATTGTAAACAGGTGCTTGCCGCAATATGAATTAAGAACTATATCTTAAAACGAGCGTAATGACCCACATATGGTTGTTTCTGTAGTTTTTTTTATCTAGAAGAAATTATAAACGATTTATCAGACCTAAAGGGTGCGTTCGAGCGTGTTACTCTTGATACTCGCGGGTACAGGAAAAATTTTCGTGCGCATTGCCCTCGAACCGTGTCGCGCGAACGGTCAAGGTAAGAGCTGCGTTCCACTCACGCGGACATTGCCAACGTTTGCCAACTACGCGAACAATATTCCATTGGATGTGCACACAAATTTGAATATAGTTTAACAATTTCCCTTATGTATCATATTTATGACAATATATAATCCAAAGGTCAGTTCAACAATCGAAAAACGATAACAAAACTTCATTGGGAAAGTCCGAAATGTTTACTTTCCGCCATCTTAAAATGTTAAGTGGAAACAATCACGTGACGACACCTCCGGTGTAGGAGTATACTCTCGGTCTGAGCGGGAGTATACTCTCGGTTACCCTCGGGTCATACTCCTGCCGTTCGTGTGCTCAAGAGTATACTCGTGTTAACACGAGTAACACGCTCGAACGCACCCAAAAGGACACAAAATTCCAGAAAGTTGTTTAGAATCGTGTTAACTAGATACAGATTAATATTGAAGGTAGCACATCAGATACAATCTGATGACGTAGCTGCAGCTGTGAATGCCATTATTTTAGTCTTTAAAGTGCTGCCATCAATATTTAACAAAATTGCAGGAAATTTGCTGTAGGAAGGGTGGTATATTCATTTTTCCTGGTACTAGTAACTTGAAGTTAATGGTAACATTAGCCAACCATGGCCTCTGTGGAATACTGTGCAGTGTAGGAGTGTTCCATTGAACCGATTTGTTATCCGCATCAGGAAAACAATTTGTAGAAAAATACCGATCCCAGGGTTGTACATGGATATCCTCCTGTGTTTACGTTATTTCCTGTTTTTTTTTCAATTTTGTTCAACATTTCCAGCACCATACAGAACTATCCAAAACTAATATATTTTTTTCCTTATTAAAACAAATTTCAAAAGTTTTATTTTTTATTTTTGTGCAAGGACTTGCATATGTACATCTGTATGCAAATGGTAAATGCATGTTTCTCAGTCAGAATTTCCTACAAATTTTACATAGCCCACTTCACAATTAACTTGTACAAGTTCACATTGTAAATGAAATTCAATATTTCAACACATCCCATGCACAGAAATTTTGCTGTGCAAAATTACCCATCAAATAGAACCATTCCTTGAGTTTATTGGCTGTAGGGCTGTGCATCCAAACCGGGTACCCGAGTACCTGACCGCTAATGTCAAGAACCGGTTCAAGACTATGGAATCGAGTACCTGTAACCGAATTAACATTACTTAGTAATTTCTCAGACAATGAAAAAGAAAGTTTTAAATGTCATTTGTGGGGAATTTTTCAAAATGAAAACCAGGGTACATGGAAAAACAAAACAGATTAATGTTTATGACGCTTGCAATTTCTGAGATTAAATTTTTGGACTGGCTTTCTTTATTGGGTACCCGTGTACCCATGCTTGTTTTCAATCATGTACCCGACTCCCATACTAGCCAATTGGCTGACACCCCCCCCCCCCCCCCTCCTGCCCCCCTCCTGCCCCCTGCGATCGGCGTGTTTGCAATTTGGGACATGCATTAGAACAGCTATACCTTTCAATAAAAAAAAATGACTACCTAAAAAAAGGTACCAATCAACAAGCCCCGCCCCCTGCTTAAGTTTTCCTGAACACATTTAACTTAATTTGTTCTTAGTTTCTCGTCATTTTATTATCCCAATACAGTTTTGAAGACTACAAAGATGCCTGTGTACCGGTCAATATAAGCAATGCTCTGTCAATCCCAGCGTACCCCGGCGGAAAGGCTTCATTCTTCGTTGCCATTGGTGTTCTTGCCATGCTGTATTGCATCATTATGCTCATCTGTTACGTCTTCTTCGAGGTCAAGTTTTTGAAGTTCAACCTTGTTCCTGTGGCTGTAAGTAACGAGTGTGAAAAAAGAAAATTGAACTAATGAATTTGGGTGTTTTTGTATGCATTTATAATCTGGCAAGGTCACTGTCAATAGAAAAGATGAATCAATGCAGAACTTGTTTCCTGCCAAGAGATGTATATCACACTTTGTACATGTACAATGTAGTATTAATTTTAATTTATTTATTATTCGGCATTCAGCCAGGATAGCCCACGAAAGTCTTTCGACTTATTTCCAGTGGGGTCCCGTATGATAGAAGATGAGGAAGGAAGTTACAGTTTTAGACGTGGGAGGAAAACCCCAGAGAATAATTCTGGAGAAAACCCACGGAATCAGGTACATGTAGGGACTGAAAACCCAATCCCCAGCCGGGATTCGAACCGGGGTCACAGTGGTGGAAGGCGAGGAAAGTACCACTACACCAACCTGATCACCAAAAGTAAGATTTTGTTAAAACATTTTGAATTACCGTAAATAAATGTCCTCTTCTAGCAGTTCCTAAATCCGACAAAGCCAAGTACATGGTGCAGGTACAGTTCCTAGCAGTGTTGTAGTCGAGACCAGCCACAAGACCAGCTTGTAACAGGCACAAGTAACAGGCATAAACCATGACAAAGGAATGCTTTTGTTACAGTTTATTTGAATAGCTTAACACTTGGATTAAGACTGCTGGTCTTGTGATGGTCTTGCAGGGTCTTGTGTGGTCTTGTGATGGTCTTGACTACAACACTGGTTCCGAGACTCACAATTTTCAGTGAATTGTTTCAATTCTGGCTTTGGATTCAAGAATTTAGTACCAACACGCACAGCCCTTATTTGTGTCTCGGGATAATAAACTGTACTGATAAAAACTGTAATGACAAAAAAGAGTAGCTCAAGCCAAGCAACTGACCTGATTATGATGTCTGGTGTTTATAATTGTTGCTGGTCAGGTTGGCACACTAGAAGTTTGCTTACCTTCAACCTCGGGTGACTACTGACAATTCCTGCCTGGGACATAATGTGGATTGAGTTGGTCAGTCCCTACTTGATTGCGTAGGTTTTCCTGCAAAGAACTTATTTCGGGTTTTCTTCCCACACCTCAGACTGGCATTCCTTCTTTATCTTCTCTCAACGAGTTCTTGGTTAGTGTATCGAATAGGATCACTTATCTAAGAATCCTCGTTTCAAATCCAGAATAAATTAACCCCTTGTGTCCGGCTGTTATTGATGGGTGCTGGTATGCCAGGAACGGGCTGTGCAGTTAAGCTTAAATGCAAACAATAGGCACTACACTGAATGATGTGGTTCTATTCATCGCACTTGGAGCCCCCTTTCGTGTGAATGAAAGCTTTGTTTGAAAAAATTCCATCCATTCATTACACTCCCACTCAAGAACAATATAGTTAAAACACGAATGGCTTGAGTACACGATGGTCTTTTTCAAACCACTGCTATGGCCATCATCCATTTTCAAGAGGTTAAATAAAAATGGTTGATGTTTCATTTTTGTTTTACCGTCCAGGATTTGGTCCTAACAGCCACCTTCAGCTTGTTCTTCTTCCTGGCGTCTTGTGTCTGGGTCTCGGGGGTCGTAACGGTCAAATACTGGACAAGCTTCAACACCATCAGGGACAAGTTCTACCCAACCATCTGCAATAATAAAGAGAACCAGTGCTTGAACGACGGGAATGCCAGCTACGCCTCCTTAAACGCCTCGATCGTAAGTACCCCACTCACAGAAACCATCTCTGAACTTTCCTACTTTCAAAAGCTGTTGGAAGTTAAAAACAGGTCCTTAGGCTATGTTTGAATCAGTTCGACTTGTGCGAGGAATTGTGCCCAAACTTTACCCCCAGGACATGGCATGACGTAATCACCAGACGAGAGGTGAGCAAGACTGTGAAAACTGACTGAATGCCAATATGACGTGAGAACAATAATAAACCTTACGGACCTACGGTTATAGTGACGTGAAGTTTTATTATTAAATTCCATCCAGGATAAAACTGTCAATTTAGAAAAATATGCATATCTTTCCATACTACTATAAAATCTTTCTTTGAAATTCAAAAAGTCTGATTTCACACAGAAGTCTGAAAAATCTCATATGCCTGTCCATTAGACATGATCACATCTCCGCATTTGTGTGTGCTGGCACCTGCATACGCCTGCATATATCACAAAAGACGGTTGTCCGGAAGCTTTATACAGCTGTATTTATTGTGGAACGAGGCATGCTATTATGTCGAGGCTCTTATCCATGCCTAGACTACAAAAACCACGACCGGTAAATTCCCTTTATTGTCAACTTTCGTGAGTGTCATAAACGTGAAATCTGTGCTGGTTTCCCATGTAGTCAGGGTTTAATTTTGAAAATTCCCGACAAATAACATTCAAAACCTTTCCGTTTTTATTGTCTGGGAAGTTACTATGCGATAATGTAAAGTTTTATGGGTACTGGATTTCATAATCTGGAACCGGTTCCTGACATGAACGGTTGGGTACTCGGGTACCCAGTTCCAATGCACACCCCTAGTCAAACTTCACATACTTCAAAAGTGATCTGACCTGCTACGTCACTCCGTAACCAGATTTTATGCAAAACACAATGCGTGCGCATACCGCCGGGCACATTTCAATAAAGATGTAAACATGTGACGTCAGAGGGCACATTGTCTATAATATTAATATTTTGATGTTAGTTGTCACCGTAAATTGCTTAAGAGTTGATGCAATTGGCTGAAAGTCATTTACAATGCACACTGTATTTGACTTCCAAAGTACTTACTGTTCTGTAAATATGGGACCAGTTTAAAAAAGCTCCATCCATTCATTACACTCCCATTATAGAACAATATAGTTAAAACATGAATGGATTGAGTATGCGCAGGAATGCATGTATAGATGACAACCGACCAGATAGTGAATTTCAAACCATGGCTATGGCTGCCGTCCGTATTCAAGAGGTTAAAGACGTTGGCTGAATTAGTAAATCAAATTTTGTTTTTAAGCATTGAGAATGTTGATTTTGTCTCACTATATTCATCAAAATCAACTGAATTAATGTAGATATTGAAGAAGTGAAAAATCAAAGACCAAAGTCGTGCACTGTGCATGACGTGCAAGCGAAGTCTTTTTTACCCGGGCAAATCACATTTCAGAATTATTTTGGGCTGTTAATTTCCTCCAAACGTCTTCACCTTTACAGATCTTTGGCTTCCTGAACTTCCTTGTGTGGTTGGGCAATTGTTGGTTTGTCTACAAGGAGATGACCTGGTTCAAGTGTCTAGTCACTGCCGCCGAAGAAGTTTAATCGCCCTTCATCTTGACACAGTGAGCTACATGTGCTAGTTTGTAATTGAGTACATTTAGACCACGCTAATTATGGATTCATTTAAAGGTGGTGTACACGATTGGTAATCTCAATTTTTTTTACTGAATTATTACGAAATACCTTACTAGACTTTAAGTTAATAGTAGTCTCAATCATCCTGTGAAATGATGGCACCAGGTGTGCTGTCGTTTTCAAGAAATATGGAAATTTATATCATTTTCCAACGATTGTTCGGCTGAACAATCATTGGAAAACTGCCCTTGAATGTAGTTAGTCTGCGTTGTGTCTAAAATGGGTTAACAATCCGAAAACAGGCACAAGGTTGCAATTATCGTACATGTGTACGCGTAGTGTACCAAAGCGACACGTTGTAACCAGCGCATGCAGTGGATCTTGGACATTCGCCGCATGTACGTACCGCTCGGCCTATGTACATGTTATGTGACCAATTGGAAACTATCCCATTTACAAAAATTGGGCTTATTTTACAAGAGGGCGCTATAACAAATGCCGCCCGACAGGTAAAAACGAATGCCGTTTTTCTCTCCTTTTTGTTCACCATCCAACAACGCAAAACTTTTAACAGGTCAGTGGAATGATATTTCCTATCAAATACTAACCCCCAAATCTGCCCATTTCTGACAATTGCAACAATTACCAATCATTTACACTACATTTAAACTCCTGGATAGTCATTCAGACACATGTGACCTGGCACCACGAAACGGGTGGGAAGTAGCAATTGAGATTGTGGTATTTACTGGAAATGCATGTACTAAAGTTTTAATGTGATGTATTGTGTGTTGCTGTAGCTCATTTTGTGGGCCCTGCTGTAAACTTTTGAAGTAGTTAGTCTTGACCTCTTGTCTTGAGAAAATAAAGCTGAAAGTTTGTGTGCTGTGCAAACTGTAACTCAAGCTCAAAAAAAGAAAAGAAATTACACCCCCAAAATATTGAGATTGAATTCAGTTTTAAATCTTTGGGATATTGATAGAATAGGGCTTTCAAACCATAAACAGTTTAAATTCCAAAATTGACATTTCAGTGATAAATTTATACTTCTGCTTGAAACTCAGAAAGCCATATAGTGCGATTTTCTGCTCATTCCATGCTACCAGGTCACATATTATTAAAGATATATACTGTCCGTGCCCTTCAACAAATTGGAATTTGTGTTCTTACAAATTTCCAAATTGTATGTTTTATTTTAATGAAAAAATGTACTTTTTTTTCTATTTTGGGCATCTGCAACACCCTCTGAAAAATGCTTGTATTCTTAGTTGCTTTTGTACCTCTAACACAAAAAGATACACCTTGCAGGAACTGAATTATTGATGGGCCGCAAATAATTCGATGTTTGAAAAGTATTTCATAAATACCTAAATACCCATTCCTATTGGTCGAGAGTCTAGCCTTCGGCTGGGGTCATCAGCATCCAGGCCCAAGGGCGGTCTTAAACATACTTGTTTAAAACCGGCCCAGCACATATTTATTCCCTTATTATTAGATAACTAAAGTTTGACATATTTTGTTTCATTTGATATCTCATTCAAAAGTGAATAGCATTTGTATTGCTGGAAAAATAGCTAAAGGAGTATTTTTAGAGTTGAAATTCAAAAAGTGCACAGACAGTATATCTTCAAATACTGAGCAGAACTGGGAAAAGATGCTATATGTATGTCCATGCTTCTGGGGTGTATCACCCAAAAAATACGTTTTCAATTTGAATTGCTGATTTGTTAGCATTAGATAGCATTTGGATTGGATAGCATTCTACTTTAATACCCACAACAAAAATAGATCCGGAAAATAAAAATAAAAACAATCCTTTTTGATAATAACTGTCCAAACATGTGAGTTCAGGAATTGTTAGTAAAAATCTGTAAAAAAGAAAAAAGCAATCCCGGGGTCAAGCCACCCCGGGGTCAAGCCACCCCGGGGTCAAGCCACCCCGGGGTCAAGCCACCCCGGGGTCAAGCCACCCCGGGGTCAAGCCACCCCGGGGTCAAGCCACCCCGGGGTCAAGCCACCCCGGGGTCAAGCCACCCCGGGGTCAAGCCACCCCGGGGTCAAGCAAATCCAAAATCAACATGTTTATGTGCACAGTAAGTTATGACCACGAAAACACACAGCCACTAATTTCAAGACAAAAGTCTTGAGCTCAAAGGTCGTGCCATGTCTTGATACAATTCTGAACACAAATGGATGGCCATTTTGTCAGATTTTTCTGTTCCTGACCCATTATGAAAGTGGTGTTAAAAGTAAAATCTTTCCTAAAACTATAATAGCATATATCACGTGTGTACATGTAGCAAAATGTTCTTGAATTTGCTTACGGAATTTCCAATCACTTGATCTGGGGATCCAGTGCAGGATAGTTGCAAGAATATTCTTGTAATATCTGTGTATATTAAATAGCGTGAAATCTGCCACCATATCTCCATACATGTCTTGTGTCGATCTCAATGTGAATTTGCCAAGAGAAACGGGCAAAAACATGTTCAGCATTCTATAGGCCTATTCACACGAGACCCGCTCAACCCAGGGTGAAGCCAACCCGGGGTCAAGCCCATCCCGGGGTCAAGCCCATCCCGGGGTCAAGCCCATCCCGGGGTCAAGCCCATCCCGGGGTCAAGCCCATCCCGGGGTCAAGCCCATCCCGGGGTCAAGCCCATCCCGGGGTCAAGCCCATCCCGGGGTCAAGCCCATCCCGGGGTCAAGCCCATCCCGGGGTCAAGCCCATCCCGGGGTCAAGCCCATCCCGGGGTCAAGCCCATCCCGGGGTCAAGCCATCCCGGGGTCAAGCCATCCCGGGGTCAAGCCACCCCGGGGTCAAGCCACCCCGGGGTCAAGCCACCCCGGGGTCAAGCCACCCCGGGGTCGAGAGTTTCAACCCAGATTAGCATCTGAAGCAGGGTTCAACCAGGGTTTCTGCGGGGTTAAAACTTGTCAAGTGTGAAACTCTGCTTGTGTTCAAGCCCACATGAACCCTGCGCCAACCCATGAGATTTGTTAAGTGTGAAAAGGCCTCTGATGTATTTGTATTTAGGATCAAATCGCTGTGGAAACAAATGGAATTACACTGTAGAGTTAGTAAACGACCAAAAGGTATTTTACCTTACAAGGTATTTTTAGAGAGTAAACAAATTCTGCCACAATATTGTTATTGTTTTTGCTGTAGTGTAACAATTATTGTTGCTGTGTGTTTTGCATTTAAATAGTGTTTTATATATCATAACATGTTTTATTTTACTAAAGTCTTTGTTTATTTTAATGTTGAGAAAAGTGTTGAGTAAAGTGAACATGTTATATGAAGTTCTTTGTTTTATAGGTTTTCCCGTGCAGTTTCAACAAAATAAATTGTTAAATTTAATGCCAGGCTCATCCAGTTTGGTTTGAAAATCAGCATTCAGTCATCAAAACGGTCATTTGATTTTATAACTTGAGCATTCAGACGATAACAACACAGAGGGGATCATTCTAATTGACAACGTGAAATAAGTCACTTAACATATGCATAACACTGAAAATGTAAGCTCAAATAAACCATATTCACATTTAAACTGAACACTCAGTATGTGAAATTGACTGCCCATAAATGAAAAAGAAAAACTCAATCAGATAAAAATCTTGTACTCTCCGTTGACTTAATTTGATTGCATCATTTGTAAATAAATGGTGGAAATTCAACTTAATGATGATGACAATATATAGTTTTGAATGCTCATAAACGAAATAGAATGACGAAAACGTAAGCATGTGTGCACGAAAACGTAATTGAATATCGTAATACCGAAAAAGAAACCCTACTAGCTTGACTGAATTTGAATGCGTGCTATAAATGAAAATGAACAAAATTTCCCGAACGTGGCCGGGAAAACCTATATTATTTAATAGGAAAACCTATTTATTTTAATGTGCAAATTTCTCAAGTGTAATAGTCGTTGATAACTGATGAGGTGCGCTCTATTGAAATAAAATAGTTACATGTACTAAATAAACAAATAAATGAATGATTGCTATATTATTCCTGCCACTGCATGTGGAATTATATTAGCATGCTGTGCTTGTCGCAGGTCGCGTCCAGGAAATTGTCACAATTTCCGTTGTCTCAACGTGGTTGGTGAAGTTTCCTCACCTGATTAATATACAGGGCGAACCTAAAAAAACGAAACCAAGAAAAAAAGGGTTACTATTCCAAAAATATACATGTCATGGATATATCAATTATTGCATCATAAAGTAGGAACTACAACTTGTTTTATGTCGCAAGACTACAGTCACGGGTGGCTGAGCTGAGTATCATTGTCCTCAAAACCATAGAATGACAAAAAATCCAACAATTTCTTCATTATGATCTGTTTGTTAAGACGATTTTACTAGTGGATCGCGATCAGGAAAGTTCGCTCTGATGAATGCAGGTTGCCTGCACAATTCCTATTTGGTGGAACGTTTTGACGACGAAAACCTCTGTTCAAGATGAAGCCTTTGCTGTGAATGATCATAAATGCACATACCCACTAAATGGTAACCACAAGAGACAATAGCTAACCCACTGGGCAATTTGTTACCGATTACCGATATTACCGGTAATATCACCCCAAAATTTGACTAAGACTAAATATTACCAATATTACTGTGTTATTACCCAAATGATATTACCTGTGTGATAATGAAAGTGTTATAAATTCCTTAATATTTGGTATTTGAGGATAAGAATTAGATATAAATGATCCTCGAGGCCGACAGGATCTGTTTCTTATGAGGAAAACAATTGGAAAATGGTGCACCTCGTACCACAATTTGCAAGTCCAAATATTACTGTTATTACCCTGTTGAAACCGACATTTTACCCAGTTACAACAGGGTAATGAGAGGTAATATGGGTAATGGTGAAAGATTTGAATTGGTTATAACATTGGGAACTAGAGTAATAACAGTAAAATTACCAGCAAAATTTCCAAGTCCAAATATTACTGTTATTACCCTGTTGAAACCGACATTTTACCCAGTTACAACAGGGTAATGAGAGGTAATATGGGTAATGGTGAAAGATTTGAATTGGTTATAACATTGAGAACTTGAGTAATAACAGTAAAATTACCAGCAAAATTTGCAAGTCCAAATATTACTGTTATTACCCTGTTGAAACCGACATTACCATCATGCAGTTAAAACAGGGTAATGAGAGGTAATATGGGTAATGGCGAAAGATTTGAATTGGTTATAACATTGGGAACTAGAGTAATAACAGTAAAATTACCAGCAAAATTTCCAAGTCCAAATATTACTGTTATTACCCTGTTGAAACCGACATTTTACCCAGTTACAACAGGGTAATGAGAGGTAATATGGGTAATGGTAAAAGGTTTGAACAAGTCATGTTAATATTGCAGTGTTTCGTCCAAAAACACGATTTCCTGACTAAAATATTTAATTATTTAAGCAATTCCACATAGGAATTTAGACTTTTTGTAAACAGAGGTGAAGAATCGCATTACATCTTCTTTGGTATTCAAATATTGAAATTTTTCATCGGAAACCGTGACTTCATGATGGCAGGATAAGGCTGAATATAAAGCTAAAGCGCGACATTATTTAGTGTGTAGTGTTTAGTAAATTACTGTAGCATTTGTATAATTGATATCTAGAGTAATGTACATGTATAATAGATCACGTGTATTTAGTCTGGTTCCCATTTCTGTAAATTCGTGATTACTTACACCAAATTTCCAATAACTGAGTGATTTTTTTCGTTTTATATCGGGTGGTAATAACATGGCAATGCCGGAAATATCGGTTACATTCTCCCTGGTAATATCGGGTAAATGGGGTAATATTGGGTTGTAACAGGGAAATATTGGTCTACTATTTCCCCGTTATTACCCATGGGTTTGATATTACCCGGTAATAACTCCCGTTATTACTCGTTACAACCCGGGTAATATCGGGTAAAATGCCCAGTGGGAATGTGCTTCACGAAGCACGGATATCAGCCTAAACAGCCCTTTAAAAGGTTTGTCTGAACTGACTGGCACTGATGACCACAAGGTGACCATTGGCCCGAAATTGCCAAAGCATCTAAGTTTGGTTAAAATTGGCAAACGAATGTAAGAGAAGAAGCATTTTGACCCCAACTGACCAGTTGGTGACCTTTGACCCCAAAATTTAAATACCCAGAAGGAGCTTAGGCAAAGGATGCATTTGACCAAGTTTGGCTAAAATTGATCCAAGCTTCTAGAAAAAAAACATTTTTTTGTGAGCATTTCCGCATTTCCATAAAATAACCACCGAGTGACCACTGAATGGCTACTACATTGTACCCTGAAATCTACTAAAATGATGTACAGGGTATGGGCTAAGCAAGTACTTGACGAAAAATAGTTCAAAAACCGTTTTACCTGTTTCAGTAGAATAAAATGACCCCTACTGACCATTAGGTGACCATTGGCCAAATTATGTGTACAACCTATATCAGGCTTGTTGGTCCAGAGATGTAAATAACCAACTTTGACCTCAAGACTGTGGGAGAAGAAGCATTTCGTAATTTTGAAGAAAAGGACCCCTACTGACCATTAGGTGACCATTGGCCAAATTCTTTGTACACCCTATATGAGGCTTCGTCCAGAGATGTAAATAACCAACTTTGACATCAAGACTGTGGGAGAAGAAGCATTTCGTAATTTTGAAGAAAATTACCCCGACTGACCATTAGGTGACCATTGGCCAAATTATGTGTACACCATATATAAGGCTTGGTCCAGAGATGTAAATAACCAATTTTGACATCAAGACTGTGGGAGAAGAAGCATTTCGTATTTTTGAAGATAATGACCCAGACTGACCATTAAGTGACCAATGGCCAAATTCTGTGAACAACCAATATGAGGCTTTGTCCAAAGATGTAATTGACCAAGACTGTGGGAGAAGAAGCATTTTGTATTTTTGAAGAAAATGACCACTAGGTGACCTTTTACCCCACATGCTGGTCACTTGAGATAGGACTCGAGTCAAGGAAGATCCTGTTCAAAATTTTGCTAAAATCGGCCAAGGATTTTGGCAGATATAGCATTTTTTGTGAGCTTTTTCCCGAAGAAAGAAATGCGACGATAACAATATTTTATTAGCGTGCTTCGCACGGCTGATATAATTACAGTTACACAAGCCAAGACATGGTTAGATAAGGAAGCATGACATGGAGTAGGAGTGGGTTCTGTTCATTTTCTATCAAAACGACTGACTTGTCTGAATTTTGTCTATATTGGTTTTGTGGATAGTGACTCAGCCATCCAGGACAGTAGCCTTGCGACATAGGTAATAAAAGAAATGTTGTAGCTCCTACTGTATGATGCAATAATTGATATATTTTTGGAATAGCAACCCTTTTTTCTCGGTTTCGTTTTTTAGGTTCACCCTGTATAAACCAATGCAATGAACAAACAGGCAGAAACAATTCTTTTTTAATCTATACAGCATTTACCTTTTTTTTTTAAAGTATCAAATCACTGATGAGGGAGTAAACAGTTACCGAAAGCCTTTGTAAACAGATTTCACAATTCCTAGATTTTTGCAGTTTTTAAGGAAGTTAAATACATTTTTAAGTAAACAAAGAAAACTGGCAGGAGCGGGATTCGCTTGTGGTTTGTTTGACCATAGAGCAAGACGATGGAGGGTTAAACAATGCTCCACCAAAAGTTGTTTTACCTAGAGCAAAAACATCTGAAAGAAAATTGTTAGTATTGGTCCTGTCTATTTGTCAGTATCCTTTCCCTTGAGCTAAACAAAAGGTATATCCGCCTTAAGTGATACCCACATTAATTGCAGCTTTTCAGGTTGTCTAGACAGTATCAAAATGCGACGTCATGGCAGCCATGTTGTTGGACACGTGTATTGCCGATGGTCAGGACATCCCTGCCGATGGTTGCACACCAGTAAATCAACTTCCATAGACCCCAATGATAAATACGCCAACTTCCAAAATTATGGAAAAATACTTACAACCCTCGAAGATGTTTGTGACACATTTTGTGGGGATTATTACAGATGACTCTTGGGAGAAATTTCCATCCAAAGATGATCCCGGCCCCTAAAAGTAGTCTTGTAGCCCATCGATCGCCAGCTTGAAAGATGATGCCTACGCTGCAATGCAAAGTAGAGCACTTTTAGGGCCCAAATTTCCATCCGAATGTCACAGTAATACAAGCTGGCAGTCCTGTGCACCGCTTCCAACCTTCTCTTTTACAAATCCTCAAGTTCATGGCCCACAAAATGCTCTAACAGCAGAGAATTTGAGGGCTCGCAAATCGTGATTTGGCCGGCGCAGGCATTTTTCGGCAGATTTACTGGCCTGCACCTCGATTATCATCATGGCGGCCTATTGTTGCAAGGGCGACGTGCAATTGGATATTCGATACGGTCCATTGTAAAGTTATTTATTTATTTATTACATTTCTTTACCCAGGGTGTGCCCAAACAGTTTAAAACTGGTTTCCATTGGGGCCCTGCATATTATTTGTTAAAACTGAATATTTACACATTCATACAAAATATTTAAACAATTACAATAATGTTTACACAAATAAATCTATTTTCGGTTAACTTTTCAACTCTCCAGAAGCCTATTGCTGATTTACGGGATGGGCGAAAAACCCGCGAAAAAAAACTTTTAGGGTGAAAAACAAGGGGAAATTCCCATCCGGCTCCAAAGTATTTTGGCAACCAAGTTTATAACTCCGCAGATCAGCGTAAATGACAGAAATATCACTGATAGATGGCTTTACGTAGCTCCGATTTAAATGTACTTGAGGAGTTTATGGTTCTCATTTGTTCAGGCAGATTATTCCATATACTGGCACCAATCACAGCGAAATTTGTCACGTAGCATTCCTTTTTGGCGAAAGGAACTTTCAGTGCCATTTGGGTCGATTGTCGTGTTTCACGAATCACTGTAAATGGTGTGAACAGATTTGTCATGTACAAAGGAGTCATTTTGTTAAGGCTTTTGAAAACAAGGATAGCCTTTTTGGACTGAACTCTTTCATTAAAAGGAATCCAATTTAGTCTGGCAAACATATCAGCTGAGGGGATGAGGGAGGTACATTTAAGGATTATTCGTGCGGCTCTTTTTGAACATTTGTTGAGGGTATTGTCGTGAGATATGTACCTTCCTCCCCACACCGTACAGCAATACTCTAAAGATGGCATAACTAAACTTACAAAGAGTGTGTGCAGGCTGCTTTGGTGAACGTAATCACGAATTCTGTTTAACACACCCAATTTAGACGAAACAGTCTTCCTTACGTATTCAACTTGTGTACCCCAACTTAATGTTTCATCAACAACTACACCCAAGCATTTACAAGATTTCACTTTTTCGATAACCTTATCAGCAATGCACACGTTCAGGTCGACGTTGGATATTTTCTGCCTTGAACCAATAAGCATACATTTGGTTTTGTTGGCATTTAGTTTGTTTCTTAGGCACCAGTTGGGAATACTAGCAAGAGCTACATTCAAGTTCCTTTCTAGTTTGTGAATACTAGAGGAGCTACACGTTAACGTGGAGTCATCTGCATACATAAATAAGTTGCAATTTTGGGGTATATACAGGATGGAAAATCACTACTATAAACAATGAATAAAAGTGGCCCTAAGATCGACCCTTCTGGAACGCCTATGTCTATGGGCAACGGACCTTCGATATTGTGCCCTTAATATTTACAGACTGACTACGACCGCCTAGGTACGACTTAAACCAATTAATTACAGATGACAAATTCAGTTTCTTCAATTTGCCTAGTAGGATTACATGATCCACACAATCAAAAGCTTTACTAATTAAGATCTATGGACACGCTACCTGTAACTTCACCTTGCTCCATAGCCTCAAAACACTTGTTTGTTAAATCGTGTAGAGTGCTTTCAGTTGAGTGCAAGGGTCTAAATCCCGATTGGCAACTAGGTATCAAATTGTTATCATCAAGGTAGCTATATACTGCCGAGTGCACCCATCTTTCTAGAATCTTAGAGATAATTGTCAGTATAGAAATAGGCCGATAGTTACCTGTACTACATTTATCTCCTCCCTTGTGAACTGGTGTTACCAAGGCGTGTTTCCAATCTTTAGGGTATTGCTCGCATCTTATGGAGAGGTTAAAAATATAAGTTAAAGATTTAGTAATATAAGGGGAAGCAATTTTAATCATTTTAACACTGATGCCATCCGGACCTGTTGCTTTCCCAACCGACATGGATGATATTTGCTTTTGAACGAACTCTTCTGTAATATTAGGTACAGTGCATTCTTCAAGTTTATCCAGAGAATCAACGATAGAGGCGTAGGGGAGATCCCCGACCACAGTATGATTAAAGAACCCTGACCGGCCCTCTGAAGATCTAAAGACCTACAAAGAAATTATAATATTGCTATATCCTTATGAGTTGAAAAACGTAGCCTTGGTGGGAAACTTGAAAACTTCGTAGGCCTACAAAGGTGTGCTGCAAAATACTGCTGTTGCACAATCAAGTGCCGTTACCAGTGGCGTAAACCCGTCTCGGGGAGTTGGGGGGGGGGGGGGGGGGGTGGCAAGTGGGGAATGGGAGATGATCAAAATCCCGGCCGGCCAAGGAAATTCGAAAAGCTCTGTACACAAATATGCACACTTACATCGTGATTAGCAGCCTGTGCACACTCTTTGTTATTTTAGTTGTGCTATCTTTAGAGTAGTGTTGTACTGAGTGGGGAGGAAGGTACATAATCTTACGACAATATCCTCAACAAATGTCTAAAAAAAGCCGCACAGATAATCCTTAAATGTACCTCCCTCACCCCCCTCAACTGTTATGTTTGCCAGACTAAATTGGATTCCTTTTTATGAAAGAGTTAAGTCCAAGAAGGCTACCCTTGTTTTCAAAAGCCTTGTAACCAAATGACTCCTAAATTTGTACATGACAAATCTGTTCACACCACTTACACTGTGATTCGTGAAACAAGGCAATCAACCCAATGGCACTGAAAGTTCCTTTCGCTGAAAAAAATGCTACGCGACAAGTTTCGCTGTGAGTGGTGCCAGTATATGGAATAATCTGCCTGAAAAATTTAGAACCATGATCATATTCGGTACATTTAAATCGGAGCTACGTATGATCCATCAGTGATATTTCTGCCATTTACGCCGATCTGCGGAGTTATAAACTTGATACTGACAATTTAGGAGACCGCCAACATAGGGCAAGATAGCGCAGTTGGTAGAGCGCCGGTACGGTAACCCGGAGGTCGCAGGTTCGAATCCCGCTCCTGCCAGTTTCTTTCACTTTGAAAATGAGTTTGACTTGGTTGCCACAATACTTTGGAGCCAGATGGGAATTTCCTCTTGTTTTCCCCAAAAAGTTTTTTCGTGGGTTTTTCGCCCATCCCGTAAATCAGCAATAGGCTGCTACTGGAGAGTTGAAAAATTAACCGTAAATAGATTTATTTGTTTAAATATTTTTGTATTCTTAAAAAAGAAAAAGATTTTGTATGTGTGTGTAAATATTCAGTTTTTAACTGTTTGAGCACACCCTGGGTAAGGAAATGTAATAAATAAATAAATCCTGACAACACAACGGTGCATTTAAAGCATTTGTATCGTTTGTTTTCCGTTTGTATACATTTGGACTGTTGGAAAGTTACAAGATCAGCATTTTTTTTGTTTCTCACCACACAAATCTGGGGGATGATCCAATGGCCCACCACCTGGTCAAAAAGTGTGGGGGGGGGGGGGGATATCCCATTCCCCCGGGATTTACGCCCATGGCCGTCACACATCTCAATATATATGCTTCAGAACTAAACAAAAACCATGAGAATATGTAGGCCTAGGCCTATATTAATTTGTATTTAACACCCGCTTCTGACCCCTCTTTGTCAGAACAATTAATATAGGGAGCGGGAACCAATCAACCTCTACTATATAAGCTCTGTGGTGTGTAACCCAATAAGGGACATAGATTAGATTCAGCTATATATGGGAACCAGTTTGAGGGAATTCTAGGGCTGATTGAACTTCGTCACTATGGTACGTACAACTAAGGTACGTTTACTGACGTGACCAGTAAGTTATTACTAAAACATGAGTTTCCTCCAGTGCGCAAGCGCGATTATTCATTATTTTGACCCGCCTGTTAAATTATGCATAAGCAGGTCGCGCGCGCTTCCATGCGAAGCATGCAAGACGTTCTTTGCGGTTTGGCCTTGACGTGTGTGTAGCTAGAGGGCGCTGTCGGCCGGCCGTGCGCGCTATACGTCGCACCGCTAATAAAGGACGTCTTGGAACCAAGACTATTATGTTAATACGCCCGCCGTTCGTGAAGTTAAATCCGTCCAATTACCGACTTGATTTCAAGTCTACAAATCAATGTGAAAGCACTGTTGTACATATAGTAAAACAAAAATAGAGCAAGAATTAAACCCGCCAAGATCGCGATGTAGTGAACTACGCCAGTCTGCCGGAAAACAGTTTGTTTTGATACCGTGTGCAGCCTTGATGATAACCAAATTGGTCCGTCAAAGCGAAAGTTCAGAACGGCCTATACATAACAGCTCGGTATTCATGATAACAGGCCACTAGTAGACCAATTCTGATTACGTACGTATGGTACATTTTTGTTGTTATAATAAAGGCGCCAACTCAACATCATGCGCTGTTTGTACTGACAATAGACTGAAAACTGTGGTAAAGTGTGCTGTGATCCCATCAGGGTGCGGGCCACCATTACTATACATACATTGGTGCAGCCGCGATCGATAAATCCAAGAAATACTGCCAAGAAAACTTCACGTTTGTTCTGTTGTTGAAAACTAAGCTTTACCGAGTGACCGTGGTGTACAGACATAGTATTCAGTGTTCGGGACTTCAGTCAGTATCATCATGACTTGAAATCACAGAGGCTTATATACGAAACTTATATAACATAACTCAGCGGCATAGTATTGCAGACTGTATTAGTTCTTGGTATTGTATCGATATCGCTTGAACTCCAAGGCTTTATAATCAAGATCGAGTGCTGGATCGGGAGCAGACGCGTATACTGGTCTCATTTCCAGCAGCAACCATGAGCTGCTTCATCAACCGTCCTCGTCCCCTTCAACTTCTGGCCGTTGTCATCACCACCTGGTGCCTGATTCAGGCTGTTCTCAGCGTCCATCTTTGCCAGGTGTGTACCTGTTTCGACAATTTTTTTGTTCCGCCATACGTTTCCGTCTTCTGCCCGATCAGCAGTCCCAACTTCTCGTATTTTTACAATGTGTCCCGATTTCCCTCGGCGTCTTACGAACTTGAACTTAACAGCGGTGATTTCGTAAACCAGCCGGTTGACCTTCCCGTCGACGCGTTTGCGCCTTTCGCAAATTCGACACCCTACCGCCTGGGTTTCTATGGGATCTGCAACCTAGCCCCAATAAAGAATGGTACTTTCAGGGGGATGACGTTACAGCGCGTCGACTTTGCGGGATTGTGCATGGACAGTTTGCCAATGGATGCCTTGGGAGAGCTGAGTGCATATCTTCTGGAAATAGACGTCTTCGATGTACAGACCAACGAGAGTAAACCCATAGCGGCTCCTCGCTTCAACTCCTTCGAGGTGCTACAGATCATCACGATAAGCAACACTCCACTCAGGTCTCTCCCGAACTACACGTTCTGCAATCTGCCCTTCCTCCTGCGGTTGAAAATCTCCCATGCGTTCTTGACGGACAATGATTTCCCTCGGTTCGTCTTCCACAATGTGCCACGGCTCGAGTCCCTTCAGCTGAGCTACGGCAGATTTGGGGAGATACCTGCTGCGCTCTCCGACCTCCGGTCTCTGAGACATCTCGACCTATCTTACAATCGCATCAAAAGGCTCGATGACAGCGTTCTGAAGAATCTCCAGGGACTGACCGAGCTGGATTTACAAGGGAACGAGATCGAGATGGTAAATGCTGTGGCCGTACATGCCCTGAGAAGAATGACCTCCCTTGAGGTGTTTCGTCTTGGGGGTACGGGTGGCCAGTTCTTCTTGTGTGGATGCGAGCTTCTGCCTTTTATTCAATGGCTGCACGAAACATCGAAGCACATCGGTAAAAGGAGCGACTTCGCTGCATATGCGTGCAGACATCCCCATGAATGGTCGGGCACGGAACTGCTGTCCCCTGATCTCGCCTCCCATCTTGAATCAAACTGCAGTGAGGATGCAACCTCCAGCCCGCCCGAATCGGCTCACGTGAATACAACAGAAAAGCACGAGGGAGGGACAGTCACAGACCTGTTCTCTCCGTATCGGGTTATCGTACCTGCAGTGTGCGTGTCCGTCGCTTTGAGCATTGTGGGTGTGGCCGGTACTTGGGTGCTGCACAGAAAATTAAAAGGGAGATGGGTGGGCTTGTTCAGGCGCTTTGATACTAACAGTTCTCGTCAATTGTCACATAATCTCATCTTAGAAACAGACTATAGGTATGACGCGTACGTCTGCTATCACGACAGTGCGGAGAAGTTCGTTGTCGATGAGATGATACCAGAGTTGGAACAGCAAATAGATGGCTTCCACCTGTGTCTGTCTTTCAGAGACTTCCTCGTCGGCGCGGACAAGCTAGACAATGTGGTGACTGCCATGCAGACTAGCCGGGTCGTGATCGTCCTTTTGGATGGTGATTTCATCGCCTGCGGCCAGTGCATGTTGGAGCTGAACATGGCGTGTACCCGAATGCTGGAGGCCGGCGAAGGACCGGAGGGTCTCCTGCTCGTTTTACTTGACGCCCTTCCCGTGGACGTCTTGCCAACAACCTTACGGTTACTCCATGACAAGATAACGTGTTTGAATTGGAGCACGGAGGATGCAGAAAGATGCTGGCGACAACTTAAACTAGCCCTCCGGGATAAAGCCACATATCACCAAACACATGAGTTTGAAAATTTCGACATTACACAAAAGCTAGTATAATGAGGTAGGCGCCGTCACTTGATTTCACGGTAGTCTACTTTCTGAAAAAGTTGAATACCTGATTAAAAGAATGGCCACATTATGGTGAACGTTTTTGAGAACATAAAAAACTAAATAGTATTGTTTCCAAGTTAGGTTCTTTTGCTTTTAAGGTACCCTTTATGTATATAAATACAAAAAAGTCCATGTCATATTGATATACATTTCTACGGCAACGTATTAAACGTAGGGGCCATTTTCTAAGCTGGAGTTGGCCCCCTTCTTCAATCATACTGCAGATTGTTTTTACTTTCTGCAGTCAGTTCATCTCATGTGTCTAAGTTTAAAAGAGTAAAAAAAAGTGTAAAGTTAATAAATTTAAAGAAAGGTCATACACACCGTGCTCAAAATGCACACAACAGACTATTTGGAGTTGGGCATTTCACGCATGTTAAAGACCATGCGTGACCATTTTTTGCCAAAAGTGCGGAGTTCGGCCCTTCTTTCAATCAGGTATTCAAATGTATGATTATAATAAGCGCGAGCTAATTAAAGTAATCTGCTCAGTTCTATCTTGTCGACTGTTGCCTCAAATATCCGATTTTAAAAATTCTTGCAAATGAAATCGCACTATTTGTTTATGATGAATGTATAGACGATGTGTCCTCTGACATCACGCGTCTATATTGGAATGTGCCCGGCGGTATGCGTATTTGCATGCAGAGTGATGTCGGAGGTCAGACACTTTGAATTATGATGCCTTAACCAAATTTATGCAAAACACGATGCGTGCGCATAGTGCCGGTACATTTGCATATAGGGCCAGGGCGGTTTAGATGTCAACAAAGGGCACATGGACATTTCCGCGATCAAGTCAAATGCCGATAAAGAGATCAATTTTACATCGTGATACCGCAAACCTTTATACTTAGTAAAATCATGTTACCAGCCTAAACTCCACGTGATTGTCATGTTAAGCAAACAACAGCTAAATACCAGTCACAAGCAATATACATCACATTCAGTTTTGACTGGTAAGATGGTTTTACTAAGCAATATTTTTTGTGCTTAAGCGAGTTTTTGTGCTTGAGCAGCACTACGAAATTGACCTATCGCGTTTTACGTGTTAACCACGCCCCTTATTGGGAATTTTGTGTGGTAATTTTTGTTTGTCTCAGATTTTGCGCGTTCCACGTGGAATTATAATTTATGTTATTGGACAATAACTAACAAGCTGCGTTGACGCGATTCGACCGCGATAGGTCAATTATCATGACAACTGTCTTCTTGTTTGTATACACACTGCACGTGTCAACAGAGGGTGTAACTAATCTTCCCAGAACAGCATATCAACATTAAAAAGTCCCCTTTCCCATTGCGAAAGACAGATGGCGCTATTGCAAATTTGCTCTCTTTTTTTGACGAGCCTGCCTCTTTAATGTATCTGAAATTACCCCCTTAAAGACCAACTAAAACGCCAAATTTGTTTTGACTTTTTTGACTTATCTGATAGTTTATGCCTCCCCAAAACTAATGTAACAAGTTTCATGATTCTGAAAAATCAAAAAAAATGTTTTTGAGCCTTTTCTTTCTGAGCCACTTTGACTCGATTCAGAAAAGCCCGAGGTCAACTGCGTGCCGTCGCGCGAGTGTTGACGTATACGTGTAGAAACATATGACGTCACTGTATTATACGACAATGTGTTACGTAGAGTCTGTACGTATTTTTTTGTCTAAGGCTAGTATTACTTGCTGTGCTTTTTGCTCATGATTCAGGAGTAACACTACGATAAACATATTTTAAAGTGTTGATATTTTGTGAGACACATTTAGAATTGGGGTTGTAGGCTTGTTCTTGCTGAAAAGCTAGTTATGAGTCATACTTTCCTTTGTTTGCAGTCGGCTCTTATTGGGACCTGCGCGGTGAGTTGTGTGTGAGCTGATGCTATACTCTAGTCTGGCGACTTTGCTTATGCAGCCCTCATAAGGACCCACACCTTCTCAGAACTATACGCACAATTTCTGTTATAAGGTACCAGACTCAATCGCATGCAGCGCATGCGGTACCGTGCGTGTACAATGCATGTTGAGTCAAGCGAGCGTGGACAGGGAGACGGCCGGGGCTCTGGCTGCTCGAGACGGCAACCGCATTGAACGTCGTCGCGGTGGTGCGCGTGAGTCCGGGACACGATTTGAATGCTCGGTGCCTTTAGAGTTGGAATGGCTCCTGCCTTCAAACGGAATTGTGCCTTCAAACCCAGCTGAGTTTTCATACTAACACTATCATCTATACAGTCTTTGGCGAAATGTTCTGCACATATTTTCGACCATTTCGACAGCCCAAAATCAGATATTGTATTGTCTACAAAGCGGACCCACTGTCGAATGGGAATCGCAGTAAGGTTAGGTCATGGTTTTTGTCGCTGTTCCTCGTGCAACCCCCAACTACACACGATCGAGGCATAATGATTATCTCAGAACCATGCTCATACTGAAATAATATCAAAATTAGACAAAATAGACGGGAAAACGGAGGAGTTAGGTCGACAAAAACTCTTCAGCAGCATCAACTCCACGTACGTACATGCATAGTGTTTGGCTGTAGCATCAACCGACTCTACACGTGTACGTCACGGGGTCACGTACATACATTTAACATACATAATGAGCTTTCGCGAAACAGGATAAATGGTTCAGAATAACAACCCCTTTTTTTAATAAAAAAATCCCTCTCGTCTGCAAACTAATCTCCATCAGTTAAAAGAGTATTTAACTGTCGGAAAAGTCCAAAAAGTCAAACAAAAAATTGGCGTTTTAGTTCCTC